>CM052436.1:163207721-163221584 GCA_028533085.1 Varecia variegata | reverse complement strand
GAGACAGAGTCTCGCTTTGTTGCCCGGGCTAGAGTGAGTGCCATGGCGTCAGCCTAGCTCACAGCAACCTCAAACTCCTGGGCTTAAGCGATCCTTCTGCCTCAGCCTCCCGAATAGCTGGGACTACAGGCATGCGCCACCATGCCCGGCTAATTTTTTCTATATTTTTAGTTGGCCAGATAATTTCTTTCTATTTTTAGTAGAGACAGGGTCTCGCTCTTGCTCAGGCTGGTCTCGAACTCCTGACCTTGAGCGATCCACCCGCCTCGGCCTCCCAGAGTGCTAGGACTAGTGGCATTTTTGTAGTGTGTCACCCCACCATGCCAGGATCGGGCGTGGTCACCAGCAGAACCTTGTGGGTGAGACGGGCAGCAGCCAACATGGGAAAGTCCTTTGATTACAGTTAAGGACTTTATAAATTAAATTATGGTAAATGAGACATTTCGGACAAAACAATTTGGGGTACATAGGGACATATTTGATATCTGCCAATATACAGCCTCTTTGTTAAAGCCTCTTACAAGTGATAGCTATTCAACTTTAAATCAATTTTAAAACAAAAACCTCACCCCAGCATGGGCTACTTTGGGGCGGGAGAAACCCCAGCTCTTCCCCTTGATGCTCATGGTGACACCTTCCCGTTCGAGTCTGAACTTGCAGCTGCTGCCACTTGCCTGCCTTTCTGACGTGCAATTATGAAAACAAGTGTTTGGCTCAAAGGCTTCTGAAATCGTCAGCTAAAAACTTGGCTTTCCTGGGAGAATAGGCACAGCTGTGTGGTCAGTGCCTGTGTGTTGGTAACTTCTGGAATTCTGCTGTGCTCCCTGCCTTGTGCCACAAAGCAAAGAACAGCGAAGACACGTAATAACAAAGACCTAAAAATATATAAACAAAAATCAATGTATTGTGAAGAAATTCCAGGCTTTATTAAATGTGCTTTTGGCGAAAGAAGCCCTACAGAGAATTTCTTAATAAATTTCAAAGAGGGGAGGTGTTTGGTCACGGAATAGCCTACAGAAGCAACCATGGTATTTGCAGAATGTCCAACTGCAGATTGCCCGAGGAAATCACCCAGCTAGTACCTCAGTCATTTCTTATGACAGATCAAGGTCGTGGACAGTGGTGTGGGGTTGGCTGACACTCATGTCCTCATGCTGGAAGATTCCGTTAGTGTCACGGACTCCCTGGCTTGGAGAGTTTGGGAGTGTAGCCATTCCTGCATGAAGCCAATGCTTCCACACTTGAAGATCTGTAGCCAGAGGGACACTGTCCTTATTTCAAACACCTTGGTAACTCATTCTAAACTCCAACAACACCCACGTCCAGGAAATTCTTCTTATGTTTAGCCTAAATACCTCATGCTTCAATGTAAGCTCGTTTCCTCTCATTCTGTCCAAAACAGAAATAGGGAACAGCTGCTCTCCATGGCTGGTTCACACACTTGAGAACCTTTACTTCATCCAACCCCTAAGTCTTCTCTCCTCCAGAATAAATATTCCAAATCCCAGGAACATTCTCTGAGACTTACCCAAATCACGTGACCAATTACTTTCTGAGTGTCCTCTTTAATTCCAAGTACTGTCTCCGCCTTCATTCTTGAACAACATACATCCACTGGGTGATGTGGAGGCTGAAGGCAAACGAGGCCTTCTTCCAATACTTGAGGAAGACGCCTCACCACCTCCAGCTGCCCCAGCATCCCAGCCCAAAGTTTCATCTGCCTGTCATCATCCCCAACATCCTCACTGCTACAATGACCAGATTTTTTATTATTAACTCTGTACTAGACACTGTGTTGTACACTTTATATAGATCATCTCATTAAACACAACGACCCTTTTGTATATATTTTTATCCTTAATTCATAGATGAAGAAATAACTTCTAAAGATCTTGTTGCTAATAAGTGACTGGGATTTGAACCTAGGGTTGTCTGACACAGATCCCAGGCCTTGCCACAATGCCGGGCTAGGATCTGTTCCTGCTTCTTGGAGTCCCATCAAGACAAGGATAATGAAACGGTCAGAAACAGACCACAAGAGCAGCTCTATGTCTGGAGTGCTGATCTTTTCCTTTCCCTGCAGAGTAGCTTTGTTATTTGCTATTTCATTCTTCAGAGGTGTCATTAAAATAAAAAACTCCATTATCACGCTTATGTTTAATTATAATTATCTCTGCAAACATTTGTCTGTTCATTACCCTTGACCTGCTCCAAGGTCAGAACTTCGGCATTGTTTTTATATTGTTAGCATCTAGCACAGAGCCACCTGGAGTAGACACTGGAAATGTGTTTAGAATATGACTCACTGACTGACTGAAGGGATGGATGGGTGAATGAATGAATGAATCACACACAAATCCACACTTATTTATTACTTCAATTCCCAAATTCAGAAGTACTTACAGATACATATGGATTTCTTTGTATAAATGCTGCTCTGCCCACACCTACTGCCATCACAAAGCTGGTCTGGGGGCATTGAACAGTTGGCAGATGAAGAATCTAATCTCATTTTTCCCACTGACTTAATGTGTGATCTTGGACAACTCACTTGTTTTCTCCTCTGAAAAATGAGGGATGTTGGCCCGGATGATATTTAAGGCCCTTTCCAGTCCTAAATTTCCATAACTTTATGGCTATCTAGCTACCTTAATCAGACTTATCTAAATAATCACAAAAAACACAACTTCATGCTAGAGAAACACAGTCATAATAAACTAAGCAAAACCAAATGCCCTTCAATATCCTGTTGTGAACTATAAAATGTCCCTTAAAATCACATTTTCCCCTTGAAACAGGATGTAGGAAAAATATTTTCCTATTAAATCCTTTTAAACTGCAAGGGAAAGCATTTATTCTGTGATTTGCTGTCCAATTCAATAAAAAGTAGAGGATTCAGCCATCTTAATTATGGAAGATACTGTAAAAAAGCAAAGGTGGTGGAAATTCAAGTTGGAAACCAAGATGCCTTGCCAACAAAACAATGCACAAGTCTTCTGGAGGGAGTTTCCAAGTGTGTACCGAGCAGTTTATTTCTGCCATTATGTTGGGGAAACCAGTAAATCAGTTTTTATGAGGTGATTTATGAAACTCCTGGGGTGGACGCAGTCGGCGCTGGGAAGAAGTTGCACCAACTTCCAAACCTGGGGTTGGGGTGAGGGGACTTGAACTTTGGTGACCGTTGATTACATTGTTGTGAGTTGAGTCCTTTAAGGTGGGTTAAGCAAAATGGTACCTTAAGAGAGGTAGAAAGGGCTAGAAGATTTCAGAGGAAGGTTGTCTTGTCCTTTGAATATCAGAAAGTCTCCCTAGGTTAAATCCTTTAAGGGCAGAGGTTCTACTTTCCTTATTTCTGTAGATCCTCCAAGTGTTGCCAGAAGCAGGCCTATAAACATTGCTTGAGCAATGAAAAAGAATAGGTAGATCTCTCTGCTAAATAATCACCCCACCTTCTGCTGGAGCTACCACCCTCTGGTAGGCAAAACAGTGTCTTCCCAAAGATATCCACATCCTATCCTGAAACGTGCAGAGGTGTGTTGCACGACAACGGGGAACTGAGGTTGTGTGTGGATGGAGCTAAGGCTGTTGATCAGCTAGCATTCAGAGAGGGAGATCATCCTGGACTGAGTGGGCCCAATGTAATGACAAGGGATATTAAATGTGGAGGAAAGAGGCAGAAGAGTCAGTGTCAGAGTGATGCAGTGTGAGCAGAACTCAACCTACCATTCCCGGCTTTGAGGAAGGAGGGTGGGACTGGGGACCCAGGAATGTGGGCAGCCTCCGTAAGCCAGAGAATGGAGCACAGCCCTGCCAACTCCCTGATTTCAGCCCAGTGAACCCCTTGATGCTCATGGTGACACCTTCCCGTTTGAGTCTGAACTTGCAGCTGCTGCCACTTGCCTGCCTTTCTGACGTACAATTATGAAAACTAGTGCTTGGCTCAAAGGCTTCTGAAATCGTCAGCTAAAAACTTGGCTTTCCTGGGAGAATAGGCGCAGCCGTGTGGTCAGTGCCTGTGTGTTGGTAACTTCTGGAGTGACCTCTGTAACTGCAGGATAACAAGTTTGCGTTGTTTTAAGCCACTAAGTTTGCGATAATTTGTCACAGTAGCAATAGAAAACAGATATGCCCAAAGTCCCCAGCCACAGAGTGTATCCTGACAGCCATGCTGATCGGTGTGACTCTGGACACTGTGAAGCACAGCTGACTGAACCAGGGTAGAAACTTGGGCGTTGAGGGGGCCTCGTGTTCAGCGACAGGAACAGAGAAGCAGAGAAAACTGATTGGAGGAGATAATAATTACATTGAGGAACAGAGAAGCAGAACAAGACAGAGCATTCTGGTAGTGCCCTGGCTTCTCGCTCCCCTCTGAGGAAAAGCACGAGTCTACAGAACACACTCCTCTCCCAGGTCACTGCCCCACACTGGCTCAGGGCAAAGGCAAAGGCTCAGAACTGTTGCTAGACTGGCTTCAACCTGCCCAACAACCAGATGACTAAGACGACTTTCACGTGGGGGTGTAAAGGGTACTTAGAGGGGAATCCCAATCCCTGCGCACAGAAATCAGGAGTGGTTACTGGGTATTTCTGCATTTTTCAGCCAGAGGCTCAGAGAGGTGAAGTAACATGTCCAAAGTCACACAGACAGTGAGTAGGGAAGTTGGCATTCAAGTCCAAGTCTTTCCATTTCTAAATCCCATATTTTGGGTTTTTTTTTTTTGGTTTTTGTTTCCTATTAGTCATCCTCTGCTAACTGTTGGACTTTTGTTTTAACTAGAAAGAACTCAGAGATCTGACAAATGTCTCTATTAAAATATTCAAAGCTACTCAAAGCTTTGGACAATACTCATTGTCCAGAGAGGGGAAAAGTGAACGTGTGATACTGGTGATGTATGTCTAGGCCTCACAGTTTCTAGAGGCCTCCAGGCCAGATACAGTATGAGGGTTAACAGAGCAATAACTTCCCCTTTTTTCTTCCAAAGCCTTTTTTGTTCGCTAGTGCCCGCATCTGTGTAGTTGCAGGGGAGTGGACGCCAAGCAGATAGCAGCCCTCAGGCCTCTGTCCTTGCTTGCTGGCTAGTCACAATTACCACTCAAGCTGGGACTCTGTGGTGCCAAGTGCCATCCTGCAGAGTCAGAATAAAGGGGTGTTAATTGGGTAGTCTTCAGTTCAGGGTGGTCTTAATTCTGAGACATCACTGCTTTCTGAGCTGGACTCTTGGGTTGTGCCAAACTGTGTAAACATCAACCTTAGTGCCCTGCCCTCACTCGGCCTAGTACTCCTGAAGACTTGTAGCAGGAGACAATAGGAGTCTCCCAGGGGTGGGTTAGAAGTCGTCGGGGGTGGGGTCCCAAGGCCATTGCTGATGGAAAGAAACAACACAAACTGAGAACTAGTCAGTTAACCCTTGTGTCTCACCACACACACACACACACATACCCTTGTCTTCCCACATGAAAATCAACAAAAGGACATGTCTCAAGACAATTTTCTGGGTAAGTCAAGCTCCTCATGGTGATTGCCTGAGAAATGACTGGCAGAAGTTGCAACCACAGATAATGCCCTACCAACTTGGCTGTTTCTTACTCTGCCTCTTGGAATTTACTCACATGGGCCAAGGATGACAAAAGAATCCTTGAGCACCTGCCGCCTGTTTTGTACCCATGCTGAGACTCTTACTGTCCAGTGGCTCCTTGTTCTCTTGGGATTGACTTGTTTCCTAACTGCCAGTTCTGGTGGCACCTTGCTGTTCGCCGATCCCAGGCCTGGTGTGGCTGGGTGGGCAAGCATCCCCTCTCTCTCTCTCCACATATCGGGCCTGCTCATAGTGGAGCGCCTCTCCAGATTGACAAGGACCACTTTTTGGACATGGACACTCCCGATGCTACCAGTTGCTGCCAGAACCTCCAAACAAGCTCTCTCTCACCTTCTGGTTTCAAATAGCTCCTTAACTGAGAAGTTGGAAACAAGAGTGGAATACCTTTACCTTCTCTGAGTCATACATCGAGAGTGAAGCTTTTGCCACATGTTGGCCCACTGGACATCCTTTTTGTTGCAAATTTGATGAAAAAGAGCCCTTTTTGGCCAGATTCAGTTTGTCTCCAGACTTCCTTGTAGGACAGGGGGGCCTGGTTAGATGTGACTCCTTAAGGATGGAGGATGGTGGGGAGCAGAAGAAGAGTGCTAGGCGAGGTGGCTGCAGGACTTGACTAATCTCAAGAAAGATGCAGACCCCAGGCAGTGGAAGGAGGCTCACTGGGAGGGAAGAGTGCCCAGTGCCTCGGGACCAAGAGAGGAGCAAACTGAAGGAGGTAGGCCCAGAAAATGGAGAATAGGTAATGAAGGAAGGAACGGAGTTCAGGTGTGTACTAGTTTTCTATGGTTACAGTAACATGTGACCACAAACTGTGACTTAAAATAGCAGAAATTTATTTCTCACAGTTCTGGAGGACAGAAATTTGAAATCAAGGCACTGGCAGGGCCACACTCCCTCCAGAAGCTTAGTGGAGAACCTTCTGGCAGCTGCCAGCATCTCTGGGCTCATGGCTGCATCTCTCCAGTATCTGCTTCTGTCTTCACATGGCCTTCCCTGTGTATCCCCTATAAGGATTCTTGCTGTTGGATTTAGGGCTCACCTGGATAATCCAAAATCACCTCTTTATCTCAGGGCCCTTAATTATATGTTTGAAGACCCTTTTTCCAAGTAAGGTCACGTTCACAGATTCTAGGAATCAGGATGTAGATATACCTTTTGGGACATACCTTAATGCAAACAAGGCCAGGGCAAGGAGCTAGGACCAAGATGACAATCAGGTAAGAATGAGGAGGTGACAGCTCCTCCTCTATGTGCTCTTTAGCGGGTGGTGGAGGGACAAAGGCAGCACCTCAAAGGCTGGACCACGCTGATCTTACGTTTCCCCCCTTTTCTTCTGCACATTCGTTTCAAAGCTAAATTCATGCAAGAGCTCCCCGGAGAAACTCACCCTGATTTCTCTAGCTAGGTTCTGTCTTAGGAACAAAAGTTTCTTCTTTGAGCCTCTCATCCCTAGAGTCACGGTCCTTTCTAGAGTCCCTGAGAAAAAAAAAAGTTGTTTTCAATGGATTTCCTTAAGTCTACATCCTAACATGAAGGTATCTGTTTTTGAAGGCCTTTCCTTGTGCACTATATGAATTCTATCATGGCATGGTCACAGTCTCCCAAAGTTTCTGTCACTCTGACATTGCCACCCAGGTCTTTTCCACTGGTTAGGTTTAGGCATAATATAGACATTCTTTCCTCTCCATCCTTTACTCACTGATAAATAATGCTGTAATGATGGTAAGTGAAGAATCCAATATTCTTGTTTTAGTAGATACCTGGACACAAGTTGTATCAGTGAGGTCAGGCTAATTATGCTACAGTTAACAAAACCTCACAAACCTTCATGGACAAGAACAGCGAGGGTTGACTCTTCACTCCTAGCACATGTCCTTGGAGTGTGTTCCATGCAATCTTAACCCCAGGACCCAGGCTGATGGAACACTGGAACATTGTGGGTTGTCATGGCAGAGGGACAAGAGCAGGGTGGATCACATGTTAGCTCTTAAATTTGCTGCCCAGAAATTACATGTCAGTTTTCATTGGCTAAAAGGAATTACCCGGCCAAGTCAGTGGTCAATAGGTCAAGAAACTATAATCCTCTCCTGGGGAGAGGGACCCTGCATATGAGTGAACAATAAACACTACCTCAGAGGGCCTCCAGTTACCTTATTATTGTGGAGAATCCATGACTCCATGGATCCAGAAAACCCTGGTTCCCCCAGCCCATGAGAATTCTCTTCCTGGCACTGGAAACCCTCCATATGGATAATGCCTGCTCATGCCATCTTTCCCCAGACAGTGGGGCTATAAAACCAACCCCTCCAAGGGACATGACAATGACAAAATCTCAGTGCCTGACAACAACAGGGGTCTATTTCTCCCTCACAGTTCATGTCCATCATGGGTTGGGCATCTGGATGAGCAATTCACTCTCTTTTTGAGGGAGGCTGTATTTAATGACTTTTATGAAAGAGTCCCCAAATGATTCTGAACTGCCTACACCTGTCCTGCTTGTATGGCCATTGCTGTTGTATGCAGCTGTATTTGGAGATTCCAATACAACTGATCCTTGAACAATGTGGGGGTTAGGTGTGCTGATCCCCCGCGCAGCCAAAAACCCATGTATAATCTTTGACTCTCTAAAAACTTAATTACTAATAGCTTACTAGTGACTGGAAGCCTTACTGGTAACAATTGACTAACACATATTTTGTATGTTATATGTATTATATGCTGTATTCTTATAATAAAGTAAGCCAGACAAATAAAATGTTAAGAAAATTATAAGGAAGAGAAACTATATTTACTATTCATGAAGTGACAGTAGATTATCATAAAGGCCTTCATCCTTACTGTCTTCATGCTGAGCAGGCCGAGGAGGAGGAAGAAGAGAAGGTGTTGGTCTGCTGTCTGTCTCATGGGTGGCAGAGGCAGAAGAAAATCTGCAGAGAAGTGGCCCTATGCAGGTCAAACCTGTACTGCTCATGGGTCAACTGTATATTTTTAGTGTTTGGCCCAGTGAAATGTTTGCTGAATGAATAAAGAAAACATAATTTGTGTACTACACCCAACTGGGCAGTTTGTAGTGTCATCCCACGACATTTCTGTTCCTCCTTTATTCACATCCCCTCTTAGCTCTGCAGGGTTTCATATATTAGTCCACTGTCCTGAAATCACTTTGCTTTCTGAGACTAAAAGAGTAAAAACAAACAAAATAAAAAGACACAATCCCATATCCCATGGTCTGTGGGAATCCAGTGGCTTCAAGATCTTTGTGACTTTTCTAGGAATTCTATGTACTTGTGGCTTTAGACTGATTATTTTGAGCTGTTTGCCGACAATCTTCTCTGCTCTTGCAGATCCAGACAGAAAACTTAGATCTTTGTCCCTACCTATCTTTGTACCCCAAAAAAACCAACCAAAAAAACCAGTGAGTGGTGCCTTGTGTTGGTGTGCCAGACACAAGGCACCACTCACTGAAGGTTTGGTGTAGCTTAGCCTCCTTCCCACTCAAAACTCTTCCCAATTATTTAACTTCTACTTTCCTGGTCTTGGGTTTTGGCTTCCCCCATCCCTTTCTCCTAATTCAACCCCCCTCACTTTATTATGCAGAGCATAATATTCCACCCCAGCCTTTACCTTTGCACAGCCAAAGACTCATTAATGTCTGGATAAAACAAAGGGTCATTTATGCAAGACAGAATCTTTGGCAAAGATTTTGTAATTTCTTTATTTCTCTTTCTTTTTCCCTCCATAGGTGGAAGAAAGCTATATGGAAATTTATCTTCCTCATACAGGAAGGATGACATGGCTACAGTTTGGATTTTAAATAATCTTTTCCTTCCTCCTTTCTGGTAAATATATACTTTTTTGACATCTATTTCTGATAAACTTTTTTAATATAGTGGTTCTCAAACTTTTGGTCTCAGAACTCCTTTGCACTCTTAAAAATAATTAAGGGCCTAAACAATTTTTGTTATATGGGCTTTATCTATCTACATTTACCATATCTTAAATTAAAACAAAAACTTTTTGCATTTTTGCAAAACTCCTTAAAGTCTGGCTTAATAGAAGACAGCTGTTCTATTCAGTCTGTTGCAATTATCAGTCTCTGGAAAACTCAACCGTACACAACTCATAAGAAAATGAGAGTGAAAAGGCAAATAGCATCTTAGTATTATTATGATTTTTTTTATGTTGGTGACCATTAAAATCGCTGTTTTAATAAACATTCTAGTGATGCATCCACTTTAAGAAAAAACCCCAAATTTGATGAAATTAATGAAACCCTGAACTAAAACTGAACCATGAACCAAAAATGCAGGAAAAAAACTCATTGACTGACTTCTAGTCAATTTAAATAACTATGATGCAAGATGGAACATTTAAAAACTATACATCAAGGATGAACAGAATCCAGCGGCTTTAGAGCTTTCACCTTTGTCTCCATCTGACAAATTCCTACCCATCCTTCAAATCTCTGCTCAGATTTCTATGCTTCAAGAATCTCTACAGAGCCTCTTCCCTACCATAAATAATAACGGTGGTGATAATAATATTAACAACCGTAACTAACATTTACTGGCCACTTACTAGGAGCCAAGCAAAACACTTCACACGCGTCATCTAACGTTCACGATAAACTCCGAGGAAGGAGTTAGCTAGCTTCACTTTACAGAAGACGTGGCTTAAGGTTGGAGAACAAAAGCCTCTGGCCTCTATCTCTGTGCCTCGCACACCCGCTCTGTCCTAGCACTTATTGCACCCAGATGGTCACCGTCCACGTGCCTCTCTCCTGCTCAAGGTGAGTCCCGGAAGTCAAAGGTCAAGAGTGGTACACCTCCACGTCCCCCGCAACCA
Organism: Varecia variegata; assembly: GCA_028533085.1. Taxonomy (NCBI): domain Eukaryota; kingdom Metazoa; phylum Chordata; class Mammalia; order Primates; family Lemuridae; genus Varecia; species Varecia variegata. Next base: position 163,211,143 of record CM052436.1, on the reverse strand, counting down.
CACCACCCCGCCTCAGTGAGTGAGGGGGCCATGAGAAGCGAACGAGCCTTCCGGTTTCCCGATTCTCACGCCCCGGAGCCCACGCGCCCCAAACCAGCGCACGGGAGCTCGGAGAGTTCTCCGCGCGACCAAGCCTGCAGAGTTTTGCTGGAGAAAGGGGCGCCCAGCAGGTCGCGTCGCGGGGTCCCAAATCTGCCACGCGCGCCGGCTGAGGCCGGAACCTTTCTTCTCGCGTCACCGTTGCCAGGAGGAAGCGTGCGGAACAGGAACAGCCCTCCAGGGGCCGGTTCACGCCGTTGTCGCCGGCTGCTGACGTGGACTGGCCGGGTGTGGGGCTGCGGGTACGGGTCGCTATGGCGGTGGACATCACGCTGCTGTTCCGGGCCAGCGTCAAGACCGTGAAGACGCGGAACAAGGCGCTAGGAGTGGCGGTGGGCGGCGGGGTCGATGGCAGCCGCGATGAGCTGTTCCGCCGGAGCCCCCGGCCCAAGGGCGACTTCTCTAGCCGGGCCCGCGAAGTGGTGAGCTGGTTACTATGGAAACGGCGGCGGGCTAGAGGGTGGGAGCGGACCCGCGACCCCAAAGCGGACCCTGTTCCGTGAGCATTGAATGAAGGAAGTGGTCCCAAGAGGGGGCAGGAGAGTTGACCTCGGAGAGCCGACAGCTGTCTTGGAAAAAGAACGGCCTTGTTTTGAGAAAGGGAACGCATATTGGGGAACTCCAGGAAGCAGATTTTTTCTGGGGGAGAGAGGAGGAGGCTCTCGGAAATCTCTTGTCTGCAAAGTTTACGGGCTGTTTTTTGAGGTAAATGACTTCGCCGTCACTGCAGACTTGAACGCAGGGGAAACTTCCCCACAGTCCTTTGCTATCTGTCGCAGCACTGACCACAGTGCATTTGCCTCTTCAGTTTACTTGTCTGCCACTCCTTCCCCCCCAGTTGAGATCAAAAGCCACCTTCAGCTGAACTCTCGCTTCCTTTTGTCTCTGGCAATAAGTAGGACTCAGTACCTCTTGAGACTGGTTTAGGACAGTCTTTCACGAACACTGGGTGTTCCAGTCATCTAAACTACTTTCTCTTCCCTGGACACAGCAGGCCTTTGTTATCTCCCTGAGAGTAGGAACCTTTTCCTTAAGGGCAGGAACAGCGCTGGCTTCATCTCAGAATGCATTGCTCATAGCAATTGCATAGTAAATGTTTGTGGAATCAATGAATGAACAAATGGTTGTCTGTCTTCCCAGCTAAACAGGAAACTCCATAAAGGGAGAGATGTTTGTCTTGTTCCCTTTTGTATCCTTGGCACCAAGGGTAGACCTGGTTATTGTGGGGCCTAAAGCTTATGTAGTTCTGTCTGCCCTCTGTAAGAAATAGAAAAATCACAAAAAAAGGTTCAGAGCTTTGGAAGGTGCAAATGAGGGACCCTGAAACCTTAAGTAAGCTTTGTTAATTTCACAGTAAATCCACCTCTGCTTGGCACACAATCCAGTGCCTGGCACTGTGTAGACAGTCAGATATTTTTGAATGAATGTAGGTATTCATGAATTAATGTGTGGCAGTTTGCAGAGGATGTTCAAGCATCAAAAGGGGGATTGGACCAGATAAATGCATTCAGTTCATCAATAAACATCTATTCAGCACCTGCCTCCTGACCAGCACTGTGTTAGAGTAACACAATACAAAAGTGGAGGAGGCAGACATACAAACAGATAAACAAGTACCATAAAGCCTTGCAGGTATGTAGGGCACAAAGGAGAATGTGATCAGTTCTACCTGAGGGTCAAGAAAGGCTTTATGAAGGTGATTATACTGGAAACATGTCTTGAAAGAGGATTATTTGGTTCCAGTGCAGACAAGATGGGGAAGGGTTTCTCAGGGTAAGAGAATATATGCATAAAGGTGTGGAGGTAGATAACTGTCTGACAAGAGTTGGTTCAATATCGGGTAGGGCAAAGGCAATATATGTAACCTAAACATTTGTACCCCTGTAATATGCAGAAATAAAAAATAAATAAAATAAAATATAGTAAAAGAGTTGGTTCAATAAATATTTGAGTGTGACTGGAATGTGGAACACTGAGAAAACTTGGACTAGAGTGGCAGACAGGGAAGATCTTGAAGGGCCTTGTGTATCACTATTCAGAGTTTGAACCTTGCCTCTCAGGCCTTTAGATGTTGTTATGTGGTAGAGAAAGCACCAGAGAAGGAGCCCTGCAGCTATTAGCCATACTATGTTCTTAAGCAAGTTTTATGACCTCAGTTTATTTACCTGTAAATGGTCCTCTGCCCGTTTTATTTTCTCAAACATAAGACTTTTTAAAAACTACATTGATCCTCCATATATAGCAGATCAAAGTGGGAGCTTCTCAGTTGAAATGAGAGAAAGGGAAACAGGACATTCTCCCTCCTGATACCCCTAGTTTGGCACAAGCAGTTCTTGAGGTTCCTTTTTTAGAACTGTGTGAAGATCACAGTTTTGACTTTTGGAGGGCTCTTTCTAACTCTGAAATCACTGCTAATTTTGAGTCCTGCTCAGGGACAGGGGATTCGGGAATGGTAGAGACAAGAAGCATAGTTGGGTTGGCAAGCCCTTTGGAGAGCCCTGTGATCACTTGAGCTTCTCCCAGGCTTTTGAGTTAATGAACCTCAGGGACAGTAACAGTCCCTCGGGGTGCTGAGTTCCCTGTCACTGGAGGTAATTAAATAGAGGAATGACTACTTGTCAGAGATGTATGAGAAGAACTTTGTGCATTTGTTGGAGGGTGCAACTTCATGTCAATTAAAGTTCCAATTCTCCTATTTAATGATGGGGGTAGGTGTGATGTGGGAAGACTTGGGGATTCTATTAAGTAAGGACACCATCTGTGTTGTTTAGGTCCCCTGCCCCCCTTGACACAGGGAAAACATGCGTTCTTTTGAGGAATTTTGATTTTATGTTGCAGTTGCTTTGTGTATTATATCCTGTCTTGCAATCATTCCCCATTCCTCCTCTTGTGGAAAATTTAAGTAGAGGAAGAGCTAGTGATAGGTGTCCCATGCTTTTACTATAATCAGATGTGTCAAAAGTCTGGCCATTACTTTGTTTGGCCTAGATTTCTTATACATAAAAATCTAGTCAATACTAGAAGCACGTATTCTAATTCAGGTTTAGCCCTGGTTGTCAGACCCAAGGAAATGTAGAAAGTTACAGTAATGCCTTTTGATAAGTTCCTTCCTGGAAGCATTTGCTGTCATATCTAGGATGCATTTTACCTGGCTCAATTCCCATTCTTCCATTCCATTCCTCAAATATTTGCCTGATACCAGATTTCTATCTCACTGAATTGCTGTAGAGGTTATATTAAGTGTAATAAAATTGTGTTGAAACTAGATCCCTGTCCCTGGCCTAGTTTCTTCTATATCATTCTTGTAAATATTTAACTTTTTT
>CM052436.1:163023649-163207621 GCA_028533085.1 Varecia variegata | reverse complement strand
GTTTCTTCTATATCATTCTTGTAAATATTTAACTTTTTTTTTTTTTTTTTTTTTGAGACAGAGTCTCACTTTGTCGCCTGGGCTAGAGTGCCGTGGCATCAGCCTAGCTCACAGCAACCTCAAACTCCTGGGCTCAAGTGATCCTCCTGCCTTAGCCTCCCGAGTAGCTGGGATTACAGGCATGCACCACCATGCCTGGCTAATTTTTCTATATGTATTTTTAGCTGTCCATATAATTTCTTTCTATTTTTAGTAGAGACAGGGTCTCGCTCTTGCTCAGGCTAGTCTTGAACTCCTGAGCTCAAACAATCCGCCCGCCTCGGCCTCCCAGAGTGCTAGGATTACAGGCGTGAGCCACCGTGCCCGGCCTAAATATTTAACTTCTATGCTCAATTTTGCTAAATTTATAATACATGTCTACCTGTTACATTACAAATGGACGGTAATGACATTTTAGATTTTTGGGGGAGGAACTTATATTATTTGAGTAACTACAAATAATGATGAATATGCCACTTTGCAATGGAGCTTGATTAGTTAACTCATTTGAAGTGTGGGACTAATGAGGACCATGGGATTGGAAAGAGAACCAGGATTTGGATTCAAATCTGAGTTCTGCTGCTTAGAAATGGGTGAACTTGGGCAGGTCCTCTTAACTGAGTTTCATTTTCTATTTCTATGAAATGGACATGGTAATACCCTACTTAACTCACAAGCTAATTGTTAGGATCTTATGAGACATAAGTAACAATACTGATTATTATTGTTCCCCTTCACTCCTCTCCCCTTTCCCTGTAGGCCATTTAGACATATTTCTTCAGTGGCACCAAGCTATAGTCTCCAAACCACTTAGCTTGTACTTTCATTCCTTGCTTATAAAGGAGAGCCGAGTAAGTGCATGAAGGAGTAAGTGGAAATCCTGTGCAGGTACAGATGGCATCAATGGTGGAGCAGAAGTACTGCCTGCACTTGTAAAAAACAGTAGCATTTCTGTGTCAAGGTGAAACTTTATCAGTGATGGCAAATATGTGGCAAGTATATAGCTGTTCCTCTCTCTTCCTCCCTGTGACCATGGAAGCTAGTGCTGATTTCCTATGGATCCCTGTGGCTCAGAATTCTTTGTAACATTGTGCCCCAGGAGCCATTACCAATTGTTGGGCTTGACATTCAAGTTAAAATCTACTTGAGATCCTACCTGACATATAGTAAAAATAAAATCTCTATACCTAAAGCAGAACCGTGGATTTTTTTTTTTTAAAGCACTTAAAAGGACCTTGAGTTCTTCTTATTAATAGATGGGAAAACCAACACCCAACTAGATGAAATCACCTGCCCAAAGTCATAGCAGCTGAGGTCATAGGGCAGATCCAGAGGTAGAAGCCAGGTCCTTTGACCCAGTTTAATGCTGTTCGCCGCCCCCATATCCTCCTCATATTATTTGTACATACTTATGGAATACATGTGTAATTTTGTTACATGCATAGAGTCAGGGCTTTTAGGGTACCCATCACCCAAATAACATGTATGGTACCATTAGCTAATTTCTCATCATCCACCCCCGTCCCACCCACTCACCCTTCTGAGTCTCCATTGCCTATCATTCAACTCTCTACATCCACGTGTACACATTTTTTAGCACCCATGTATGGGTGAGAACATGTGATGTTTGACTTTCTGTGCCTGGCTTGTTTCACTTAAGATAATGACTTCCAGTTCCACCCATGTTACTGCAAAAGACATGATTTCATTCTTTTTTATGGCTGAATAGTATTCCATTGTATATATATACCACATTTTCTTTATCCATTCAGCCATTCATCTTATAATTTTTAAACCAGAAATTCTTCGGCTTTTGAATAGTGATGAGTTTCTTCTTCTTGAGTTTCTACTGAATTCAAACTGAACTCTGAATGGAACTTGGGGCAGAAAGACTTGCATATGAAAGCCTCTTGCTGTATGAACTTGAGCAAGCTACTTGATTTCAGCCCTTACATCTAAAATACAGTGAGTTATAGCAACTTACAAAGTTGTTAGGCAGATGAAATAAGAAAAGGGATACAAGTGCCTGCATGAATCCAGACCCTTTTGCTTGCAAGTAATAGTAACCCAATGTAAACTAACCTAACAAAATGGGAATGTCTTAGCTTGTATAACTGGGAAGTCCAGGGATAGAGCTTCTTTCTCTAGCTCTTATCCATAAAACCCCAGGAAAGGACTCTAATTGATTCTGCTTGGATCCTGGGCTCTCTCTTACAGTAGTCGTTATGGCCAGAGGGATAAGGTTCTTCAGCTGGTCAGGTCTTATGTCCACCTCAAACTGTGGCCAATAAGTGGCTTGGATACTGTGATTGCAGGCCCACCACAACCATGGAAAAGGGAGTGCTGTGTTTGGGAGTTAGGGAGTAAGGGATGTGGGACAGGCAAAACTAACAAAAATGTCCCTCACAGTGCCTGGGGCAGTGCCTGGCATCCCTTCACCTTACCTGCCTGGTTGTCTTCAACTCTGTGGGGACTGAAAAACTAGAATTTTGGGAGTTTGTAATGACAGGCTTTGGGTGTGAGGATGGGACTGGAAATGCCTCATAGTGGCAGCTATTCTCCCACTGATTTATAAAGGTTACAGAGGCCAGAGGAAGCTACCACACAGGTAACTATGACCCCTGTAAGCAGCCCAGCTGTGCGTCCAGGGGCAGCAAGGGCCAGTGAAGAGCACTGGGCAGGAAACCAGGAATCCTGTGTTCTAGCTCAGGTCTGCCGTTCAGTGGGTTGGCGATACAGTCTCTCTGGGCCTCACTTTCCACTTTAGTAAAACTGAGAGCCTAGACCAGATAACTGCAGAGATTTCTTATAAAACAAAGATGTTTTGATTCTAAGTAAGGTATGGTGATCTTGAATTATTGACAATTCTATTTTCAGATTAGGCATGCAGATGAGATTTTGTTCCTCTTTATCTTGCATTACTTTTGTGAAAGCTAAACTCCATTCATTTATTTATTTTTTTTTAAGGGATTGATGAAATCCAAAGTTCTTAGAGTGCCCCAAAGCCAGAAGATGTGGTCTTGCTATCTCTCTGGCCTCACCTCCTCTCACTATCCTGTTGCTTACTATGCTCTAGCTACCCTGGCCTCTTTGATTTTCTCACACTCACTAGACACATTCCTACTGTAGGGCCTTTGTGTTTGTTGTTCCTCTACCTGGAACACTTTCCTCCCAGATTCCTCATGGCTTGATCTCTCAGTTCCTTTACGTCTCTGGTCAAATGTTGCCTCAGTGAGGCCTTCCTTAACTGCCCTGCATAAAGTAGCATCCTTTTTCTGTCCCTTACCCTGCTTTATTCTTTTCATTACCTAGCATATCATGTATCCTTTTATTTATTGTTTATCTACTGGCATATATACTTCCTGAGAATGAAAGCTTTGTTTGGTCTGCACTGAATCTGTAGCTTCTAAAACTACATCTACATGCCAATAAATAGTAGCCATTATTTTATTTCTAAGATTCAGTTCCTCCCTCAAGGAGTTCATAGTCTACACAGGTAGTGCAAGAACTCAAGTGTGAGTGACAACTGTATCTCTCTTAGCATTTATTCCCCAGGTCGTCCTTTATTTCCTCCTGAGAAGTAGTGTTGAACTTGTGTGTTGGGACCCAGAGGCTGAACTGGGACCACCTGTATTATTAACCAGAGTAGCTGGAAATAGACTTTATCCAAAGATTGAGTATAATCATAGTTAAACAGGTGATCTCAGGTGAGGGAGCATGGTTCAAAGAAGCAGTATCAGCACCAGGTGCAAAGGGTGAAAAAGTAGGAAAGACAGGAGACAGGTCCAAACAATATAGGAATAGGGTCAGGAAACAATGTAAGTTTAAGATACAGGCTGTCAACAGAGCATGAGTGTATTGAATCATGTAGATTTTTCTTATTATAATATGGCAGAAACCTATTTGCAAATGAAATAAAGAGTAGTTTTGGTTAAAGGTGGGGGTTAAGGGGGCTGGGAAGAGAGGTTCGTTAGCCAGCCTGTCCTTCTACTACCTTTGCCCCTTCTCCTTGAGGAACCCTTAGGAACCAACCAGAGAACTCATTAGAGACACACAGTTTAAAAACCACTGCATTAATGCTCTCCAGGGCCTCTTTTAGCTTCATGATGCTGTGTTTTTACAGATTGCAATAACCAAGTTGTATACTGTGAGCAGAACTGAGCACTGGAGACTTTTCATAAGATTAATAGTGAGCCCTTTCTGTGGACTGCGCTTCTGAATTTTGCCCAGGACTTAGGAGGACTGCAGCTTTTGAAATTATATTTATTCAATAATTGATTTATTCCATCATCCAGTAAGCATTGAACATCTGTTGTGTGTCAGGCATTGTGAGGACATCAAAAACTAGGAGGCATATATCCCTGCTCTTTGAAAGTACAGAGAAAGAATAACTCAATCTCCTCGGGATTTAGGTGGGAACCTCAGTAGAATCCTCAGAGAGAAAGTGATCATCAAACTGGGCCTTGAAGGACAGAAACCATCCCCCCAGACCTAGGAGGAGGGAAAATCACATCCCTCAAAGGGGAGAGTGTGAGCAAAGGCAGTGGTACAGAGCAGTAGAGTGATTGGGGGAGCAGAGGCAAGACTGGTGTGGCTGGAGCCCTTTTTTGGAGGAGGCCTGGGTGAGGGTGGTGTTGGGAGGTGAGGCTGTGCTGGAGTGAGTTAGAGCAGGGCCAAATCCAGCCCACTGCCTGTTTGTGTAAATAAAGTTTTATTGAAATGCCGTCATGTTCGGTTGTTTACATATAGGCCAAGCATGCTTTCATTCTACAGTAGCAGAGTTATGACCTGCAAAGGCCTGCAAAGCTTAAATTATTTACTGTCAGGCCCTTTAGAGAAAAAGTTTGCTAGCTCTTAGATTCGAGTATTGTCAGCAGTGCTGAGGAGCTTACACTTTATGCTCTGGGCTATGCCAGCAGAGGCATGAAAGGATCCATATTTGTGTTTTAAAATAATCAGTAGCAGTATTGGTGATGGGTTTGGAGTGTAGTGAGACTGGCATAGAGAGCTAGTCCATGCAGGGATCCAGGTGAAAGCTGAGGAGCCAGTGACAGTAGGGTTGGACAAGAAAGGGTAGATGAAGTAGGTATTTAGTGTTTAGTCAGTAGACTCAACAAACTTAGTATAACTTAGTAACTAACTAGTGTGGTTAGAAAGAGGAAGAGGTAGAATAATTCCCAGCTTTCTGATTGGAAAATTGTAGTAGATCACAATAGCATAAGTTTTTCAGAGTTAGAGCAGGGTGCCAGTTACTCATACCTTCTCAATTCTAAGCAGCAGACAATAGGTCCAAGGAGCCAGTGGACACTGGAGTTTTATTAAGACAGCAAGTGGTGGGTAACTCCACAGTAGCTGTGCTTCCTAATAAACCTGGATTGGAGATCATAGCTGGAACCCAGTAGGGTCCTTCAACTTTGCCATATTTAGATATTGGGGAAAGTCGAGTACAAAATAGATACCTAGTACATATGTCCAGCCACCTATGTGGAGATTGAAGCCTGCCTCACTAGTCCAGCAAACACCAGCTGGGCCTTTTGGTGGCAAGAAGTTCCAGGAGATAGAGACTCAGGAGGCCCAGTTTGATGCCAGGTTCTCTCCTGTTCTTCTCAGCTGTGCTTTCTTTATTCTTGAAAGAAATTCATCTTGGTGCTAATGATCGTATCTCATGTTGTAGAAGCATGATTCTCCTCAGAGATAGCCAGTTGGTTTTCTCCTTCATTCCGAGAAGAATCTGGAATGTGTCAAAGAGTTCCCTCTTTCGTTATTTCCTAGTTAGCAGGTGACCAACGGTTCAGTATATCACCTAGGATAGGGCTGCTGAAACAGGTCCCCCCAGTGTGATATTTTTAGTGAATTCTTCCTGTCCAGGGGCTGGTTTCATCTCATAGGCTCAAAAACCAGATGTGTCTACATATTGAGGATAGGACCATTTGTCAGGGCAGGTGTCAACTAAGCTCACATCAACTTGTCTTGTAAGTCAGAATACCAGTGTGTTCATTTATTTTGAGCACTGTAACTAATATGCAGGAGGATACAAATTTTGGAAAATCAATCATTTTTTGAGCTTCTGCTGTAGATCAGGAACTCTGTTAAGGACTTTATGTATCTGATCTTGTTTAATTTTTCTCTTTTTTGGGGATAGAAATGTAATATTAAATGCTTTTATAATATTGATTGTATTACGAATAACATGATCGTTGAATTCATGTAGACTTGATGTTTGAGAGTTCTTGTTACGTGGAAATCCATATGTGCTCCCTCTGGTGGGTAAAGTATCAATAAAGTCTACAAATGTTAATTATGGCTTAAGGTATGAAAACTTTTTATGTTTAAAACACATTAGGTTTAAAATTGGCTTAAAAAGAGGCCCCTTCAAAACTCCTCTAAAAGAAAGTGAATAAACTTTCTTTTAGTGAATGAAAGTATGATATGTCAAATGAACCCAACAACTCAGATATAAAAAGCTTGCAGCACAGTTTAAATTTTAAATTCAGTAATACTTTTTTCTTTCTGACTTTCAGATACTCAAAATCTATAAATACTGAAGTTTGCCAGCTTCTACTTATCACAGTGTAACATATGTCTGTTTGTCAAAATGTTCTTATCATGGAACTCACAAGCTATACTTAACCAAGAGAGTGAGTCTTTCTATTTTACAATGTCATAACATTTCTAATTTATAGTCAAATGATAAGAAAACTGGTAAAATGAACATTTGCCTTTTCTTGGGTGTCTTCTCCAGCAATAAATTTTATAGTTTAAGTAGAAGTGACGTGCTACAGAATATCTTAACTCAGAGAAATTGAGAAAGGAACTAAAAGGTGTAAGTTTTGAATTATGAATACTTTTAGATTTTGCCAATAATTTACTCTGTGATCTTGGTGAACTCACCTAAGCTCTCTGGGTCTCACTCTTCTTATTTGCTTAATGAAAGATTTTGGCTAGATAATCTTTAAGGACCTTCTCAATAGGATGGTTCCATGATTCGGTATTCTTTCTAAAATTTCCAGGATATATTTTTAAATGCTTTTTGCAATGATAACTGCCTACTGCTTTGTGACATTTCCCCCCGAGTCCCTACATACTTGGAATTTTTTATCTAGATGAAAAAAATGAGGTGTTTTTTTTCAAAGTTAGCATTTGGTATGTTTTCACAAATGTATTTGATTTAATAGTGATTATATACTCTTATAATGAACTATTATCTATTAGCAGGGCACATTTTTGAAGTTGACTTTTAAAATCTGATTATCAAAGTAGTAAGTGTTCATTAAACAGAATAAAGAAGAAAATAGTTCACATTTAGTACTACTGGCCAGAAATAGCCACTATTATAATTTTTGTGTTTAACTTTCCAGACTTTTAAAAGTCCTATTAAAAACAGGACTTTTCTGAAATACTGTTATGTAATCTCTCTCTCCGCACCCCCCTTCCCTTTTTTACTTAATAATATACTTTGAACATTTTTCTATATCAGTACATTTTGCTCTTACCACCAGTTTATTTGGCTACATATTTATTAAAAAGAATATCATGTAACTAATTTACCTGAACCGCTATTGAAAGCTGTTTAGGCTGCTTTCAGCTTATCACTATTTTAAACAGATAGTATATTTTTACCAAATTTGTTTCAAAGTTATCATAACCTCTTAAAAACACAAAAAACATAAATTGAGTTTGTTTTCTGTTTAATCTTTTCTCAAATATAAAAACTTGGATGTCCTAATATTGATAAAAGGAAGATTATTGCCAAATTATTTGAAAATATTAAATGTATTAGAACTTATTATTAGTGCTGGCTGAGTAAAAAAGGTGATGTAATTAGGGGCAGACTAGTCAGGAAAGCTTTTCCATGGGAGCCAAGCCTTGAAGGACAAGTAAAATTGGGTAGGTGGCAAGCATAAGCCCGGTGTGCCTCGGTGACGAGAAGGAAACTGGCCTGACGAGGCCAGTGAGGGCTTCTTGGTCACTGGTGTGAAATAAATTTGGGAGATGCTTTATGTCCTGATAACAGAGGGCCTTGAGAGCCTTTGTACAAAATAAGTGGACAGACGTCAATGGTGATCCTATTTCTAATGACCGTTAAAAATATAATCAAACATTTATAGTAGTAACAAAAAGCATTTCTATAATAGTAATAACCTTAAAAAGAAATGTAAATGACCCAGATGAAGAAAACTACAAAATTTTGTAGACAGATATAGAAGATTTGAATAAGTAGAAATATATATTATATACTTGGAAGAGAAGGAAAGGTATTGTAAGACATCTATTATTAGTAAATTTAATGCAATTCTGATCAAAATAGCAACAGACCTTTTTGAGAGGAAACTGAAAGTAGTTCTGAAATTCACCTAGAAAAAAAGATGTGTGAAATTAGCTAATTAATTTTTCAAAAAGAGTTGAAGGGTGTGTGTGTTGGAGTAAAAGGTACCACCCTTATCAGATATTAAAATATTTTAATATAATAATATATGCTTGTATAATTGTTCAGCAAAACCTATCAGGCCAGAGGTGTGTGTTTAAATTTTATCCATTCTAAAGGACACATTGTATATGAGTAAGAAAAGGAAGGTTTATTCAGTGATGGTTTGCGGGATAATTGGTTAGCACTTTGGGGGAAAAAAAGGAATTTTTAAGTTTTTATCTCTTACCATACACATATTAAAGTAAATTTCTAGATGAACTAAAGATTTAATTATGAAAGCAAAACTGAAGAAGGTGAAAGTGAATGTTGACATACCTTCTAGAATTGGAAGGTCCTTCTGAGTTTAAAAGTTAGCAGCATCAGTCTTAATGGTAATAATGGTGATGATTTTGATGATAGTGATGGCAGCTATCACAAGTGCTTTACACAGAGACACTATAGCATTATTCCCAGTGTAGAGAAATTGCTAGGTAAATATGGCATACTGAAGAGTAGGTCATGACATGAGAAGAATTGTTTTTGTTATCATGTTAGATTAAAAAAAAAAAAAAAACTACCAAAACCAGTTACAACGAAAACTATGTATACAAAACCAAAAATCTCTAGGCATGGAAATAATGACTAGAAGGGAATACACCAAAATGTTAACCATGACTATTTCTGGGTGATGGGACTGTGGGTGATATATTAATATTTTTCTGCTTCTGCTAATATTATCCAGAATTTCTTTAATGAGCACATATTACTTTTGAAATGAAAAGCAAAACAGAACAAGTAAAACTCCTGACAGATGAGTTTTTATTTGCTGTGGTAGGAAATGGAGAAGAATTAATAGCTTTTGATTAGAAAAATGTTATGAGTAAGCAGTATCTAATTATCTATTAAATGTGCAATGGAGGGGGCCCCTATTTAAAGGAAGTCTATGGTAAAACCTTTTATGAAGGGAGTAATTTTCCTGTAACTCAGCTGCATTTTCAGTCCATACTTTCTTAACCTGTACAAGAAAATCATTTACAAATGTTGCATTGATGTCTTAGCTTTCTGGTTGTTACTCTAAAAAATAATAGGTGATAATAATAGCTACCACTTGTTGAGCACCTTCACTACCTGGCCTTGTGCTAAAAGCTTTATAATTTGTTTGACTATCCTTGCAGTTTAGGTCCCTTTACTCATGAAGAAATTGAGGTTCAGAAAGTTAAGCCATCTCCCAAGATGATGTCCCTGGCACTGTGAGATAAGTGTAATGACAAATGTGTACCGTGTTCCTCTGGTTGCCTGCTGCCTCCCCAGGCTCTTGGGCATGCACAGGTGTGCTATGCGAGTGCCGTTGCAGGCTGTGGAGCTGCACTCCACTTGGCATTCCTCAGGCCAGGCCTCTGGGGATTTGCTCCTTGGCGTGTTGTCACATCATCTGCTGTTGTCTTTAGGAGCATACTTTGGTACATAAATCACATATTTGAAGGTGCTTGACTAGCTTTTGGGGAAATACCAAACCAAACTTTCTTTTGCCACCAAACCAAACATTTTTATCATCAATAATTAACGACTATACATTTCTTATAGATAATGTTGAGTCATGCTTTGGGGAAAAGGGAAAAAAGTTTGTGGTTTTAGTTAGTAAAATAATTGTAAAGGAAGGAGACCCAATTTACAGATTATAGAAATTGGAAAAATATAATTCCCTTCTTTCCTTGTTAGGACACTAGTTTTAAAATTCCTTTGTTCATTCAACAGTCAATCCCATGAAGGGCTCTGGAGCTGAGGTGGCATTTTAGAATTGCCTAGCTGAGCCAAAGGGCCAGGCCTTTTAGAAGACTGAATTGGCTAGCCATTGGACGTGGGCTTCTCCCAGGGAAGGACCCTGCGTTGGGTGAGGCAAGCAGTGCCTTCTGCTTGAAAGACACTCAGCTGTGAGCCGTCAGCAGGCAGTTCTCCTAGCAGCCGGGGTTAAAGGGCCTCAGTCCCAAAGGTGCAGTACTGCCACGCTACCTTTTAGGGTTGTGCAGATTGAGTAAGATGTTATAGTATATGTGAAACTGCTGGCATTGTATCTGGTACATTATAGATAACTCATGAAATGACAACTACTTTATTACCACCTTAGATTTACTGAGTGTCAGTCTATGAGTAAGGAAGGCACTTAGATTGCTCTTTGGGATGGAATGATGAATGAGACTTTCATCCGGCCGTAAATCTGCTCACAATCCAGAAGGGGGCATTCATTCAGTAAATATTTACTGAGCATCTACTATGGGCTATACACTGTTTTTGACTCTGTCAAAAGAGAAAAGATAAGAGAGACAAAATCTGTGCTTTCATGGAGCTTATATTCTAATGGGAAACTTAGAGTAAACAAACATGTAAAAATGCTTGTGTCAAGTAGTGTGATAAGTAAGTAAACACGTAAGTGTAAGACACATTCATAAGTAATTACAGAAACCTTCAAAAGAGGAACTTTGAAAATTCTGAGGATGGAGAGATTACTTCTGGGTGAGGTTGAAGAGAGACTTCATGGAAGAGGTGACATTTAAATGGGCCTCTAAAGACCCATAGATTTTTCACAAGTGAAAATGCAGAGAGGAGAGGCATGCTAGGAACACATGACAGAGGCTCCAAGGGTGGGAAAGCATAGGATGGTAAAATCCACTGAGAAAAGCTCTACCTGGAGGAGTGTGAGAAGTAGACAGGGGGTGTGCTGTGTGTTACCCTTTGGCTCTTCTGGGTCCACTCTCTGTCCTTTCCACTGTGCTCTGGCCTCAGGGCCTGACCCTGAGGGACTGCATGGTGGGCTTTCCTGCCTTCTGGCTTCTGATCGTGTTCAGCTGATAGGAGCCTCCAGGAGGTGGGAGGGCTGTAAGAGAGGGTTGGTTTGGGAACTGGGTAGAGGCTTTGCATTCACAGCCCGTGACTCGGGTTAGGTGTTTGCCCACCAGACCTAGAATTTTTCCCCTACGTATGTCCAAACACATCCTGTGAGTTAGATGAGTTTAGCCGGTAGACTGGTACCAGCCAGAAGTGGACAGGGCTGCAGCCCACTCAGGAGTGACCTTGAAAGACAGCAACAAAGGGAGGTTCTCATGGCAAGAACTTGGGGCAATTCATCTCTGCCTTTTTATTTAAGGTGGTTTTTATATGAGATTTTTTTTTCTCTCCCCCTCTTTCTAGCTCAGTATTACAGTGGAAAAAGTCAAATATTTTAGGCTTAAACAGATTTTTCCCTTAGTGATGTGGCAGTTCATACTTTGCTTCTAAATATGAGCTGAAAGGTTAGAGGTGGTAAATGGCTTTGTGGCATGTTGACTGTAAATCTGAACTGAAATGGAATCTAAGCCATTATCAGATTCTGAATCAAGCTGCCTTGTCCTTCTCCAGTTTTTTCCCAGTGGAAATGTATGTTTTTATTCTGTCGATGAATAGTTTACATACATAATATTAAAAGGGAATTACTTGATGTAAAAGAGACTAGTTAAATACTTCAACTCCAAGGGATTCCATTAAAATAATAAGGAAATTACATTTAATTTTAAATAATAGAAAGATTTTTTAATGTTATTCCTATTAAGCATTTATTACCCACACTCAACCCTTTTTTGCAAGTGAATTCCCAAAGCACAATTTATCTTTATATAGGTAGAAAGGAAATATTCTTGCAAAATATGTAGTTTGATATCTTCTTCTTAACTGTGGAGAGAAGCATACTTTCCCAAAGAATAGAATGTGATGGTTGATTGGAAACTTTCGGAGTTATAGGCTTTTAGCTCTACCTCTTGAAATAAGAAAATATATATAAATGGGTCCCCAGATGAAGGCGTGGGGGGTACTTTATAGGCTTGATTGACTCCAGACACAGAGGCAGTGATTTGTAAGCAAGCAGTGACAAGAAGAAGTTAAATCAAAATTAAATTAAGAGAAGGAAGAAAAAAGAAGAGCTACCAAGGAGAGGTGATGAATTTTCTGAAAGCTTCTAAATACTTAGCTATGGGGAGTGACTGGAAATCTGTGATATATCTCACTTATGTCAAGAGATGAAATCTGGAAACATTTCAGTCCTAAAAAAGACCTTATTTCTCTGTTTCTTAGAAGTATTTATTTATTTATTTTTTAGAGATAGAGTCTCACTGTGTTGCCCAGGCTAGTCTCAAACTCCTGGGCTCAAGCGATCCTCCCACCTCAACCTCCCTAGTAGCTGGGACTACAGGCACGCACCACCATGCCTGGCTTCGGAAGTCTTTTTAATTATTCATTTAATTGGTATAATTCAATTACTACAGGCATATTTGCTTCTATACTTTTCCATTGACCCAACTGGTGATAAAATCAGTATCTCTCATGATGAATATGAAGTGATATTTTGGGAGAATTGGTTTTTCTGTTTACATTTTGACATTTTGTTGTTGTTTCAGCTTATATAAATAAAATTCTAGGAATCAGAGCTGACCAAACAGCTTCTGCTCACTGACTGCCATTTTTGCTGTTGTATCCCTTTTTCCTGGACTCCCCTATCTAGTTAATTATCAGGCCCAAGAAGATGGGTGCTATGTTGCACTCCCCTTCAGCATGGAGCATAGTTCAGCACATAGGCTTTGGAAATGACTCTTTCTCGTCTATTCCATGGTGACCATATGGATTCAGACCATCTTGAGTCTGAGCTGACACAGTAACGTTCAGCCCGGAGTCTCTGTCTGAGCCAAAGACACTATGCAGAAAATGTTGCTTTCATCATTACTTTGGCTAAGAAGCAGTCAATACTGCTCATTCCCCGTGAGATAAATTCTCAGTTATTTGGTTGGTGTTCAGAGGTCTTTACAAAGCTAGCCTACCCACTATTCCAGTGTTACACCCCACCCTTCCCTGGATCAAGCCATCAGCTTTTTTTTTTTTTTTTTTTTTTTGAGACAGAGTCTCTGTTGCCCAGGCTAGAGTGCCGTGGCATCAGCCTAGCTCACAGCAACCTCAAACTCCTGGGCTTAAGCAATCCTCCCACCTCAGCCTCCCGAGTAGCTGGGACTACAGGAATGTACCACCATGCCCGGCTAATTTTTCTATATATATATTTTTAGCTGTCCATATAATTTCTTTCTATTTTTAATAGAGACAGGGTCTCGCTCTTGCTCAGGCTGGTCTTGAACTCCTGACCTCAAGCGATACTCCCACCTCGGCCTCCCAGAGTGCTAGGATTACAGGTGTGAGCCACCGCGCCCGGCCTAAGCCACCAGCTTTAACCAAGCTGCTCTGTTAGCAGTCTCCTCGGCTTGCTTGCCTTCTTTTTGGCTCCTGCTGTTTCTCTTGCCTAGGCTGCTTGCTCTCCCTCACTTTCTCAAATTCTGTTTATCTTCAAAGGCGCATTCTAGCCTATACTTGTCTCCTGAATTCAAAGCATTTGCTGCCTGTATTAGTTTGTTAAGCAAGGAGCTAACTAACTGTGGCCTGTGACACCCTTTGCATTATTGTTTTGTATTGTTATTTAATGATTACACTGTTGCTTCTTTCTAACTGCTGTTTGTTGTCTCCCAAATGATATTGTGTACTTTGGGTCTTTCTTTTGGGTGTGGGGGATGGAAAAGGAGAGAGTAGGACTCTGTTTTGATGCTGCTTTGTATCTCCCACAGTGGGTCTTGTGTCTAGTTCTACTGCCATTAGACAGGACAGACACCCTCTCTTACTTGTCTTTATGTTCCCAGTGTCTAGCATAGCACCTGGCTCATAGCAGAGACTCGATACCTAGTATTTGAATAAATGTACAGAAGGCACTCCTCAAATATCTGTTCAGTAGTTTGACCCCAAGCTCAAAGAATCAACATAGGTGATTTTCCATCTTCTCAAAGACATAAAAATCTATTTTTCCATCATTAATAGTTCTCCCTGAAGTGCTTCTCTTTTGCCTGCCTTCAGCTTCAACTGAAATTTAAATCAATTTCCTCTAATTCTATTCTCTGTGAAATTGGAGAACAGCTGCTCAGTCACCTCCTTTTAAATAACCTTTCGACAAGTTAAATTGCCTCTAGGACTTGCTTTCTCCAGATTAAATTATCCCAAAGCCTTTTCTTTTTTCTCATAAAGTCCTTTTCAAAAGAATCATTCGTTATTTTTTTTATTTCTTTTTCTAGCTCTTTATAAAACTTTATTCTTTTCATAAATATACCATAGGATACCCGTACGTGGGCCTGATTGATGCTGTCTGGAATGGAAAGCTTCTTTCCACATCTGGAATTCCATTCCTCTATTTGTGTTTTGGAGTATCCTGTTTGCTTTTTTTTTTTTTTTAACTTCATATCCTGTCAGATTTAACTTGTGGTCCACTCTCACTCTCTCTCTGTTTGTTTCCTTTCTCTACGCATTTCTAAAAATGTGTAGCTTGATTTTCTTCCTACAAACACTAACTTGCTTGATCAGGAGTCTTATGGTTATAAGTTACAGAGAACTTAATTTAAGCAAATTAGCTTAAATGATCAAAGGACTATATTGATTTATATCACTAAAAGTCTAGTGGTATGACAACCTCCTGCATGGCTAGACTCAGTGGACCAAACAGTGTCACCACAGAGCTGTAGCCTTGCAGACCTCATTTTCCCTCACTGCCCCATCCAGAGGAAGAGAGAGATTCTTTCCTTGTAGTACCCACCAAAAATCTTGGGATTCAGTCATTCTCACTGGCTCAAATTAAGACAGATCCTTAAATCCACCGCTGTCTCCAGAGAAAGGATAGACTGCTTAGCTTGGTCCACTTGGTATTGGATGGAAGTGAGGTATTGGATGGAAGTGACACACTGCTCCAACTTCCACCCAATATGCCTGGCTGAGACTCAGGGAAGAATGCTTTCCGAAGGAAATTTGGGGAGCTGTTCCCAGAAGGAGGGGAGCAATGCATGTGGATGGCCAACAGGAGATATATCTTGCAGTGAAAATTGTACCCCTTCACTCTGCTTTAGACAGATCCTTAATATCACTTTGAGCTCAGAGTATCTCTGAGAATGAATTCTTCATTCACTTATAATCACTCACAATTTATTGAGCATCCGCTGTATGCCAGGCGTGCAACTAGGTATTGGGCATTGCTAACATAAGTGAGACAATTTCTGACTTTGAGAAACTCAGTCTAGTGAAAAGACAGACTTATAGGCAAGTAATTTAAGGATGTTGTAATAAGTGCTGTTATCAAAGTGGAATAGGTGCAAGTAAAGAACTCAGTGGGAGGAGTTAAAGGGGGAGGGAATCACAGGAGAGGTGAATTTTGAACTGAGCCTTTAAGGATAAAAACAGATTCCCCTAGAATGGCATTATCCTGAAGGCCGTGATAAACCATAAAAAGTTTTCAACAGGGCACTGACATGATCAGGTGTGTATTGATTCTGCTGGCCATTGGTGGGTTCAGTGGAGGTGAGAAAGACTGGCAGCAAGGAGGCAGATCAGTTGCCCTTGCAGTGATCAGTTGCCCTTGCAGTAATCAGGTCTAGAAAGTCATAGGGAGGGCCTGAACTAAGCCAATGACTATAGGGATGGAGGATAGATTCAAGATATATCTGACAGGAAGTGGAACTTATACAGGCTAGGAGATGAAAATCAGTGGTTATGTTGACTTTGAGGTTTCAATTGTGGGTGACTAGGTGGGTGGTTAAGATGAGTTCAGTTTTGTAGTTATTTGAGGTGCCTGCTGAACACTCAAGGGACACATGTTTACCAGGAGGTTGTAAATACAGAAATGGAAATGGACTGGAGGAAATGTTTCTAAGCCAGGGGTGTAGACTGTGGAGATGTCAGAGTGTAAGTGGAGGTTGATGCCTTGAGGAAAGAGTGAGGTTGCCTGAGGGGCATTTCAGCTGGAAAGGAAAGGAGGCCTCCAGTAATTCCTGGGGAAAGACAGCATTTGAGAGGCTGGCAGAGGATAAGAAGCCAGAAGAGGCGACTGTGGAGAAGTTAGGCCTGAGGGTCCCTCCAAGTAACACTTATTCTTACCTTGATAAAGGTAATGTCACCTAGGATGGTTTGTGACATGGTGGTTAAGAGAGTGAATTCTGGGCTCTACCACCTTCTGGTGGGTGATCGGTGGGCAAATTACCTAACTTCATTTCCTCATCTGTGTAATAGGAATAAAGTAATACCTAATTTTGAAGGGTTCAAATGAGTAAAACATTTTGCAAGTTCTTGGCACATAAGTGCTATAATGTGTTTTGATAAATAAATAATAAATGAATAAATGCATGTGCCTGCTTGGCATTTATGCATTTCTGTCTCTCTGTGCTCAAACCTACTGGCCAGTTAATTGAAACCCACAATTAATTTATTTGGACTTAAATAATTTGCTCTTCTGAAAACTCCAGTGGTTCCAGTGCAGCAGTGCAAGTATCTGACTTCTGGAAGGTTGTCTAGATTATTTATTTGATTGTTTTCTTCTGTTGACTATTAATTTTATCTCTGACTTTGTGATACACTTTGTTTCATCTACACTTCACATATTTTTAAATTGTTCCTAATATTTCATAGCATACAGCTTTCTTTTCCTTTCTTTATTTACTTTCCTAGCCGGGTGTGGTGGTGCACACTTGTAGTCCCAGCTACTTGGGAGGCTGAGGTGAGAGGTTCCCTTGAGCCCGGGAGTTCAAGGCTGCAGTGAGCTATGATTGTGCCACTGCCCTCCAGCCTGC
Source organism: Varecia variegata (assembly GCA_028533085.1). Taxonomy (NCBI): domain Eukaryota; kingdom Metazoa; phylum Chordata; class Mammalia; order Primates; family Lemuridae; genus Varecia; species Varecia variegata. The sequence continues at coordinate 163,190,512 of CM052436.1, read as the reverse complement.
TGACAGAGTGAGACCCTGTCTCAAATAAAATAAAATAATATATATAAAATTTACTTTCCCAGAATCATTCCTAAAGTTCTGGAATTCTCTGTTAGTTGTTCCCCTATGTATCAGTCAGCTTCTGGCATGTTACTTTTACTCATCCATCTGTAGAACTGGCAATATTTTCAACTCCTCTCCATTATGGTCAGGAATATGAACTTGCTGTTTTTTCTTCCTCTTCTATTTTCCCAAGTAAATGTCTTGAACCACTGATTAGATCTGTGTGCCCACAAGAACATAAGCTGGCATGAAGCTTAAATATGATTTTGAGGAGATTATTGTAGAGTCTATTACTCCATTAAATTTTTTTTAGTCTAGATTAAAATAGAACAATATTCAGGATGTGAGTATGTTGCTGAATCTCTTAACACTTGTTGAACCAGACATCGTGTGTGTTCATTTTTAAATAACTGGGTGGGTCACTTTTTTATTTATTATGAACACAAACACTGATGCTAACAACTGACATGTGAAAGGAAAGCAGGCAATAGTGATGAAAACCATTTAATGATTAGTGAGGAAACAAATATTGCTTAATGAAAATAAAAACCATGTCTAAAGGGCCTAATGCTGACTTTTGGAAATATAACCATGTTGTGGTCTTTTGTGTACCCTCTGTCCTGTACAGTAGATATTGTTTAAAATTGCTTGGGAACTGGAGCTTGCAATTGTGAGCCTGGAATGTCCTGCAGATAATTAAGTTGTGGTCAGGCTTTGGAAAAATAAAAAGTTCTCGAACTATGATTTTATAAACATGCTACAATAACATTTCTTTATATTTAACAGTTTCTTATAGAAAGTTGATACTCTCATGAGGCATTGATTAAAGGTAAAACATCAAGAAAGAAAAAATATTAAATTAAAACTTCACTTAGGATGTTGACAGTTGGCTTGTAATATTAAACAGATGTGTATGTTCCTGGGGATATTCTTCTTTCTGAACTGAATCGCCAAGTTGTATTTTTTTTAATGACAACTACAAATTTTTGATCAGTTAATAATTTTAAGTACCCTTTCTACAATCTTCTTTTTTCTAACTTAATCTGTAGTTTGAGGCCTCTCAATGATATAATGATTGGTGAAACCTTCGCTGCCTCTTCTAAAGTCTTTCATTTTCTTTCTTTCTTCTTCCCACCCCCACTTCTTAAAGAGTAACTGGGCTCTTCTGATTTCATGATGCATTCTTGGAAATTGATTCCTTGAAATAATTTTAGGATCACTGGGTGGAATTCTACCCTTGCAGATTTATGTCTGTAGTTTACTTCCATATAGGTTTCATTTTGGCATTTGAGCGCACAAGTTGACCTACATTGTGGTATTGTGTTTGTGTGGTCAATTGTAAAGGCTTAATACATCTGTATGGCCAGCCATGCAGATCAGCCTGTACCCCACGCTGTGGGGCCAAAGAAATGTCAGTGAGGGGACCTAAAGGAAACCAGGCCATGGAGTGAAAAGAGATTCAGTAAATTTTTCTTTTTGCTTACAAGAATTTTGCCATAGGCAGACCTTTGCATTCTAATGGGCAAATAACAGAGAGTCTAATAATAAGGGCGGTGGGGTCCGGTGGGGTGGGGTGGGGTGGGGTGAGGTAGAGGTGGGTGGGTGGACTTTGGTAAATGGAGGAGAAGTCAGGTTGGATTTTGTAGGATGAGGTGAAAATATTTTGTGTCTTCAAAGATTCTTCAATTCATTTTGCAAGACGAGATAAATTGTGCGTCGTTGTGTTTAAGCTGTTGAAATTTTTTTAGATTCTAAAGACCATTTCAATTTTAAGTCTGTGACATGTGGACATCTTATGTTTTTCTGAAAGATGTATTTCACTAGGCAGGAGTTGTTGATTACTGGAAGAAGTTTTGTTGCTTTGGGTAGATTTATTTATCTTGCAACTATGTATTGTTTGCACAGCCTTCTTTTGGGAATCAGTATTTTTTGCTCTGTAGATTCCATTCAGGAAGCTCTGATTTTGGGTCTTAAGTATATGGAAGGCATTTTCAATAAACACAAACAAAAGCCTGCTAGATGAATAGATATAACAATGTATTTTATCATACAAAACCATATTTAACCTTAAGAATAATGAATTTATTTTTAATGTGGCTATTTGTTCTTTATTATCTACTAGTATAAAAAGTTTCTTAGGTGTCCTATTTCTTAAAGTCTGATTTAGAAACAAGAATATTTAAAGTAAATTTTTATATGAAAGGATTTGATGAGTATACATTTCAAGTCTTCAACTTTTGTTTTTTCACTATTTTAGAATTACTCTTATTATTTTATATTTTGTGTATGTAGAAGGAAGGAAAGCAAATTTCTGTGTACGATGTCTTAACAGATTTAATTGAATCACTACCACATTCTGGAAATTTGAGATGCTAATTAACAACACCTCTTGGAAAGAATCGGGAACTTTGAGCTATGTAAAGATACTATGTAAATTCAGCATAATTTGTTACTCTAGAAAGAGCCATCCATTTTAACTTAGGAATCTGAAAAGCAGTAAATATACCTGTTAAAGTTTATGTCAGCTTCTTTCAGGGCTTTATGTTATTTCATTCCAGTTCTCTTCTGATGTTTTACCATGAAGGAGTGTTGCAAATATTTTAAATAGTTCCCTCTGACCAGAATTAGTAATTATGAACAGATTTAAGTAGAAAATGCTGTTTCATTTTACCATTATTACTGCATCATAAGATAAATGATATTCTTTTATAGATATTTTGGCTTGGCTCACCGATCCTAATTTCAGTATTATGCCTGACTTAGCAATAAGCTGCTGTGATCAGCTACAGGGAATTGTATTAGGCAGGCTTTATTTTCTGTATCAGTGTGGTATTGCAGTTTCTTCCACCCACAAGTTAGAAAAGCATGTTTTTAGTATTGCCTTTCATTTTTATTGTTCAATAATGCTACCATGGGGAAGGAAAAGTAGGAAGTTTTTCAGAGTAGATGATGATTCAACAGTTAGACCATTTGAACTACTTTTGTCTTTAAAATTTCATTTGCTCATCCCTTTTTCTCTATATAGTGTTTGGATCTTCTCAATTGTTTTGCAGATAATGAATTTGGTTCTATTAGGGACAAGGGAATATGTGCTCATTTTTGCCTCATGTTCCTTCTATTAACTATTCAGTTACTGACTTGGGAATGGAAGGCACTTATTGGTCCCTAGTGGTCTGAAATGGGAAATGCATCTCCCGAAAATTTCGTTAGAACCTTCCATAAAACCTAACGTTTGATTAGAAACAAAAATGTTAATAATTTTAGGTAGGTCGATTGGCTTATTTAAAGTGTTCTTTGACCTACAGTTGAAGTTAATAATTCTCTTAATCTCATAAAAAACAGGTGAACTACATATAAAAATTTGGGTACTAGATTAGCACCTGTATTTCAAGTCACTTAGGAAATGGAGGAAAATTGTGTAAATGCTTGTGTGCTAAGTAGAGTGACAAAACTTTGTCAGGATTTTTCTCTTTGTCAGCTTTATCATGCTTAATTTTCAAGAAAATAATGTGTTTGTTACTGTGGTCACACCATGATTTAGCATTGGCTTATGTATGATATTTTATTGTCCCTGTCCTAGAAAATTATAGCAGTTTTATGAGGAGTGGTTTGTGGGTTCACACAACCCACTTGGAGTGCTATTTACTATATAATTCTGTTCTAAAAGGACCATAAAACATCATGTAAATTGTTTAAAAATGGAAAGACCTTTTTTGAGAGAGGCTAAGAAATCTTTCTAGCCTTTCTTTTGTTTCTATAGTCAGTTTCATGATTTTAAGCTCACAATTTATTTAGAGCATTAAGGTCATAAAGTATATGTGTGTGTAAGTAAAGATGTGAGCTATAGCTGGGCTAAAACTGGGTGTTGATGCAGATAATAAATGTCAAATTCATTATATTATAATCTTTTAAGACATGTTTTATGTGACTTTGGAAATGAAACTAAAGAAATTAAGGAAGAAAGGAAAGGAGAGAGGGTGGGAAGGGGGGATGACTAAGGAAAGAAGAAAGGAATTCATTTATAGCATATATATCTTTTTTAAAAAAAAATCCTTATGCTCTCTTAAGTAGTTGTGGTGTGTTTATAATCTACATTAAGGGATAATTTTTGGTAACCAGTCTTTTGAAACATTGAAATTCACAAATAGATTTACCTGAAGAAACTCCCCTCCCTTAGTAGTTTTACAATTTTGGTTGGCTTGTTGAGCTTACTTTATGTACAACCACAGGAAGAAAGCACAGAACAGCACAATAACAAGGCCAAAGTTCTGTCACGGTTTCTATGCAAATGCCTTATTTTGATATTATCTTGACTTTGTATATGAGCTCTATGGAGAGCAAGGACGGAAATTGTTAATAATTTTATACAGCATTTACATGGTACTATGTGCTTTTAGTCACTTAATACAAGTATATCTTATGTTTAGCAAACGTAAGAAAATCCATATATATGTGAAATATAAAATTGGGGCAGTTCATTTTGCATAAAGATAACACATTTATAATGGACTTAATTTTAAAAACTACTTTCTTAGTACAAAACAGCATTTTATAGGAACACTTATAAAGGAAATGAGGATTGCTATATTCATGTAGATAGTGATATAAACATTTGTCTCTGCAAAATGTTCTACTCAGATTAGTGTGTTTTAAAAAACACAAGATTATCTGTGTGGTTTAGAAACTCCTTGGTTTTGTGACAAAAATTTTAAGTAGATCACATTTTTACATCTTGTAAAGAGAGCCAGTAAAATTGCTAAATTTTCTTGAACATGGCTGTAAATATTTTTCTGTTTTAAGTATGAATACTTTCTACACGCATGTGTGATTTCATGAAGAATATCAACTTAGGTTTTATTATGTTACTATAAATTCCCCTTTTCCTTATGTGTGAAAACACGATACACACAAAAAAACAACTTTCTAAAATATAAAAACTTTTTGGAATTATTCCTTATTCTACACTGTCTTCCTATTTTAATTTTTTTGGTATTGAGGTATAGTAGATAACTGAAGTGAATTTTGGGAATAGAAACTAAAGCTATAATTAGAAAGGAAATTTAAAAAAAAATAGAAGCACCTAATGTCATGCTGTGGGAGGAAGAATGTGCTGAAGATCCTGGCCACCGCTAGTGCAGAACAGCTGTTCTCTGGAGGACTGTTTGATAGAGTTGGGGACTAAAGACTTTGACCAAGTCTTTAGCCTGAGAACCACCTTTCTGTGGTTAAATATACTAAGCAAAGACGATTTGTATGTCATTTTAATGATGCTATTGAGTATGTCACAAATTTTCATAGTTAAAAACTTTGTGAATCACATTATTGCATAGATTGTTTTAATATAGGAAGTTTGAAAATAGGATAGGTACTACACTGAAGGGACCAAATACTGAATTCTGCAAGTTAGATATTATTTTCCACTATGAATGTAAATACATTGCTATATAATGACATCATCATTATTATAAAGTGTATAAATGCTGTGTTTAGCATTTTTCTTTTTTTAGATTGTGAAATAGTTTTACTTTTTTGTGTTAGTAGACAAAATAATTTATAGTTATTAAATAAAAATGCATAGGATTTTAGCGAAGAATATGTTATAACGTTTTGTGAATTATTCAGTTACAAGGTATCTAAATTTATTTTGCTTACAACTTTACATCCAGAATGTTTCTGTGTCTCACTTAAATAATTTAGAAAATATTTTTCATGGACTAGATGACACTACAACATTTGTTATTACATAGCTAATTTTTTTCTTATGTGAAAATCTTCATCAATATTACCAATTCCTGTCGGAAAAGAGGCACAATTTTTCAATTTTTTCTCCCCAAACTGCAACTTCAGAAAATATGTAAGAGATGTAACAATTAACCTACATGCACATTTATAATACTAGAAAATGGGCAGCTAGTTACATTCAAAGACAGGATCTGATAGGCCCAAATTGCTTAAAACATCACAGTTATTGAAGATTACTCCAGGGAATTTGAGAAACCATTTAACAGATGAAAGTACATTTTGAAAAGTCTGACCTTACAGGCAATCATAAAATGAATCAAAACAGTGCTTTTTTCCCCCTGAAATGTACAGAGCCCATCTGTGTCTAATCCAGTAATTATAGACTGTGTTCAATTACCTTTTCAAACTTGGAGCAGACTGGAGACTAGGCAGTGAACAAACATAGGGTTTTGTCTAGACCTCAATTGACCACAGTCTAAAACTTGCATTTATGTCTAATTTTATTTTTTGTTTCATTTGATAGTTCTTAAAGGATTCATTTTTGCTACTTGGTGTTTTACCTTCTTAGATTTGAGATATGCCTTTTCTCATCACGAAAGCTTTTGTATCAGCTATAGTTTAAGCTATAACCAGATGTTTGTTTTCTGAATACTCACTCTTGTCTGCAAATTGATAATTTGCACTGGAGAAAAGACTGCATGGGGAGGGCGTGGATTTTACCAATGAGTAGTATTTTTTAAGGTAGCCTTTAAATTGCTGCTGACTATAAGTCTTTTTTTTTTTTATGTACTAGGAAAAAATAATTTATTTGCCTCTTAAACTTAGAAAACTATAGTTTAATTTTCAGTGGTTTGTACACCTAATAAAATTTTTTTAAAAATACTTGTAGACTGCTGAAACAAACCTTTCTCTCTTTTGTCAAGTATGTCTTAGTTTTTTTCTCTTTACACATTTTTATTGCATTTGCTGATCAGATTGGTATCTATTATAAGATATTAATACAGTGTATAGTACTCAAAATCCATTTCAAACCATTTGTCTTGGTAAAGTCAATTTACGATCTGATGAATCTTTGAGTGATAATTACCATGAATTGCCATAGCCAGTTCAAAATATTTAAATTTTATCCAGGAACCTTGGAAATTCAAGTTTTTCTTAAAACACAAAGCAAACAAAAGATTAACATAATTTTTAGAATCACTTATGCAATAGTCAAAACCTTTTTTTCCCTGATATTTAGTATTCACAGTCATTCACATTCTAATTAGTATTAGAAACAAATATTTTGAGGTATTTATTGAAAGTAATCATTGCATATTAAACCATGAATTTTTCTAGAAACTGTACAGCCATTCCTATTATGTTATATTGTTTTTAAAAGTTGTATTCATTTAGGTCTCACCATCCTTTGGAAGTTTTAAGGACTCTATTGTTGGGGAGAAGCAGTTTTATTTGATTCCATGAATATGCTTTCTGAGAATTATATGGGGAAAATGAAACTTAAAGAGGATTACAAGTACTTTATGTTGAATGTTTCCATGAGACATTTGCTCAAGAATACTTGGATAATATGATTTCCTTGCCTCCTTTCTGTCCCCATATTTTATGAAACTATTATCATAATTAGCCTCCAGTGGATGCTTCTTAGGATAGTTAGGATTCTTCCTAACTAGGAACTTGAGAGATCCTTTGGGTCCTCTCTTATTCACCTCCTTGTCTAATCCATAGAAAGTGTTCTTGATTCCTTCTCCACCCTGTTTCACAGACCAGAGCTCCTTTCTGATTCCTGCTTTCATTATCTAATATGTGGGTACCGCCTTCCATGGTTTGAATTTTTATATTGGTTTATTAATCTATTTATGCCACTTCCACTGGACTATAATCTCCTTCAGATCAAAGGCTAGAGGGGTGTTATGTTCTCCCATTGTATTCCAGCGTCAAACACAGTGCCTAGCTTGTGGCAGGCACTTGCTCCTTGTTGACTTAACGGAGACAAACTAGCTCATCAATTACAGATTCTTAGTATTGAAAGATAGGAGTGAAGGATCCTTAAAAGTTAATAGAAATCTCATCTAAGTAACACATACCTCTCTCTTTTTCTTGCCATACCCAAATGACTAAAAGATAGAACTTTATTTTTATTTCTCACTCTAAATTTTTAAAAATAGGAACAATGATAGAGTAAATTTTATTCATGAGGTCTGTGAATAAAGAAGCTACATTATCTATTGTATTTGACAAATTGAAGCTACATTATCTATTGTATTTGACAAATTGATTGCTTAATTTATGACAACTTTTATGCAACTGCTTTCCCCATTCCCAGTGAGATTGAGAAACACTCCTCTGATTTGCATATCAGTAAGTCTTTCTGATTCATAGAGAAGCCTTGCAGAAATAATCAATCGACAAACAGTATTGAGCGCTTACTACTTTAAAGGTGCTGCTTGGCGCAGTGAAACCATCACATACAGGTCCTGGCCTTGTGGATTTTGAAGTGTGGGACTGGTCATCATGTCTCCTTTTAGGCCGGACTCTCTGCTGCTGTGGAAGGTGGAGTCTCATAGTTTTCTCTCCACTGTTGACTCTTAATGCATTTGTATGGTTCTCCCACCCCAGGCCCTCAATGTCTTTATCACACCCCTGCCCTGTGGTTAAAAGAGAAATAAATCATGTCATTTATATTAATAAAAGCAATGATGGAACATCATCTCTTTTATAAGAAAAAATTAAAGTTTATGGTGTTTAATTACAGTCAACTCACAAGTTATTATTGCATTAGCAAGGAGACATCCCAGACCTCTGGCTTTGCTGTGAAAATGGAGTGCTGGAGTACTTTTTACTTAGCATCAAGAATCTCATTGGTCATTCCTTTTTGTCAGGTGTCTGTTTAAAATGTAGGAATGTGATTTTTACTAACTTTGGGATTTTAGAGATTTTCAATGTGCCACATTTAAGTAATCTACGTATGGACTTTTAAAATATTGCTGTGCCTGTATGTTGTGGCTCCTAAAACCAACCATAACACCATGGGGTCCAAGAACAGAGCAGTGAGGGCCATGACCATTAAACCCAAGCTCCCCGTGAAGCAGATTGAGATGACTGTGCAGGTTGAAATCCTCCCCACTTTCCTTTACTTCTTCAAACATTTTTCTCAGTCCTTTGATTATGATTGGCTCCTAACCAGATAAAGGAGTGCTGCCTCTGGGATAAAGTTGTGAGTCTGCTTTCTACTGCTCCTGATTGGGAAACCCCTGTGAGTTCTAGCTGGCCTAAGGCAAAGCTGAGAGTTAAGATCCAGGTCAAAGCTCACCCTCTGTCTGATCTCCAGGGTCAAAGTACAGGTGCTGCTTTAATTAACATAGAACATAATTTCTGGGATTTGCCAAAGAGAGAACCAGGGAAGGATTTCCTGTGTACTACCTCCACTTAGTCTTTGCAAAGTTTTAAAAATTCTTAAATTAGATTGCTGCTTTCTTTAAATTCTGAATTGGATATATTCATGTCCATTTGATATGTATATTATCATATTCCTAGATTTTATTCTTGAGCCCAGTTGGAGAGTTTCAAGGCAAACATTTGGTTTTCTGTTAGCCCACAAATTGGGCAATGGTTATTCAATTATGGTCTTCCGTTGACTGAGGCAGAGTCTCGTGTTAAAAGTATATTTTATTAGTAGCCCACAAAACATACCAACTGTCAGTCCTTTGTCGTATGTGACTGTGAGCAATATATGGTAATAATATTCCCAGATTTCATCTGTGGATTGCTTAAATGTGTCATCCAGAAATTCACATTAAATTCATCAGTGACAAAACCTCCAGGCATAGATATGTACTCTGCCCCTTTATCCAAAAATTAATAGTGGTCTCCCAATGGGCTCAAATGCGTCTCAGAGTACCTAACTCACAAACAGGCCTCAAATGTAAAAAAGCAAATCTGGTTCAATATTATGAAGAACTGTTAATGTCCTGGCTATTTGCTGTATGTTGTGCCTTACCTTCTTCTTGTCCCCATATTGTCAGTATTGTAATTATTAACCTTTATTGACTGCTTCTTAGGATCTTCACAGAGGTGAAAGATTAACGTTCCTAACTAGGAACTTGAGAGACCCTTTGGGTCCTCTCTCATTAGTCAGTATTAAATGGTTGTGGGTACTTACTATTCTTTGTCCCCAAACCACCCTTCTGTCAGCAATAGCATTTTCCTCCTTTTGGAAACTAACCCTACCTCTGACTTTGACCAGGTGGTTTCAGCAGAAGCTGCTGTGTAACCTAGGTCACAGACCAAGGTTAGGTACCAGACTCAAACAGGCCAATCAGCAGCCTTCCCTAGGATTTTTTTTTAATTGGAATTAGGAAAAAGAGTCATTCTTTGTCCAGAGGCCTGGATTTCAACAAACAAAACTCAGGAGCTGTTGGTGGCTAGTTTTCTTTGCTAAGCTGAAATGAGAGAATTAAAGCTAAAATTGCAGTCTACGGCCACAGCAGCCTGAAGGCGCTGGGTTCTCGTCCGACCTCGGGAAGCTAAAGCTAAAATTGCAGAGAAAATAAGGATTAGAAATTAAGGGAGTTCTAGAGGAGTTTTATTTTTATTTTATTTCTAAACAACAGAAGCTTATTCTCTTACAGGAGTTCAAAATCAAGGTGCTGGTTGTCAGGGCCATACTCCTCTGGAGGCTCTAGGGTACAGTCCTGCCTTGACTCTTCCAGCTTCTGTTGGCTATATAACTCCAATCTCTGCCTTCATGTGACCTTCCAAGAGGAGTTTTAAATATCTGGTTTCAGTTGTTTCAAAGGCCCAGCTGTATCTTTGCCCTTCCCATGTTTTGATCATTTAAGCCAGTGGCTCTCAACCGGGGGCCGTTTTGCCTCCAGGAGATAGTTGCCAATGTTTGGAGACATTTTGGGTTGTCATAGCTAGAGGGCTGCTACTGGCATCTAGTGGGTAGGGGCCAGGGATGCTGCAAAACATCTTCAAATGTACAGGACAGCTTTCCCTTCGCCCCCCCGCCCCCAATAATTATCTGGCCTAAAATGTCAATAGGGCTTAAGTTGATAAACTCTGAATTTTAGCCCATCCTTCATATATTACCTTGGTATCCATTCAAATACCTCCTCCCCCTTTTTTGGAAAGCTAGCTAGAATTTGTTTCTGTTCAAGAGGACCTTAACTAACCTAGGGGTACATACATAAACTAATTGTGAGTGTTGTTTGGTAATTAGTATGTATGTTAGACTTTTCAGCTTATAACTGGCGTAGTATACAGATATCCCATCACTTAGATTTAGAGGGACTTTTGGTTTGCCCACCATACAGGTTCAAGTAGACATTTGCAGGCTGCCTTGGGTAACTGAACAACACATATTCTAAACTTTTGAAGCAAAGGCTATTCATAAATTGCTACTAGGATTGCGTCAAAATTATGCTGCCCTTCCTAAGACTTCTTGTAAGATCTACATTCAACTTGTATATCAGGGATGAAAACACCATTTTTAGGAATAACTATGATAAAAATCAAGTGTTCAACTACATGGAACAAAACAATATTCTTATTCAAAGCCTTGATAAAATGTTGCTGGCACAGGGAGCTGCCAGGCGTGCTGCAAGGTGGGCTGGGCAAGCAGGGCTTGTCTTTGAAACTGCCAGAATGCCTTGCACCTTTGGTTCATCTCCCAACCCACATGCAAACTGTGGCTTGGATTTCTGGATGGACAAATTGATGAAAAGAATGTTAGTCAATGACTTGACAGTGAGGCTCTGAGACATTTAGCAGGGGCCTGCAGGTAATCACCTAGATTAAGAACTAGAGTTAGGATTATCTATATTTTACACAAAATCTTTTATATTTTTCTAACTTTCTTTGACTAATTTTTTAAAAACTATGGGGGTGATTTCTCAATTTCTTTCCCCTGACTTCCCTCATTGTTCTGGTTAAACCAGAGTTAAACTAGCAGAGTATTTTGTGAGGCTGAGTTTCTCTTTCTTTCTCTCTTTCCTTGGCATACTGTTGACACATTGAAGACACTCATTAAAATGTTCACAAAATGATAAGTGGTGATTTCCTCCAGCCCCATAACTCTATTAATAATATCTGTAGTCCAGTAACTGCCACATTTATATTTCCAGCTCAGACTTCTCTTTCAAACTCTACACTTAGAGATACCTGCAGATATCTACCTACCTAACATTTCTGCTTGGATGTCTGCTAGACATTCAGTCTACTTACTTGCTGCTCATCACAGGTGCTAGGTGCACACCTGCCTTAGGGACTTTGTACTCACTGTTCCCTCTTTTGGAATGCTTTTCCCCAGATATCTGCCTGGCTAATTCTTACATCCCTTCCTTCAAACATTTTCTTATATGTCATCTTCTCATTGAGGCCATCCTGACCACCCTATTGAAAATTAGAATTCACCTCTTTTTCCACACTCTACCTAGATTTCCCTTACCTTGCTCTACTTTTGCTTTTTTTCCCATAATACTTACCACCATGTAGCATACTTTATTAACACACATATTATTGTTTATTACTATATGTTATTTTTAACATATTTCATATATTTTATGTTTATTATTTATCTAGAATCTGGTGAGATTATAAGCAGAGTCATGATCATTCAAATCAGGGTCTTCTGACTGCAAGTTCAATTCAGTTTTTGTTACACACCATCTCCTTCTTGTTGACTTGAGAATAATCCTGACATTTTGGGATCTACCACCCCGATCTCCTTATGCTCTGGGCTCAGTCTTTGCTTCAGAGTAGCAAACTGTATATGTGAGTATATGTGTGTGTGTGTTTGTGTGTGTGTGTGTGTGTGTGTGTGTATATAAATAATTAAAGTGACATTTCTTTGTGTTTCTGACTGCAACACAAAAACTCCAAAATTTTCACCAAATTTTCGGGATGCTCTCAAGTAAAATATAGGCTCTGTAGCATAAGTGGGAGGCAAGAAAGTTCAGTCCAAAGAGATAGGCTGTTATATTCCAGAGAAACATAAGTGAGGAATATGGTGAGGCCCATATGACATACTTAAGACACAACAAACAGACAAAAACCAAAAACAAAATAACAGTTGTTTTAAGATATGAACCCCAAGTTGAAAGTCCTAAAAGCAGGTGCTTTTCACATGGGCACTTCTGTGTCTTATGCACCAGAGGGAGTGTCAGCATGATCCATTATTTAATGATGATTAAAAATTCTCCTGAGCGGTAATGGAAGGCCAGCTATTATTTAAATAAAAACATCCTATATTTGGACTCAAAATACCTTTTGTGTTAGGATGGCCAAGTCTTTTGTTCTGAGGTCAGGTCTTTGGCACGGTGGCTGGTAAGCACATGCTAACTATGGAATGCTGACTTTCTAGGCTGGAACATAAGGTGCTAGAAGACTCACTGTGCATCTTTTTAGTTAGCTTTTTAAAAAAATATAAATGTTATTTATAAATTAACATACAACAAAAGCAACCTTTTTTTCTGGATACAGTTCTATGAATTGAACATTTCATGTACAGTAGGCTCCCCTTATCTGTGGTTTTGCTTTCCACGGTTTCAGTTACCTGTTGTTCAACTGTAGTTTGAATTTTATCATTCACATCATCACAAGAAGAAGGGTGAGTACAGTGCGATAAGATATTTTGAGAGAGAGACCACATTCATATAACTTTTATTATGTGTATTGTTATGAGTTCTCGTATTATTATTGTTAATCTCTTACTGTGCCTAATTTATAAATTATACTTTATCATAGGTATGTATGTATAGGAATCAACATAGTATATATAGGATTCAGTACTATCTGTGGTTTCAGGCATCCACTGGGAGTCTTGGAATGTATTCCCTGCTCTTAAGGGGGGAGGCTACTTTGTGTGTGTGTGTGTATAACCATTCCACAATGAGGGTACAGAACAGTTCCATCACCCACAAAAAACTCCCTTGTGCTGTCCTTTTGTAGCTGTACCCTTTCCGCTGACCCCACAAACTGTTTTCCATTGCTATAATTTTGTTTTAAGAATGTCATATAAATGTAATTATATAGTGTGTAACCCTTTGGAACTGACTTCTTTTAGTCAGAATAATGCCTTTGAGATTCATTCATGTTGTGTGTGTATCAGTAATTCCTGCCTTCTTTATTACTAAGTGGTATTCCACTATATGAAGGTACTACGGTTATTAGTCACTGGTTGAAGGACATTTGGGTTGTGTCCAGTTTTGGTAATTATGAATAGAGCTGCTACAAATTTTTGTGTACAGGTTTTTGTGTAAGCATAAAATTTCATTTCTCTAGGGAAGATACCCAGGAGTAAGATTGTTAGGTTATATGGTAAGGGTATGTTTAATGTTATAAGCAACTGCCTATGTGTAAATGTTAATACCAGTATTATTCATAACGATTAAATAGTGAAAATAATCTGTGTCCATCAACTGATAAATGGATAAATAAAATGTATATCCCTACAATGGAATATTATCTGGCAATAAAAAGAAATGAAGTACTAATAGTTGTTATAATGTGGATAAACCTCGAAAACATGCTAAGTCAAAAAAGCCAGTCACATAGCACTACATATTGTATGATTCCATTTACAGACAGTCTCCAACTTACACAGGTTCAAGGCACAACTTTTTAACTTTACAGTGCTGTGAAAATGATCTGTATTCACTAGAAACTGTACTTCAAATTTTGAATTTGATCTTTTCCCAGGCTAGTGTTATACAGTACAATGGTCTCTCCTGGTGCTGGGCATCAGCTCCCAGGCAGCCATATGATCACGGGGTAAACAACCTATACTCCATGATGTACTGTGTTGCGAGCATTTTTTGGATATGATTTTGCTCAACTGTAGGCTAATATAAGTGTTCTGAGCACATTTAAGGTAGGCTAGGCTTAGTCTGCTTTATTAAATGCAGTTAATGCATTTTCAACTTATCATATTTTCAATTAACAATGGGTTTATTGGGACATAATCCCATTGTAAGTCAAGGAGCAGCTGTGCATGAAATGTCCAGAATATGCAAATCCAAGAGTCACAAAGTAGGTTGGTTGCCTAGCTCTGGAAGGGTTGGGGGAAATGGGGAGTGACTGCTAATAGGTATGCAGTTTTGGGGGTGATGAAAATGTTCTAAAATTGACTGCAGTGATGATTTCACAACTTGCGAATATACTAAAAAAACCATGGAATTGTACACTTTAGATGGTGAACTGTGTGTTATGTGAATTAGATCTCAATAGGCTGTTGTTTAAAAATAAAAATTGCTAACTTGTTTTCCAAAGTGACTGTACCATTTTGTATTCCCAACAGCAATATGGGAGTTCTAGTTGCTCCACATCCTCACCAGTACTTTGTATTGTGAGTAATTTTTATTTTAGCTATTTTAATAGGTGATAAGTTAATGTAATTGTTAACTAGCATTTCTCTAACAGCTAATGGTATTGAACATCTGTGATATGCCTATTTGCCTTCTTTAGTGAAGTGTTTGGTCAAGTCTTTTGCCCATTTTTAATTGAGTTGTTTTCTTAGTTTTGAGTTGAGACTTCTTAATATATTCTGTATACAAGTCCTTTGTCACATATGTGATTTGCAGATATTTCTTCTTAGTCTCCCATTTAGACTGTCTTTTCATACTCTTAAATTAAATACCTCTTGGTGAGTTACAAGTTGTTATTGGAGATTTATTATCTATTTACTCCTGTATCCTAAGTGTCTAATAGAGTATCTGACACATAACAGATATTTAGTCAATATTTAATGGATGGATGGATGAATTAATTAATTCTTACTGATTAGTAACATATTTTTTTCCTGAAAGATAACAAATATCAAAAGTAAACCTGATTTTGTCACTTCCCTGATTAAAACATTTCTTTCCAGTTATCTCTTTAGGAAAAATAAATAAATCTCTAATATATAATAGATTATAAAACATGGTATGATATAGCAGATTCCTTGAAAATTTTATGTTCTCTTCCTACTCCATAGCCTTTATATATGCTGTTCCCTCTGTGTGAAACACTTTTCCCTACTCTCTTTGCTGGGCCAACTTATTTATTTATCTATTTATTTATTAGCTCAAACATCACTTCATTCATGTCTTCTGTATCCTGGGATATAAGAGTGAACAGGACAGAAGCAGTCCTTACCCTCTTGAGGTTAGCTTAGTGGCAAAAACTCTCCTGCCCCTCCCCCAGACTAGGTTGGACGCCTCTATTTGTGCTCTCATAGTATCCCTGTTTTTGCTTCATAAGACTTTATATGTAAATGCATGTTTAGTGTTTTTTCTCCTTATCAAGATTGTAAACACATGACCTTTAAACATTTTTGTTCATGTATCCCCTAAAAGAATTTTGAAAAAACTAGTTAACTTCTCACATATGTATTTCAAGCTGACATCTATTAATATAAATTTTAATCATAAGTTTAAATAGTTGCAAAGGATATAATTTCCATTGTACTACAAAACTTGACATTTTAAAGTGAAACTTAATTACTCTTTAAATGTATCCCATGGAATCTGAATACCATGTTTTATGTCCATCATTGTTTGTTGAAAACAATCCTTGAAAAAACTTTATAGTCATGAATTTTACAACCTTTCTTTTTCTCCTTGAACTCATATTTCCATTTCACTTTCCCCACATAACATCCTGTCTCTGTTTATGCTTGGAAATCTTTTATTGGTCATTCTAACGTACTTCTATACAACAAAAATAGGTATCCAAGTTGAAATTTAATTTTTAAAAAATTTCCAGTTGGTGACCATAAGAGTCTAAGTGTTGTGTGTTGAGTTGTTCTGTGTTAGGTTACCTTTGCAATTTTTATTTGTGTACATGGATTAAAACCAAAAATACATTATTTTATCAGAAAACCCTCTCAAAACAATAGAGAGGTTCATTTTTTTTCTATACAGGTTGTGTGCAAGTTGATGACTATTACCTTCTTCTAGAATGTGACAGGGTTTGATATCAATTACATTCTTAGTTTTCATTTTCTATGGACGTAAGAGCTAAGAAAACTTGTTTACATAAATAAGTAGATAAGAAAGGAAGTTTTGTTATACCATGGGCATTCCACTTAGTTCACAGAACTTCCTCCGAGTTACATGAAAAAACTATCATCAACATTTTATTTTAGTCATCTGTCAGATGACAACTCAGATCCTCTGTTAATTTTGTTGAATGGAAAAAGCTGAGAGCCCCTGACTTGTGAAAGGATTTGTTGTCCAGTCATTAGAATCACTCACTTTCTCAGCTTACTCAGGATTTCCGAGAGTCTCTTTGTTAGAGGTTTTTATATCCAGACATTGCAGCATAGGAAGAGTCAGGTTTGGTGAGAGCTGTTTTTCTTCTGTGAAGTAGGGAAGGGGATTGTGTGGGGCGTGAAGAAAAGGGAAGCAGGCAGGTGGGTCACGGCAGATTCTCATGCGCATCAGCTTTGGGAAGAGGACAGATGGAAGCTGAGGATCCATCCAGACATCCATTCCCTTAGCATTGCCTGTGCCATGAGCACCTGAGCCTCCTCTTCCCGGGGGTTCCCGTCCCTCCACTGTGTGGGCTGCTGCCGAAATCTACAACAGGGCAGAGAGCTGTGGGTTTGTTTTTTCAACCTCAGTTTTCTCAGCTCAAGGCAACTAGTAAGAACTCAATATTAAGTTTTTTTCTTTATTGATATTGAATGCAGGGAAAAATTTGTGTAAAATTTCACTCCAAATCTATGAACCTTTTCAGTTTCCTTTGAAAAGATATACAAGGGAAAATGTTATTATCTTGAATAGTCTTTTATGCTATGAAGTTAATTTTCAAGAACAAAAATATTCTTTTACAAATAAAGTTTTTATTGACTCAGCAGCTTCTTGCTAACTTAATAATAATGGCCACTTTCCCTAAATTCTTTTTCTCTGTTTTCCCATTTACATTGTTTTAAGTAACTTTTATATTTTTCAAGTAATAAGGTTCTGCTCAAATTCTTAGCTAAAACAGTGCTAAGGGTATTTTTAGCACTTTTCATACTAATCTTATTTTCACAAGATTAAAAAATAGAGTGTCGTCATGTGTTTTCTTGTTGCCTACAGTGATTTTGAGGTATCTGGCAGATACTTTTAGGTATATATTACACCTAATAGAGGTCTTCGTGTGTGCACCAATAAGTAAGTTATATTGCTGGTAAGAAATATTAACTACAGATTGGCAGCTTCATCTTTCTGTTAATGTGCAGATTCTTAATGCTTAGGACTATCCTCGAGGTTTCTGTCTTTCTGCTGAAAATCGAATACAAACTTTAGATTGCCTTTTAAAATGCTTCACTTCTCCAGGAAACCTTATCTTTAATATAGCATCTGGTTTTCTGTGAAGTCATAATTTTGAATCAGAATTTCCAGCAGTTTCATCTAGTTTTATGGAGCCTGAATTGAGAATCAAAAACTAGGCTATTTATTTAAATGCCAGAAGTGAAATGTTATCTTTCTTTTTATAAAGCAGTATGGCAATTGTATTTTAGTATTTCTAGTTTGCAGAGTTACTGTTCATGATCTGCTCCTGGAGAAACAAGATTGAATAACAGCTGAACAGCTGTGAGTAAATAGGTTCAGTTTTATTCTTCTCTTAGTGTCCTGTGAACCTAAACACCTGGTGTCTTCGCAGTGAAAGATAAGAGTCAGAAAATGCTAGAACTCAAACGGCCTGAGAGGTCCTTTATTCTGGCTCCCCTGATTTTCCAGATGAGGAAACGGAGGTCTTGTTTTGCCCTGTAGAGAGAAAAAGATCACTAACTTGAGGTGAAAGGATTGGGTTTAATTGTGTTAGGATAATCGTGTCGTTTATTGTTTTAAAATGCAGTCATTCTGAACAGGCAGAGAGGGAGGTAGGATTGGCAGCTCTGTTCGTGAGTGTGGTTGCCAGCCTAGGAGGCTGGGAGCTGTGCTGTGAGGCAGACAGGAAGCCATGTGGCAACATGTGTCAAGATTTTAAAATGTTTCCAACTTTTCACTTTGTAATTCCTCTTTTAAGACTTTATCTTTCCAGCTGTGTTTGACTATGTGAGGCCAAATAATAATAAAGACTTTATCTTAAGGAATCACAAAATCAGACAAAGGTTTGATGTATAAAAGTACTCTGTTATGGTTTAGCAAAAAGATGTTCATTACAGCATAATTTGTTCTTGTGAAAGACCAGAAGAAACAACCTAGCTATCTAATAGAGAAATAGTTAAATTATGGTAAGTTTAAACAATGAGTTGTTACATAGCCATTAAAGGCAATATTTTAGAAGAATTTTTAATTATGCGGGGAAGTACTCATTATGGTGTTAAGTAAAATAAGTGGAATATAGAAAGCACATATAATATGGTTTCGCTTATATGAAGGATATACAGTTGTCCCTCGGTATCTGTCAGGGATTGGCTCAGGACTCCTTGTGGATACCAAAGTCCACAGATGCTCAAGTGCCTGATGTAAAATGGTGTGGAATTTGCACATAACCTACACATCCTCCCATAAATCATCTCTAGATCACTTATAATACCTAATACAATATAAATGCTGTATAAACAATTGTTATACTGTATTGTTTAGGGAATAATGTCAAGAAAAATGTCTGTACATGTTCAGTACAGATGCAACCATCCATATTTTTTTTTGATTGTTTTCCATCTGAGGTTGGTGTATCCACAGGTATAGATGCGGAACCCATGGATGTGGAGGGCTGACTATATAAGCATAAAATGGAAAGTAATACATCACAGTGATAAAAAGTTTATTTCGAGATGTTATTGTGAGCTGATTTTATTTCCTTTACATTTTGCATATTTCATAAACTTTCCACTAGAAGCAAAAAATAAGGTTATAAAAAAGAAATTTTAAATGTAATTGAAGAGGTAAATTTTTTCATAATACAAAATGATAGAAAATGCATTTTAAAATCCCATTGATAATAGGATCATAGATACATATTCTCTGATGCCTATGCTCACATAGCAAACACAGCTGCCCCACCCCTACCCCCATGGTGATGATCCCAGTGTAGGGGACAGGGCCCCCCCCCGATGCTGAGCAGTGGGGTAAAATCCACCAGTAGCTGTTTTAATCAGCAGTCATTTTATTTGGAAAAAAATAAATTTGAAAAGCCATTTTCCCCTTTTGAATGAACTTTCCCCTATTCTTTCATTAAGCAAACATTTTAGGGTGCCTACTAGTTAGTTCCTCTGACTTGAAGGTAATATTCTGCCCAGTGATTGTTGAAATTTTCATAAATGCTTGCCAGAGTATTCTATCGGTAACTTGACACAGTTCTTGTTCTCACTGTTTCAGGCTTAATAATTAAGTTGGGTTAGCTTTAAATAATGAATATCTGTATAGAAGCCAGCAAGTGAATACCGATCAACCTGAAAATACTTTAATCAGTGTTGGGGTTGGTGGGATGTGTATTGCTGTTTCTGTGCAGTACAGCATGGTCAAGCAGCTGTGCCAATTAAATGCTGTTTTTCTAAAAGGTAAGCTTTTCCAGAGCACAGGATGGTTTTCTTTGCTTTCAGAATTCTTTGAAAAATCTATGAGGGTTTTGAAATCCTCAATTCTACTTTATAATCTCAAATTAATAACTTCTTACTACTGTAATTTCATATGTTTTATACTACCCCCAAGAAAAAAAATGTATTTACTTACTTCAAATTTCTTATATTGATTTCAGTTGGTCTCGTTCTACATTACAATTATGGCTTTCCATTCCACAAGGTATGACTTAGAGTTGTGTTTCAAATTTGAAATGGGTTGTGCATTAATAAAGCTACTGTTTTTAATTTGAAAGAAAAGATCTTTTAAGGAAGGTTTGTTAGGCACTGGGATAAATTTTTGAGATGTTTGTCTTATGTAAATTCATGCAACCTCAAATTGTTATTCCCCTGCTAAGAAGTGGCACTTTTAGCTGCTTCATTTGACTTTTTGGCTTAGTTGTATATTTTGTTTCATATGCTATAACCAAGGAATTGCAGAGCTTAGGTTATGCTGTCTAGGTGAACTTTCTGTCTTCTTGCAAAAATAATCCTAGACTCTATGAAATAGGTGATGTCTTAGAGGCCTTCAGAGAAGAAAATTCTGTAGTCTTCCTAGTGTTTAGCCTCTTTCACTGTCCACATCTCTCTCTCTCTCTCTCCCTCTCTGTCTCATGTCTAATAGGAAACCCAGATCTTTTTCGTAAAACTTAAACTGCTTTGCTATTTGCCTAATATTTTGGGCTACTAATTTATGCTTATATGGATATAATCCAACTTTTTATTATACTCCTTAAATATCCTGACTTGCCTGTATTAATAGCTGACGGTTTTGCTCTGACAATGATCTTGTATACTTGTAAATTGGTGTCATGGAACTGTTTTCTTTGAAGAGATTATGAAGTGTTTGATTTTGGATTGAACCAATGATATAGATAGTACAATCACATGTACTTTTATTTACCTATTCAACAAATATTTGTGGAATACCTACTATGTGCCAGTCATTGTGCTAAGGATTAAAGAAAAAAACACAGATTAAGTGTTTTAAGGTACAGCAAGTCTAATAGGGAGACCTTTCTGATATATTGGCAGTAATTTTATTATTTGGGGTTCATTATCATCATTGGTCTCGTTATCTGGTACTATTTTACAGAGAAGTAGAAGAGTCACTGCAAATCTATTTGCTTCTTTTTGCTGGGAGTGCTTCCCTCCAGAAAAAATTGTTCTAAAAACAAAAACTTCCAACTTTAGGGAAGACATACATAAACAAACTGTAAATTTCTGGTGAACAACAGTATGCACTGAGGTTCTGTGGAATAATTCCCCTTTTCTAGAAAAGAGTGATTAAGTTTGAGTTTCCTGATTAATATTGTTATTAAAGTTTTATGTGGTATTTTTTAGTAAGTAGGAAAACACAGCATCTACCCACTTATGGTCATTAGTAATCATACCTCTCTTTGACGGATACCATATACCTTCAGATGTTAGCACCTGTGAATACACTACCGCTGGCCAGAAACATACTGTTTTCTTACATTCTTGTGTCTTAGAAGATAAAGTTGATGTTAATTTACCTCTGCAGGAACAGGACAAATCTGTTCTAGTTATAGTTGATATATCTTAGGAAGAACTAACAAGGTGATTCTGAGGACCAGTGAACACATGTTTTAATTGGCAAATCTTATAATTTGTATTCAAGGCAGTGATAGCATGATAAGCCATGTAGACAGTGGTTAGGAGCAAAGATTGTGGAGCCAGATTAACTGAGTTTTAATCCAGTTCTGCTACTTATTAGCTAAGTGACTTTGGGTATAGTACTTAACTTTTTTGAGCCTCGGTTTCTTCATGTGTAAAATAGGGGTAATGGGTGTAAAATAATGTGTAAAATAATAACAACCTTATAAGGTCATTAATGAGAATGAAATGAGTTAATATGTAGGATAGTATAAGGCCGTGCCTGGTGCATAGTATTGCATGAATGCTATTGAATGAGCAGATGGGTGTTTATCCATTGATGTTTTTGGTTTTAATCACAGAATAATAAAGTAACATGTTACAGTTCTCAGACCTGGTCAGTCAGTGCTTATTGAGTTGAATGATGACATTTTTTCTTCTCATCTCTCTCCACTGATGGTGCATTATAAACATTTTAGAAAACAGAAGTTTGTGCACCTCATCGGCATATTGTCTGATAATCTTGGGAATTCTGCTTGAGTGTCTGAGGGTAAATCGGAGGTCAAGTCGTCCCGAAGCCCTACCTAGGAGCCTTCTTGTGCAGAAACTGGGGTCTGGGGAAGTCATCTTGTCTTCACAGTTGCTCTGGCTCTGGAGCCTGAGGGGGAGTCTGGGCGATGTCCTCTCAAATCAGTGTCAGGGAGTACCTGCTCGTACAGCCGATCTAGCACCTAGATTCTGAGCCATCATCTTCAGAAACTGCTCTAGTTGCAATGCTGGTTTTGTGGAATTCATTTCTGTGAAAAACACACAGAAGCCAATCCTTACATTGTCTAAGCACTCTGGTTAAGTCCTCTTTAGATACAAGCTAGTTTATCATGACATTATAAAAGAAACTTCTTTCTGCCTGCTGGAAAAGGCATGTAAGTCAATGCTTCCCACACACTTCCTCTAGCTATTTCAGGGATCTGTTCTTTTTTGCATCCTGAGTACTTAAGGCTCACAAGATTTTAGTCTCCTGCATGGCACCATGGTGTAACGTGACTGGTGGTAGTTTTTTTTTTTTCCTTCACAAACTCATGGTGCAACAGTTATTTAGCATGGAAAGGATTAAAGAGAAAATGTCAGTCTTTCTACCACACTTGGATAGGGCAGCATCCTGAGAGAGGCTTGAGAATGACATGCAGAAGCTGCTGATTTAAAAATAGCACAAATATCCCAGGCCTCAGCTTTTCCTCCCTAGAACTAATGGTTGTGTAAGCTTGGTAGGTGGCGTGGGAGGGTGGATGTTGGATCAGAAAGGGGCACCAAGTGAGGAATCCAAGGGTGAGGCTGATGGGATAGCAGAGGGGTAGATTTAGGAGCCCTAAAGATGCAGACTCTGTAGGACCTGATAGTGGACTGGCTCTGGTGGTTCAGCAGGAGGCAGTGATCAACCGTGAGGTCTGAGCCCGAGAAGACAGTGATGTTCTCAAAACCAAGACATAAGCACTTTAACCATGGGATCTTGCTGGGCCGTGTTTAGAGACGAGGTTATCAGGATGTAAGAGGCTGTAGTGATTTTTGGAGGCTGATTCATTTTGCTGCCGAGGCCTCTCCTCTTTCTCTCACCTCACTACTGGGGTTGCTACTTAGGAAATCAGTCAGTGTTCATCTCACCTAAGTGGTGGCCTTGGGGCAAGTCCCTCTGACTCTCAGTTTCTTCATTTTTAAGTGGAAAATCCTTGGCTTGGTCAGGTGGATCTGTTAAAAAAATTAAAATGAAAAATAAATGGAAAATCTTATTATTTGCTTTACCTTTCTCTTAGGAATGTAAAGAATAAATGAAGAAAGAGAAATCTTGTTTTCGAAAAGTGTATATGGCAAAGAGCTCTTGATGAAGGTACATTATTTAAGGAAATGTAATTCAACTATAGGATAAAAAAGTGCATTATCTGATAATCATAGATGTTCTCATTTACTTTCCCAATATTTCAGACATGAATAATTTTTAGAACCCTTAGTGTGAATATGGACAGATAGTACCATTGCTCTGCCATTCTATTTTGAACCCTCATATGCATTTTAACTTACTCCGTTTCTTTTTACTAGGATACCGTAAGAACCTCCTTTAAAAAAAAACAACTTAACTTTTAGGCCACCACGCCCGGCCTAAAAATGAATTTTATTATGTCATTTTCCTGTTTAAAAATGTGGTCTGGGGGCCGGCCGTGGTGGCTCACGCCTGTAATCTTAGCACTGTGGGAGGCCGAGGCGAGAGGATCGCTTGAGGCCAGGAGTTTGAGACCAGCCTGAGCAAGAGCAAGACACCATCTCTACTAAAAATAGAAAAATTAGCCGGGCGTGGTGGCACCACCTGTCGTCCCAGCTACTGGGAGGCTGAGGCAGGAGGATCACTTGAGCCCAGGGGCTTGAGGTTACAGTGAGCTATGATGACACCAGAGCACTCTAGCCAGGATGACAGAGCAAAACTCTGTCTCAAAAAAAAAAAAAAAAAAAATAGAAAAAATTGGTCTGGGGATGAGGGAAGCTGGAGATGAACTAACATAAGATTATCCTTTTTTTCTTTTCTTTTTTTTTGCATTTAACTGTACAATTTAAATATAAAAGAAAGAAAGAAGAAAAGCTGCCATCTTGTGTCACCATTTGTAAGAGAACATTTTAACACCATTGGCTTACAGAAATTGCTTCACTGGACATGTGAGGCCTTTCAACATTGGCATAGTACTTATTGAGTATACCAGTCACTTTTCTAGGCCCTTTCACTCCCACATACATGATGAGGTATGTACTATTATCCCTCCCATTTTACAAATGAGGAAACTGAGGCAAAGATACCAAATAGCTCATGAATATCAGCCTGTATTAGATCCAGGCAGTCTGAGTCCGAAGTCC
Organism: Varecia variegata; assembly: GCA_028533085.1. Classification (NCBI taxonomy): domain Eukaryota; kingdom Metazoa; phylum Chordata; class Mammalia; order Primates; family Lemuridae; genus Varecia; species Varecia variegata. The sequence continues at coordinate 163,165,677 of CM052436.1, read as the reverse complement.
ATGCTGAGCCACTCTCCTCTGCCACCTACATCGGTGGTCCCCAAAGCCTGGTCCCGAGCTTCGCCTCTGCCCTGCATCCCCGCCATGGAAAAATTGTCTTCCATGAAACCAGTGCCTGGTGCCAAAAAGCTTGGGGACCGCTGTATTAGAATCATCTGGGGAGCTTTTAGAGATGGGTGGAGGAGATAAATAAATTTTACAGGGCCCTACATGAGATTGATCAAATGTTACCACTTCTCCTGCTTCCAAGGTCAAAAGTCTCCTTTCCTTGATTTCATGGCACATGTGGGGCTCCTAATGACCTTTGGCAATTAAAGACACACAGCTCTCTGGTGTAGCTCTGGAAGGTAGGCGCCACGGAGACGGGGAGACACTTCCTCCCTGTGCGCATCCTGCACAGTGTATAGTGCAGTGTTTTACCCATGACGTGGCGCTTGATTCAATATATTGTTGTTATTTTGCATCAGGGACAAGCCCATGATGTGTGGAAAGAACATGGGTAGTTAACTGGACAGATCTAGGTTTGAATACTAATGCTAGCATGTCTGTGCCTCAGTTTTCTTACCTATAAAATGGGAGAAGTGATAATACTAGAGGACTGTTGTAAAGATTAAATGAGATTTGAAATATGGCATATGCTCTGTAATATAGTAGGTAATGAGAAATAAATGCTAAATCCTTTCCCTTGTAAATGAAGGACAGTATTCAATAAGACTTGGAAACGAAAAATGACTTGAAAATACAACATTCAGTTTTCAGTAAAATGCAAGAAGCAATGGAATTCTTGGAGCTGGCCTAGACCCTAGGGATTAGGGAATGCAGTCCCTTTGTTTTATAAGCAAGGATTGAAGCATAGAGAAGTGACTTGCCCAAGGGCATACTATGAGCCCAGATGTAGTCTTTATACAGAAACCCATTCTATACCATGTTTATAAATACTACTTACCACTGTGATTATTATTAGATTTTACTTCATAGCATTTGCATTCTCTGTCATCTCAGTGCACTCATGGATATGTTATTTAACCCTCAAAACAACTTTGCAGGCCAAGATTGCCTGACCTCAGTGTAAAGCTTTTGAGATAAAATCCTAAAGGAGACCAGCATGGGATATGGGGTTAAGGAGGAACAGGAAAAGAATATATATTTACCTTGTTGTTTTTTCTCACACAAGAGGGAAAAGAGTTAAAAACATTCAAACCAGGTGTGGTTGAAAGCCCACAAACCTCTTTCCAGTTCTTTTGTTTCCTGTGAAAATGAGGCTTCCGTATCTTTCACAAGTTCTTGTATGTGTAAGGTCAGAAGCAGAGGGGAATGAAGATATTCCAACTGTCCTTCCAACAGAACATTAACATTTTGCTTTTACTATCATATTGTAAAATTGTCAAAATGGCATTATGTTTTGAGATTATTTTTAAACCATTATTAACATTATTTTCTATTAATGCATTGGCATAGATTTTTAGATTTTGGGCATTATTGATTGTTATAATTTGAATTAAAAGTGAAAATTTATTGACACATGTATTGTTTGAGGACGAATTACTATGAAAGTGTGCAGCCTACAATGAAGATAAAATGCATAATTTGAATCAAAATTCTTGATTCCTGTCTCCCAACCCAACAAAAAAAATGTTTTGATTTTTTTTTTTTTTTTTTTTTTGACCATAGAGGAATAGTTTTTAGGACTACCAAGTGAACATGCTGTGCTGTCAGTTAAATACAGTGGGAACTACCTTTTTTGTTGGTTGGTTGGTTGGTTGGTTGGTTGGTTTGTTTTGAGACAGTCTTTCTCTGTTGCCCCAGCTAGAGTGCAGTGGTGTCATTATAGCTCACTGCAGGCCCCAACTCCTGGGCTCAAGTGATCCTCCTGCCTCAGCCTCCTAAGTAGCTGGGGACTACAACGAGTGTGCCACCATGCCTGGCTAATTTTTCTATTTTTAGTAGAGATGAAGGTCTTGCTCTTGCTCTGGCTGGTCTTGAACTCCTGAACCGGAGCCATCCTCCCGCCTTGGTCTCCCGGAGTGCTGGGGTGACAGGCGTGAGTCACAGAACTACCTATTCTCACCCTTTACAGTTCCTCATCACTTCCTGTCCGGAATCCTGCAACTCATTACATGTACCAAGATATCCTCATTCTCTTAGGCTTAGTACATCTTTCCTTTGTAGTAGGACTGTGAAGCTAGCCATGGACAGTGCGGGGTGGAAATGCCTGTGCTTTTTCCAAAAAGTGGCATTGCTCAGAGAAGGTGAAATGAACGTTTGACATTTTTAAAATTGCCCAAACTTGTGTGGAGAAACACCTATTTTAGGTCTCTCCAAAGAGTTTGTCTGAAAGCAGAAATATTTGTAGTTTGGCCTTTACTTGGTGTTTACAATATGCTGTCTGAGCACTTTACAGATATTTAATATTTATCTTATGACACAATCAGCAATTTCTTTGTTTCTAAATATGAGAGTTTTTGAAAAATCAGGGAATCAGAATGTGGCTAACTTTTTAAATTAATTGTTATGAAGAGAAAAGCCTGAAGCTACAAATTTTAAATCTCATGAAAGTTAATCAGATTTGGTAGTACGCAGATTTCCTCAGATTCCGAATTTCCTAAGCCTTGAAAACTTTGACATTTTACAAATATTTGAGGAATTTGTCTTTACCATCCGTCAAATGCGCACATTCTTTCAGAGCACTGGGTAGGAGAACGGCTGAGCAGAGCATAGTAGATTCTCCCAGACGTCCCCCTGGTTTCTAAATCTGAAATAAACTTCGTAGTCTTCTGGCGATAAGCACAATTGAGAACATGTCTCCATTTTAGTGCTTGTGAAATAGAAGGTGATAGTCATCATAAAATGAGATTTGATTTATGATGTGTTGATGGATCTTCATATTAAGGCACGGTGAATGGTATTTTCAGTTCCGTAGTAAAAACAAAGTGAGTTCCACTGTGAGTGATTCTCCTAATTGTTACTGTTAAATTCTCTTCTTTGCCCTTTTTTTCTTGCTCAAGCTTAGATAATCTACAAATACTGTTTGGATGCCATGTTTCACTTTCTTTTCTTACGAAAAGTTTTGAGTGGATATAGTCCCGGAGCAAATCTTTTCCAACAAAGTATTTAACTTTCTATGCATACAGATTCAAGAGTCAAATGTGTTTGATGAATTTATCACAAAGGGTACACCTTGAATTAAGACAATTCTACTCTGTGGAAAATTCTTTCTGTTCAAAAAAAGGTCCTTATTTCTGAGAACAGAGCTCTGATTTTAATTAAATAAAGAGCATTTTATGCAATTTTTTCCCCAAAGCTTAAGATTAATTTCTATGGTTACTAGGGATATAAATTTCTAGATTGCTTTAAAACAAAGATTTTTGTTCAGAAGAAAGTTGACAGCTCCCTTTAAGAGAAGTTATTACTTAATTTTACTTTCCTAAGTTTAAACATATAAAAATATTTGTAATGATACCCCAAAGGCATCATAAAAATGTAAAATAATTGTACTCTAAAATATCTAAAATTACAGGAAATAGACCTCATTTTAGAAAATGAACTAGGATTCATGGCTGGGGAGCTGGGGTGTGACATACTTCAAAACCTGACAAGAATTTCTTGTCAGGAAACTTTTTCTTTAATGGTAAAAAAATTCTTTTCTGTTGTCAGTCATACAAACTTTATGTTCATTCTATTAGGAAATATTTCTTCTTAGTTTCATTATCTTTAACTCATGTGGTTGCCTTAGGTCCCCTTTGAGGACACAGTTCAGTCTCTAGAATTAGGCAGCATCACTGGGCTTGTGGATTAACTGTATTATAGATACTCTCCAGGCTGTTTTTAATGACTATTTTAAAAAATACATAGCCCAGTTTTCTAAGGAGCTTTGAACAAGGACAGCATAAATAGTTTCCAGTGTTTTACTTACCCAAAGTATACTTCCTCTTTCAGTAGATAATGTTAACTGGTAAATTGGTACCAGGTTAAAGGTTTGTCATATTTTCATAAATGTAGTGTAAAATCTACAGTAGAGACAGTTCAAGAAAAAAAATCCTCAACTTTTGTAGTAAATGAAATTAATACTTATCCTCTTTCCCACATTAGTATTATGGTACCATTTCTTTCACTGTTTGCATTTACTAAATTCTTAATTGGGCTTAATATAGTAAAACATCCTCATTTTATTAGGAAAGGTGAAATTAGATTTATAAAATATTCAGACTGAAGTTTTGAAAGAATGGCATTTCGTATGTAATATGAATGCTGTTGATACTAGATATGCTTGTAGTTTAAAACATGCCTGATCCTAGGAATGCTTTGCATTAAATGAGTTTATATTTTGAGAGCAAAACAGGGGAAAAGAAGAAAACTACTTTTCCTCCTCTTTTTTTAAGAGACAAAAATTAAGTTGAATGCAGATATTCAAAGTGCTATAAGCTGAATGTTTGAACAATAAAAGTAAACATTGATTATTGCAAATGTGCATTTGGACAAATTTGCTTTCATCTTTCAAGCAAAACATTTCCCACAGTTTTTGTGGGTTTTTATTTAAGTTGGGAAAACTTCGGAAGTTCGTGTGAAAGTATAAATAAGTTTGGGAAAATCATGATTAGAGTTTGATAATAAACATGTAAAAACAAATGGGAAACTCTATTAAAGTCAGATGTAACATCTAATAATGTTTTCTCTAAAAACTTATTTTCAGAAAGAACAGTGATTTACGTAGATTTGGAGCAAAGGTTTTGGCTGTAATTTAAAATAAAGGTTAAATGTGAATTCTTCAACATGGATGAGATTTTTTGTTTTTGTTTTTAAGATCTTTAGTGATTGTTATGGGAGTCTCCAAAATGCTCCTTTCCAATTATGGGCACAGAAATTATGTATGTATTTATAGATTTCATTTAAAGAACAAAATGCTTAGTTTCTAATAAAATTTAAACTATTTTTTTTAACAAAATAAGCATATATATTCTCTTTTTTGGAGAAAAAAATAGGAGGGAGTAAATTTTAGTTTGTTTTATTACTGAAACATACCACAATATAGAGTATAAATAAAGTTTTAAAGCTTTAATCTGAAATTCACTTTAAATCTCATTGTAAGATTGACCTCACAATTGCAAATCGGCACTTTATGTTCAGTTGCTTATACTCCAATTCTTGGGGAAATTTGTCTATTTTCTACTGTAGTGATACTATAAGTGTAGAAAGATATCACTTTACCAGTTGTTACATATAGGCACTTTTGAAATAGTAGCCCAGCTAACACTGATCAGATACTGACTAGTATTGTAGAGCTTTCAAAGGATTTCTTGAACATTGTAAAGTTTTCCTTTCCTTTCTTTGGTATACAACTATATCTATCCCTTAAAAGTGCATGTATATTTGCTTGGGTTGGGAGGGAATAGTGTTACATCTTGATGACAGTTTTTCTTACAAATTGATATGTGATTTTAAGTGAAATTCATTGCTGTGATAGGAAAGAAAATTTTTATGTGTGGTGTTTTAAATGGTTTGCCTAATTAATGATCTGAAAAATTGTTAAAAGGGATTTAAATTGTGTATGCTGGTTTTACATTTAAAGCTCTCTAAATTCAAATATAGGACCTAAAATTTTTTGTGTCCAAGAAAAATAATAACTCTTAAAAGTAGAATGAAAAGATATAATTTGATTCTCAAAATCAAGATCTGTAATATGCTGTTCAGGACCTAACCATTATTTTTCTAGTTGATTTTACACACAGATTTTTTTTTTCTAGCAAATGTTATATCATGAACTAGTTCTTTTATGCTATTTTGAACACTGAAGTAACAATAAATTTTTATCAAACAGGTCCTTATTTTGTAAAACTTAGTTGGCAATTTGCTATAGTTTCTTTAAATTCTAGAAACCACTGAGTTTTACATTTTAATTTTTTTCAAACAAAGAGTATGTTAGAATGTTTTGTAACTTATTCCTTGAAATAACATTTTCTGGGTTTTTTTGCATGTGTACTGAAGTACTTTGACTTTAATGCCTAATTTATTCCAAAGAAGACCATAATGAGGGAAAGGAATCTATATTTTTAAGACAGGGAGTGATGAAACAAGGCCCTGGATTTTGCTTGGAATTTGGACATCCGTATTATTGGTTGAGGCCAGCGTAGTCTGCATTTTATTCCCATTCACTCAGTTGAAAGATGACTTTGGAGGCACGGCTGTATATCTTGTTACCGAATCCTCTTTCTTGGAGCTTGATGATAAAATGAGCATTCCTTCCTTTGCTTTTGTTCTTACTAAAAGAGAAAAAATAAGTTTTAATAGAGTAAAAACACTTCTACTTTTGGGGTTTGGATGTTATCAAAGCAGTGTTCTCTGTTCAAAGTAAATTATTGGTATCTATCAAGCATTATAGAAGTTGAATGTATATTCTCACTTTGTGCCACTCGAAGTTGCTTTTGCCATTCTCTTTGCTGATGTGAAGCAGAAACTGAACAAGGTAACAGTTTTGATGGTGAGATTAGAGGTAGCCAGGCTGACTGTCTCCTGGCTTTTAGAGACCCTTATAAGCTCAGGGCCACCCCCTCCCCTTGTTTAGATATTACTTGCTCTTTTGAGTTTCAGATTACAGGAGCAATTGATCTGCATGACCTATCTTAAGAACCTTAACTTTGCAGTGGAAACTTAAACCAAATGTCTATCCTCAAGAGACAAATCATCTTAAAACCAGGCTGTTGTCATTTTGATGTAGTGTGCTGTTCTCTGAGGAACTGTGGGTGAAGAGCACCACCTAGTGGACGGGTCCTGTACTCGCTGCACTGAGTAGAAGGTCTGTGTTGGTGTAGCTCTTGCCTTAGGCTTGCACGGAAATGAGTTTTTATGTTGTTTCTCAAACATAATTTGAACCCAGGTATAGAATTCCAGAATGAGATTGAGAGCAGTTGTGATATTTCAGTTTTACCCGTGGTTTTCCCACTTCTGTAGGTGTTTGTGTTGGTCCTTGCCTTTTCCACAAACCTTTTTTCCTTATAGCTGATACTATAATTCATATAAAATGATTTTTTTTTAAATGACCGTGGGACAGTATTCAGTCTTTGGAGGACTTCATGTTTTTAAGTGCTTTTGTTTAAACCTCAGTTCAGTATTAAGAGATTACTTTGGATAGAACCTATTTGCTGCCATAAACTTTATTTATACTGTACTGCTAATCGTTCACAAGAGGAGGGGTTGCTGCTGATCATAAACTGTAGATCATAAATTGTTGGCTGCTTGTTATAGGGACTGTGTGCCTTTGGTGTATATGAAAATAGTTGCAAAAATTAGGTGAAACAATTCCATATTTAAAAAAAAACATTAACACTTCATAACTACCAGTTTTTAGGGATAGCTGTTCTCTCATGTTTATTTTAAAAAGACAAATTCTTGATAAAATGTATCACTCATTCATTTGTTGAATGTTCCTAGATACTTGTTGAGCTAGGAACTATGCCAGGCTTTGGGAATCCAAAATGAACAAGACATAGCGCTTTGTGGACTTAAAGTTTTTAAACGTTTTTTTTTTAAATTCTTCACCACCAAAGGAAATGAACATATTCCTTGGATGTAGAATGCACTATGATGGAGTGTAAATGTGTTTATTTGCTTAGTATTTTTTGCCATGGATTAGAAGAATTTAAAAGACAATTAGCAAATGCTTTTTAAGAGACTGATAAAATTGATGGGTTTGTTTTAATGAGTTTGGTGTGTGTGAGATTGTAGAAGGCTGCCCTTTGGTTTGGTTCTTCAGCTCAAGTTTTATCCTTGGAGAGCTACACACACACACACACACACACACACACACAGGTATAGAGTGAAGAATTTAAGAGCACAGGCTCTGGAGTCTGTTTAGAGTATGGACCCTGGCTTTTCAACTTGCTATATGATCTTGGACAAGTCTCCTCATTTGTTTTCTCATTTGTTGTGAGGATTAAATGAGATAATCTATACAACAGGCTTAACACAGTGCCTGACACATAGGAAACACTGAATATTCATTATGATTTATTATGATAATGATTTGGAGGTTCTCTTCCATCTCTCCCCTATTATGCATATTGTAAGGCAGACTTATGGGTGGTTCTCATGGTATGTTCAGTCTTACCTTCACACCTGCAGGCCCCAGAGTCCCCTTTAGTGTGACTCGTTAGTGTGACCATGCAGACAAACTCCACCACTGATGGCCACCAGCTGTCTGCAGGTGCTGAGCTGAAAGTTCTTCCTGAGGCAGATGATGTTTACAGAAAGGGTATATCCTCATGTGTGTGTGTGTGTGTGTGTGTGTGTGTGTGTGTGTGTGTGTTGAACCATAGTTATGATCGGTGGTTCTTAACCTGAGCTCCAGTGAGCCAAGAGCCTCTGAAGCTTGAAATGATAGGCAGGTTTTTTTTGCCTGTGCATATTTTCATTTGTTTTTTTAAGGAAGAGATCAGATTCATAGTTTTTGTCAGAGTCTCAAAGGCATCTGTACCCCATAAAAAGGTTAAGAACTATACTTTAGATGTTCATGACTGTTTCTGTAAGGCCACTTGAGAAACTAAAAATATAACCCCCTCCTAGAAAGTGAAACTCAAATACGAATTTTACACTATTTATTTAAGATGTATGAATAATTTTAAGGATAGAGTTGAGATTTTAATTTGAGGAACTCAAATATGAGTGAAATGTTTTTTTTCCTCTCATTACTCTTATCAAAGCTCTGAAGAATTTCAAGAGCAAGGAAAAGTTAAGAATACAGGCTCTAGAGTAGCCTTCCCTAATTTCAAGTATAGGTCTGCCACTTACTAGTGAGACCTTGAGCCAGTGACTCTGCTTCTCTCATCTGTAAAATGGGAATAATAATGGTATCTATCTCATAAGATTATAATGAGGATTAAATGGACCAATCTGTAGAAAGCTCTTAAAATTCTTCTTGGCATACAGTAAGTACTATATATCAATAAGTGTTTGCTATTATCATTTCTCAAAAACAATATATTCAAATTTGCTTATTACAATTGTAAAGGTAATTCTTTTATTGTCTGTTTTACCTACACCTGATTGACATGTGAACAATTACAAATATTTCATGACCAGACTTTTCCAAAGTCCTGTGGCTGAATTGCTCTAAGTCAGATAACTTAATAAATGAGAATGCAAAGTACCTGAAGCCTTACAATGATGCTGGAAACTTTGGAAAGCATAAAAGAGAAGTGGAAAGAAACTGACAGGGTTTGATCATAGAATCTTTCCAGTTGATCAGACACCAAAAAATTATCTTGAAATTTCTGAACTAGAAAGGACCTTGGGGATCTTCTCATCTGACCTTCACAGCATGCAGGCAAGTTAGGAATTGGGGCACAGAGCAGTGACTCTGAGGTCACCACGTGCCTGGAGCTGGCGTCCCTGTTCCTTGTCTGCATGCTGACTATCCGCTACTTCGCCTATCTCCGACAGCGAAAGGGATATAGATTGCCCATGGAGTTCAAGTATGAGCAGTGGGCCCAGAAAGTGTGTGGTGAATCAAAAGACTGTTCCAGGGAGAGAGTATTGAGAAAAAGGAAGGCGTTGCGAGCAGCAGAAAGGATAGGTGAGTGCGCTGGTGTGCAGGGTGGGGACACGCTGCACAGCACAGGCACGTCCTGCAGGTGCCTAGCTGGTAGGAGGCTGAACGTGTGCTTGGCAGGAAAAAACACCTGTTTCATCAGTGCCTTTTGTCTAGCCAGCCTGTGCAGGTTCTGGGGAGAGGGGGAGATGGGGCTTGTGAATCTGCGGATCTCTTCATTGGTTTTGTTTCCCTAGGGCCCTTTCTAGTAACTGCCTAAGATTCTAGCGTTTAAGAATATGTATTTTCACTCTCATCATGTCTCCTGAACTTAAACCAGTCACTTCCCCTGATGCTCAACTGAAAAAACAGCAATCTATTCCAACACTGTGGGGATGGGGTAGCTGCTTTGAACTTATTACAAGCGTCAGTAGGAGTCCAGTGTGGCCTTTCTTAGGTGTCCTTTGAATTGTGTGTGCTTTTCACCTTATGTGCTAAAGTTCAGCTTGCTTTAAGGTGCATCTTGCAGCCTGGTGCGGTGGCTCACACCTGTAATCCTAGCACTCTGGGAGGCCGAGGCGGGAGGATTGCTTGAGCTCAGGAGTTCAAGACCAGCCTGAGCAAGAGTGAAACCCTGTCTCTACTATAAATATAAATAAATTAGCCAAACAACTAAAAATAGAAAAAATTAGCCGTGCACGGTGGCACGTGCCTGTAGTCCCAGCTACCTGGGAGGCTGAGGCAGGAGGATCGCTTGAGCCCAGGAGTTTGAGGTTGCTGTGAGCTAAGCTGGCGCCACGGCCCTCTAGCCCAGGCAAGAGAGTGAGACTCTGTCTCAAAAAAAAAAAGGTGCACCTTGCCTCATGGGTGAGAGCCAGACAGTGATGAAGGGAAGGAAAAGAAAACTTAGAATGATTGAGCACCTACTATGTGCCAGATAACAGTGTCAGATTCTTTACAGACATTTTCATTAACGACTTGTAGTCACCTTCAGTTATTATCGTCTCAAGTTTATGCCCCAGAGATGAAGGCTGAAAGAGGGTAAGTAACTGGCACAAGGCCATGTCACTAGTAAAGTGGCAGAGCTGGGATATGAACCCAGGTCTGTTTGACTCTATAGTCCATCCTCTGCAATGCCGAGACTGGGAAGAGCACAACACTGGTGAGCATTCAGCACACACAGCCTCCAGACTCAACAGTGTTTGGATTGAATCTGGAAAGCAGTGTGGACCCGTGTCAGATCCTTGGAATGGAACTTCTTGTTCTGTTCCCTCTCCTCCCTTCCTCACTTCTTCATTCCCTCCTTCCTTAATGTGCCTGGCTGATACTGGGTCTTACATATTTGTCAAGTGAACAAATGAAAGAAAGGTTTCCAAGCACACAGAAAGGAAAGCAGTGATGATTAACCAGCATAGATTCAGGAAGCCTAAACCATGTCCTCCCAGCCTCATTGTGTACTTTCGGTTTGTGTTGCTAGGCAGGTAGGAGAGGAGAATATTTGATTCCAGAAGGCAGTAGTTAGCGGAGTTTCTCCATGAGACTTTTATAGAGAAACCTTTTTTAAAATAGAGTGTTGAGGTGTCATGACTAGTTGAGCTGGTTGTCCACAGGGAAGGGTCTATAGCTCTGTGCTTCTTTTCTCAGTCCTATTTTCACCACATTTTTTTAAATTGATGATTTTTAGTTGTAGATGTCTTTAATGGCAGAATGATCGGAATTACACGTAACAAGAGGCCAGGAAAAATATGAATATAGTGAAGACCAGTTATCAGCGGCATGCCCTTATATGGCGTAACCAGAAGCTCAGAGTCTGGAATAAGGGAGGCAGTGGTTCTGCTCTCTGCAGTTCCTGCTGACACACAGAGTAGTAAGTCCATTCAGGGAACCACATTTGCTTTGTGAGGCCCCTGAACTGCTATATTCACTAGTAGGATTAAGTATGGCCAGGAGCCACAGATGTATTCCACGTAAAGAATTCTTGAGAGAATAGGAATTTTTAGCTCAGAGAAGAAAGAAGACAGATGGGGGAACATAACAGCTGACCTCAATTCAGAGTAGCAAAGAACTTTGCTATGTGAGGCCGGAGAAAGGCAGAGGATGCCCCACCATGCTGCTCTTCAGGCAAAGCAGGTGTCTTCCAGACTCTTGCTAGTCTCAAGAATTCAGGCTGGGAGATACTTACTTGCTTTATACCCTGTATGCCACCTAGGGTATGCTGGGAAAAGAGAAAGGTCAGGTAAACTAGGAGTGGAGGAATAGATAGAACTCTGGAGACAGAAGGAATGCATTGAGTAATGCCAAATAATTTGCGGTGTGGGGAGCTAGAAGAATAGGACTGAAAATTTTTTATTAGATTAAAGTTATAAGAGAAAGTTGGGGGTGGAAGGAGTGAGGAGGAAGAGTTAGTGCATGATAGGCATTTGCTTCAGGTGTAAAAATCCTAGACCTGTTTTAAAATGCAAGTTGCATTGAGCTTAATGAGTAACTTAAGCTCCATATTGTGCTACTCAACTTTTGAAATTCAATCATGAGTTGTTTGGTTATGTCATTAACACTAAGGATCTACAATTTCATTTTTTTAATTTCTGAATTTCGTTAAAGAGGATGGGAGTGTAATATTAGAAAGGAAGCAGTACTTTTCAACTTGTTCTAAAGTTGATTGCTAGTATCAGAAATTAGACTGCTAAATTCATTTATCTAGTGTTAATCACCCTTGTTCTCCTGTTTAACTGGCTCTGCTATCTGCTACTCGAGACTCTATGAAGTTAAAAGGGCAGAACTAGAAAAATCAATCTCTTTATATACATGTTTTCTCTGTCTCTCTCTCTCTTAAAAAAACATATACTAAATTCTGGAAACTATAGTCCAGTAAGATTGGTATTGGTTCTCAACAAAAATCCAGAACAGATTATTTAGCTACTGATTACAATTTTCCTTAGATCAAGATGGTCTTATATATTTTTTTTTCCGAGATTTTCAGACAGATGGGATAGAGTACTTTATCTATCCAACTAACATTTATTAGACACTTATAGCATGCCTCAAGGAAGGCTTCGTGCAGGGAAGGCGGGAAGTGAACCCAGAATGCCATATTTTAAAGCCTCCTTGGGCCCAGCACCTTTGAGTGGAAGTTGGCCAATGGGAAAGAAGACATTCCAGGCTGCGAGGGGCAGGCGCCAAGTGCAGGGCAGAGGCTTGCTGAGGAAAGGCTCTGCAGGCTGGCGTGCTCAGTGCATGCAGGAAATGCAGGGATGAGCTGGGGGGTGGGGGCCAGCTCCTGTGGCCAGTGGGTAACAGGGACTGGCTGACCAATTTCATTTGTGAGGTGAAAAAGAGGGAAGAGTCTAAAATGGCTGAGATTTTCGAACTTGAGGATTCCAGAGAAAGAGGATCAAGGCTTTCTCTTTGGGGCCATTGGGACAGGAGGAACTGGGAGTGAGCCAGAGAGTGAGTGTGAGTGGCTGAGTGAGGATGCTGTTGGGATGTGTTGCTTTTGAGGTGCCAGTGGCAAAAAGTGGCAGTGTCCAGGAGACAACTGTGTACACTCAGCAGGAACGCAGGAGAGAGGCAGGACGGGGTGAACATTTCATGTGGATAGTGAATAAAGCTGTGGATTGCAATGAGAGGGCCTGGCAAGGATGTGTGAAGAAAAGAGCCATGGAAGGGCTGAACTTACGAGACATAAATTTCCGAGGTTAGCAAAGGCAGAGAGGGAATGAGCAAAGGTGACAAAAGCTGTCAGAGGTTTCAGAAGGAACCTGGAGGGAATGGTGTTCTGGAAGCCACAGGAGGCTAGCGCTTGAGAAGGAGACCAGGAAAGTGAGCTTGGTGAGGCCTGGAGAGGAGCGGCCAGAGGCTCCCACAGTGACTGCCACCCCTCAGCAGGAATTAGGGAGAAAGGGTAGGAGACAGGCCCCGCCCAGGGGACTGGCTTCCCAAACGATTGCTGAAAGACAAGAAAGGAACAGTTCATATATGTGTAGTCCCTTAGCAAAACTTGCTGCTGTGGCCCAGAGCACAGTAGAATGTCTGTGGCAATGCCACGCTCTTTTGTGGGTACTAAGTCACTGGGAAGTTTCTCCCCCAAGGGGGCAGGACTCAGACAGCCCCCACTGTGACTTCAGGAGGGTCCATGCGCTCCAGAGCTGTGTTAGTTCTTAACTTTTAGCTCGGACTTAGTAATTGGTATTGATGCATTTTTCAATTCAGGCTGAAGGGAGTGGAGTCGGAATTTAGTTAGTGGGCTCTAAATTAAACTTGGAAACATGATCCTTGTGAAAAATCATTTTAGCTTATCAGTAGTTGGCAAACATTTATACAACAGTGGTTGTTCTGGCTGTGCCTTTGGCTGAATACTAAACTGAACAGCAAGCTGTGTCCACTGATTGAATGAAAAAAAATAATGATTTTGTGTTACAGGGAACTTTTTACAATACGCCAGAGGGACCTACTGGAGTCTCTTTAATCTTGAACAATGCTTGTTTCTTGCAGAGGCAAATTATGCAAATCGGTACTTAGTGTTTCATGATCAATCAGGTCTTTGTTGGAAGTGTTGAGTGCCACCAGAATAGAATTTCTATTGTCCTGGGAAGGGAGGGGGTGTTGCAAGTCAGACCTCTGCTGTGATCGGCAAAGGACACTTGTCAACAGCTTTGAACTCTCCCTACAGTTAAAATGCAGTCGTTCTTTGAGAAGAATCCCACCATTTTGTACCAGGGTTTTTGTTTTACAGTTTATCTTGCTTTTGATAATTTACAAAACACCCACAAAGGAGCAGCTAGCAAGGCTGTTCTGTGGGTGACACATTAAAAACCAAGCTGGGCCTGCCGCCTGGGACGGCAGCTGGCAGCCATGCTCCCAGAGAGCCCTTTGTCTGAATCTGCCTAGAGTGCAGTGTTTTAAAATCTTCCTGGTCTCATCCAAAGTGCACATGTATGTTTAAAAACAATGTCATTTCATCTGCAGCCTGTGTAGAATAGTGAACCTTTATTAGACCTTTGATTTCAGATTAAAAAAAAAGAACCAGAGAAATTTTAAAAGCCCTTGGGAAAAAAAATAGTGGTATTTTTGAAAGAGGTCCTGTTATAGCTACTGCTATAATACTTGTGTTGCCATCTAGTGGGTAGTGGGAAGTATATCGCTGCCTTACTATGTTTGGAGCTTACTTTACCTTATTTCTTGAAGGAGGTAGAAAATCAATTCAATTTGGAGCATTAAATAATTATTGAGGAGCCACTTTGGGCTAGGGCCATCAGGCATATGCCTGAGCAGCTTATATCAGATAGACATGAAAACGATTCAAAACAAGACGGTGACATCTGAAAGAGATATGCTTGCAAGAGGGGTCCTTAACCTGGCCTGGAAGCCTCAGAGAAGACTTTCAGGAGGTATGACATCTGAGCAGTCTCCTGAGCAGGGTGTGTCAGGAGGAGATGCTTCGGATTGGGAAGTGGATCTGGAGAAGGCAGTGAGGTCATGGGGAAGTTGATGTGCAGTTTTTTAGCCAAGGAATATATGGGAACATTCACCTTTTTTTGTTGGTTTGTTTAAAAACATGTTTTGTCTGATTACAGAGATCATACATACTAATTATAGAAAATTTTTAAAGTGCAAAAGGTGTTAAGAAAGCAAAGTCTCCAAATGTTACCGCACAGATAACCATCAGTATTTTGATGAGCAGTCTTTCAGACTCCTCGCTGTATATGTGTGCAGCATTAGGTGTGCATTTCATGTGTTCCACATAAATTGATCATGATGTACATGCTTTGAGCAACTTTGGTTTTGCCTCAGTTCTTCCCCGTTCAACAATGTGTTTGTGGGAAAACTATCCGTGTCAGTAGTCCCTGGTGTTGAGTCCATGTCAACGGTATAAATTCACCCATAGGACCAGATCTCACAGGTTGACCTATTGGGATTTTTTTTGTTGTTGTTTGGTCTTTCCTAGCAAAATCTTTATATGTGCAAAGACAGGTAATATAAGAGAGCCTTGTTATTCCTTGTCAAATGCATCTAATATAGGGACCACACTGCTACTGTTTTATAATCAATTTGCTTTCACAGTAGATGAGTTGTGTGGAGAATTTCAATGTCTTGGTGATTTGGTGAATTAGCCTTATTAAAATATAGCCAATTAAAAGTGAACTTGATTTATCTTTGGAGAAAGAAAGGGAGGAGTCATACAAATGCTCGTAGTTCTGGAATGGAGTTAAATAACTTGTTTGGTTACGTATTAGCCTAGTGAAGCGGCGAGATCCTGACTGATCCTGGAGTGTGGCTGTTAGACAGTCCCTTTCACCGGAGCAAGTTAGATCTCAATATGTCCCATCTACACTTCTGGGAAATGCGACCCTCAGAAACTTAATGTGCTCAGATGGGACAGCAGGGTCACCTTTGTGGGTACACTTGTGGGGGCTGAAGGCACACAGGTGCTTGGTTTGGGATACACCAGACAGTCTTCCATTTATTTTGAACCATTTATATGGAATGTGTTACCTTACTGTCTTCTCATCTGTAAAATGGGATAATAATGGTACCTACCCCAAAGGGTTGCTAGGAAAAGTAAAGGACATAAATGGATGCATAGTATTTGGATCGGTACCATAGTAGGTAGTATTCAGTAAAAGTTGACTATTAACTTATGCTACTACTATTTTTTGAAAATAGTTTTTATCCCCCTCCCTTTGTAGTAAAGCCCAGGGAGATTAAGCAGCTTGTTCAAAATTTCAGCTAGCAAAGGTTAAAAGTTTAGGGGAACTTATAAAATATACCTCTTTCTTCCCAGCCCAGTTTTGGAACTACCTGAAAGAAAAATACAGGAGTCAGAGCAAGGAAAAGCCAAGTGGAGAGCCTGGCTTTAGATTTATGGCCAGATATGGGTGGAGCAGGTCAGAGTATGCCCTCTGCTGGCTGGCTGATCTGAAAAGAGGAGAGGACAGGGCAGTACGCTCATTCCCTTCTCCAAGTCATAAATCAGGTAAGTCACTCCTCTGCCCTCTGAGAAGAATGAATAAAGGTTGGGAGACAGGCCAGGAATATGAGTCAAGGCATAGAGGGTGGGGGTAAGGGTTTCCTTCATAGGAAGTGGCCAAGCAGGGGTTAGAACTCAAGAATCGTGGCCAACTCCCTGGGTTTCTCAGCCATCTTCCTCTTGTCTGTGCTGGTTCACTCAAATCCCGCATAGTCTTTTGCCCAGAGTTTCTCCTCTGCCCTGTACCCTATCCTAAGCTAAAGGGTGGATGGGGAGAAACTAATCCTAGACGCTGGTTTCGTTACTTGTTCAAACCATGTTTTGAGGTGGCTTGACAATTGACACTCGGATGAGCTGGTCACTGTCATACTGCCAGTGCTGCTGACCATCCTCAGTCCCTGCTCATGTTTGTGGACCTTCCTGTCACTATTCCTCTGCCCTCAACAGTTCTGAGCCTCCCGTGTCGCAAACACAGGGAACAGCAGCCAGTTTCAAAGCAGACACCGTCAGTCAGTGAAAACATACCTTTTTTGCAGATCTTCCTGTATCTAGGGTAGTTAAAAAACTTTTTTAAAATTAACATACCCAAATACTCTCACGTGAAACCTAGCTTATATTTCTATGAAGAAAAACTCAAACTTAGTTAAGCCAGCTACTAGTATTAATAGTTTATTAGTCTTTTGACAGTATAGTATAGAATAAATAACATAGCCTTTGAGTCATACAGGTCTATGATCCGTCCCAGTTCTGCTATGTATTAGCCTGTGACCTTGCCTAGGCCTCAGTTTCCATGTTTAAGTGTATTTGTGTAGGAGGAGAGGTGGTGTCCAATTCTGCGGTCTCTGACCCCTGGGCCAAGGACTGGTACAGGTCTGTGGCCTGTTAGGAACCAGGCCACACAGCAGGAGGTGAGTGGTTGGCAATCGAGCGAAGCTCCGTCTGTATTTACAGCCGCTCCTCATTGCTCACATCACAGCCTGACCACTTCCTGTCAGATCAGCAGTGGCATTAGATTCTGGTAAGTGCACAAACCCTGCTGTAAACTGCGCATGCGAGGGATCTAGGTTGCGGCTCCTTATGAGAATCTGATGCCTGATGATCCGAGGTGGAGCTGAGGCGGTGATGCTAGCGGTGGGGAGCAGCTGCAAATACAGATTATCATTAGTAGAGAGGTTTGATTGCACAATAAATGTAATGCGCTTGAATCATCCTGAAACCATACCCACCACCCTGATCCGTGGAAAATTGTCTTCCATGAAACCAGTCCCTGGTGTCAAAAAGGTTGGGGACCATTGGTCTAATTCATAGAATTGTTATGGGGGTAGAAGTAACAGAGCACATGTTAAGCAGTTGTGTACTGCCTGGCGCACACGTGGCTGGTGCTTAGTAAGTAGTGATCACTACTGGATAAAATCAAGTGTGTAGTACATGGTTGAATATAGATATAATACCAGAAGAAGAGGACAGGTTGATAGTTGATATCGCTTACTTGGTTTGCTTTTCTCAATTCCCAGGCATCCTCCTTGTGAGTTTAGTCCTGGAAAACTATAATTGTGACCTGCCGGAAAGCTGTGTTTAACTTTGCTGGTTAAGAACTCAAGCCTCATAGTCATAGTGGTTGAGCTTAATCCAGGTCAACCCATGTGTTGCTGAGGAAATTACTTATCCTCTCTCTGACTCATTTTTCTCATCTATAGAACAGACATTCTAATACTACATTCTAGGGGTTGCTGGGAGAAGTAGATGAGCCAATGCACATGTAGCTCTTGGGACTCTGCCTGGCTCAGAGTAAACTCTCAACGAAGTTTTTGTTGTTGATTTTTTTAAGCGGCATTGATCCTATAAAATGGAATTTAAGCAGATTGCAAGTACTTAGAAATAAAGTAGCCGGAGATTGTTGGGATTTAGTTGTTGGTTTAAGTGTAAGTTATTACCAGTTTAATAGCAGAAAATCTGCTATTAGGAGAAAGTACTAAATGGGAGGAGGTTTTTTGGCTTTTTTTAAAAGACAATGTCTCATCCTGGGCTAGAGTGCAGTGGTGTCATCACAGCAACCTCAAGCTCCTGGGCTCAAACAATCTTCCTGCCTCAGCCTTGCAAGTAGCTGGGACTACAGGCACACATTACCACGCCTGGCTAATTTTTCTAATTTTTTTTTGTAGAGACAGGGTCTCACTCTTGCTCAGGCTGGTTTCAAACTCCTGGCCTCAAGCGATCTTCCTGCCTCGGCCTCCCAAAGTGCTAGGATTATAGGCGTGAGCCACTGTGCCTGGCTGAGATTTTTAAAAATAACATTTTATTGGTTCATTTGACTGACTTTATTTGGTCATTGTCTCCCTTGCCTGGCACATTTTCAATAAACTAAGCTTGGTGTTTATTGTTAAAAAACAAAAAACAAAACAAACACATTTTTATTATGGAAAATTTTAAATATATACTAAATTATACAGAATAATGTAAGGTACCCCTATGTATGCATGTACCCATCCTCAACCATTATCAACTCATGACTAATCCTGTTTCATCTGTTCCCTCCCAACCCCTATATTACTTTGAAGCAAATCCCAGGCATTTTATTAATATAATTCATTTGTAAATTGTTCAGTATATATCTCTAAAAGATAAAGATTCTTTAAAAAAAAACCATAATCATAATATATAATATCATCCCGCCTAAAAAAAATCATTTTAATTCCTTAATATCCTTAAGTATTAAGTGGGAGATTCTTTAACCAGTAAAATAACAATAATATACAGTGGACATTAAAATGACTTTAATGTCAAATGAAACTAGAGAACGTACTCCTTAGTTTACCAGTACTGAGGGAGCCTGTGCCAGTCCAGCATAATTAGGGGTTCCAGTTCCAGCTCTGTTGGTAATGTCTCCTCTCAGAGCTTTGGTTTCTCTCCACTAAGAAAAATAACTATTTCCACAGATTGTTGTCAGAATTAAATAAAGTAACCCACTTACTAGCACAAAGAAGACATTAAATAAATATTGCATTCTTTTCCTTTTTTCCTTTTCTCTTTTGGCTACAGTTCAATTTTTGCTTTAAACTACAGTTTATGATCGAAATGTAGGATCCTCTATTCTTTGTCCATACCCATCCTCTCTGGCAGAGACATAATTGAGACAATATGGCCGTGTGATCAAACCATAGCTGACTGGTAGCAGCTCTTTTCCATGGCAGGCATCAGTCAGATGGCAGGTTATCCACTCTGTGGGGAACAGGTGATCTTCTTGTGAAGCACATTAGGTTGCCCAGTCTCAGTAGATTTTGGTGATGCTGTGCCTTCTGAATATACCTTACTGACTTTTCTAGGAGAACTATTTATTTGCACAAATAGCTGGCTTGTCCTTCTTCATTTTTCTATTCACTCAGTTATCTAAGTGCAGGATGTGTGATGCCTTTGATACCTTTTTGATCCAACTAGTACATCAGGGTTTATCAGATCTTGAAGCCTTTTCTGTTGGATTTCCTTTTCCCTCCTTTCTCCCTCCCACCCTCAATCACTTTAGCCCTTTCCAACATACAGGTACAACTGAGGTACAAAAATGAATAGGACAGAGATGCTGACTTCAAGGAACTTTACGGAAGTCTAGTGGGGGTCACAGATAAACGCTTCTCATGTAATACAGAAAAAGCAAACAAGTATCTATAAAGTACTGAGGGAGTTTATAGATAATGTGAAGGCTTCATAGAGGAAGTGCCATTTAAGCAGAACCTGGGAGGACAAGCAGGGCTTCTTTGAGTGTATTAAAGGCTTTCCAGGCAGAGGAAGAGCAGTCACAAAGGTACGGAGCAGTGAGGATGGTGTGTCCCTTCTGCTGTCCGGGCCTGTGAGATGCCTCATGACATAGGTTTGACGCCCAAACCACTCCTCTTTTTAGCCCTTACGTCTTGTCGCCTACCTGGTCCCTCAGAGACTTCACCAGGGATCTCTTCCTTCCTCTCATGCCCTTTTCCCTATACCCCTTCCGCGTATTTTAGGTGGGATCAAGACTGTAAGAGATTAGAACTAGTTTCAGATCTTAAAGGGCAAATTCACTTTTATTTTACTCTTTTTTTTTAATCAAACTTTATACTGGAATGGCCTTTCTCTTTTTAAAAGTAAGAGGCATTTGCATTTTCTGTAGGTATATGCATATTCCTACTTTATCACATAAGTGACTCTTTAAAAATTAGCACTATATATATTATAGAAACATTAAAAATCCAAAGCATATGACTACTTAACGTCTCTAAAATTTTCAAAATGTGAGGGGCATGCCAGCATTGTATGAACTGTAATGTGCAGTCTTTGGCAATTTATTCACAAAAATAAGACTAAACCTGACAGTAAACAGATCAGAGCCTGGCTGAGAATCTTTATAAAGATGATGGTTAGTCATGTCAACTGATTGTCGCATCATTCTTCACAAAGATAATCTTACCATAAATGTTATTGGGAGACTTAAGTATGCTGATTTAGATAAATCGTAGGAAGACCTATTGAACTTTTTTCCTTGCTATAGATTTGTTATTTTTTTGTATTTTTTTTTTTTTAGGAATTAATAGAAATTTCAGAACTCTCAAATGTCTAAAGAAATCTTATTCCTTTATTTTCATTGTTGGCATTTGAAATATGATTTTATACATTGTGCTCATGTTAAGTATTGAGTTATTATACTGTTATTTATTAAGTCAATAATTAACACCTCTTAATTTCTGAAGAATTCCATTTAATCCTGAACAAGCTTTACTCTGTTTTAATAAACTCATTTCATAGAAATTTGCCATTACAGGCCATGTGAAGTTGGGATCACCTTTGTTAGAATTTAAGGAAAGTCTTGCAGTTATGTTCTTGTGAGCTGCCTGAGGGGCCTGCTTGCTCTTGGCACTCAGCCCCAGACCCATTCTACCCTTACAGACAGCACGAGCTAAAAGTGGGGGTAGGCAGCTGGATCTAGCCTGTGTAGTAGATTCCTTTGGACTTTTAAAAACTTTTTATGGAAAACTTTATGACTCCTAAAAAAAACTATTGTGGATATTAAGGCTCTTATAAGGAATATTCGTTTCTTATTGCTGCTGTAACAAATTACCACAAACCTGTGGCTTAAAGCAGCACAGAATTATTATCTTATAGTTCTGTAAGTCAGGTGTCCAAAATGGGACTCCCTGGGCTTAAAATCAAGGTGTTGGCAGGTCTGTGTTCTTTTCTGGAGGCTCTAGGGGAGATCCATTACCTTGCCCTTTCCAGCTGCTGGAGGCTGCCCACATTCCTTGGCTCCCTTCCTCCACCTTCCAATCCAGCCACGTTGGACTGAGTCTTTCTCACACTGCGCCACCCTGACTCTCTCTTCTTCCTCCCCCCTCTACATGTAAGGACCTTTGTGATTACATTGGGCCTACCTGGGTAACCCAGCACAATCTCCCTATTTTAAGGTCATCTGATCAGCAACCTTAATTCATCTGCTACATTAATTCCCGCTTGCCATGTAACCTAACATATTCACAAGCTCCAGGAATTAGGAGTTGGATAGCTGGCAGGAGATGCAGAGGGGGATGGGGCCAGGAAGGCATCATTCTGCCCACCACAGCAAGTGTAATCCTTCTGGGATTATTCAAGACCCACTGTTTATTCAATATTTAATAAAAGTTGTGAGGCTCTGCTTTGCACCAGGAACTGTGTCTTTCCATGCTCTGGGAAAAGAGAGAGGACTCTCTACCCTCTAGGGGATTGCAATCTGGTGAAGGGAAATCAGTCTGTGAATAGATGCATGTGCAGCATTTTAAGAGGGAATGGGATCTGGCTGTGGCTAAGAGTGTGGAATGGGTAAGAAGGAAAGGAGAATCTTGAATGAGAAGGAAGAATTTGACCTGGAGGGAATGGTGGGTAGGACATTCCAGGGACAAGGAGAACCATGAGTGTGCAAGTGACAGGAGGCCTTGGGACTTGGAGCCTGAAGCCTGCAGGGAGTGTGGCAAGGCTTTGGGGGCTGAATTGTGAAGCTCAAACTACAGCGTGAGTGCTGTATTTGGGGGTTTGGACTTATTCCCATTGGTTAGGTCCTGCAATGACGCATTGGCTGCCCTTTTTCAAATCAGCCTGCAAAGCTGCCTCCTTTGGCTGCAGTGTATTTTAAAACCAGAATTCACCACTTCCTCTGCTTTAGTGGTTTATACGGTTTACATGTCCCCTAAGGGGAGCTGAGTTTGTGACCCCTAGTAGGTAAGGGTTGGGGTAAGGAGATGGAAACCATTGAAGGTTTTGAAACAGAAGAGTAACTTGATCAAATCTTGTATGTGATACAATAAACGCCTTGCTTGCACATCTTTTAAAATTTTTCTTGGCCGGGCGCAATGGCTCATACCTGTAATCCTAGCACTCTGGGAGGCCGAGGCGGGTGGATCGCTCAAGGTCAGGAGTTCGAGACCAGCCTGAGCAAGAGCGAGACCCCGTCTCTACTAAAAATAGAAAGAAATTATCTGGACAACTAAAATATATATATAGAAAAAATTAGCCGGGCATGGTGGCGCATGCCTGTAGTCCCAGCTACTCGGGAGGCTGAGGCAGAAGGATCACTTAAGCCCAGGAGTTTGAGGTTGCTGTGAGCTATGCTGACGCCACGGCACTCTAGCCGGGATGACAGAGCAAAACTCTGTCTCAAAAAAAAAAAAAAAAAAAAAAAATTTTCTCAACAGACTTAAAAGTCCAATTTCATGATGTAGCTTAAGTGGAAAATAGGAACAAGAATGTGAGGAAGACAGCTGTGGTGTACTGGAAGCATGCCGAATTTGGACTCAAGACAGACAGGCAGTTAGCTTCTACAAGGTTCGTTTCCCAAGCTGGTTACTGAGAACACTGTTAATTCGTGCCCACGGCAGGGCTGTCAGGGAGAGAGAGAGAGAAAGAGACTGAGCATGTGAAAGTGCCTACCAGTGCCAGGGATATAGGACAGACTCTCAGTTATTGTTATCTGTTAAATAAATATATCGTGGCCATACTTAATATTTTTTCTTCTGTTTATGCTCTTAAATTAAAATGCCTTAGGGTGTTTTTCTGAACTGCATTTATAATAACAGTCCAGACTATGTGGGAAATTTAACTGAACCCTTCCTGACCTATCTCCAGAAAAACCCTGAATGTTTCTTTGGTGATAAACACTATTTTGTGTTTAGGCAGGTACTCATTCCACAATTGTTTATTGATCACCATTTGTGCTTCCTGTGCTTAGAACTGTAGGGAAAGCTGGACAGCCCCTCTTTGCGTAGTTCAAAATGCCACTGACAAAGAAGCATGTATATAAAAGTTAAGTCAAGGCTGGGCACGGTGTCTCATGTCTATAATCCTAGCACTCTGGGAGGCCAAGGTGGGAGGATCGCTTGAGCCCAGGAGTTCAAGACCAGCCTGAGCAAGAGCAAGAGCAAGACCTCGTCTCTACTAAAAATAGAAAAAATCAGCCAGGAGTGGTGGCGCATGCCTGTAGTCTCAGCTACTCGGGAGGCTGGGGCAGGAGGATCACATAAGCCCAGGAATTTGAGGTTGCAGTGAGCTAGGCTGACGCCACTGCACTCTAGTTGGGGTGACAAAGTGAGACTCCGTCTCAAAAAAAAAAAAAAACAAAAACGTTAAGTCAGAGTACATGGCCATGAATAATTGAGTGCCAAGTGGGTGGTGTGCAGAAGTCCTTTTAAGTTTATAGCAAGAGTAAAAGTCAGCCTGTGTTGGCCTTGACAGAAGAACTTTTATGAAGAGATGAAAGTTCAGCAAAGTTTTTCAAGGCTGGCGCCACGTGTTTGGAATAAGCACAAAGGGCTTGAGTAGGAAGCCAGAGGGAGCAGTGGTGAGAGGACAGGAGCAGGCCACTGCTAGTTAGTACTGTCTCCTCTGGAAGTACTTTTGTCCCTGTGAACTATGATCTGAGGTTTTATTCCTTCCTCTTTATTTTATTTTTTTATTTTTGAATCCCTAGCTTCATGCATGGTACTTAACACGTGGAAGGTGCTTTAGAGTAGGGTTTTATTGTACTAGGAATGGGCCATCACAAGTACAGTGCTTGGTACCTGTGTCTTCAGATTCTTTGTGCTCATCTATGGATGCAGGCCATAGGGAAGATGGGCATTTGCTGTGTAAGGATAATCAGTTGCTCCCTGAATATTTTTTTTAACTCTGCTGGTCTGCATGTGCCCTGTTTATAAAGCTGATGGCTTCAGCCTTAGACTCCGTCCCTTAGACCATGTGGAAGAAGGAATACTTGTCTGTAAAATTTTTGATGTAAGACACATAAAGAAAGGAATTGACCTTATTGAGCACGTCCTGTGTAATTACCAGACATGCATTATCTCATTTAATCTCTAAATTCCTTAGAGATCATCTATTCATAATGTTATAGATCAGGATAATCAGAGGTAGAAGGAGCCATCAATAACACCAAGGCCCAGCGATGTTAACAAGTTGGTGACTGTGCAAGAGTCTAAAATTAAGTTGTTCAGTTTGTAACTTCAAAATCTTTCTGCAATCTGCATTCCATTCTCTATTAATTTAAAATTCATTACATGAATATAACATATCTATCTATATAAACTGATTGCTTTCTTTTTTAATTTTAGATATCTCACATTGGCAAACTGAGAGATTTTCTTCTGGAACACAGGAAAGATTATATTAATGCTTATAGGTAAGTGTACATTTTTTACCATGACTTTGGTGGCTATGTTCTGTTCCATGCCTATATTTCTTCTGAGCTTTTTGTCCTTACTTTTTACTTAATAACTTGGAGTTGTAATGGGAAAGATTAGTTTGGCAGTGGAAGAATACTCTGTGTCTTCAAAGTCATGACATCACAACAGTAATATCTTCTAGTCTGTTTGTACCTCTCTGTGTACCGTTATTTCCTATCAAATGAAGTTCACTCCATGAATACTTACTAGAGCAGTGTATGAAGTTAGGGACACATATATTTGTATCACCTGAACTTCTGGAGGAATAAAGTTTTTCTGGCTCTGCTAGCTATTTTTGCCCATATCTCATTATCTCAGCCTGTGACACTAGTTTTGTTGTTGTGGTGATGTTCTCATGAGGATTTTTCATTCCTCACCCTCATGTCACTAGGTCATGTCTTCCTTGCCAATTCCCGGTCCTTAGTTCTGCTGGCCATCTCCTTCTGTCCTTCTAGGCCTTTTGACACTTGCTAGAGACAGCCACAAGCCCACTTTGGCATGTTGGCATGGCTTTCATTTCTTAGGGCACTTTTTTTTTTTTTTTGAGACAGAGTCTCACTCTGTGGCCCCAGGTGAGTGCCATGGCATCAGCCTAGCTCACTGCAACTTCAAACTCCTGGGCTCCAGTGATCCTCCTGCCTCAGCCTCCCGAGTAGCTGGGACTATAGGCATGTGCCACCATGCCCAGATAATTTTTTCTGTTTTTAGTAGAGACAGGGTCTCGCTCTTGCTCAGGCTGGTCTCAAACTCCTGAGCTCAAGCGATCCCCCCACCTCAGCCTCCCAGAGTGCTAGGATTATAGGCATGAGCCTCTGTGCGTGGTACCTTAGGGCACTTTTGATGAATCTTTTTATTCATCTCCTAATGTAACTCATGGGGACATTCCTCCTGGGAGCTAAGTCCAGTTTCTACTCAGTAGCCTGAGTCTTTTTAAAACATCAACTGGATTATGCCACCACCTGAGTAAACCCACCACTAATACTCCATTGCCGTTAGCATTAACACCAGCCTCTGCACCACGGTCTCACCACTGGCGATCTGGCCCCTGCCTTCTTCCCTGGCCTCATTTCAAACCCCACCGCCATCATGTGGCAGTCATGCCAGCCTTCCTTGAAGGTACTGTGCTCTTTCTGGCTTTAGGGCTCAGGCAGGTGCTGTTCTTCCTCCTCCCATGGCAATCTCCTTTTCAGACCTAAAGCTTCAACTTTAATACTCCTTCTTCCAAGAGGCCTTCTCTGACTAGCCTTTATAAATTAGATGTCCTCTGTTAGTTTTTTTCTCCACCCTATATATTTTCTTCATAACACTAATCATAATTTGTAATTATTTAATAATAATAATTTATAGTTTATTATCTGCCTTTGTCACCAGGCTGTTAAGTTTCATGAGGTCAGGAACCTTGTCAGCTTTTCGTCTTGTTTCCATAGTGCCTCACCCATGTTTGGCACTCAGTAAGTAGTTGTTATGTGAATACTGATTCCCTTAACAGTCCTAAAGTCCATGACTAGCCCAGTGGCTCTCAACCATGGTGATTTTGCCCCCCAGGGACATTTGGCAATATCTGAAGATATTTTTGTTTGTTCCAACTGGGGAAAGGAGTGCTACTGGCAGAGGCCAGGGATGTGCAAAGCCTCCTATAATGCACAGGACGACTGTCCACAGCAAGGAGCCCTCTGGCCCAAAGTGTAGGTAGTGCTGATGCTGAGAACCCTTGTTCCAGCCCAACCCCCTCACTCTCTGCACATTAAACTCTTTCATTCACCGGAGATTTGTCGAATGCCTGTTCTGTGCCCAACACTATTCTAGATGCTGAGGGCACATCAGGGAGTAAAATGGACAAATATTCCTGCCCTCATGCTTCTTGCGTTCTAGTAGGCTGGCAAAGACAAAGGTGACAGGGTGCATTAGGTGATGGGTCCTATGAAGAAAGAGTAGAGCAAGGCGACAGGGATCGGGAGTGCGGGGAAGCCTTGTGGTTTTACAGAGTGGTCAGGACAGGCCCCTTGAGATGCCCTCGTGGCCTCCTCCTCTGTGAAGTTTGGAAACTCTGATAGCATCTCCCTCAGGTCCCTCCTCCCCTCATCTTTCCTTCTTTCTACCTGTTGTAGAGAAATCTTTCTCTTCTGTTTTTAGAGATAACTGTCCCTCTGTGTCCTTTATCTCACCACTCCCACTGCTTCTAAAATACTGCTGTATTCGTGATTCCTGTTTAATCTTCTCGATCATCAGGCTCTTTTCTCCTCTTCCTGTCCACGTTTACACTGACCTTGCTTCCTCCTCAAGCCACAGGCACTATCCCTGTCTTTGTTTCGCTTCGAGATCAGCCAACTTTCTGAAAGAGCCAGATATCGAATACTTCAGGCCTTGTGGGCCCCATGTGGTTTCTGTCACACATGCTTTTGTTTTGTTTTGTTTACAACCTTCAAAAATGTAAAAACCATTCTTAGTTCTCAGACTGTAGAAACCAGGCCTGTGGGCTAGATTTGGCCAGCGGACTGTGGTATGCTGACCCCTGGTACTCGACCCTTTGCTTCCACCCTAAGTCACTCTTCCCACACCATGTCAGGTCTGGCTCGGGTTCCTTCACTTCTGAAACTTTTCTCCTGGAGCTCATCTGCGACTTCCCAGTCACCAAATCCAGCGCCTTTTCCTCAAACCTGAATATATATGGAATCACACACTCCTGTGTGTCTACCTTCTTTCACTGGACATCTTTTTGAGGTTCATCCATGTTTTTGTGTGTGCAGTAGTTTGTTCCTTTTTATTGCTTTATTTATTATTTGTGATATTGCATTGTGTGAAATGACCACCATATGTTTATCCATTTATCGAATAGAGAGTATTGGGTTGTTTCCAATTTGGGGCTACCATGAATAAAGCTGCTATGAGTAGCATCTCTACAAGTCTTTTTGTGGATACATGTATTCATTTCCCTTGAATCAGTACCTAGAAGTGAAATTGCCAGGTCATACATATAGTAGTAGTAGTAGGTGTGTGCCTAGCTTTAAACTAAACTACCAATCAATTTTCCAAAGCGGCTTTACTGTTTATACTCCTGCAGTTGCTCCACACCCTTGCCAGCATTTGGTGTGGCTAGTCTTTCATTTTAACCATGATAAGAAAGTGTGCAAGGGTATCTCACTGTGTCCCTAGTGACAATGCTGGTGAACATGCATGGCCTTCTCAGCTCTTTTTCTTTGCTCCAGCCTTTGCCCTGTTGATCACCATGAGTTTCTTAGAATTTCCTGCTCCCTTAACCTCCATTACAGCATCTCTTGGCTCCGCTCACACTCCTCATGTTGCCTCTTTGTCCTTCATCTACCCTATAAGAACTCCAGTGTTATGTTTGGGCCCCTTTTGTCTTATTTGTCTCGACTTCGCTTAGAAAAAAATTTCTATCCGTCATTACCTATCTATCTACCCACCCCCTTCTCTGTCCATCTCAAAGACCTCCTCCATGTTAGGTACTCTGATAAGCACTAATTAATATTTTGTCTTAATCGGTCCTCACACCAGCCACTTGTGGGAGACACTGCTATTAAGCCTGCGTGACCGCAGGAAATGGAATGTAGAGGTGAAGTAACCTGCTGAAGACGCAGCTGGTGAGCTGCTGAGCCAGGGCTCGGCGGTCTGACTGCGGAGTCCGTGCCCTTCCCCACCACACATGCCTACACATTGTCACAGTTCTCTCTGTCACCACTATGCCAACAGTTCCTCAGTGCATGCCATGAACTACAGGTGCCCTTAGTTCCCTGTTGTCACTGTCCTGCCTGCTCAGTGCATGCAAGCAGCACAGTCTCCACACACCGCTTCTGCCCACTCCTTCCTTCCCTGGAGAGTGTGTCATGCAGTCTTTGTCACTTGCCTGATCTCTTGGTTCTCAACTCCCTGCTCCTTGTTGCTTACCCAACTGTCTTAAAGGTACAGCTGTCACCCTGTCCTTGTCACGCTGGATGTGATCACATGGTTCCCCTCCTCAGATCCCTCTTCTGACTGCAGGATGTGACCCATCCATACTTCTTAGATAAGCAAGACTTTTCACTGACTTCATCCACTCTTCCATCCTCTCTCGCCCTTCACGTGCCCTGTAGCTGCATTCAGAACAGACATTTGTTCTACCTCCAGGCCTCTAATCACACTGTCTGCTTGGCCTGTTGCTCTTGACTCCAATCCGTACATGTCACATGTTCACATGCTTCCATTCTAAAAGACCCACTTCCCACCACCACCTTATCACAGAGGCTGTCCTGGCCCCACCTTCCTATCCAAAAGCCATCTCCCCTGCCTTTGAACTCTGACAGCTCCTTTTCTGTGCTTTTCTTTTGGTATTTGTCAGATGTGCCTGGTACAGTAGTTTGTCTGTAATCTCTTCCATCAAGTTTCTTGAAGTGAGAAACTATCTTACTCATCTCTGCATGTTTCACAGTGCCAAAGTTTGATCAGTTGATTCACTCATCAGTTCATTCATTCTACAGACATTATTGAGTGCCTACCATGTGCTACACACCATGCTGGGCATGGAGTATAAAATAGTGAGCAAAGGCAAACATGGTTATCCTTGCCTTCATGGAGCTGTTAAAGGATTCATGCAAACAAGTAACACTGCAGATGTGACAGGTACGGCAGAAATAGAGTACAAGTAGCTTTCAAGGAATTTAGCCTTGTCAGGGAAAGTATCCTTGAAGAAGTGACACTTGAGCTGAGGTCTGAAAGAGTAGGAGTTACCCAGGTAAAAAAGGAAGGAAGGAAATTCAAATGCAAAAGGATTGAAAACACCCTGCAGACAGTGTCTGCCCTATTGTGAAACATGCTGAGATGAAAAACACAGTTTCTTACTCATATATATTTATCGAACAGGTGAAGGAATGATATACCATTTCTGAAATACCATTCAGAAAGAGGTTTTGAATTTTAAAAAGAGAGAAAGCATTTTGACCTAAACTTCCAAAGTGGTTTCTGGAATAGACTCCAGCTGTGCACAGACACAGACACATTGCAGTCCAGCTATCTTGTCTGCTGGTCTTCCCTCAGCTCCATTCACGCCTGGCTTTAAGATGGCATTTTACTACGGGACTCATCTTCAAATGTGTTATGTAAATTAATGGAAAAGTTAGATTTGACAGAGATGAAATTAGGAGCATCTTTTTGGGATCTCATCTTTATAAAATAAGGGGTGTTTGTATTTCAGAAGCCTTCCTCTCACAAAGTTAATAATATAGAAGAAATCCTCAACTTTTTAAAGAACTCTGTCAATATATGCAAAAATGGAAATGGTTCATATAAATTATTCAACAGAGAAAAATAATTAAAACCCAGGTGAATTTGAATCCCTGGTGCATTGTCTGCTTATACTTAACATGGGGGGAAGTTTTATACTTTTAAGTGTATTTCATTTGTATTATTCTGGAATATACTAAAATAATTATTCTGATGCTTGGTACCAAGAAAACCTTACTTTTAAGCTCTCAGTTAAAATTGTTGGTTAACACTAGATGGCAGTGTATATTTTATTTCTAAAGGCGTATATGCGTATCAAATACTAATTTGATAGGCCGTAAAAATGGAAGCTACCATGATTTTGGAAAAATTTATAAAACTGATATAAACCTATCAATTTCCAGCTCCTTTCTGTAGTATCTGACAACTTTGGTTAAAGATGTGCTTATAGAGATCTTTCATAGAAATCTGTTGTTAACATCCCTTTGCCTTGAAGAGGCATCTAGCAAGGCGAATGCTTTGAATGTTGGTTTGGTTCAAGCCATTCCTTATAAGCCATATGAATCTGAGAAAGCTATTTAATCTGTGAAACTTGGTGTCTGCCTCTAAACCAGAGGTCAGCAAACTATAGCCTGTGGGCCAAATCCAGCTTATTGCTTATTTTTGTATAGCCTGTTAGCTAAAAATTGCTTTACTTTTTAAAAATTTTTTTTTATTTTTTTAGAGACAGTGTCTCGCTCTGTTGCTCAGGCTGGCCTCAAACTCCTGGGCCCAAGCCATCTTCCTACCTCAGCCTCCTGAGTAGCTGGGCCTACAGGCGCATGCCACGGCACCCAGATTTATATATTTTTAAGTATACATTTAAATTTACATTTTTAGATGTTAGGGGAAAAGAGATTTATCACATGTGAAAATTATATGATATTCAAATTTCAGTGTCCATAATGAAGTTTTATGGGCACACAATCACACCTATTCGTTTATATATTGCCTGTGGCTGCTCTTCTACCACAACAGCAGAACTGTGTAGCTGTGACAGACCATAAGACCCACAAAGTCTGACGTATTTATTATCTGGTCTTTTCCAGAAAAAGTTTATAGGGCCAACAATGGGAGTGATAATCGCTCAGGAAGTAGGTTAGGGGTTCAAAGAAGACAATATAATTGACATGCACTGCAAAAAAAAACAATGTAATTGTATCAGGGTGCCCTTCTGTAACTTTGCAATAGTTTTAAGTTTTTGATTGTAATAGTGATATTAAGGCAGTTATCCTCAAACGGCGGAGCAAGGGTCCTGCGAACTGCTTTTCAGCATTCCCAGACTACTGCGGCACGGACTGCTGCCTCTCAGTACAGCAGGTGCAGGGCCTAAACTTTCCCCTCTCCCAGCTACGATGGCAGCAAATGCTGGGAGCAAGGACTAGAATCCATGGGGTCCAGTCCCAGCTCTGCCACTTACTAGCTGTGTGCCTCAAGCATCTCACTTATCCCCTCTTGAGCATCAGATAGAACTATGGCACCTGTTGCCAGCTATTCCTTGCCAGCTCCTATACTCTGAACTCCACTCCTACCCTTGTTTTGGTCCCTTTGAAAAAACATGGGCTTTGGGGTCAGTCAGTCACAGCTAAGTTCCAGTTCTGCCATGTATTAGTCATGTAAGTATGTACAACTCACTTAACCACTGTACTTGTTTTCTTTTGTATGAAATGTGGATGATGTCCCCATGAGGACTAAATGAGATGTAAAGTTCCTGGCACATAGGAGTCCCTTGGTGAGTTGAGCTGGAACCTGATTTGACCTGTGATGCAGTGGAAGGTGGTGGAGGGGAGGGGCGGGAACGAAACCCACCTCTGTTTCCTGCCAGAGGGAGGTGGGAGAGATGCGGAGGGAGACAGACTCAGGAAGCAGGAGTCAATCAACACGAAGACCGACATCCTGCCAGCTTTGTCATTGGTAAAATCTAGGTTGGCAGGCAGAGCACAAGTCTCCAGGCAGGTGCCCTTGCTGACACTCTGCTCCTGAATTAGACAGACTCACTCAGCCGTTAGTGCCACTGAACAGTCACAGTCCCTGGAGCACAGACAGCAGGGCAGGCCCCTGTGCAGCGCATGAGAGAGAAACAGAGCAGAACCTCTGCTGTCTGTAAGTAGGCACATCCCAAAGACAGGAGGGAGAGAGAGAAAGAGCGAGAGAGAGAGAGAGAGAAAGGAATGTTGGCCAGTTGCATGCCCCGTGCCTTCTGCCAGGATCCCAGAGGCAGGAGGTGTCTCTCTGGGGAAGTAGGTTCACATAGAAACACGGGGACTTGGGAATAAGCATCCCCCCGTGCCCCACATCTCCAGATGGAGGAAGGCTGTGCTCATCGTCTCCCATCAAGTAGTGCCTCTCAGAGGTGGTGGGCTCTTGCTCACAGCCTTTGTTCGTCACTCCTCCTCCCTCCCGAGGCAGCGTGCTGGCCTCAGCCTGCTTCTGGGAACATTTTATGTGCAGTATGATCATGGAATTGAAAGAATATGTGTAGAAATGTTGCCTTCAGACCTCTGAGGCTTTGTTAGTTTGACATAATTAGGAAGCTGTAATTTTTTCCAGAATGTAGAGCTCAGACTTCATTGACCCATATAATTTTTTTTAATAATGACATTTTACTGGAGCAGAACAACATGCAATCTAGATAGCCTCTGGCTAGATCTCTGAATGACTTTAATTAAAAATAATGTTTCTACTTCTGATAGATGTATCATTTCCATAATATCCCGGCAACAAAACAATACCACTTGGGAGAAAAACTTTCTTTGTTTTTATTGTTACTAATAGAATAACCATACTGTCAATTTTCAATTCAGAAGGTTAATGTATACATAGAATGTATCCTAAAGAAACATTACCTTTTAATTGAGTAATCAGTTTAATCAAATTAACCTTTAGACCTTTCCAATTTCACTGAGCTGAGTTTCCATTACATCAAAATATAGAGTAGGAGGATGTTAATCTAATGTTCTTGGGATTAGTCATTTCTGGGTCTGCTGTGTCTGCAGGACACACATTCACTAAGCAGTGAATACCTTTCTGACTCATTCGTCCTGACCCCTTTAGCCTCTATTTCCCATGAGATGGTTTCTAGCAGAGTTGAGCATAATGCTTACCACTCTCGCTCCTCCCAGAAGCAGAGCTCTCACCTGCTGGGGAGTTGGGAGGAGGAACTGAGCTTGCTCACCTGGCCCCTTTGTCTCATTTCTGGGTGTTTTGCCTCATTCTTGTAGTTACCACGTTAAGCAAAATGAGTTAATGGAACAAGATGCTAAGGAGTGCTGAGATCGACAAATACTTCCCTCTTACTCTTCAAGTTCCATTGAGGGAAAGAACATCCATTCCCCAGGAGGCTGTGGGATTCCTTCTTTTTCCAACTCTCCCCCAGAAAATGTGGAAGTGGGGTAGGGGAAGGGAAAGGGGCCACGCCAAGGGAGGAGAGAGTGTTTGATGGTTGGGGCTGAGAAGAGCCCCATGCCAAATGCATCCCTTTTCTCTTTTAGAGGGGCCTGTCCTCAGTATGGTTGCATTCCCTGCTTATCTGAGCCCTGAGTTTTCTAGAGAAGGCTCTAGAAGGGGGATGCCTACCTGTCTTGGGGCTGGGGGTATACAATTTCAGGAGGAACTTACTAGAGAGCACAATTGTAACTGTACATTAAGCCACATTCTCCAGTTCAGAGTCATTCATTGATTCAGTTTATTCAAAAGTATTTGAGTATTGATTTATTGATTTATTAGCCTATTAAATGCTAGGCATTGCTCTTGATGATGAGGATACAGCAGTGAACAGACAGGCAAAAGTCCTTGCCTTTGTGAAACTTAAATTTTTGAAGAGGGGAACAGACAAGAAATAAAATAAATAAGTAAAATATATAGAATGTTAGAGTTGGGTGAGTATCTTTGTGGGGAGGAGAAGTGGGAAAGGGTAGAGGAAATGTCAGGCTGAGTATAATTTTATAAAGGTGGGTGAGGGAAGGCCTTGTTAAGGGGGCAGCATTGAGTACACACCCTAAAAGAAGTAAGGGGTCAGTTTATGCAGATGTCTGGGGAAAGAAGGTTCCAGGAGGAGACAGGCAGCACAGGTAGAGGTCTGAGGTGGGAGTGTGCCTGGGTGTTTAAGGAACAGCAGGAAGCCAGAGTGCCTGGAGCAGGAGGGAGGAGCACAGGGGAAGAGGAGCTCAGAGAGATAGCAGGGCACCAGGTCTTATAGTTCCTGTTAAGGATCTTCTAGTTCTTGTAAGGCCCTTGGCTTTTACTCTTAGGTGGGAACCATGGGAAGGTCTTGTGCAGAGGATTGATGCGATCTGACCTGCTTAGAATCACTGTGGCCGGCTTGTTGGAATAGACTGCAGAGAGGCCAGGCAGAAGAAGCAGAGCAATTAGGAGGCGACAGTTGCAGTCCAGGTGGAGATACTGCTGGCCTGGGCCAGAGGGGGAGCTGTGGCTGTGGCAAGAAGAGGTCAGATTCTGGAAATATTTTGAAAGTAGGGTGAACAAGATTTGTTGATGTATTCCATGTGAGCTGAAAGAGAAAAGGAAGTTACGGATGACTCCAGGGTTTGGGGCCTGAGCAACTAGCAGGATTGGAATCACCACCAGCACAGATGGGGAAGGCTGCAGGAGGCACGTATTTGAGGAGAGCCGTCAGGAGCTCAGTTTTGGACACATTTGCAATGCAGATTAATCTGAGTGGAGATGTTGAACAGGTAGGTAGATATGTATATCTCAAGTTTAAGGAGATGTCCAGTCTGGAAATATAATTGGGGCTTGTCAGTGTGAAGCAGATGGTTAAAGCCATGAGACGAGATGAACTTAGCAAGCGAGCAAGTGTAGATAGCAGAGAGACTCGGACACTGAGCCATGAACTGTCCGTCATAAAATGGTCAGGGAGCTCAGAGGCACCAACAGAAAGGCTGAAGACACCCAGCTGGTGAGGTGGCATCATGCAGGACAGGGGAGGAAAACGAATCAAGGAGGGGAAATGATCAACTCCATCAAATCTAGGGAAAGTGACTAAGGTGAGGACTGAGCCACTGTGGAAGTCACTGGTGACCTTGGCGAGCACTGACGGCAGTGGAGTGATGAGGATCAGTGCCTGTCTGGGCTCAAGAACGATCAGGACAAAGGAGACCGAAGTGGAAATGTTTCTTAGAGAAGCGTTACTGAAAAGGGGAGAAATTGAGCAGTAGCTGATAGGAGACAAGGAATAGAATTGAGAGGTTTAGTTTCTTTTTTTAAATTGGGAGAAATGACACCAGGTTTTATGTAGTTAGGAAAGATCTAATAGGTGGGAATAATTGACATTAGTAACTAATAATAATACATATAGTGTTTACTATGTGCCAAGCACAATCTAAGCACTGTACACACATATTAATTCATTTAAGTGCAGGAAAGAGAAAGGAGAATGGCCAGGGCCAGTCTGGTGCCCAGGTAGAGGGAGGAGCTGTACCCGGGAGATGGACAGTTCTTCCATAGAAGCAGGAGAGAAGGTGGAGTCTGTGTGCCCAGAGGTGGAGAAGTGGGGAGGTGAGAGCTTATCAGAGTTCTCAGAAAACAGGAAGCAACATGTTCACTGACACTGAAGATGGGGAAGGAGGTGTTGGCAGCTTGAGGAGAGTGGAGAAGATATGAAATGGTTGTCGGGAGAGGAGGAGAGCCAGTGCACAGGACATGTGGCATCATTACCAGGCACCATCGGGTCACTTGAGATTAGTAATTGCAATAAAGCTGATGTTTTAATCTCCATCTGTATGATTCCCACGAGATCCTAAACTCAGCTAAATAGAGAGCTGTTTGTTTTTTGATTCTTGGTGTGCCACCAGCCTCCCTGGTCTCTGCCTTTGACTCCACATGCTTATTCTCTCATTGCTTCTCACTCCTGAACTTCTCCCAGGGGCCAAACAGTGGCTCTTGGAAGATTAGGATGAAAACAGTCATAAATTAAGTGAGAACCAAGCAATCATATTTTTGAGACAATATGTGAAAGCTGTCTGTTATTACAATTTTTAGACTGCACCAATTTTTTGCTTTCTTTTTTTTTTTTTTTTTTTTTTTTTAGAGACAGAGTCTTGCTCTGTTGTCGCCCAGGCTGGAGTACAGTGGCACAGTCATAGCTCACTGCAACCTGGAACTCCTGGGCTCAAGTGATCCTCCGGCCTCAGCCTCCTGAGTGGCTGGGACTACAGATGTGCGCCATCGTGTCCAATTTAATTCTTTACTTACTTTATTGGGCCATGGTGAGCATTTGGAACTATCCTCAGCCCAGCTCAGGTTTGTGGCTATTGTACTAAGTGTCACAGTGCCTTTTTCCTTTGCCCTTAATAAATTGTAGAACTTCAGAAAGCGATCCTTTTTAGTTTTTCAAGGTTTTATCGCAAAATAGTTATAAGACCATTTGCGCTGGTTTCGTTTTTCAAAACAAAGTGTTGTTCATGGAACATTTGTCTTGAGAGCATTACTTCTTGTCTTTTTAAATTGCATTATAAAGACAAGTGTTAATAGTGACTTCTCTCTTTCGTATTTCCAGTCCTTTGTACTCTTCCTTCTGTGTTCTTTGTTTCTATTCATGCCTCTTGCTCACCCAGGTCAAGGTGCCAGGATCTGAGGATGCTTTGCTTCCAACATCTGGCTGTTCCTGATGGTTACAGCTCCTTCCCCTCTTTCCATTCTCCTGCCACCACCCAAGCTCTGCCATTGCCCCTTCTTAAATTTCAGCTCAACAAAAATTTACTGAGCATCTACGTGTTACATGGTGCTGGGGAATGCAAAGGTGAACGAGCTAAGATGCTCTGCTTGATTTCAGTACCCCAGGACCTGATCTTTCCTTCTCTGTTCCATGCAACAGGGTATGGCTACCTTTATCTCCATCCAGCTCAGCCTTTCTCTTGGTTCCAGAATAAAACTCCTTTGGCGCTGGAGGCCCACGTAGACTCATGCCTTCCGCTTACCCTGTGCTCGCTCACTGTTCTTCAAACAGGCCCCCTCCCATTTCCATTGTTACTTACTCAGAGCATCTGCTCTTGCTCCCACAGCCACATCCTGCCTCTCAAGATTTAGTAGATCACCTTCGTCCCAGTCAGCTATGGGAAGTAAGCCTCCCCTCTTCTGAACCCTCCTGCCTTTTAGGAAATTAGAGGTGCCCTAGGGTAGTGGAGAACAGCCTGGCCTCCAGAGCAGGCTGGCTTGGTTCAAATCCCAGCTTTGCTCATTATTGGCTGTGTGGCCTTGGCAAGTTACTTAACCTCTCTGTGCCTGAGTTGTTTAATGTGTAAAATAGGTATCATAATATTACCTACCTCATAGAATTTTGAGAATTAAATGGGTAAATATACATGAAACGCTTAGAGTAGTGATTAGTGTTAATGCCTAGAAAGTGTTATATAACTGTTAGCCTTTGTTTTATGATATATAAACATATACATAAGCCTTTGGGTGTCACCTACTGTGATATGACTTATTGAAACCAGGGTCTGTATTTTGTTCATATCTGCAGCCCAGGCATTCACAGTTTAATGCGCATTGGACAGATGTATTGCACAATGTATGTGGGGCATATATAATGGACAAGGTACTGTGCTTTCCCGTAGTACATGGCCAACACACATTATGAAATCAATCTCTTAATTTAATATTTATACCAAAAATAAGATTGTAGTCTGTAAATTTTGTCTGTACATTCTCAGTAACCTTTACCACAGAATGTGAAACATTGTTACTCTCTCTTCTCTGTCCTCAGCAAGTATCTAATTGTATATTAAATTAATAGAGGAATGTAATGTTTTGTCCTTTCTCAATATACTAATCAACTAAATAATAAAAATAAGTATTTCTGAACCAGTGAATAAACTTTACTACTCAGTTTTTTTTCCTTTCTCCCTGAAGTAAATTGAGAAATCCAAATCTATACCTAACATAGTCTTCTTTAATTGAATCTAATATTTAGATAAATTGAAACCTGTAATAAAAGTATTCTTCTGTATGTTATAAAAGAAATAAAAATAAAATTTGATAAATTTATATATGCATGTCCTATGAGAATTTTTTAAAATTATTTGCCAGATAGGTAACCTTTTCAAAAAGACTGTTTCAAATCCCCATTATATGTCTTGTGCTGTTCTGAAAGTCTCAGAGAAAAACAAGGGTTTAGACCCTTCTTCAGTTGCTCCATCTCATCTGTAGTCCCCTAAACTTTGCATGCCACCTTTGGCCCAGCGTTTTAACATCTTTCCTTTCAGACCTGTGCCACTTTCCATGTTCCGTGCCTTGACGTGCGCGTATGTAAACCAGAAACTCATCCTGGGCTTCTCCTCATTTACCTGCCCACCTGGTCAGTCCGCTACCTACAGATGTCTCTCAGTCATGTTCCCTCCCTCCTCACAGGCACTGCCTCGGCCCAGGCTGTCTTCTTCTCTTCCTGGACTCTGACAGAGGTCTCTTAACTGTGGTTGAAGTCCCCTGGGGTCTAGTTTCATCTGCCCCCAGGCCACCCACCACAGAGAAACACAGGCAGAATGTGCATCCCCTGTTTAAAATCCTCTAGTTGCTGTCCCCATTGACTATACCAATGATCCCCAACTTTTTACTGCCAGGACCTCATTCCAATTGATAATGAAATATTGGTATTTTGTATGATCATTATATTTTTGGAAAACCTATTGGTGTTGGAGAGATAGCTATCACAGGGTCAGTAACAATTTTAGATAAATGTGTATTTATCATAATACCATCCTGTGATATTATGAAACACATATTTAGTCTTAGTCCAGTTTCCTGGCATACAACTCCTAAAATCCTTGGATTCTCCAAAGTGATGTCTTTTTTATGCTAAGGAGTTAGGGCTTCAGGATGGGGCTGGTCACCCCAAAGACCAGGCAGGATTAGAGGGCTAGGACTTTCAGCCCCACCCCTGACCTCCAAGGAGAAGAGAACGAATGAAGGTTAAATTTAGTCACCAATGGCCAGTGATGTAATCTGTCATGCCTAATGATGAAGCCTAGGCATAAAAACCTAGAAAGACAGTGTTTGAGGCGCTTCCAGATAGCTGAACGTGTGGAGGTTCTGGAGGATGGTATGCCTGGAGAAGACAGGGGAGCTCCACGCCCCTTCCCTGTATGTTGTTCTATGTTCTTCTTCATCCTTTGTAATATCCTTTATAATAAACCAGTAAATATAAGTGAGTTATATTTATTGAGTTCTGTGAGCCGGTCTAA
This sequence comes from Varecia variegata, assembly GCA_028533085.1. Taxonomy (NCBI): domain Eukaryota; kingdom Metazoa; phylum Chordata; class Mammalia; order Primates; family Lemuridae; genus Varecia; species Varecia variegata. The sequence goes on along the minus strand of CM052436.1, from coordinate 163,126,029 downwards.
CACATTAATCAAACCTGAGGAGGAGGTCATGGGATCCCCGATTTTTGAGCCGGTTAGTCACAAGACAAGCGAAACACCCTGGGGCTTGCAATTAGTGGCAGGGGAAGTGGGGACAGTCTTGTGGGAGCCCTCAGGCAGGTGGTGTCAGGATTGATTTGAATTAGAGGACAGCCAGTGGGTGTCCGCTGCAGAACTGATTGCTTATTTGGTGTGTGTGGGAAAATCCCGCACACGTTTGGTAGCAGAAGTCTTCAGTGTTCATTGTTGTAGGGTGAGAGTGGAGGAAAAGCAGTTTGTGTTTTTTCCACTCAGACATCCACATTCATTTAAAACCCAGGGCGAATGGTGACCATGTGTACATGACATGCTGCCCTCTTGAAGGACTCCAGTGAACCCCAACAGCTGCAGCTGGGCTGCTCGGTGTGCATGGGGCCAGCCTGTGACTCCTTTCCCCCTTCACTCCCAGACGTCCCCTGGGGTGGACCACACATCATGGGGTCATTCTAACCATGACACACAGGTTAGGAATTTGTGCCTGTTCTTCTGCCACTGTCCTCTGTGTGGCGTGCCTTCCTCTCTGCCTGCCCGGCACCTTCCCTATGCAGACTGACCACTTACCACTTTGGGTCCCACTGTCAACTTCTGTACCAACAGCATTCACCCCGGTCCTTGTACTCCGGTCTCTGTGTCAGTCTCCCCTATAGTCAGTTCCCTCTGTGGGGATCAGAAATGAGCTTTATTCAACTGTGAATCCCCAACCCCTGGCCCTATGCCTGATATATAGGAAGGAGTTCAGTATATAAGTGAGCGAATGAACGAATGGTGAGGATAAAATAAGTAAATAAAATACACTTAGGTGTATTTTAGCACTTAGGTGCTGAAAATTCTGTGGTATCTGACATGTACTGGGTGCTCAGCTAATGTAAGTGTACCTGCTGTGTGCTCGGCACCATTTTAGGTACTGGGAAGCAGAAATGAACAAGACAAAGTCCCTACTTGCTTTAAGTTTGCATTCCACTGGGAGGAGATAGATGTAAATATTTACTATTCAGGGAATAATAAGTGCTGTAAAGAAAAAGAAAACAGGTTAAGGAATACAGAGTAGCAGAGTACCAGTAGGATTTGGAGAGGCCCAGCTCCCCTATCACAAAGCAGGGAAGGGCAGCTTTGGAGCGGAGAGACAGTGGCCCACGAACCAGTGCAGGTGCTAGAAATCAGTGGTGGGCAAGTGCCAGGGGGCCAGGCCAGCCCTGAGTGGCCCTGGTGGAGGTGGAATGAAGAGGAAGAGTGGACATCTGCTGGGGGAGCAGTTCCGGCTGAGGCGGAGTGTGCTCAGCTGACTGGGGGGACAGCAAGGAGGCCAGTGTGGCAGGAGTGAGGTTATGGCAGGAAGTGAGGGGATGGGGGATGTGTGGGGGAGCATGTAGGACCTTGCATTTTGTTCTCAGTGAGAGTAGGTGGCCAGCCAGGCTCGGGGGAGAAGATGGGATGGTTTGAGTCTGTGCGTCCTGTAAAGTCCCTTTTGCCTCGGTAGCATGTGGTTCTCAAATCAAAATGAGCATGGTCATGGAACTGTCCTATTTTGAGCTTCAAGGTGCTCTCTTACTGAAAGTGAACACCTTTACTAGTTCAGTCACTTTAGGGTTGTTTAACTTAGTGTTAAGGGAAATGAAATTTGCTTCTAAAAGCTCTTTCATTGTGAGTTTTGAAGACTACTTGTCAACATTGAAAAATGGCAGCCTAAAACAGCTTCTTACATATATCTCAAGAGCTTGCAGATTGTGTCCCTGCATTATTCTCCATGCAGCACCTAGGGTGACCTTCTAGTGTAAGTCTGATTCAGTCATTGTGTGGTGTGAGTCCAGCAGTAGCAGTCCCACTGTCCTCAAAGGCAGAGCCTATGTCCTTAATGAGCCTTGTGTGCTTTCAGCCCCTAACAACACCTCCAGGCCCCTCCCTCTCTCCCTCTCTCTTCTTTTCTCTCTCTCTCCTTCTCTCTTATCTCTGGACCTGCTTCAGTTGCATCTAGGCCTTCATATGTATTGGTTCTGCTATCTAGATCGTTCTCCTGCCTCTTAGCTGGCCAGTTCTTCCGAATCCTTCAAGTGTCAGCTTAAATGTCACTTTATCAGGGAGCCTTTTCTTCCCTCCCCACCCACCCAAACTATATTATGTTGTCATTTGCTGCTGCCTCTTCCTTTTCTCTCTCTCTCTCTCTTTAGCCATATTGTGTCTGAATATGGGAGGATGACAGACACAGAACGAGACCAGATAGACCAAGACGCTCAGATATTCATGAGGACCTGTTCCGAAGCAATTCAACAACTAAGAACAGAAGGTAAAGTGCTCTGAAAGATGCAAACAAACAACCATGAATATATCAAGTAGTTAAACAAGAATCATATGGCACAACCAGTTAAAATTCCCTCTTATGTTCTTATTTAGAGTTAAGTTTTAAAACTTTAAAATCGTTCCTTTCCTGATCATAGTTTTAACCTAATCTGTTAAAAGTAATGAAAGGCCATTACTCAAGTTAAACAATTGGGATGTTCAGAGGAGGGAGATGAAAAGAGCCTTTCCAAACAGAACCAAAAATTTACCAAGGGATCAGGGACAGAGAAGAAAAATTGTCAGTTCATGTGTGTATGTGTGTCTGTCTGTCTGCATTCTGTGTGGCATTTAGTGGGGCGGAGACTAATAGCTTGTGGATAAGGGTGGAAGAGGATACTGAGCATTCTACTTGTAGTATTAAAGTAAACTTTCATATCAAACCGCCATGGTTAGTAGGAAGGCTCTGGAGCTATGACTGCTTAGGTATGCACCCCAGCTCTGCATGTTCTAGCCATGTGGCCCTGGGAAAGTCACTTAAACTCCCTGGACCTGTTTCTTCATCTGTGAAATGCAGACAATTATAGGATGTATCTCTTAGGGTTTTTATGAGAATTAAAGGAAATTCCTACAGCATGCTTAGAACCATGTCTAGTGGTTATTTATCGTCTTGCTTTCATTGATGCCCAGTTCTCCTTGAGACACTGAGATGGCTTCCCAAGTCTTGTCTCTTTCTTGATTCTTTTTCAATTTGCTTAGGCAGACACAGAGTGCATTAAATAGTATATGGAGCTCAAAGTTGTCAGATGCTATTGTGCTCGTGACACTGACTTTTGTTTGGGAAGCTTACATTAGAACCATGATAGACCACCTGGAGAGTCTGATGAAAGCTGTAGACATTCTTGCCAGAAAAATGTACACACATGCAAAATTGTATGTGCAATTTCACAGAGTCCCTGATTCCTCACATGAATCTCAGGTGAAGCAGCCCTATGGTAAAGACATAAATTGTGTCCCCAGCTTTGGGGGCATGTATGTTCGTTAAGATTCCTAGAAAATACACAAGAACATTAATAAAGCCAGCAATTAAATATGAAACTATGTGACCTTGGGCTACTTATTGCCTCTGAACCTTATTTCTTCATGTGTAAAACAGGCATAATCAGAACTGCTGTTTAGATTATTAGAAAGTACTAGCAGAGTGCCTACACATAGTTCGCAGAAGAAAGGCATCCTTGTGGCCAGGAGTCGTGGAAGATTTCCCGGAGAAGGAGAGTTTGGCTTGGTGCCCAGGGGAGAGGACAGGGCCCTTCAAGCTGAAAAGCTGTGCAAGCTCAGGCAGGGAGGAGTGTGTGATTGCATTGTGATTTAAACATGTTTTTTGAAGGTCAGCTTGAGCCGTGGATGCCGTTACTACAGATGGGGTCAGCACTCCAGAAGTGCTGCGTCAATTACTGTCCCTAAGTGCTGTAGTAAGCCGTAAAGTATTAGACTATAGTTTTCTATGGGTTTAATCTTTTACTCTTGTAAAGCCTAATAAATCTCACTCCTTTAAATCTCACTTGACACTGACTCATTTTATAGCTGTGTTTTTAAAAATACTTGCAATAAAGAAACTGTTCCAAGGAAGCTGATAAATTGTTAGCTTTAGAATAATTGCTTACAAAGACCTCAATGTTGTCCTTTTCTGTTACAGCCCACAAGGAGATACATTCCCGGCAAGTGAAGGAGCACAGGACGGCTGTTTTGGATTTCATTGAAGATTACTTAAAAAGTATTTCATTTTCTTCTTAAAGGTCAAATGTGGCATTTCACAATAGATGTGATATAGAATTTAGCTTTGCTAGCTGAAGTTGATAGTACCTCATTATATTTAATGATACCTTTGCCTGTGAAGCCATTTTAAATGGTCCCTATTCTGGTATTTTCTGCTGCAACAGGAGTCTGTAAACTTTACTCAGAACAAAGAGCCATCCGAGTTAAAAGAGTGGTGGATAAGAAAAGACTGTAAGTATTGCCTTCATTGATGTTTCTTAATTATAATGATAGTAATAATATCATCATAATGGCAACTAAAGTTTGCAATACACTTAGCCTATGCAATGTACCATGCTTGAAATTTCTTCACAGAATGCCATAGCTGGTGCTTATGGAGCACTGCTTGTGCCAGGCACTGTGTGAGGCGGGTGCTGTTAACACCCTCATTTTACAGCTGGGGAAGCTGAGGAGCAGGTTTGATACCTCACACGAGGCCTCGCAGTCTGGAGGTAGCTGCGCTGGGATTTGAGCCTAGACTGCTGGTCCAAAACAAGAGCAAATCTGTGCTCTTGCCCATTTTGTTTCCTCATAACCGCGTGAGGCTGCTGCACTTGGAGCTGTTTTACCTCTGTCTCTTCGCCCCCCCAACACCCTTCCTTATTATCTCTGAAAGTATATTCCTGAGGGGAGGACTAGGGCACAGCCACCATGCCCCCATGAGGCTTTGCTCATGTCACCAGTGGCATGTTACCTGCCCTCCCACCGCCCCCCTACTCCGACAGAGACTTGCTAGCTGCCACGTGCTCTGGGTGTGTACTATACTCCAACCCCACCGCCCACTTCTAGCAGGAAGGTGAGGACACTGACACTCCAGCAGGTTAAATGACTCGTCCAAGACCACACAACCAGGAAGCAGCAGAGCCAGACTTCAGTATTTCCCATGGCACCTGCCTATTCACCTGTCTTCCTTTTGGGGCTGCATGTGAGCTCCTAGAGCACAGGGACTGTTCACATGGTCGCTTCCCCTGCAGCGACCTTGGAGAGTGAATAAATCAACTCATTTCATTCTCACAACCACCCTATAAGGTAGGTACTGTTAATTTTCCCATTTTATAAGCAAGGAAACTAAGGCACAGAGAAATTAGGCAAGCTGCTCAGAGTCACACAGCTTGTAAGTGGCAGAGCCAGGATTCCAAAACAGGCTGTCTGGCTACGGTGTCTGCGCTCTCAGGCACTGTGCTGTGCCACTTGATTGTGCCCTTTCCCCTCTGAGCTTACTACGGATCTCACTGATTTCGACATATTCTGGTTAAGTTGGCTAATTTTTCATGTTTATACAGTAACACAGCCTGTCTCCAAGCTTCCTGTGAAAAGAGACTTTATCAAGTGCTTCTCTCAAACTTACCCCTCAGTGCATTATATAGTAGATAGTAACTATTTGCTGATAGATAACTTGACTGATCTACTTACCGTCTTCCACAAATGCTTCTGTTTGTTGGCATTTATAATTTCAAATCTGTTTCACAGGTGTGTAGGAAAGAGATCCCATAGCAGACCCAAGACTGCTATCTTTAAGAAGATCTGCTTGCAAGGTTAACCCTTGCCTGGCATCTGAGAACTTCAATGTCAGGAGGGTTCATGTCATCCTAACTGATAAGATCAACTCACTGTGCCTGAATTGTTTGTGCAAACAATGTAGTCCAATGCTGAAAACACTTGTAGTGAGTTAATAAATGATAACTTGTGCTATTATCTCGAATACCATTAAGCACTTACCCTGTGCCAGGCAGTATGTTAATTTATTTCATTTAATCCTCACAACCACCTTATTAATAAATATTAATATCCCATTGTATAAATGAGTAAATCAGGACTCAGCAAATTTGGGTTAGCTATACAGTGTCACAGCTGGGCTAAGATGTGAACCTCAGTGTAATTGGAACAGGTTTCTCCAGCAATGGGATTGGTGTTGGCTGTAGCAAGAGAAATATCTAAGTGGTTTAGAGAGACAGAAAACAGTCCAGGCTCAGGGAGGAGTATGAGCTGAGTGTCTCAGACACAGTGGGACCAGTGTGCCCCGAGCAAGTCATGGAGGAGAAGGCAGAACTCTGATGACGTGTGATTTACCACCACAGTGGCTTGGTGGTCCCTGGGCCTCACACTCACGAGGGGAGAGAGATGCAAATTTCTGCTTCATTTGGGACACTCGAGGCTTTACAGGTACCCCAAGTAAAGGAAGAAGAGACTTTCGTTGCTACTTCCTTAGTTCCTGGTTCTCAGCAGAGGTTTTGACTAAAATACAAATTTAGATCAGTCAGGTGGGAATTGTTCTCATTTAGACAGTGAAGTAGAGCCTTGTCTCCTGCCAAATAGCTGCCCTGTGCCAATTACTTTGAGCAAAAGGTCTCAAGGGAAATAACTATGTGACCTTTCACAATGTAGTCCAGCTCTCTCCTTTTAGTGTTTTCCTCACCTTTAGGCAGATGGCATCTGCCTAAAATGTACATGCATTTTTATCACTCCCTTTCTTCCCATGTCTCAGAAAGGTTAAACATCGCATGGCATTCAAGGCCCATGATGCGTGGACCACACCCTTGGTTTCTTAGTGACTTATGCTCTGGCCAGGCCGTACACAACTACTTTTTGTCATAAAGAGGCTTTGCTCTTGGAAGCTCTCGTGCCTTAACCCTTGCTGCCTTCTCTGCCCAGAGTGCCTTTCACACACACTGGTTTCTCTTCTTCCCTCACCCTGCTCTTGCCCCATTCATCTGGCAAACTAAGTCTTGTTCCTCTTTCCAGCCCCAGTTAACATGTTGCTTCTCTGTAAAGTCTCTTCTAGCTCCTGCAGGCAGTGTCAGTGGCTCTTCTCTTAGTGGGCTCCCTGCACATTGTTCGTGGTCAAGTGTGACACGTACATATTCTAATACACTGCTACTGGCTTAGTTGTCCCTTACACCACCCCAGCCCGTCATGTAGCACAGTGCCTGTCCTGTCTGTGGGAGCCACTCAGGAAGGACTGTTGAATGAATGAACAGCAAGTTTCCCGAAGATAGTTTGACAGTAAGTGGAGTTTATTCATTATCAAGTTGGATTGCTGAGTTCTTGTATTTGTTTTTGTATTATAATGTTTTAGTTGGTTATGATTATTATTAAAAGTATTTCTTATAAATTGATTTGAGAAACCCAAGTGCTCATGTTTTATGGCATTGTTGTTACTATCATGTTTGTTTTGTTTTTGGTGAAAGAAAAACATTTGTTAGTTAAGGAGCAGCCTAATTGTTTACTTTAAATCTTTTAACAGTATAGGAAGAAAGATATTCTCTGCTGGATTTTATTTTCGTGGAATGATGATATCCTATTAATCTACCCCACTAAAGGGTTCTTATTCCAAACTGGGTAAAATGTTTTGTTCATTAAGCCGGAAATAGTCTAAGCTGACCTTTCTGCATTTTTCCTACCATGACTATGTTTTATTAAAATGATAGTACCCTCATTGAATGTAACTCTTTTCACCCATCTCGTAGGCATTTCACTATTTGAACCCTGGCACCTGCTGCAGGTTGTCTCGAGCTGGATATGAGGGATGTTGATAAATATTATTGAGATCTCTTTTTCCTGTAATACGACTAGGAGTCCTTTGAAAGCAGGGACCACTGTATCTTTTTTTTTTTTTTTTGACACAGGATCTTTCTCTGTCGCCCAAGCTAGAGTGCAGTGGCATCATCATAGCTCACTGCAGCCTCAAACTCCTAGACTCAAGTAGTCTTCCTGCCTCAGCCTCCCTAGTAGCTAGGACTACAGGTGCACACCACCTTGCCCGGCTTAATTTTCTATTTTTTTGTAGAGACGGGGTTTCACTCTTGCTCAGGCTGGTCTCGAACTCCTGGTCTCAAGCAATCCTCCCACCTCAGCCTCCCAAAGTGCTAGGATTATAGGCATGAGCCACCATGCCCAGCCCTCACTGCATCTTTTATCTCTCTGGTCCCAGTTCCTTGCTCAGAGTCTGCCACAAAATAGGTGCTCAATTAATGGTTCTTGAATGAAGGAAAGAATGAATGAGGCACAGTTGCTTACCCCTGGTTCATCAGCTCCACATAGGGAACACCTATACATTGGAAAGGTTGTGGGCCAGTAACAGATACACATTGGGCACAAGTGGCCCTGGCATCGCCAAAGGGTTGGAAATATGCCCTCTTATTCTCCTGACCACCTTAAAGCACTAATACTTGGTTTACGAGTTGAAATAGCCATCAGATGGCCTTCTGGGTATATACTCTAATTAAAAACCATCTGAATTAATCAGAAACATTTTCCCTTTCCAGAATGTAACCAGGTTGTATATCATGGGCTTTTTTCTTAGAGAAGAGGTTCAAGGTGGAATCTGGAAATCAGGAGTAACCTCTGATGCTCTTTCCCAAGGGCTCATAGGATTTTCTTTCCGAAGGCGTAATAAATGAGACAGAAGCCCAGGGACAAATCCAACTAACAACAATGTAAGGCCTTTCCCTCCAAATGGCTCTTTCTTACTTCTCTGGTGTGTGTGGGGGTGGGGGGTTGGTGACATCTGAGCCTGTCTCTACCCATGGCTAAGCTTGCCTTAAAGTCTGCTGGATTTGGTCCATCATTCCAACACATCACTTCGACTTGTACATTGATGTTCTTAGAAGTAGAAACTATGGGCTGTTTTTTCTCCATCTTGAGGGAGTGTGAGAAGAATAAAATTTGTTAGTCTGAAAGATAATGGTTTCTTCTAACATTGGGTAGATTACAAAACAACCAGATCGTAAGGCTGGGCAACTTCATAGCACTTTCTGAGTTTATCAGTGTAGCTTGAAGTTTATTACCAGAATATTAGCCCATCCTACTGCAAATTCTACAAGGTAATATAAGTGAGAATTTCCTAAGATATTCTGAGGAAATCCTGGTGATCTCAATAAGGTTTACTATGAAAACAATCCATCAGTTTGAGAAACAGTGCTCAGAGTTCTCAGAGTCTTTCCATTGCCACTGTGCCTTGATCACGTCTTTACAAGAGGGACCAGGAGTACTGTTCCCAGCCTTGCTGACCATGGAGCCCTTTCTCTTGAAACACCTGGCAGACACACTTGAGAAAATACTGCCTTAATCCCATGGCCAGGTATATGATCTTGAGTTAGTTATTACTTATTCCTTTACGTTGATACGGAAGATCAAAATTTTGCTGCATTTTGTTTCTTCTCTTCCTGCTTTTTAAGAAAACATTGGTTCTCTTGTAACACATACTGTCGCCATACTTACTTGGTACTTGAAAAATGTATACTTACATTATCACGCATAATTCAGTCCTCTCACCCAACTAGATTGTAAGCTTGGTGAGGGTAGGATTGCATCTTTTACCTCTTTTTACCCACAGTCCCTAACCCATTATTCTGCATGTAGTAAGAACTCAATAAATGTTTCCAATAATTAAGGATGATGATGATGATAAAGATGAGGGGAAAAATGATACAGTGTGATATTGGATCCATGGCAGTGGTTTTGTCTTATTCCCTGGCTGGATCAGGGATCTTATTCATTGCCAAGAAGAGGGATGAGCAAACTGTCACCTGTGGGCCAAAGCCAGCCCTCGGCCTGTTTTTGTACAACCTTTGAATAAGCATGGTTTTTATACTCGTAAAGATTTGTGTTAATTTAAAAAAAAGACAAAAGAAGAAGAATATGTGACAGAGACCATATATGGTCTACAAAGCCTAAAATAGGTAGCATCTGGGCCTTTACAGAAAAAGTGTGTTGACTCCTGGCTTAGAACAGACTCCCTGAGGTTGAAGGACCACTTCTTTATTGTGTTTTTTTTACAGTCCATCATGGACTGATGTGTATTCTACCGCGCATGGCAAGTCCACAGCTTATGCCACAGACAACTCGCCACAGTAGTCTGATAACATCTGAGCTGGTCTATGCCCTGTCCAGTCAGAGGAGACCATTGATGGCAATGTCAGATTGCGGTAAATGTTTCTAAATGCTTACTCTTCATTTTAATACTTACCTTGTAAGCAGACCAATAATAATAAACAGTATGCGGTCTGGTACCAGTGCATGGACCATATTTTGAGTAACTCTGGCTTAGAAAATCACTAGTATGTAGTAGATGCCCATTAAATGTCTGTTGAATGAGTGAGTGAGTAAAGGTGAAGATGGTTTAATCAAGGTGGTGTGAGATATTGCCTGTTCTTTGCAGTATATAGTACTTGTGCCTGAGTGGATACTGTAGTCTGAAAACCAGTTTTGAAATTATAGTACTTTGATATTATATATCAAAAATATCTTCTTTCTACCTAGAGCCCTCGTTGGGGGCATGAAAGAAGTACAGGCATACCTCAGAGGTGTTATAGGTTTGGTTTCAGATACCACAATAAAGCAAATATCGTAATAAAGTAAGTCACACAAATGTTTTGGTTTCCCAGTGCATGTATAGGCTGTGTTACACTATACTATAGTCTATTAAGTGTGCAGTAGCATTATGTCTATAAAAAACAAGGTGTATACCTTAATTAAAAAATATTTTATTGCTAAAAAATGCTAATAATCATCTGAGCCTTCAGTGAGTCATAATGTTTTCACTAGTGGAGGGTCTTGCTTCAGTGTTGATGGCTGCTGACAGATCAGGGTAGCAGTTGCTGAAGGTTGGGGTGGCTGTGGCAATTTCATAAAATAAGACAATAAAGTTTGCCACATCGATTGACTCCTCCTTTCATGAAAGAGTCCTGTGTAGCATGCAATGCTGTTTGGTAGCATTTTACCCATAGTAGAACTTCTTTCAAACTTCAATCAATCCTTTCAAACCTTGATGCTACTTTATCAACAAAATTTAAGTAATGGTCTAAACCTTTCTTGTCATTTCAGTAATGTTCACAGCATCTTCACCAAAGTGAAGGAGGAAACTATGTCTCAGGAAACCACTTTCTTGGCTCATCCATAAGAAATAATTCCTCATCTGTTCAAGTTTTATTATGAGATTGCAGCAATTCAGTCACATCTTCAGGCTTCACTTCTAATTCTAATTCTCTTGCTGTTTCTACCACAAATGCAGTTACTTCCTCCACTGAAGTCTTGAACCTGCCACCCCCAAGTTATTCATGAGGTTTGGAATCCACTTCTTCCAAACCCTTGTTAAGATTGATATTTTGACCTCCTCCCATGAATTGTGAATGTTCTTAATGGCATCTAGGGTGATGAATCTTTCCAGATAGTTTTAATTTACTTTGCCCAGATCCATCAGAGAAATTACTATCTATGGCAGCTGTAGCCTTATGAAATATATTTCTTAAATAATAAAACCTGAAAGTCAAAATTACCCCTTGATCCATGGGCTGCAGAATGAATGTTGTGTTAGCAGGCGTGAAAACATTAACCTCTTTGTAAGTCTAAATCAGAACTCTTGGATAACCAGGTGCTTCGTCCACGTGCAGTAATATTTTTAAAAGAATCTTTTTCTGAGCAGTAAGTCTCAGTAATTAACCATGCTATAAACAGATGTTTTGTCATTCAGGCTTTGTTGTTCCATTTATAGAGCAGACAGATTAGATTTAGTGTCATTCTTAAGAGCCCTAGGATTTTTGGAATGATAAATGGCACTGGCTTCAACTTGAAGACACCATTTGCATTAGCCCCTAACAAGAGAGTCAGCCTGTCCTTTGAAGCTTGGAAACCAAACGTTGACTTCTCCTCTCTCGCGATGAAAGGCCTCGATGGCATCTTCTTCCAAACAAAGTTATTTGTCTCCATTGAAAAATTGTTGTTTAGTGTAGCCACCTTCACCAATGATCTCAGCTGGATCTTCTGGGTAACTTGCTGCAGCTTCTCCATCAGCACTTGCTGCTTCGCCTTGCACTTGTATGTTATAGAGATGGCTTCTTCTCTTAAACCCCATGAACCAACCTCTGCTAGCTTCACACTTCTCTTCTGCAGCTTCCTCACCTCTCTCAGCCATCATAGAATTTGAAAAGAATTAGGGCCTTGCTCTGGATTAGGTTTTGGATTAAGGGAATGTTGTGGTTTGATCTTCTCTCCAGACCACTAATACTTTCTCCATATCAGCAATAAGACTGTTTTGCTTTCTTATCATTCGTGTGCTCACTAGAACAGCACTTTTAATTTCCTTCAAGAACTTTTTCTTTGGATTCACAATCTGGCTAACTGTTTGGTGCAAGAGGCCTAGTTTTCAGCCCATATCAGCTTTTGACATACTTTCCTCACTAAGTTTCATCATTTCTAGCTTTTGATTTAAAGTGAGAGAGGGTATAACTCTTCCTTTCACGTGAACACTAAAAGGCCATTGTAGGGTTATTAATTGGCCTAATTTTAATAACTGTTATGTCTCAGGGACTAAGGCAGTCTGAGGAGGAGCATAACAGCTAGTCAGGGGAGCAGTCAGAACACATACATTTTTTGATTAAGTTTGTTGTCTTTTATGGTTGTGGTTCATGGTACCCCAAAACAAACACAATAGTAACATCAAAAATCACTGATCATAGATCACCATAACAGATATAATAATAATAATAATAAAGTTGTAAATATTGCAAGAATTACCAAAATGTGACACAGAGAGAGACACAAAGTGAGTACATGCTGTTGGAAAAATGGTGCCAATGGATTTGTTCAGTGCAGGGTTGCCACAAATCTTCGATCTGTTTTTTGGGAGGAAAAAAAGGACACAGTATCTGGGAGGCAACAAAGCCAAGCGCAGTAAAACAAGGTGTGCTGTGTGAGAGCTGCACTTACGTCTTAAATAGTCACTTCTGTCTGATATTTGCATAGGGCTTCATTGAAGGTTTGCAAAGACCTCCCACATATTTTCTTGTTTCAATACTAAAAAATATCTCTCTCCTCCTCTTTTCCATCTCCTGTTCTTTTAAAATTTTAAATAGAATCCTGAGGGTTTTCAAATAGCGACCTGGAAACAGATGTTAGCCAGGTAGAAACTGTGTTGATTGCAGTTCTGAAATGCTCAGCCTTCGGTTAGATAAATGAATTTAAATAAATCATGGGACATAAACAGATCTTTTGATGACTTTTAAAAATTACTCTTTTTCTAATTGTCTTCAACTAGTTAATTTGTAATTTCTCTGAGGATTTCAGTAGACATTCTGTGTATAATTAGTCTGTTTTTATCACTTAAAAAAAAAACCCACTCAACTTTGTCTAAGCCTGCTGTACTGCAGTCTTGTAGTTATTTTAAATTGAAAACTGGCACATTAGCATAGTCTGGACACAAAGGATGACAGACATTAAAGGAGCTCTTATTTAAAAGTCGACTGAGCCCTCTGCTTTCCTGAACAATTCTGTCCTGCAGCCATGAGGTGGGGTGGTGAGGAGGTGTCTGCAGTGGTGGGGGTCAGCGCTCTCGCAGGACCACACCAGCGCCCAGCCCTGGGGGGGAAGGGGGCTCCCAGGGGCAGGCAGAGTCCAGGCAAGGAGCAGGGCAGATCAGCATCAGGGAAGAGTCCTGGTGGAGATGGGGAGTGGGTTACATATATGGGAACTGAGCAGGTAGTAAATATAGAAGGATACTAGAAGCCAGGTTTCTCATTAAAGGAGAAGTGAAAGGTGAAAAGCCAGAATGAACCCTGTGGTCGTGCATTGGAATGAAGGATACTGGTGTGAAGTCATGGTTTTCAATTGCTAAGATCAACACAGCAATAAATATGGTTGTAAGTGTGTATATGTATGTGTATGAAAATGCATGTATTCTCAAGCTTTGGCCACTGAGAAGGCCTGGAAGCAGTGACACCGCAATAGCAGTATGCGTACTTCCACCAAGATCTTGGGTCCTAGATACCAATTTCACCCTTGGAGACCCAGGCCTCTTGGAGAAATGGCTGATCTTAGGCTGCGGCAGGGAACATGTAAAATGAGCCTAGAACATCTGGTTTTATCGCAAAGTAAAGAAGGGCTCTGATAATGATGGAGACATATCTAAAGGACACAGCAGTCAATTTGAAGGGACTTCTACTGGCCAACTTGGAGACAATCTGAGCATAAAAATAAATGATAGTAGCAGATTATAATCCATTGACTGAAACAGGACATTATGAGTTTAGATAGGAATAAATAAATGAACAAATTGAAAGTTTGAAGTAGATACATAGTGTCAAAGCCCTCCCCCATAATTATTAATTACAAAGGGGAAAAGATAACTTTCCAGTGGGAGAGCCTGGCAGCCACGACCTCTGTCAAATGGGGAAAGTGAAATCACACACAACCCGATAGAATGCAACCAAAAAAGGGAAGCAGTATCGCTTTTGTGATTTCTGCCAAAGACGCATAACCTGAATCCAGCGGTAAGGAAACATCAAACTCAACGTGAGAGACCTCTTGCAGAATAACTGGCACATTATTGTGTATCAGGCTATGAAGCTCAAGAAGACTGAACAATTGTTCCAAATGAAGGAGACTGAGGAAAAATAGCAATTAGATGCAATGTGTGATTCTGAACTGGATCTTATTGTTATAAAGGATGTTATTGAGATAACTGGCCAAAATAGAGTGGAGTGTGAGGAAAAGATGGAAGTATTGTAGGAATATAAATTTCCTGCTTTTGATGGTTATATTCTTGCCATGTCCAAGAATGCTCTTATTTTTAGGGAATAGAAAATATATGAAGGTAAAGGGGATCAGGTTGGCAACTTGCTCTCCAGTGGTTCAGGAAAAAAGGGTTCTTTGTACTACAGACTTTACTTTGCATGATTGTTTCACAATAAAATAAATAAAAACCCACAAAATACCAGTTCACACTTACTAGACTAGCTAAATTAAAAATGGCAGATGTGGGGGAGGGTGTGGAGCAACTGGAACTCTCACACATGGGTAGTGGAAATGTAAAATAATTCTGTCTTAGAAATAGCCAAATAATTCTCACAGACTTATTTGAGCACAGAAGTCCTTTCCCATGGAACGTGGTGGTTAGCGTATACCCTACATGGAGCAGTTGATAAGAGTGAGGGGTCCAGAGCTGGATTCCCTGAGGTCAAGTCCCACCCCAGCCATTTGTTGACTATGATATGAACGGGGCAAGTTTTCTAACTTCTATATACCTCGTTCCCTCCTTTGTAAAAAGGTCTTTAATATTAGCACCTACCTTATGCGGATGCTTTGGAATTAAACAAATCTATCCATATAAAGTGCTTAGAAAAATGTCCAGTACCTAAGCCCTCAATAAATGTTAGCTGCCACTAGTAATATCATCTAATATGTATTTACATTGTTCTTTTAATTATAGTCTCTCTGCCTAACAATATGGAATTTATCCTAGATGTTTTTAGCACTCTGTCTATAATTTTCATAGTTATGTAGATTCTAGTAAAGCTGTTACAAGGCCTGTTTCATAACCAAATTTTTTTTTCTTTTTAGCCATTTACTAGTATTTATAATGCATTAATTCATTCAACATATATTTATTAAACACTGAATACCAGGCACTAATCCAGGATCTAGGGCTAAGCAACAAGCACAGCTGATAAAGGCAAAGACCCTCCTTACAGAATGTACGCTCAGTGGAGCAAGGCTGACAGTCGACAAATAATTAACAAGGTATTAGAAACTGTGATAACTGTTGTGGAGAAAACAGGTAAAGGAGGAATGGGAGGGGCCTTTCTTGGATAGGAAAGTCAGAGAAGGCTTCTCTGAGTAGGTGAGATTGTGCCGAGCCCTGTAGGTGGGCAAGGAGACATAGCATGGGAAAGAGCCCAGTGGGGAAAGAGGCAGGGGATGTTTATTTAAGGACATGTGCTTTCACAGTTACATTGTTTTAACGTATTGCTTATATTTGTGTATGGGCATATATTAATGTATGTGTGTGTGTATATATAGTCAGCAGTACTTTTGCACTTTAAACTACTGGATTAGTGTAAATCCAGTTTCTTGGGTTTGCTGAACATGGGACAGTTAGCTTTCACTGCCCACATGTTGAGTGGAGTGTCCAATCAGTCTGTGGGGTGTATTCAGCACATACTGACTGCACCCTCCCCTGTATGCTGGTCACTGTGCCCTGGCTGGGAATGCAGAGCGGGGTGCACAGTCTCTACCCTGCAGGCAGCAATGCCAGTACCTTGTAGTAAGTGCCCCGGTGGAGGTGTGTCCAGGTGGCCACTGGGCCCAGAGGCAGCAACTCTACTCCCCTGTAGAGAGGCACAGAGCGAAAGTGCAGGGTCACATTTGACTCCTTTCTGCTGTCAAAAAGGGATCCATGTTATGGAAGTAAAGTAGTTGACTGCTGATTATTCATTTCTAGATCTAAGCTGGAACCAGAACCAAATACAAAAACAAGAGAATCCACATCTTCTGAGAAAGTGTCACAGAATCCTTCAAAAAACTCTGAAGAAAAACCTACCACTGAAGAATATCCAGGTATGAATTAAAATAAAAATATTGCCTTGAATTTCTTCCTTATGACGTGTTTGCAAGAATACAACATAGGGAAAAAGGAACACGGTCCCAGGTATGTTGGGGTGTTTGTATTTGCATAAAGCAAAGGAAGTGTAAGGAGGTGGCTGCCTTTTTTCTGTCACAGAGCTTAATGACTGCTGCAGAGGCAGGATGGGAGATTCTCCAGTCACCTGGGAGCTGGCAGCGTCCAGAAGAAAGGGCCTGCTGGCGCTGCGCACAGGCTGCCTGGGGACTGGAGCCCCAGACTCAGGAGGAAATATCGGAGCTGCCTGCTCAAGTAGTCCTCCTTGGCAGCAGTGCCCTGTGTTGTCAGCATTGCTCCTGTGTGGAGCCGCTAGGCCTGCTTCAGGGTGCGGTGTGCCATCTTAGTGGCCTTCCACAGCCAGTCAAGCCAATGGGACAAAATGCAAGTCTGGATTTATGTGCTTCCTGTCATCACGGATACGAGATGGCCTATGACTTAGAACAGTTCCTGACGCACAGTGGACGCTGAAGAAATACAGGGTCTCCATAAAGTCTGCACGTGCAGGGGAACTTGCATAACGTGGTCTTGAATGTCTTTGGTCTGTGTATCCAGCCAGTGCCCTGCCCCACGTAGGGATGCCCGCTTAGTCTGCTGTGTCTCCGAGGTGCGGCGGGTGGGGCTTTGCTTTGCTTGAATCCCAGGGTGACAGCTGAAGCCAGGAGAGACCTGAGAGTCTTCTTGAGCATCCCCTTCCGTGGTCTCATAGCAGCTCTTGTTCACTCCTTCCAGATGCCTGGCATGTCCTGGATGTGTCACAGAAATTACAGGCTGAGTATCCCTTATCCAAATGCTTGGGACCAGAAGTGTTTTAGATTTCCGATCTTTTTGGATTTTGGAATATTTGCATTATACTTACTAGTTGAGCATCCCTAATCCGAAAATCCAAAATCCGAAATGCTCCAGTGAGCATTTCCTTTGAGTGTCATGTTGGTACCCAAAAAGTTTCAGATTTTGGATTCTCAGATCAGAGGTGCTTGACCTGTATCACCGTCCTTACAGCAGCCCTCTGCAAGTGGGCTTCATGGACATTTTTTTATTGTAGATGAACCATCTGCAGGCTCAGAGAGGCTGGCTAACTTGTCTAAGTTAAAAGCTCATAAATGGTGGACCCAGGATTTATACTTGGGTCTGTTTGACTCTGAAACCTGTATTTATAAGCCTGAAAGATGTCAGAGGCCCTTTCTGTAGTTTAAAACAACTTCGGTACTGACTGGCAAGGAAAGCTCCATTGGTGGAGCCCCTCCCCTGTGCTGGGCATGTCCCGGCTGCATTCACAGATCTGATTCGTGCGGAGTCTTTTGAGGTGTATCTGTCCGCATTTTATATGTGAGGAAACAGGTTTGAAGAGATAGATAACCTGTTCAAAGTCCAACAGCAAGAAAGGGACAGCACTGAGATTCCATGTGGGTCATTCTGTCTGCAAAGCCTGAGCGCCTTGCTCTGTGGCAGCTGCCGTAATCCCATAGGCCAGGGCTTTGCACACCTCCTGTTCCCCCAGTCCCTACGGAGGGACACCCAACATCACCCACAAAGTAATGGGCACTGTTTCTCAGAAGACAGTACGTCAGGGTATTGTAACTAAATCCACCCATGCCAGACACAGCATGCACATCCATTCATTCATTCAAGAAACGGTATTAAAGCTGATGAGAGTGGGGAGAAGCCAGTACAGATTCTTGGGCCCCATGCCCACACTGAATACCACTGTGCCAAGCACTGTGCTAGGTGCTAGGGACACAGTAGTAAGCAGAAAATAGGCACCTCTGCTTACAGTCCACTGGGGAGACGTGTTAAATGATTCTGCAGGTGGCTGTGCAGTTATACTACAAGCCGTGAAAGAGTTTCATGGTAATATGAGAGCTTTGGCCTGTAACAGAGGTAGTAACCTAGATATTTTAGTAAAGACCTGAGGGAAGTAAGGGTGTGAGCCATGTGGCCACCTGGGAAAGAGTGTTCCAGGAGGAGGGAGCAGTGCAGAGGCTGCAGGTAGGAGCAGCCTGGAGGCTGGAGAGCAGCGTGAGCAGAAGGCCACAGGGCTGGGAGGCACCAGGCATGAAGTCCTGGGGACCCTCCAGGCCACAGAAGGACTGTGACTTTTCCTCTGCGTGAGATGGGAAACCATGGGCAGGTGTGCACAGATCACTGTCATCTGACCACGTGTTAGCAAGATCCCTCGGGTTGCTCTGTTGAGATAGATTGTTAGGGGAACACAGAGAGAAATACCGTCACCCAAAAACAACGTAATGGTGGACTGACCAAGCATGGTAGCAGGTGGGGGAAGTGGCAGAGTGCTAGATAGCATGTGAAAGTAGAGCTGCAGAATTTGCTCCCTGAGTGGGGCATGAGAAGGAGAGGAGTCAGGGAGGGCCGCTGTGTCTCTGGGAGCCGGAAGGAAGGAGCTGCCTTTGCTGAGACGCGGAAGGCTGTGGAGCAGGCTGTGGACCAGGGGGGTCTAGAGCTCAGTGCGGGGGCTGAATGTCGAGACACCCGGCAGAGATGCTGAGCAGGGAGTTGGATTCACGAGGGAGTCTGGCGGTCAGGGGACAGGTCTGTAGGCAGCACAGAACCCTTGAGACAGGCTGAGATCCCCGAGGAGTGAAGGTAGCTGGAAAGAAGAAGAAGGACAGAGCCTTCCTAATACTTCCTGTCTCCCTGCTTTCTCTTTCTCCCTGGCACTTGTCACTAACCTTCTATGTGTTTTATTAATTTTTTTAAATTTTGTATTAATCTTTATTATCTGTCTCTCCTATTGAAAAGTGAGTTCCGTGAGGACAGGAATTTCTGTGTCTGTTTACTACCATAGTGCTGGTACCCAGAACAATGCCTGGCACATAGGAGGCCCTCAGTCAGTATTTGTTGAGAAAACAAGTGACTGAATGGAGATGCTGTGTGGAACACTGATTGCTTTTTGTTGCTGTGGAAGTATTGCCTGCTGTTAGAGAAACCTGTTGCCTCTGGATGGTAGCAAACAAGTGGTCAGAGTGAAGGAATGTTGTTCTTTGCGGCTTACGTTTTTACCTTAAAGTCGTTATTTAGATACTTTATGATCACAAGGTCATCTCCTGACTAAAGCAGCCCACCCGGTAGGTACTGAGGGAGAGCACTGGGGTTACGCTGCCCGGCACGCGCAGGCAGGTGGTAGAGTGAAGGGGCCTATGCGGAGGCTTTCTGGATCCCACCCCCAGCTCTTCCTGGCACTTCTGAGCACCTGTTTGCGCATTTTAAAAATGGGGGTGATAATACCTACCTTGAAGGATGTGGGGAGGATAAATGGTAGTCATTGGGGTTTAAAACTTCTGCTTCAAACGGCGCCATGAAGAAAGTGAAAAGACAGTCCACAGAATGGGAGAAAATACTTACAAATCGTCTAATAAGGGACTTGTATTCAGAATATAGAAAAAACTTATAACTCAATGATAAAAAGACAAACCAATTGACAAATGGACAAAGGATCTAAGTAAAATTTTCTCCAGGGAAGATATACAATGATCAATAAGCACGTGAAAAGATGTTCAACATCATTAGTCATCAGGGAATTACAAACCACAGCCACAGTGAAACACCAGTTCACACCCCAAGGGTGGCTAGAATGAAGAGGGCCAATGATACCAAGCCTTAGCAAAGATGTGGAGAAATCAGAGCCTCACACAGATGAAAGCTCTCCAGGCAGTGAAAAGCCATAGGAGGGAGAAATGAACGTGGTGTATGTTAGCACACACACATACACACGGACGCTTGTGCACACACACTCAGGAGGAAAGGTCAGGACAGGGCATGGGAGGGGCGAATGAGAAAAGACAGGAGGCCGGGAGAGGCCTGGTCCTACCAGGAGCATAGGGTTTGGCTTTGACTCTGAGCGCAGTGAAAAGCCCCTGGAGGTTTTGAAGCTGGGGAGAGACTCGGTCTGGTCCACATTTGAAACCCCTGTAACGGCTGTGAGGAGTTGGAGTGGAGGCAGCTAGACATGCCAGGCACCTCCTGCAGCAGCCCAGACAGGGGTGACGGTGTCTGCAGTGAGGGAGGCAGGGCCCAGCTGGAAGTAGACATGTGCAGCTCAGCTTGTGCTCTGGAGCCTGAGATGAGCTAGCCGTAGGCCGTGAGATGTGTGGGACAGAGAGTAAGCAAGGACAATGGTGGGTTTGGGGCTGGAGCCACTGGATGGAAGGTGGCATCGCTGCCTGAGCCGAGGGTGGCTGGAGGTTTGGCGGCAAGCTGGGAGGAGTGGGCAGGGAATGGAATTGCAGTTCTGATTTACGCATGTCAGGTCTGAGATGCCTCTTTGATATGCAGGTGGAAACCGTGAGTCAGTGTTGGAGTGAACGGGAAGAACTCAGGGCTGGAAATAGGCAGTTTAGAGCTGTGACCCTGGATGTATCCCCTGAGAAGAAGGTATAGGAAGGGAGATGCAGGCCCAGGGCCAGCCCCAGGGAGAGGCCTGCACTGACTTCCCTGGCGCTGCCCTGCTTTCCAGGGCCTCTGACGTTCCCTCTCCATCCCAGCCTTGGCAGTGGCAGGTAAATCTCTTTAACATGCTGTGTATCTGCCCTTTCCTTTGTGCTTTCATCCTGTATGGGCATTTTTCTAAGTTTATCTACAGTTACCAAAAAGATGTTTTTAACCTGGGCTATATGGACGGTGTTCTTTTATTTATCTTTGTGTTTTAGTTTTTCATTTTTCTTTTGAAATTTGCAAAGTATCTTAGACAAAATATATTTTGGCATAGGATGAGGTGGTTTAGTTCCAGGCAGAGAACAGTGTCTTGCCTGTCATACTCCTATTTTAAAAAGCACTACGTTTGTTATTTTTTTCATTGAGTTAGCAATGTTAAGCACCTCTGTGGTCACAACTGACCTCCTGTCCATATCCGATGTTTAGGCCTTTTTCTTCAGCATTCCTGCCCAGCCAGGATGAGATCTTCTCGTACCCATTTGTAATTTGTTTCCTGACATCGATTTCCCCTAGCACTAGGATGGGTGTGATTGTCTGTGAATCTTTATCATCTTTTTTCTCAAGTGACGCGTGGTTCCTGCACTCAGGGAGCTCACAGTTGACGAGAAGGATAAGATGCCAGCCCCTGGCAGAAAGGAAGTAGTGCCCTAAGTGGGGGGCAGAGGTGAGAGGACAGAGTTCAGAGTACAGGCAGAGTGTCAGGGCGACTTCAAGGGAGGCAGCACTGAGAAGGGAGTCTGCTCTAGACAGGGAGCAGCACAGGCAAGTGCCCAGAGGCCAGAATGCAGGGAGACTGGAATGGAGTCAGGGAAGAGGACACCTGGGGTTTGGTGCTGCAGAGGAAAGGGGAGGAGAAGGGGGATTAAGGTTGGAAAGGTGGGCCAGGGCCAGGGCACAGAAGTCCTTGAATGCCTGACCAAGGAGTCTGGACTTGGCTGTGTTGGCACTGGGGCACTGACAGTCTGGAGTGGTGAGCGCTGTGCTTCTAGCAGATTCTGAAAACAACCAGTCAAGAAGGCTTCAGATGACCACAGACTTGAGCATGTTGTAGAGTATGAGTTCTGCTAACAGAACTTTCTCATTCTAACTCAGAGTTAATCTGTGCTTGGTTCAGATATGAATAAGGTTTCTGTGTTTCTAATTTTGGTGTTTTTATCCTTAGTAAAAGCTTGTAGTGGGTACCATAGTGAGGACAAGTTGGAGACAGTGAGCTCTTTGTGAAAAACAAGCCACTATACACACAAAACTATGTACATTTCTGAGTTTCAGGAGTGAGCAGGGACTTGTGTATCTTTGTATATGAACATGCTCAAATAAAGTCTACGAAGCTACATCAAAGCAATTAACTTCTAAGAGAGGAATAGGATTGGGGAATGGTATATCACTTCCTGTATTTATTTATTTATATTCATATATACTTATATATATTTTTACAATGAAAATATTCATGTCTCTGCAGTCTTTAAAAGTAGAGGGAGGAGTGTAAGCATATATGTGTCTTGAAGTAAAACACTTTAAACTGGTTCTGAAGAATGTCCATTTAGTTTGCGGCCATTGCTGACATCAGAGCGATGTTGAAACTGTGCATAGGTCCCCCTCCCCATCACACACATGCACACACATGTGCATACATAAAAGCAATTCAAGGCCTAAACGTTGTGGAAGAATCACACTTGAAATGCCTGAATATTAGCCAATGGATAATCAAATACGGACAGCTGTAAGATTCTGTTCCATCTCGTGTTTTTAATGTGCTTGCATCCTAATCCAACCTATTCTAAAATGAATATTAGGTCTTCTATCTATTTTCAATATTTTTTTCAACAGAAAAGATTTCAGCTGAAGCACAACCTGAACTGGGAACCTGGGGAGAGGCCAAAGGTGAAGATGAATTATCCCCAGAAGAAATACAAATGGTAATGCTCTTTCTGTCTGGTCATTTCTTTCCAGCTGGTTTCTGTAACATCATTTCCTTGAATAGGCGGTCATCCTACATGCCCTTGATTTTTATACTGAGTTTTTAAAATTATAAATACATATTTTATATACACTTTCCTACTTGATTTCCTAATTTGTAGTATGCCTTTCACATGTTTTAAATTTAAGGTAGCATAATTAAAGAATAAACTGTCTTGGAATAATGTTACTAATAATAGATGTCTTTTCAACAGCAGTAAAATAATCTCCTAGACTAAATGGATCTTTTATAATTGCCACTATGGAGCTTTTTAAGTGTTTGAATAGCTAGTGTTACAGTAATGCAAAGACAGTGCAAGTCAGGACTGCAGAATCAAAAGAGTGACGCCTTTACTAACATTGCTGCCTTTTAATGACCTGTCCTAGTTGCTGACTGCTATAGTTAATCTCTGGGTGTGTTTCAAAAGGAAACTGATAGGTTTGGCACGGGCTCCTGCCAGCTGGTGTCCAGTAGTGTGTGTGTACAGCTCATCTGGACATCGGCGTGGTGGCAGCCAGAGGGAGTACACTCCTGTGCTGGGCAGGTGTTTCCCAGAGCTGCCCTGATGCAACACCGTCCTCTACCTAAAGGGTGGAGAGCACGGCTCACACACAGCATGCTTTCCAGCGGCTGTACCTGGAAAATGACAGCATCTTAATTTGTGCAGCAGTTGACAGTTGACAGACCTCTTTGGTACCCCTTTTCTCCATGATTTCTTAATAATCGCACCAAGAGGTGGTGGGGCACTCCCATCTCCTTTTATTTATTTACTTACTTATTTGCTCGCTCACTCGCTTGCTCGCTCAGGGTAAAATCAGATCTCATCTCCTTTTAACACTGGCAAAAAAACAAGAAAGGATCTTGCCTAAAACCCCCTAATCAGTGGTAGAGCTGGAAGACAATTTTTCCACAGATGGCGGACGATGTTTCGGGATGACTCAAGCGCGTTGCATTTACTGTGCAGTCAGACCTCTCTGCTAAGGAGAATCTATTTGCAGCCCCTCCCCAGCGCTCGTGTCACGGCCTCAGCTCCACCTCGGATCACCAGGCATCAGATTCTGTGAGGAGCACAGCCTACATCCCTCGCTCGCGCACTCCTCTGAGAGTCTAATGCCGCCGCTGATCCCACAGGAGGTGGAGCCGTGTGACCTGGTTCCTAGCAGGCCACAGACTGGTACTGGCCCGGGGACTGGGGAGTGGGCACGGCCGCTCCACGAGACAACCAGTGGAGCGGGATGTGCAGCTCTGTAGAGTGGGAGTGGGACCCGTCTTTTCCCAGCCCCGAGCCTCTGACTGAGGCGTCTGTGGTGCTGATGACTGCACCTGGAAAGCGCTTTCTCTCCCTATTGTCATGTCGTACAGGGCTCAGGTGTTATGTCCTCAGAGAGGCCTTCCCTGGCCACCCCATCTGAGGTGGCTCCCAGCCACTCTGTCCCTTTATCCTGCTTTATTCCCTTGCCCTCCACTAGAGCACAAACTCCATAAGAGCAGAATTTTTTTTTTTTTTTTTTTTGAGACAGAGTCTGGTTCTGTTGCCCAGGCTAGAGTGCCGTGGCATCAGCCTAGCTCACAGCAACCTCCAACTCCTGGGCTCAAGCCATCTTACTGCCTCATGAGGCCTCCCGAGTAGCCAGGACTACAGGTGCCACTGTGCCCGGCTGGGTTTTCTATTTTTAGAAGAGACAGGGTCTCGCTCTTGCTCAGGCTCCTGAGCTGAAGTGATCCTCCCGCCTCTGCCTCCCAGAGTGCTAGGATTACAGGCGTGAGCCACCGCACCCGGCTTGAGAGCAGAATCTTGTCTTGCTTTCACTGCCATATTCCCAGAGCCTAGAACACTGTTTGGGAATTACTAGTTGAATGGATGAATGACTTTGAATACAATCGGAAAGTTTAAGGTTGTTTTAAATGGTAAAGCAGGATCATGAGTAGTAACTAGCAGAATGCTCTAGTGTTAAGTTAGTATTAGTATTACTACTTATACTTGTGAATGTCTTCTGTATGCCAAGCCTTTTGTGTTACGCTATCTTGTTTAATCTTCATAACAATCGAGTGAAGTAGGAGTTGTCATGTTATGCAGTTAAAGAAAATGAGGCACAAAAACTCCAAAGCCCTGCCCAAGGTCAGGGAACCAGTAGAGCAGCTGAGCCAAGCTCTATACCACAAGCCCTGGCTCCAAACCCTGTGCTTCTCTTGCTGTGTCATAGCTCACTTGTGTCCCCGGTTGACTCTGGTGCTGTAGGTGAGTGGAGCCTCACGGGAACAGCGTGGCAGACTGACACGGGCCGGCCTGCAAAGGAGTCGAAACAGCCACTCAGGCACACTGAAGTGTTGTCGCAAGCGCTGGGAACCTGCAGGGATGGCCAGGTCCACATGTGCCCTCGTGAGCGTCAGCTGCCCAGGGCAGAGGACTGGCTTGGGATCCTCTTGCTCTCTGCACTCACTGATTCTTCTCCATGCCTGAAATAAAGGACTGAGGCAGGTTTCTCTTTCCTAAAAAGGCATGAAAAAGTGAAGACAAAAAAACCCAGAAGCCAAGAGGTAGCACAGCCTAGTGGGAAGAATACAAGCCCTGCAGTTGTCCAACTGGGACCCACACCCGGCCTCATCACTGTCTCCTGTGCCCTCCCACTGCTCTAGGCTTCCGTTTCCTCATCTGTGAAATGGGCAAGTAATGGCCACCTCACAGGTGGGACTAATGACAGAGTGAGCCCAGGAGATGCGTGCAACACAGTGCCAGACACACGGGGTGCTTATAAGATTGATCTCCCCCTGCCTTTCCTCTAGAGGGTGACAGGTTATGAAAAAGAGGCAGGATGGCCTCTCTCTGTGCAGTAGAGACAGCAGTGCTCGGGTTCTTGGGTGGCATCTGCCCACACGCAGGGAAATGCAGGTCCCGCAGGGGACAGCTGGAACTCGGCCGCATTTCACAGGCGTTTCATACATGATGCAGTTTCACACCCGCTTATCCCCTCTGAGTGGTTTCCCCTTTAAAACCATCACCTTAGAAATCTGAAACTGATTCCATCATTGATTCCAGTGATGGTGCTGTTAGCTGTGGCTTACCTGGTACTTGTTTTGGGGGTGCTCCTTCGGAACCTATAGTATTTCTTTGGAATAATAAGCAGAGCTGTCTTTGTCCTTCATAGGCAAAAATAATTCTGAGCTAAGGAAGTAACTCAAATGCTTTAAAGTATGCTGTGAGGCCCCTGCCTTCCTCTCCAGCCTCTCTCAAACCCAGTGTGCATGGCATGTAGATGGCAGCAAGGGTTCCAGTCAGCCATTGCTGTCCAGTTGAGTGACGGAGAGGGCCTTGACCAGGGAGCGCAATGAAGGCCGTGTTGAGAGCTCTGTTGGGGGAAGTAGACTGGACTCCGGGGTCCGTTGGAGGACAGGTGCGAGGGGGGAAGGAGCCTTGAGCTTTCTGACTTGGGTAATCAAGAGAGGGAGGTAGGCAGGCCAGGCCTGGACAGGGGATGATGAATTTCACTTTACACAGATGGGAGCGTGAGGTACCTGTGGGACATTCACGGAAGGTGGCTGTGGGCACGGGGTCTAGGGGTTGGGCTAGAGATGCATGTGTAGGAGATGTCTTACGTCTGGTGTTTGAAGCATGGGCTTGGATGCGGTTCCCTAGAAACAACACACACAGGGGAGAGAAAAGGGGTATGGACACCACTTTGGGGATACTCCACCACCCTGGGGACACCCCACCACCCTGGGGACACCACACTACCCTGGGGGACACCCCACCACCCTGGGGACACCCCACCACCCTGGGGACACCCCACCACCCTGGGGGACATTCTACCACCCTGGGGGACACCTCACCACCCTGGGGGACACCTCACCACCCTGGGGATACCCCTTACCACCCTGGGGACACCCCTCACCACCCTGGGGACACCCCACCACCCTGGGGACACCCCACCACCCTAGGGGACACCTCACCACCCTGGGGATACCTCACCACCCTGGGGGACATTCTACCACCCTGGGGGACACCTCACCACCCTGGGGGACACCCCATCACCCTGGGGGATACCTCACCACCCTGGGGGACACCTCACCACCCTGGGGGACACCCCACCACCCTGGGGGATACCTCACCACCCTGGGGGACACCCCACCATCCTGGGGGACACCCCACCATCCTGGGGGACACCCCACCACCCTGGGGGACATTCTACCACCCTGGGGGACACCTCACCACCCTGGGGGACAGCCCACCACCCTGGGGGACACCTCACCACCCTGGGGATACCCCTTACCACCCTGGGGGACACCCCACCACCCTGGGGACACCCCACTGGAGGGCAGGCTGAGGCGGAAAAGCTGACAGATGAAAGTACAGTTGGATCATGTTCCCTTCTTATAGCCAAATGATAGCAAAAGTTTCTTAGAATCTCAGTTTTTTCATTAGTTTATACAAAATAATTTTATTAATGGAAATGATGAATCATGTTCCCCAAAATATCATAACATTGCCCCATTTCTTTGCTAGAGATAAAGATGTGTATAGTCCTGTCTCTTCATTAAGAAAGAATATATTTATATTTAAGGAGAATTTACCTTTCTGTGGTGGGCTTTTTTTAAATGCACTCCACCACTCTGCATAAAGGAACTAGCTATGATAATAATAGAGTCAATTGCTTGTCCAAGGATTTTGCCTTTCTCCTGTAGGCACTGGTTAGCAGCAAAGGTGTATTAAACTTTGTAGACACGAGTTACCGGCCACGGAAGGTGGACCAGAGGAAGGTGGCAGCAAGGATGTCCATGATGGCCTCATGCTACAGTGCCACTAAGACATGGTGAAAGAACCTGAGCTTTGGGACTGGACAGAGTTGGCCATGATTCCTCTTTATACCACTTACTGTCTTAAGTTGTGGCGAGAAAATTAGCTTCATTGACTTCAGCTCGGTCAGAATCGATACCCCCACAGCACTGTTGCAAGCACTGAACGCAGCAGTGTATGGGGAGCCCAGGCAGAGGGCAGGGCACAGCAAGTGCTGGCTCTTCCCAGCAGAGATGCTGTGAGTCTCTGCATCGCTGCACACCCTACACACACGTGGCATGTGACTGAGGAACTGCAGGAGAAAAGTAAGTGTTCACAGAGTTAGCATCTTCTCCCCGTAATGCCTGCTGACGCACCGTGCTTCCATTTCATTCCGCTGACCTACCTGAGTCACTGTCTGAAAACTCCCGCGACCGTTCCCAGTAACACCGGCTATTTCAGCATCATAGCATCAGTGACTAATGCAATCAGAATCAGCAGAGCTTCCTAAGTTTTATTGTGTTGCTGCCAGAGGTTTGGGCAGAAGGCCATACATAATGTTCAGTACTTTTATGACAGGCTGTTCTGTTAACTTCTTTCTTAATTGGGAATAATAGCTAAGTACTATATCTTGTAGTCTGACTAACCCAAATCTTATTTAAAAGGCTTAACCCTGAACAAAGAGAAAGAAATACCACACTATTGGTTTTAAATTGGAAAGTACTGTGGCAAATTATGGTCATAATTCATAATCACTATTTTGGAATTTTTCCTCAGGGTAAAATAATGAATTAAGCCCCACAGTGGCAATTTAATTCGTTATTTCACCCAAAGGAACAGTTGTTACATATTCCAAAATTGTTTTAAGGTATTATATGATTTGCACAATAAATTTCCATTTATAACTCATGATACAGGTATATTAATGCCTTTGAGTTAGTGATGTTTTGTGGTCGAGCTGAGTAGAACCAAATTGTTTTCTGATGTTACATTGAGAAAATTCCTCCTTTTCTAAGCAAAAAAGTTCCTTTTATTTGCCTCATGTAAAGCCACCTGCGTTTATTGATGTATTGTTTGGGATAATTTTTAAAGACATGAATGTGACTTCTGTTTCTTAAATCCACATGAAAGATGTCCCTGGCCCCATCCCCTGAAATAGGCCCATGGAAGGCCCTGGTGGCCAGCTGGCAGGGCTTGCGGTCTGTGGCCAAGCACAGCTCACGCATCGAGAACACAGGAGTTATTGGCAGACTCTGAGAACCACATAGCAAGAGCTGCGTACAGACCCTGGGGAGGTTCCAGGTTCACAGGGGCACAGGTGGGGATCGAGGTGAGGGTCACAGCACAGGAGTATGAAGGGGTTTGGCACAGAGAAAGCACGTCTGGAAGAGCCCAGAAAGGGCCTGGCCAGTGGGCCCCAGAGTCTCAGGGGCCAGACTGCTTTCTAGGATGATCCCACTGTGGGCTCCAGTTGGCTGTGCTTGGCTCTTTGTGATGCAAGTGCTTCTCCTGGCCTTATTTTATACCCAAAGGCCTTTGTAGAGTGATTTTCTTTTAAAAACTATAGTAAAAGGATTAGATTACTAAGGATTTCTGTAACAGTATATTCACAATGTGGATTTGTATCCTTTAAACCAGATGAGAAACTGTTTAACAGGGCTTTATTGGAAAGTCTAACTGACTTCTAAATGGAATAAAGCAGCTAAATACTGATACTGCCTAACACACATGTAACATGCTGCATGTGTCAAGTACCACGCTGAGCACTTTAGCATATGATAATTTATGCAACCCCATGTGGGAGGGATTGTTGCTGGCCCCATTTTACAGAGCTTAAGTTACTGGCCCAAGGTCACATAGCTCCCAAGTCCTAAGTCCCAGACTTTTTAACATGATGCTGTACCACTATGGCTGGATGGCAGGGGCGGGTTGCTGGTCGGGCTGAAAGACAGCATTGTACTTTGGTGAGAGACCTAAACAGTATAGAGCAGGTGGCCTGGGGTGGGCAGCCCAGACAGAGGCTAGCTGCTGTCATGCTTGGAGGGCCCCACTTGCCCACTTTGCCCATCGTCTAGGCCTGTTCTCTGCCTTTGCAGTCACTCACATGGATGGGTGAAGTATTTCTTAGATGGGGTTCAGGTTTGTCTTCGCAGGACATATAGATATCCCTTGTTGTGCTGACTGTGGAGACCAGACCTTTCATTCAGCACAGCACCTTTCAAAGTCCCTATCTGTGTGGGAAGGGACGCAGCCATACAGAGACAGACACTAGCTGCTGCAGCTCAGCGAGCTCTGGAAGAAGATGCTGCATGTGCATTTCCCAGCGCCTGAGAGAGTACAATGGCCGGGAGCCACAGCTGTCTTCTGGAATTTGAGACCTGAGAGGTAGAAGGGGCCTTCAAAGCATCTAGCCACTCATTTTGAATATCCAGAATCTGCCAGAGAGATTAAATCACGGTAATTAGCATTTATTGAGAGGTTACTGTGTGCTGGGCACTTTCTCAGGTGTTCCTTCTACCAACCCTACTACTTAAGTACTTTTATCCTCATTTTAGTGACAAAGACAAAGACAGATTAAGTTAAACACCCAGCATCACACTGCTTAGAAGGTGAAGGAGCTGGAAGCCCAGCCCTGGCTCTGCACCCTCAGGATCAGGCAGGAAGGATGAGAATCACCACATCTGTCCGTAAGAAACTGACAGGCCCCCTCGAAGCCAGTGACTGGCCCCGGGTTGCCCCAGGCTTCCCATGAGGCCCCAGGAACTGGCTCCTATGTCCAGCTGGCACAGCCACCACCTGGCCCTGCCTCCCGGCAGCAGATGAAAAGGCACGCACACAGGTTTGTCATTTAGACAACACTGGAAGCCATCCTGAAACCTGGTGCTAGTCAGCGTTGTCAGCAAGCTCGCTGTTACCTGGTCGTCCCGGGCCCTGCCCAGACTTCACTCTTGTCGGCAGACAGGCCTTTTGTTTCCAGCACTCCATGAAAGCTCCCTAGCCGTCGGCAGCCCTCTCCTCAGCCCTTCTCACAGTTGATCCCACGAGGCACCTGTTTCTCTCTCTTCCTCTAGGGACTGGGTATTTGTCGGGGGGGCATCGAGAACCCATGGGGTAGCAGGAATTCAAAGCCAGAGTCAACCCCACTCCTGATCACGTGAAGGGCGGGCCTGGGGCCGTCGGCAGCGACTGCAGAGAGGCCTGCGAGGAAGCGCAGCGCTGCATACCCGCCCGCAAACTAAGGAGGAAACAAAAACCCCTTTGCTCCTAAGGAACATTCTGGTAATAAATCACCTCAAACCACCAGTTAATTTTGTTTAGGAACAGTTTCAAAGCACAAAAGGACTGTGGATTTAAAAGGGCAGGGCCATATTTTATCATTAGAAAAATTCAAAGATAATGCTCCTCCTTCTGAAGGAAGAAGATAGGGAAAAAAATGCTCCCCCTTCTCCCAAAATAGCCCCCAAGTAGTACCTGAATCAGAGTGAATTAGCACTTACATGTTGAAGTAATTACATGTTTTCCTTAAATACTGGACTCTTAAGTAACTGTTGAGTTGACATTTAACAGAGCTGATACTTTCAAACTCAAAAGTGAAATATCGATTCTCTTAAATACCCTTGTTGATGCTGAATTTAAAGGGCCATGAACAATACTGCGCCCGCAGCCAGCAAGGTGGCCGGCTGTGGTTTGGGTCCGGGACGAGCATCTGTGCTGAGAGTGCCCTGGAGAGTGAGGCCCGGTGCTGGGCTCAGGGTCCGGGGGAGAGAGACAGCCCCCGCCCCCCGCCCCCCAGGAGGGAGGACAGGCCCCTGGCAAGTGTGAGAAATGCTGAGATGGGCTTGAATACAGGGGAACTTTTTACAAGGGCGAGGAAGTAAGAGAAAGTGATCCAGTCTGCCCTGAGGTGTCATATCACTAAGGAAGTGCCTAGGCTGTGTTCTGAGGGACAGGCCGGGGTTCCCGGCCAGGCAGAGCACCAGCCTGTGCAGGAGGAGTAAGGCCGGAGCCACGCACCGGTCTGGAGGCTGCGCTGGGGCAGGCCATCGTGAGCAGTCTTACGTGACGGGCACCCGACAGCCTTTTGACCAAGGAGTAGAGGCCAGGTTGGAGGCAGTGAGAGATGTGGGCGGAATGTGGGCAGTGGGGACTCCCCAAGCACAGCAAGAGGTGGGCGAGAGCGGCCGCAGGACGGGTGTGTGTGAGGAGCGCCAGTGCGGTGCGCGGAGGGCACGGTGCCCGGAGCGGTGAGAAGGCTGTGGGCAGGCCCTGCCCCCAGAGGGCAGTTTCTTCCCTGGGGCAAGAGGAACAAGGTGGGGGGTTGCAGGATTCTGTACGCAGGAAGTGCCAGCAGAGCCCATGGTGTCATGACTCCCATGACTATTTTTCCCTTTATTCTTGATTGCCTAAGTGGGTGATCAACCAGATATTCAACCAATTGCGCAACCCCTGGAAGGCGAGGGCTTGCTCGTCTATTTGCCCTGCGCCCCCACAGTTTCTGGCACAGAGGGCCTCAAAATATCCGTGGACTTGATGGCAGCTATAATAGATGTGAGAGAAAGAAAACATAGAATGTTTTTTTCAAAGTTGGGTTCCACACAGTTCCCACCCTTAAGAAGCTCAGAGTCATACAGGGAGTTTGGGCCATGCACAGTTTATTACAAGGCAGAAAATGATGACTCCCCTAGGATATTTTCAGAAAATGCAAGGCCAAGGATAGGAAAATGAGAAATAACTTGAACTCAGGGGCCAGGGTCAGTCTCATGGAGAGACTAGGCCTGTGGGACGTGCAGGGGAAGAGAAGGGGGACACCTGACTGCCTGTGCACTCAGCGAGTTGAGTGGACTCACTGAGACAGAGTTGTTGGGCTTGCAGTTGGGGCGACGAGATTCTCCCGGCTGCACTCCATGGTGTTTCAGAGGCGTCCGTCCTCGCCTGCAGCTGCTATCAAGTTGGCAAGAATGGCTGGGAGAACAGCTGTCAGCTCTGCTGAGTTCACTCAGCTGTGAGGGGCTCCTTGGGTGTCCCTGGTGGCAGAGGGGCCATCCTCACTCAGCCTGAGCACTGAGAGAAGCGACTGCTCTGGCTCTGGAGCCCGTCTCTGTAGAGCAGTGGCGTGGCCGAGAGCATGGCTAGGAAGTCCGAGGGTCCCAGGGCCAGCTCTGCAAAGCCACCGACGTCCCCCTTCCTGTCCAGACTCCCCACACCACATCCTTCTCCCGTTAAAACATAATGGAGGCAGCCAGGCGCGGTGGCTCACGCCTGTAATCCTAGCACTCTGGGAGGCCGAGGCAGGCGGATTGTTTGAGCTCAGGAGTTCGAGACCAGCCTGAGCAAGAGCGAGACCCCGTCTCTACTAAAAATACAAAGAAATTATATGGACAACTAAAAATATACATAGAAAAAATTAGCTGGGCATGGTGGCGCATGCCTGTAGTCCCAGCTACTCGGGAGGCTGAGGCAGGAGGATCACTTGAGCCCAGGAGTTTAAGGTTGCTGTGAGCGAGGCTGACGCCACGGCACTGTAGCCCGGGCAACAGAGTGTGACTCTGTCTCAAAAAAAATTAAAAAATAAAAAATAATGGAGGAGGCAGAGACAGGCCGTGGGAGCTCAGGGGACAGAGCGTGGGTAGATAACTGGGGCCGAGACGTGAGTTCCGCTGCTGTCACAACTGCAGTCATTAAAGTCAGCCTGCGTACTTTGAGTGCAAATGAGTGAGATGGAAAAGTCAAGCCATAGGCAGCACAGCTGTTCTTTGGTTTTTATTCTTCCTAAAGCAGGGATATTTTTCACACTAGTGCTCACGGTCTTCCAGCAATGCTGTGTCGCTCCGTGCTGGAAAAGAGGGGCTCGGTAGTGATTCCTGGAGGGTAGATCAAAGTTTTCTTGCCAAGCTCTTGCCTAAGTTCAGTGTGATGTCATCTTGAATGTGTTTGTCTTCTCATCCTCACAGTTTGAACAAGAAAATCAGCGACTAATTGGTGAAATGAACAGCTTGTTTGATGAAGTAAGGTATGTATGTAGCTCCTTGTGAGCTGACAGCCTACTTTACAGCTTCTCCAGGAAGTAGGAACTTTATTTATTTACCGTGGTGCCTGGTGTCCACATGCAGCCCCCCTGAGCTATCTTGGCACAGAAGCTGCTGAACCCCACCACCCTCGGCTCGCGGGCCTTTGGGAGGTGAGCGCCTGCCTGCGGCTGCAGAGCTCCCAGGGCCTCACCCAGAGAGGCTCCATTAGTGATTGCTAATTACCTGGACACAATCAACACCCCCGTTTGGGCTGTTTACATGTAATAAAAATGAAATGGGGGGGCCTTGTGAAGGGAAGGGAAACCCCTTCCTGCAGATGGCTCCCTGGAGTCTGCCTTCTCCCTCATCCAACAGGGAGTCGGGAATGCAGAAGGCAAGGCCATGGCCACACGTATGCGACCGTTGGCCCTCCAGGGAAAGCACTCAGAGGCCTCAGGTTCTGTGGGAATGTATGGAGCATTCTGGAAATAAGGCCTGGGTCTTTGCAAAGCCTTGCTGCAGTGCGGGCATGTCCCCAAAACAGGTCCTGATGCTGCACACACAGCCTGGAGACTTCTCCATGCAGGTGACAGCCCCCCGGGGGCTCTGGCATTTTGCCCTCAGAGAGGAATATCTTGGCCCTCTCTCTGACCAGCCCCACCTGTCTGTGCCTTCCCCAAACCTGGACGCACTCCTTTTCTTTTGGCATCTCCCTTCCCTCACCTCCACCGTGACGCCCCTGGAACCTCAGCTCGCCGCCCCAGCACGTTTAAGCTCCTGCCACTTCCTGTTGCTGGTTTGCGCTAGAGCAGGACTTCAGCCTGTGCGAGCTTGTGTCTCCAGACATGTGCAAGCCCCCAGCCCACCCCCGAGGGTGAGCCATGCTGGCTCTGACACAGGGAAGATGCTCACTCAGGTGTTTCAAGTTGCACAGACACTCAGTTATGAAACCCAAATGTGTTATTTTCAGCCTGAATCAGAGTTTTTTCCTTGTGACAGGGAGTTGGCTTAAGTGGTAAATACACTCTTTTCTTTGACCTGTTGAGCAGTAACAGAGTCCGGTCATCAGGCATTCTGATGCTGTCTTTTGAATCCCACCACATCATCGTGGTTACCAGGCGAGGCATAGGACTTACTGGGGACTTTGTTTTGCAACTGGGGCATGGCCGGGTGCTCCCTGATCCTCACGCGGTGACTCAGAATGCAAGGGGCCCTGTACACGCCCGCCTCTGGCAACTGAGGGTCCGCTTACGTGGTACAGCGTATTTCCAAAAAGCCCAGTGCACTGGACCAAGCTGGGAGGCAGAAAAGCCAAACTAGTAAGTCGATCACCTCTGTCCGCCCACCTCCTATAACCCCTGCCCGCCATGGTGTGGCCCCTATCTCCCGCCTTCACTTAGAGGAGATGATCTCTAGAGAAATGTGTAGTGTTCCAGTTAGATTACCAAGTACTAATAGTGAATATGTAATCTACTGATTCTTCTTTTTACAAAGGCAAATTGAAGGGAAAGTGGTTGAAATTTCCAGACTCCAAGAGATATTCACGGAAAAGGTTTTGCAACAGGTAAAAAAAAAAAAAGTAGTTTTGAGTTTTTACTTAAACAGGAATGTACAAGAACTCAGGACATTTCTTCTGAAGGCATCTGATGATCTCTAATTGTGAGCAGAGCACTATGTTGTTAGCAAGTGCGCGTTTGCAGGGCTCCTCAGGGGAAAGCCTCCCGGTGGTACCCCAGAGCAGCCTTTGCACATATATGGTGGAGGGGGAGGTGGCCACCCTTTGTGGTAGAGCACACAGTGGCACCTGGGAGGACACTGCAGGCCTGGGAGTCAGGGTGACCACGAGGCCCTCTGAGCTGCAGCTTCCCATCCAGGAAGTGGAGTGACTGTTGCAGGATTCTGGTTCGGCTCGGAGATGAGCTATGGAGCCCAGCACGCTGTTCGGTGGGTAGCAGCTTTGCAGTCAGTAGTGTTACCAGAGCTCAGATTTGGCCCTCTCAGAGTGCCGGGTCCATGCCACCTCGTGTATGGTGTCTTCACGGGAAATAGGCTTGTTCTCTTTTGTGAATTTTCATGTTATTTCTGCCTGCCTACAGTTCTGAAATTCTTCTAGCCAATAACTGGCAAAAATTTTAAAGATCTGAGAAATTTACCCTTTTGTTTTCAGCACCTAAAGACTGTGGAAGGGTTTGAAAGACAAAATCATTTTTCTCCAGCGTGTTCAAGTGGGCTTCTTGGCTTAAGATACTTCACTCACAAAGCAGCCAGAGTAAAATCATTGTAAATGAGGCACATTCAGTCTAACAACAATTTGGAAATTCGGGCTCATAGGAGTTGCCCTTTTAAATAGCGCCTTAAAGGAATCCCTCACACATGTGTGTGCTGAGCCTTAACTGAGCAGCCAGGTGGTTGGCTTGGTGTAGACTCTTCAGTCTGATGCTCATCAATTCAGCCTCATTACACAGAACACAATTAAATCAGACATCTCCTCTCAGAGCACAGACTTGGGTCCAGAGGTAGCAAATGCTCGGGGTCCAGGTGGAGTTAGACCTGAACTGCTGCTCTTGAACCCTGTTCCTGTCTGTGAAACAGGCCTCAAGTCACCCACCTCGTGGTCAGAGCCAGTGAGTAGGAAGTTGCCTGACACACACCTGGCCCGTGTCAGGCTCCTGACACATGCAGACTGCTGTTGACAAACACAAGCAGTGTCCTGCCTTATCAGTGCGACCAGTGGCCACGGGCGAAGGGGATGTTGCCACAGTGTATCTTACGTGCACTGAAATGCACTAAAAGTCAGACTTGTACCATTTCTAAGGTTCCTAGAGTCAGCCCAGCTACTGCGGAGGACCGGCTGCTATTAGCTCGGTGGTTGTGGTTTGTAAGTAGCTGCTGCAGAGTCCTGGGATAGACCAGGCCAGGGGGGTAGGAAAGAGCTGCTGGGGTCACTGCCCTGCCTCAGACCATCCCAGCGCTCACCCTGGGAAGGGGAATGCACAGCACAGGCCAGAGCCTTGCCTTGGCTTCTCTGGAGCTTTTGAGGCCTAAGGAATGGGTATCTGTCTTGTTTTTCCCGCCAGTTTTGCATAGTGGCTCATATCAGTTCTCTCATAGGAACGTTGGCAGTGGTCACTCAGCCCCCACTTTGAGATTCTTTAAAAAGGTATGATTACAGAGCACAGCCATCCCAGTAATATTGATCTCTGGGAACCAAGTGGCCAAAGGTGGCTTTTCTCCCTGCAGTGTTGTATCAGTCAGGTTTCTCTAAAAACCCACGCTATGTACGTTCTCCTCCCTGACCTGCCCGGCAGCCACAGTGTACATACCGCGTAGCTTCCTCTCACCACTGCCAAAGGGAGAGAGAAACAGCCGTGCCTGCTTCTGCGGCCATCTCGCCTGGGCCACACTCCTGCAGGGTGGTGAGGGTCATCAGCCAGCGTCCCGTGTGTTAGGCCCGGAGCCCTTAAGAAGAAGCTTTCCAAGGGTGTGGAGTAATACAGATGCTTATATTTTCTGTAAGCAAAAAATCCTGTTTTGATTTTTTAATTTTAAGCTAGTTTTTAGAGACATAATGGTACAACACAAAGCACTGCTTTTGAAGCTAGCATGTGTGTTTGGAAGCACACAGGTTTTGAAGCTGGCTTCTGTGGACTTCAGAAAGAATCAATGCGAGACTACAGGGAAAGCCCCTGGCATGCGGTGGCTGCCCCACAAACAGCAACTTTTAGGTTTTTGTCCTTGTCGTCAGGCCGGTGACATAGGAGAGATGGCAGGTGGGGTGGAAGGAGCCCAGGCACTGGGGTCCAGCAAGGTGGGGTCTCATCCCAGTCCTGCCACTTAGTTGCTGCGTGACTTTGGGCAAGTTGGTAAACTTCTCTGAGCCATAAGTTTCCCTTTTATAAAAAAAGGAGTGAAACCTACTTCTCGGGGTGCTGTGCAGGTACGCCCTGGCTCTCAGGAAGGGGCAGCTGCTGTTTGTATCCTGATGTATGCTGGGGTGGGGGAGGTGGCTGTGCAGCTTGAGTGTCCCTAATCTGGAAACCCGAGATCCTAAATGCTCTAAAATCTGAAACTTTTTGAGTTCCAATATGACACTCAAAGGAAATGCTCATTGGAGCATTTTGGATTTCAGATTTGCAGATAAGGGGTTGTCAACTTGTATTTAGCTGACACTCTTTTCTTCAACAGGAGGCCGAGATTGACAGCATCCACCAGTTAGTTGTAGGGGCAACTGAGAACATCAAGGAGGGCAATGAAGACATCAGAGAGGTGGGTGCGCTCTGGGTGTCCGGGGTTTAGCAGTAGTGTTATCCTTACTAGCAGAGCTCATAGGGCCGATCACACAGCTGAGGCCATGGGCAGGCCCAGCCATGTGTTCCTAAGAGCCACTGGCCCACCTCCAGCTACTGTTGAGAGGCCAAGGCTCACCATGCTCCAGGGAGCAGTTTGGGGCCGGTGGGGGTACTCTTGGCAAGGGTCAGGCCAGCTCCCTAAATCCAGGGGTGGGCACCACTGGACAAGCTTCTTGGCCCCCACCAAGGGGCCAGAGACTGTCTGCTGTCTATCGCGGATACCACAGGCCACCTCTGTTGAGTGGACTCTGTTTCCAGAGATCAGTCCTCGGGGTCGAGTCACTACTGACATTGCATTACTAGAAAACACAAAGCCCAGGGCCATACTCTGCGCTGAGACTTTAAGCCTGGGACAGAAGTGAGTGATTTCTGGAGTGCCGTGTTTCCTGGGAGAATTGTATAGGACCTCCAAATTATGGCTAACCAGCAAGGGAAACACAACCCATTTGTCTTCTGATGGATTTTAAACCCACCATTTGGTTTTGCTTAATAATGAAGTCATCTATTCAATTTAAGTGTAGGATTGAGCAACACACACAGCCACAGCCTAGACTGGGAGAGGATGTGGTAAGAGTGGGGCATTTCGGGGCTTTTAAAACCAAAATCCTGTAGACAAAAACACCTGTGCTTCTGTCCCTGCCCAGGCCATTAAAAACAACGCTGGCTTCCGCGTGTGGATCCTCTTCTTCCTTGTGATGTGCTCCTTCTCCTTGCTCTTCCTCGACTGGTATGACAGCTAGCGTGGGACATAGCAATAAACTGCGCTCTCCTGTGTCTCTGGCACTGGAGTGTAGTGGTGACCAGATTTTATCACGGAGCCATTTGAGGCAGAGGGGGTTGAGACAGACATATGTATTCCCACAAAAGGGATGCCCGGACCAGTTTTGTTCGCCCTGAAAACGAAAGTGACGCACGGAAGAGGAGAGAGGTCTGTGGAGCACCGTGAGGCGGGGCAGATGGGACAGGGAGAGCCGGTTATCAGCTGCGCCAAACTCCAGCCTGCCTGGGCAGGGACTTGCTCCAGTAGAGGCCACCATGGCCTCAGGCTGCCCAGAGCATCTCAGGGCTCAGAGGAGGTCACTGGCTTTCCCTGTCCCCACAGCCTCAGGGAAGGACATGGTTAATGTCTCTCCACAAATTATTACTTCTTCGTTTCCTTGTGGCTTCTTGTCTGCCTGAGTTAGCCAATACACAGGCTCATTGTATCACAGAAAAGAAAACGCACGTTTGCCTGTTAATGTAATAAATACACTTACAGCCACTTCGTGTATTGCCAGTGAGTCCAAGTTGAGAAAGTCAGTGGGCGCCGCCCACCTCACGGCAGGGAGGAAGTGCGGGGTCAGCGCTGGCCTCCTGGAGAGGGCAGCCCGCAGGGTGGGCAGGGCTGTGGGAGGCCTGGTTTCCTGCCGCTGGGTCCAAGGAGGCTTTGTTCAAGGAAAGAAGGGGACCCCAGAAGAATGGGGCTGCTGCTCTCGTGCCCGCACACCTGAGCCCTCGGAAGTGTCAACAGGAACAGCTGTTTGTGACTGAAAGCTTGAGACGTCCGGGCTGCATCGTGCGGCAGCACCCTGGTGTCCCTACCGCTGTGCGGGCATTTGCGCCGCTCCTGGCAAAACGTGTGCGTGCACAGACACAGGTGTCCTTGTGTTCTTTATTTGCACAGTGCCATGTCAGAAGTTTCCTGTGAATGAATTTACAGTCAGTAAAGCACATGTCTACTAGAAAACACAAATGGGGTTTGCCTGGGAACTGGGCTTACGTGGCTTTGCTTGTTTGTGTTCAGACAGGCAGGGAAGGTTCTGGCACTTGTTTACTGCTCCTTAGGCATTTCCCACAGCTTAACCACGTCCTTCGTGGCACCTGCCTCTGTGATGCACATCCACTGTGCTGAGGTCACTGTGCTGTGTTGTGGAGTTGACCGTGATCACCAGGCTTGTTCACAACCAATCTGCACTACTTGTCATTTATTTCTGAGCTGCTGAAAAAACAGTGACACTTCTGACACGTTGGCCAGAAACAACACATTCAAATAACACGGAAGAAACGCCTGGGAATGTCTTTTTTGTATTTAATTGTCTTACACACTTAGTTTATCTAACTGGCAATTTTGTAAACATATACTTCAATGTCAAGATTCGACTGGAAACATAATTTTCGTACAAAGGTTGTGAATTGAAATGTGGTCGTGGCATCTGCTCAGTGCTGCACCAGCCTTTCCTGCCTGCTTCTCCCCTCAAGGGAGTTAGCTCTGTTCCACACAGTAAAAATTAAAGTGGCCTGGCTTACCAGCAATTACATTCTCACTTTTCCCTCCCAGCTCATTTTTTAAAAATTGCTAACAAGGCTGTTGGTGCAAATTTATTCATAACAGATGTGAAGGAGGGGCCGGTGGGGCTTCTTTCCTGTTCGGCACATGCCGGACCGGCAGCAGGCAGCCTCTTTACGGGGAGAGGAGGCCATTCTGCAGGCTCTCGGCCCAGGGCCATCCCTTGCCCAGCCCCCTCCCCCTCATGCTCCACCACAGTCTGCACACGGAGTGCCCCCCTTATCAACACGCCAGAGCCAAAGCGGACAGAGAGCCATGTGGGGGCGGCAGCAACACATCCACACCAAGCAGGCCTGCCGCAGGGTCTCCACTCGGGAGTCAGCACCATTCACTGCAGTGCGCCTTGGCAGTCTGCACGGCTCCAGCCCGTGGCAGACGGGAAGAATCATCAAGTGCCTCCTGCTCTTAGCAAAACGAGATCACTGTAGATACAGCTATGGAGTAAGCTTTGCAGACAGCAAGGTGGCTTAAAAAAATCAATTCCAGAAAATGCATTATTTATCGGAAGTCCAAACCCTTGGCATATCCAGTGTAAATTTATTTTTTGACAGCATCCAATAAATCCCAGTAAAGGAGCTAAATTAAGATCTTAACATGAAAAGTGGAGTCGGAGCTCTTTAGGCAATGCTGATATGCACTTCATTTTATGCCCATGGGTGGTCGGCAGCAAGTTTTATTTGCAAAGCAGCATTAGCAAACAGAAGCAATTGCACCGTAAATGAGTAACCTCTAAATTACCAGTAGTTATATTTAATGAAATGTCCCTCAAAGTCCCTTTGTTACCTTCAAGTGACACATTGTACGGAACCTGCCCATCCCGCTAAGCTGATTTCTCAGCTGCTTCAGTCTCCTGCTCAGACAGCTTCTCTTCCGACAGAACCGACATCCAGGGCGACACCGCACGCGTGATGCTCTGCTTGGCCAGGTTGTAGTGGTTTATGACCGTGTAAAATTTCTCCCTGGCACTGGAGTCTTGCTCCGCATAGTAGCTCTCCAAGCCTTCTGGAATGCACTGGGTGTTCTGAAAGACAAGAAGCCATTGAGACCATGCATCGATGCAGGAGGGATGCCAGTCTGTGTCAACAAACAGCCAAAGATACTCACTGAGCTCCTTCCCTGAGCTTGGAGCAACAAACACAGTGGTGTGCAAAAGCAAGCGTGGATCCTGCCCTCAAGAGTGCACAGCCCAGGGGAAGCCTGGCCTCGACTAAACATTCACAGGATAGACTCTAACAGGTACCATGGCAAACTGGTACTCGGGCTCAAAGCGTGTGTGTGTAATAGGACAGGCCTTCGCTAAAGATCTTGCACTAGTTGTCATTTGTTTTTAATCTACTAGAAAACAGTGACACTTCTGACATGTCCAGAAACAACCAACTCAAATGAGGACGGAAGGAAGGTGAGAAGGTCTTCTCTCGAGCCAGGTTCCCAGCGGGCCTTAGGTGAGAGACAGGGAAGCACTCAAGGCAAAGGGACGATGAGTGGAGGAGTCTTGGGGCAGGACGACAAAATGACCGCAGGACTGAATGCAGGACCTGGAGCCCGATGTGAGGGCTGGAAGACGCAGGCGTCAGAGGGACCAGGCCTCAGCACAGCCCTGAGGTCCTGGAGGAGGCGTCACCCGCAGAGCACCAGAGGGCTGCTGCGGGGTCTCCAGAGTGGGGTCAGGGCTGTGCTGGAGCCACAAAACCTGGGGAGGCCACAGACCCCTAAGATTGCAAGTGAAATTCTGCTGGATGGGCTTTTTGGAGAGAGACCAGTCCATGGCAGTCTTCAGCTTGTCAAGATCCTGCACCCAGGCCTGGCTGCTTGTCCCCTGCCCCGTAGTCACGGCTGGTGCTGGCGGAGCACTGACAGGCACGGCAGTCAGCGTGCTCACACGGTGTGGAGACCCTGCTCGTCAGCCCGCCAGGAAGGTATGCAGAGACTGCTAAGGGTCTTCCGCTCCCGTTTCCCTGGAGCTGAGCAGGGCACGTGCGACAGCTGAAGACTACGTTTCACAGCCTGCCCTGTGGCAGGTGAGGCCGGTGCTAATTTCTGGCCAGTGGGATTCGGGTGGATCTAACAGGAGCAGGTTCCAGACTGGGCCCTTACGGGGGAGCTGCCTGCCCTCCACTTCCCATCCCCTTCTTGGCCAGCTCTGACCAGCAGAGGACAAATGCTGGGGGTGGCTGGGGAGCAAGAGACACGGAATTAGGACTACGGGATGACTTCAGGGACCCTGCACTGCCTTCCAGCCTGGACTTGAGTGCGAGAGTAATAAACCTGCCGTCCCGTCCAAGCCAAGTGACCAAAGCATTTCACTCAGGCCAAGAGTCTCTTTATCAGATAGGAAAGTGAGACTGCAGTTGAGTCGGGGGTCTCTGGCCTTAGCCACCATCGCAGCACCTGGGAAGTTTCTCAGGCCCTCCCCGCTAAAAGTCCGAGCAGGTCTGTGCTGTAGTAATCTGTGTTGTGAAATGTCTCCCTGGTAAGTCTGAGGCTCAGCTCCCGAATCCAGCATCTCGCCCAAGGCCCCTTGCCGGTAAGTGGCAGAGTCCACAGCGCGCCGACCAACTCCTGGTCCCTAACAAGAAACCCTTGCGGCTTTGCACCCCTGCTGCTGAAAGTGTTCAGGTCCCTTCCCCGTCCTGGGGAAAGCGACAGAAGCTTCCTTTGATGACTCAGCGTCTTGGGGCACCTCAGGCCATCGCTGGGATGGTCCATGGTGGCCTCCGTGCCAGTGGAGGGGCTGCCGGGAGACACTTGGCCTGGCCCAGGGCACCCCAGGGCACCCCCCCCCCCGCCCCGCCCGAGCGCAGGGTTTCCCAATCTCTGAGAGCTGAAGGCAGGTTCACCAGGCACCC
This sequence comes from Varecia variegata, assembly GCA_028533085.1. Classification (NCBI taxonomy): domain Eukaryota; kingdom Metazoa; phylum Chordata; class Mammalia; order Primates; family Lemuridae; genus Varecia; species Varecia variegata. The sequence continues at coordinate 163,082,786 of CM052436.1, read as the reverse complement.
GGCTGAGGGCCTGCTCCGAGGTTGTCCTGTGGGCCCCAGGCCCGTCTGCCCCTTCCTGGCAGTGAAGAAGGACCGGGCTTCTTTCCCACACCCCTGCCCCCAACATTCTCACGGTGCCCAGCAGTGTGGGAGATGCTCTTCAGGTCCATTTTCTCACCGTGAGGCGAGTTCCATTGATCCCATTTTGTAGGTGGGGAGGTGACACCCAGAGAGATGAAGCTGCTGTCCAGGGTCACAACAGTAAGGACCACGGCTCCAGCTGGGGCCTGCGGTTGGAGCCCTGCTCACCTCACACCGTGCCGCCCCCAGGGTCCTGATCCGACACTTCCCGCCCAACGCAGTGACCAGGGACCCAGAGGCTGCTCTGATGTGCAGATTCATTCAAGGTTGCGGGCTGCTGCATGGTGTCCGCAGCAAGGGCACAGGGCTGAGCAGGCAACTGGTTGAGAGAGAGAAGGAGGTCTTGGTCACAGAAAAGCTTCCGTTTGAGCAGATTTAGAGGAGGCCTGAGTGTAACTGGGGAGTCCATTCTTTCACTGAGTGAGCTCTCTCTCCACCTGGACAGTTCCTACACGGGTGCCCATGTGCATGTCTAGGAAAAGGAGCATCGGGGTGAGCTTAGCAGGTGGGCTGCCTGTCAGCTTTACACTCAAGCATGTCCCGGTTCTGTGCGAGGCACCAGGGCTTCCAAGACAGCATGACATGCCCAGGCCACGCGGCACTACTGAAACCAGCCCTGCTGTCCCCTGCCTTGTCCGTGGCCTCCACTCAGAAAACCCGAGCTTGTGCTGAGCCAGCACCAGGAAGTGCAGGCCTGTGTTGTCTTTGCAGAGGGAGGCTGGGACCTGTCTGCTGTGGGCAGAAAGTTGGATGGCTCGTGGTCCAGCGCCCAGCACACAGCGGCTCGGCTGTCACTCCTGGGGTCTGGGAAGACAGCGAGTGGTGGAGACGGGACGCGGGTTGGGGTGTCAGGGAGCACCCAGGACCCCGGCTGCACAGCCACACAGCCCGTTCCCCATGGCTCAGGCGGTGCCCTGGGTGCTGTCCCCATGTGAGTCGCCGTAGCTCCGCCTCTCCTCCGAGGCTAGCGGCTCCAGGCCACCAGCTTAGTGAAGCTGTAAAGGGATCAGCCCCTGAGGCCAACCTGCCCCGTGGAGAATTAGTTCTTCTTGCCAGCTCACTGAACCCTGAAGTGGAGAAAGCAGAAGTACCTGAAAGCCCCCTGTGAGCACAGGACTATGTTCAGAAGAGAAGTGACAAAGGAATGGAACGTGCTTGTCACTGACTGCCGCTCGCGCAACATTTCAGGAGTTGGCGCTGCAGAAGCAGCTCAGCTTTGGAGCCAGGCCCACCGCTGCAGCTGAGTTCACTTGTGGGCCTTTCTGCACCTCGGTTCCCTCATCTGTAAACGGGCAGATGAGTCACACTGCTGGGCTGCTGTGAAGACGAAAGGCGCCGCACGTGGCTCAGGTAAGAGGCCAGGATGTTGTATATCGGACAGAAAAGACAAGCCCAAAGGGGCACCCGCTAATCATAGCATCTTGGTCTCAGCCCCACCTGGACGCTGGGAGGCCCCCGACACTCTGCACAGCAAACGGCAACTCAGACTCCCACGGACGTCCCTGGCCAGCTGAGCTCTGCCAGCCCCACTGCCCTCCCCTGCACACCCTCCCCGCCTGCTGCTCGCCACCCCTTGGCCACGGCAGGGCCACCCACTACCGTCCCGCCCCAGTGCCCAGCACGGAGCCCTGCGAGACCGGATTCGGCCAACACCTGTGGAGCAGCGGCCCTGCTCTGGGCCGGCATCCGGAGATGGCTCAGAAACATGGTGCCCAGCCCAGGGAGAGGACAGGTGTGTCACCAGATGCCGTGCACACAACATGACTGCAAGGAGACCGTGCTGGGAAGGCGTCCTGGGGGCTGAGGGCGCAGGCACCTCAGGGCTCACGCAAGGCTCCCCCGGAGGGAGCGTGGAGCCCGGTGACACAGACGCAAGGGCTCTGCCGAGGGAAGGCACGCGGGACGGGGAAGGCTCCCTGAGCAGCTCCCACCCAGCCGCAACTCAGCCCTCCTCAGAGGGACTCTAACTCTGGGCCACCTGTCACCTGTGGACATGCCTCGGGGAGCAGGGACCCCGCTGGGTCTGGATGTTGGGCTTGGGGGGAGGGGTCCCAGACTTCTCAGCGCCTCATCCTCGTCTGCAGTAAAGCCAACAGGGCCTGCTGTGGGCGTCTGAGCGCCACGGTGGAAGAGAGCAGCCAGTGTAAAAATACTGTGGGGTGCGGGCAGTTTCCGCCATTATGTTTAAAACATTTTTTTTTTTTTTTTTTTGAGACAGAGTCTCGCTCTGTTGCCCAGGCTAGAGTGCCGTGGCGTCAGCATAGCTCACAGCAACCTCAAACTCCTGGGCTCAAGCGATCCTCCTGCCTCAGCCTCCCAAGTAGCTGGGACTACAGGCATGTGCCACCATGCCCGGCTAATTTTTTCTATATATTTTTAGTTGTCCAGCTAATTTCTTTCTATTTTTAGTAGAGATGGGGTCTCGCTCTTGCTCAGGCTGGTCTTGAACTCCTGACCTCGAGTGATCCACCCGCCTCGGCCTCCCAGAGTGCTAGGATTACAGGCGTGAGCCACCGCGCCCGGCCCATTATGTTTAAAACTTTTCAATGATACATAATGACTTCGTGTTTTTTTGTTTTTTTGTTTTTAAAAAGCAGAGGTAGAAACTCAGTGTGTCCTCCCCAGCCCGAGTCTGCCTTTTAAACCCCTTCATGACACCCCTCAGCTTGGGGCCACTCAGGGGTGGCCGGCAGGAGCAGCTGCCCAGCAAGGACCCTTCCCCCAGCCCAGGCCGGAGCCGCCCCGGCACCTGCCGTCCCTGCCTGGGCACCCAGCAGGCTGCTGTGCTGGGTGCCCCGACAAACCGAAGGGCGTGGCCTGGGGCGCTGTGACAGCCTCGCTGTGCTCCACTGCCCCGCTAGGAAACGGGGTACAACGGTCCCCTCCCAGGGGTTCTGGGCGCATCCAGGAGATCAGAGACGCAGGGAAGAGGCAGGGCAAGGACATAGGGTGAGCTCACGCCTCCCCCTTCTCAGCTTCAGCCAAGCGCAGCTGGGCACAGGCCAGCAGCTCCCCGGCCCTCCCAGCTGCGTTCTCAGAAAGGACCCCCCATTAAATATTAGTGGAAAATGCCCAAGACCCATGAGACGCCACTCCGGTACGGCCTGTCCGGGACTCTAAGCCCCCGAGGCTGGCTGTGCACCAGACACCGCAGGGCCTTTTCAACGGCAAATACTGGCCCTTCCAACGCTGCCACCGTCTGATCTGCAGCCCGGCTGGGGGCCAGGGTCACCTCCTAGGCCGTCACCCACCTGGACCAGGCCACCTAGCGGGACTCAGCTGCCCCCTCCAGCATGCAGGGAACTTGGCCCAGGCCCAGAGGGGCAGAGCCAGGAAGGCTGCTGGCCTCAGTTACTCGGGAGCAGTCGGTTTGGGTGGGGACTTCTGGCCCCAGGTAGTTGTCCGCTGCACATCCCCGTTCCCACACAGGATGCTGCTCCTGCATGTGCCTCTGCTCCCTCTCCGCGACATCAGCCTCTCTTGCATCACCACGCTAGACCAGGTCCTTCCCCTTTGCCCCCCCCCCCCACAGATCCAATCAATCTCCCAGCGTGCTGCACATCGGTCCCCCTCCGCCCCCCGCACTCTGCTCTTCTCTCCCCGGTCATCTGGCTACCCCGTCTCCCCCTTCCAATCTCCAGCCTCCCCAGGTGGCATCACTTTCCCTCCCGCAGAGCCTTTGTGGCACTCAGGATGCCACATGCTGGCCACAAGCTGGCCCACCGTGCACTGCCTCCCTGTCCCCGCAGCCCGTGGATACCTGCCCCATCTGCGCTCTCTGCTTCCGAGCTCAGCTGGATCTGGGCCAGCCCTACCCGCTCCCCTCCCCCCGCTCCCCTCCCCCTCCACTTCGCTGCCTGGGAGGCGCCATCTCAGCCTCTAGACAGAATCAAGCTCTTCGGCCCCAGCCCAGGGCAGGCACAGGCCTTGCTGAATGGCACCAGCGAAGTGGTGTGGCTGCCCTCTGCCAGGTGCCCTTCCCAGAGACCTGCGGACCCCCTCATTCACCCACCGTGAGACTTTACACCAACACCGACCACCCTTCTAGAAACGACAACCCCTACGCTGCATGCCCACTTCCCTCGGCCTTCTTTTCTGTTTATAACCACCTCACGGCCCAGACAACTGACCTCATGTCGCTGAGAATGCAAGGGAGTCGCACGAGGCCCGGGCTGTGCCTGGTGGCCCTCGGCTGTGCTCTGGCACCAAGGACGGCAGTGGTGCCTGGCACTCAGGAGGCACCAAGTAGGTGCCGGCCAGTGAAGGAAGGGCTGAGGCGCCAGAGCCCTGAGGGACAGACGACACGGAAGGAGAAGGGACCTGGGCAGGGAAGCATGAATTCCAGCCTTTCCTGCTCTGCACCTTCACATGGGCGAAAGCAAAGCCCAAACCCAACCGCCCAGCGACACTGACAAACGGAGCTGGCGTGTGCATGTGCTCGGCCAGCCAGCTCGGAGACAGCTGGCTGCTCCTGGTTTCTTTTAATTAGTGCCAAACCTTGGAAATAACCATTTCACGTTGGCTCTGGAAAGTTCAGAACCAGATACCAAGTGCAGGGAAACAGGAGTCCACAGCAAGGGCGTTACACTGTCCGGGCTGCCCAATGACACTTTGGTCAACAACAGGCGAAGGCACAGTGGTGATCCCATGACACATGGAGCTCCGTCACAACTGAGCGGAAACGTCCCTGTCACCGACGCAGTCACAACATGGAAATGCAACAGACCTACCGCTCTGCCAGGCGTACTAGAGTCTAGCATGTGTTACACAGTTAGTTCCAGTGCACAATACTTGACAATGACAATACATGACTATGTCATTGGTCTATGTATTTACTATACTCTATTTTTTATTGTTATTTTAGAGTGTTCTCCTTGTATTTATGTAAAAATATCCGTAAAACGGCCCGGCAGGGCTTCAGGAGGTGTCCAGAGGCATCGTTAGCACAGGGGATGGCACCTGCATGCCTGTCACTGCCCCTGAGGCCCTGCCAGTGGGACAAGACGTGGAGGTGGAAGACAGTGACACTGAGGATCCTGACCCCATGTAGGTCTAGGCTAATGTGTGTTTTGGTGTCTTAATTTTTTAAAAAAGGTTTAAAAAGTAAAAAATAAAAGTAAAAAAATTTAAAAATACAAAACGCTCATAGAATAAGAACATAAAGAAAGAAAATATTTTTGTACAGCGTTTTAAGCTAAGTGTTATTACCAAAGCGACAAGTTTTTAAGAATTAAAACGTTTATGAAGTAGAAAAGTTACAGTTAGGGTTAACTTATTATTGAAGAGGGAAAATTTTTTATGTAAATTGAGTGTGGCCTCGGTGTCCCGTGTCTGACGTGTGCAGCAGTGCACGGGGACAGCCACCGTCCCTCGAGCTCCGCCCACGGCCGTGCCCTACACAGGGCGCCACTGTGCGCCTTGCACACGGCGTTTTGACTGTCCTGTGTCGTGTCTAGAGTGTTCAGCTGCTCAGATACTTGCCGTTGCATGACAGCTGCCTCCAGCTCTCAGCAGAGTGACCTGTGTGCAGGTAGCCGAGGGCAACAGGCTGTGCCACACGGCCTCGGGTGTCGTGGCTGCGCCCTGTGACATTGGCACAGTGAAGCAAGCCCCTGGCAAGGCTTTCCTCAGAATGTGTCCCCATCGCTAAGTGACGGTGACCCTGCTTCCTGCAGGCTTCGTCCTCTCTCTCCGCGCTCCCTCCCTCCACCTCATCTTCCCTCCCTTTACTTCTCTCTCTTTCTTTAATCCCGTTGTGCTGTGTGTTTCTGTGCCCCACTCGGGCTCGGGAGGCGGAGGCCTCTGTGAGCAAAGCGAGCACTTCCCCAAGTAGCCCAGTGCCTCGGGGGGCCAGGGGGGGCCACAGGGGGCCTCTCGCAGGAGGGAACCAGAGCCTGGTGCTGCCTGGGCCAGGGCTTCCCCAGCGTGTCCTGTCCTCTGTCATGTGGCCAGCACGGTCCCCTCCCTCTCTGTCCCCTGAGCAAGGTATCGGGAGGGAAATGGCACCTGGGCACGTCCCACGGCAGCCCCTGGCTGGGCCTTCCAGGAGGGCCCTCCCCAGGCTGCGGAGGTCAGTCCCAGGGGTCAAGTCCGAGAGTTTCCTTCCAGTTGGTCCCACCGTGCCTTCTGCCTACCTGCCCTGCTCTCCAGCCAGGGCCTCCGGCAAGGATGCTCCTGTCGCCATCCGCAGAGCACAAGGGCCTGCTGCTCTAGTGCCTGTCCCTGTCTAGCTGGCAGAGCTGGAGTGGCCTGGAGCTCAGGGAGAGAACAGGGAGGGGCAAAGCGTCCCGGAGCCTCCGGGGAGATGGAGCTTTACCTTGAGGACGAACCCGTCGGGGCAGGCGCGGTCATACTTGTACACCTTGTAGACGACCAGGAAGACGACACAGGTGAGGAAGGCCAGGGCAAAGAGGACCAGCACGGAGACCTGCAGGCAGAGCAGGGACGTCAGGGGCGGCAGGAAAGGCAACAGGACAGATGTGCACGCTGCGCGCCCGCACCAGCATGTGCAGACTGTCTCTGGACAAGCCACCGAGAACCTGGGCAGGGCGGCTGGGGACCGGAGGTCAGGGGATCACTTTTCACTGGAAAACTTTTTGTATCATTTTAATTTTTCACCATAGCCACGTGTCACCTTCATTTTAAACTGGTTATTGTTAGTGTTCCAGCTGCTCACAGAGCGCAGGGTGCAGTATGAGGGAGGCTCAGCCTTGCCCAGGGGCCCGCGCACCACCTGCACGCACGACTGGAGCAGGGCCTGGCTGCTGCCCTGCCGGTCCTCGAGGTGATGCGTCAGCCCCGGCTCGGAGCTGGGTTGCAGCGTCACAGGGACACCAGCCTGCCCTTGCCCGGGACCAGCTAAGCAGGAAAGACAGAACCTCTGCAGCCCGTCACCTCCGCCCTCCGCAGCTTCCCATGTAGGTACATCGAGGTAGTGTCCCTGAGGACGGGCATTCGGTTTTCTTCACGGTGCCATGCCGAGTGCTAGGCTCGCCTGACAGGTGCTCAGGTAGTGTTTCCAGTGAGCAAATGACAGCGTGTGTGAAGCTGCACAGAGGCAGGAGCCCTGCCCCAGCTTGTGGGCACAGGCAGGAGTCACAAGATGACACTGACTGTGGACCTCGAAGGTGCTTACCCGGCTGCAGGGGGCGCTGGCAGGGCGAGGACATGTCCCAGGGTCAAGAAGGCACACAGGTGGCCCTGCCCCAGCCCGGGTAAGCGGAGGGATAGCTACGAGGCTCCCTGGACAGAGGGAAGGAAACAGGCCCCAGGGCACTGGGTACCGGCGTGCGGCAGGGGCTCTGTCACCTGCGTGTGAACACGTGCGTGTGAACATGTGCAGAACCGTTGGCGTCACCTGCCCACCCGGCAGCCTGCGAGCCGCAGGGCAGCAGGGACGCCTTCCCCGGCCACACAGAGAACCCCGCGGCTTCCTGAGGCTGAAGCCCCCCCCCACCCCGCCCTGCTGGTCTGCGGCGGGCCAGCGCTGCCTCAGGACCCCTGGGCTCAGGGCCCATCTGTGAAAGGGAACAAAAGCCCCTGCAGCACCAGGTCCTGGGGAGACAGGAGACGATGGAGTGAGAAAGTGCGTTACAAGCCACAAAGCACGGTCACCTGGAAGACAGGAGGCCACCGCTGGGAACGCTGAGGCCCCTGGATGACTCTTCTTCTCTTTGGAGGCCCCAGGCACCAGCCCGGGTCCCGGCGCTGAGTTCCGCCTACAGCTCGCCAGCTGTGCCAGCCTGGAAACCCAGAGCCTCTCTGGGCCACTGTCTCCTTGACTGATGGGGACAACGGCGCCAACACCCCCCAGTGGCTGCAAATGCCCATGAAGAGTCACAGTGGTCACTACAGCTGGTCAGTCCCCTGCCCCCGCCTCTTGGGCTCTGCATCTGCAGAGTTCAGAGCTGTCCCCAGGCCTGTGTCTTGGCTACCCCAGGCCACAGGGCCAGCCAGATGGGGTAGCTCAGGGCTGAGGGACGTGGCCTGTCTGTCACTGGTTTCCTGTCCACTGTGCTGCCAACGCGGCTGGTCCCCGGCACTCTGACTAAGCGCCCCAGGGCGGGCCGAGGGGCAGCCCCAGGACCCAGTGACTCCAGCCCAGGCTGCTCCCTCCCTCCCACCTCCTTGCACAGCCACCGCTGGTCACTTTCCACACCCATCTCCAGACCCCCCCACCCCGCTCACACCCACTGCAGCCTGAATGACACCTGTCTCCACTGTGTCCCCTCACCCAGGCAGGCAGACAACCCTGCCACCTCTGAGGAGGCCCTTCCTATGTCTCTAAGTCCTGCTGGTTTCTCGGTCACGTCCCTTGCCTCCATCCCCACCCCGGCCCAGCCTCTGCGACCCTTCACTGGGACTGTCCCCCTCCCCAAGGCAGCCAGCCCTTCCCAGGCCACCACCCTCCCCAGGGGAGAGAGACTCCAGTCTGTCTGGACAACCTGTATTGCCCACGGAGCCTGTGCCGCATGTGGGGACACAGGACGGAGCCAGGGCTGCCTTCCAGGGCCACAGTGGCCGCAGCAGCCGCAGCACACGGGCCAGCACATCAGCACCTGGACCTGGCAGCTGAGCGTGGAGCTTGATGACAAAGGCAGGCAGAGTTTGCCAGAGAAAGAAGGGGCAGCTGTCCCAGGAGACCACCCGGGCAGGGCCTGTCTGTGACAGCCGCAGCCCTGACAATGCCCGGGGCTCAGGACAGACTGCAGCAGAGCGAGGAGCACAGACCTGCGGCTCTCGCTGTCTGGCCTGGTGTCTGGGCCCGGCTCCTGCCTGTGAAAGGGCAGTGGGAGGACCGAGGGGCCGGCGCAGCCCCAGGATGCTGAGGACAGAGCCTGGGCACAGGAACACCAAGGAGCACTGTCACTGCTCTCACACCCTCGCTGGCCCACAGTCACACAGCTGGCAGGTGGCAAAGCTGGACTCTCAACCCTCTATGTCAGCTGCACTGCCCCATGCCCACCCGGGCTGCTGCCTCGCTCCAACCCACCCTTGCCAGGGACCCACAGCAGGGCGGCCTCGCTCGGGGTCCCTGGGGAGGACTGGGTTCAGTGTCACCGGGCTCCCTGGGGAGGACTCGGTTCAGTGTCACCGGGCTTCCTGGGGAGGACTGGGGGTTCAGTGTCACCGGGCTCCCTGGGGAGGACTGGGTTCAGTGTCACCGGGCTCCCTGGGGAGGACTGGGTTCAGTGTCACCGGGCTCCCTGGGGAGGACTGGGTTCAGTGTCACCGGGCTCCCTGGAAACTCTGTATATTCTATTCTGCACATGTGAAAACGCTGTTCTGGGAAGAGGTCCACGCCACACCGCAGCTGACACACCCTGTTAGGACAGGATTCGAGTCCTTGCAGAGACACGGCAGCCCTTCAACCTACCCTTGGCTCACAGCAGCCACACGTCTAGGCTTACAGAACCCCCCTCCATGGGGCTGTGGGGAAACCACTTCCTCGGGGGCGTCCTCTGCAACCTGGCCTCACGGCTGAGGAGCTCACAGAACTGAGGAACAAGAACACGACCGTCCCTGGAACAGTCGAGGGGAGAAGCCCTTCCCTGCAAGCTGTCCTCGCCCCAGCCCTGTGCAGCTCCGGGGCTGGCCCCTCCTTGGCCACTCTGTGGCATGGCATCCCCCCATGGTGACCATAGGCCTTTCTAGAAAGATCCCCAGCTGGCTAAGAGTTGAAACCTGGCTCTGCAAGCTGCTGACTGTGTGACCTTGAGCAGGTCGTCTGGCCTCTCTGCAGTGGGGGATGGCGCCGCCCACCCTGACGCATCTATCAGGAGAATGACAGAGACCAAGGGCTGCGCGCATGCTGGGACCCCTGCTGGGGACTGAATCCTGTCCCCCTCGGAAAGACATGCTGACATCCAACCCCCAGGACCTGTGAGTGGGCCCTGATTTGGACACAGGGTCTCTGCAAATGCAATCGAGTTAGGATGAGGGCGTGAGGTGGGCCCCCATCCAATCCAGGGGCTCTGTGTCTTTTTACAGAGGGGAAGTTTGGACACAGAGACCAACAGGTGTGCAGGGGAAGGCCACGTGAAGATGGAGGTGGCACACACCACGCAATGCCACGGCTGGCCAGCCACCCCCAGAGACTAGGAGGGAGTCCTCCCCGCGGGCTTCCGAGGAAAACCTTGCACACCTTGACTTCGGACTTCTGGTCTCCAGAATTGGGGGACACATTTCTGTCGTGCGAGCCCCCAGCTGGGGCTCTTTGTTGGGTAGCCCCAAAGATCAGGGCTACATGTGGGGGGCCGGGACTGCTCCCCTCCACTGAAGATCTCTGTCTGCCATCGTCCCTGCTCCTTCCCCAGCAGGCCAGCCTGTGCTGCCTTCTCTCCTCCTTGCCCCTCAAAGCCTGGCCAGCCCCCATGCCTCCAGGAAGGCTCTGGAACATCCCAGCCTCTCTCTGGACACCAATCACACATGTGGGCACTAAGTGACCCAGCATCTATTCTTTCCTAATTCAAGTGAAATAAAAGTCTGTCCCAGTTTAGAGACTCATGAGCGTCTGCACCCCTGACCCCATGAGATAATTAGGAATATTTGAGAACAAAGGGTGAAATTACTGAGCCAGACATGTGTGTTTCCTCTAGAACCTTGGAGTACCTATTAGGCTTTCTCTACAATGACCCACCAGGACCATAAGCGTTGGGGGAGCCATGACCACCAGTGGCTCCACCTTTCAACCAGTTTGAAAATACTGGGGTCAAAAAAGATGCATCAGCCATTCACTGTCTGGGACTAAGAGTCAGAAAGCCCTGAGTTCAGGCCTGCTCGGCCACACACACGAGCCTGGAAGGGTCATGTGCCTCCCCGGCCCCCGGTTCCCTCTCATCTGTGCAAGGTGGACGGGGGGCACGCAGCAGATCCCGTGGCCGGCAGGCGGCAGGGCACCGCGAGCCCTGTTCCCACACAGCGCCGCCTCCCAGCAGGGAAGAAACCTGGAGACTGTCCAGCCCAACACCTTTCTCTACATGTGACGAAGGCCCAGCCACAAAAGGCAGCGCCCTCAAGTCGACCGACAGGACAGCCCGGTGACCCCAGAGTAAGAGGAGAAGCAGCGGCCATTCGCAGTGGTCCCAGCCTGGGCGCAAAACGCCTCCACTGTGGCTGCCTGTGAGGGTCGTGGAAGCTTCGGAAGATCCCCAGGTCTGGACCCACCCAGAGTAGGGACTGAAATGTCGGGGGTGGGATCCAGACACCAGTGTTGTTGAAAACGGTCCAGATGCTTCTCACGTGCTGCCCAAGCCGGAACTGAGGGGTACACAGAGGCCCCCACGCTGGGCAGGTTCTGCGGCCTGAGCACTACTGAACCACCAAGCTAGATACTACACTCTCAGGACAAACTCGATGTGACTTCTGCCATCATCTGCACCATGGCAGGCAGTTGAAACGAGTTCTGTGGACTCCTTACGACAGCACCTGCAAGGTAGACCACCACATTTCACAAACAGGGAAGCCGAGGCTCAGATATAAATGACTGGCCCAAGGCAAGCTGGTTGTGGTTGGCTGAATAATGGTCCCCAAAGATACCCAGGTCCTAATCCCTGGAACCTTCTGGGGTAAGGGACTTGGCAGGTGTGATCTAGCCAAGGGTCTCAAGATGGGGAAATTGTCCTGGGTTGTCCAGGTGAGCCCTAGATGTCCTCCTAAGAGGGAGGCAGAGGGAGATTCTACCGCGGAGGAGATGGTGACGTGAGCAGAGAGAAACCGGAAGATGTTACCCTGTAGGATCTGGAGGTGGAGAAAGGGGCCACAAGCCAAGGAATGCAGTTCTGGAAAACAGAAAAGGCTTCCACAAGAGCCTCCGCACAGAGCAGGGCACTGCAGACACCTTGACTTTGGCCCAGTGAAACTGGTTCAGGACCTCTGGCTGTAGAACTGCGAGACGGCTGTATGCTGCGTTAAGCTGCCACACTGTGGTAATTTGTTACAAAAGCCCCAAGAAACTTGTATATCTCCTTTCAAGTTCATCTCCCCACACACGGGGCCGCTGAGGGCAGGGCTGTGTCACACATCTGGCACAAAGAAGCTGCGTCCCGCATGTGCATGAGTGTGTGAGTGAACGAATCCAGTTGCAGATAACCCATCTCCTAACGAGCCTCGACTGAGCAAACCCCTGGGCCCCTGGAGCCCACTCAGAATAACGTCTCAGTCAAACAGAGCAGGCGTTTAGTCTGCAGGAGCTGCTGGCTGCCTAGTTGAAGGCTTCGCTTAAATAAAGCCATTTCTTAAGCAAACAATCCACCTGGAAGGAGGCGGGACCCAGGGCAGCTCTTCCCTCCACTGCCCCAGGCCCAGAAAGCTGAGGTTGACAGACAGTGCCTGCCCCTACACCGGCCGGCCGGGGTGGGCCTGTGAGACGAGGGACAGGGAGAGGGGTATTTCCTTGGAAGCAGGGCCTTTGTTCCAGGGCCCGTGTCTCCATCAGGCACAGCACGCACAGTGCCTGGGCCTCCCACGCTTGCAAGAACCCATAAAAATGTTTTGATTTTAATTCTGTTTCACAATTAGAAGGAAAAAATACTATAATGATAATGAATATGTAATAAGGACAGGCCGGACTGTATCCGTCTTTAGACAAGACTGCCATAATTCTCTCTTTAATGAAGAAAGGGCCACGAAGGCCGAGTGCCCCAGGCCCAAAGGCCCTGCTTTCCTCCATCTCAGGGATCCCCAAGTGGCCAGTGGACATTCGCAGGTGATCTGACCATGGCCCCCGCGGAGGGTGCATCTCAGGAGTTGGCTGAGAAGCCTGTAGGGTTGTATGGTCCTGTGGCGTCACCCTGGCGTTACGTCTTCACCACACAAGGCGAGAACGCAGAGCAGGCCCCTAACCTTGCTTGGGAAGGCTGCCGAGAGGGGCGTCTGGTCCTGAAGGAGGAGGAGCTCATCAGGGAAGCAAGGGAATAGGGAGTCTAACAGGGAGAAGGGGTTTGTGCCAAAGGCCTGAGATGCCAAAAAACATGGTGTGCTAGGCCAGTGTGGCTGAAGCATCACATGTCCTGCAGGAGACGGGACATGAAGCAGTGAGTGCACTAGAGCCTGGAGGTGGGGGAAGCCGGGTGCAGGGTTCTGCCATACTTGTGCCACTGACTGCTTGGACCCCCTAGTGAAGCCACAAATCCTTCTCAGAATGATGTTTTAAGTGCATAAAACACTACACGTAGGCTTGCAAAGAAAACTAATTATACTGAAATACCGTTATGAAAATGTTGCAAAAATATAAATTTGTAATATAATAATATATACGTGTTTATTTATTAACACACTAAACAACAAAATCTTGTAAATACTGATTTCAAAGGACCAGTGAGTATAAACACTATCCCAAGATCTTGGCAACCACTGCAGCATGATATGAAAAGGCCTGTGATCTGCGGGGGCGACCCAGTCACAGGTACAGTAGTACCTAACACCTCTGTAGTTCATTGGCTACGTTAAAAAGTGAAGGAACTTGTACACTGAAAACTATAAAACATTGCTGAAAGAAATTAAAGAAGACCTAAATAAAGGGAAAGATACCCTGTGTTCAAGGATTGGAAAACTTAAATAGTAATTATATTAATATTAAGATGGGAATACTTCCCAAACACAATCTCTATCAAAATCTTAACAGTCTTTTTATTTTTATTTATTTTATTTTTTTTGCAGAAATGGAATTGCAAAGGACCCTGAAGAGCCAAAACAGTCTTGCAAACAAAGACTAAATTGGAGGGCTCATCTTCCCAATTTTAAAACTTAAAACTACAAAGCTACAGTAATCAAAATAGAGTGGTACTAGCATAAGAACAGACATATAAATCAATGGAATAGAACTGAGTCCAGAAATAAAATTATACGTCCATGGCCAACCGATTTTCAATAAGGGTACCAAGATCATTCAATGGGGCAAGAACAGTCTCTTCAACAAGTGTTTTTGGGACCATATGCAAAAAAATGGTGTTGGACCCTTACCTCACATGATATACAAAAAATAACTCAAAAAGGATCAAAGACCTAAATATAAAAGCTAAGTCATAAAACTCTTAAAAGAAAACACAGTGGAAAATCTTCACAACATTGGATTTGGCAACAGTGTCTTAGATACGACACCAAAAGCACAAGCAACAAAAGAAAAACTAAATGGTACTTCACCAAAATTTTAAATTTTTGTGCATCAAAGAAACTATCCAGAAAGTGAAAAGAGAACCTACAGAATGGTAGAAGATATTTGCAAATCATATAAGGGCCTAGTATCCAAAATATGTAAGGAACTCAAACAACTCAACAACAAAAAGACAAACACTAATTAAAAATGGGAAAGTACTTGAATAGATATCTCTCTAAAGAAGATATACAAATGGCCAACAGGCACATGAAAAGATGTTTAACATCACTAGCCATTAGGGAAATACAGGTCAAAACAACAATGAGATACCAGTTCACACCCACTAAGATGGCTATAATAAAAAAAATAACAAGTGTTGGTGAAAATGTGGAGAAATTGGAACCCTTGTACACTGCTCATGAGAATGTAAAATGGTGCAGCTCTATGGAAAAAAGTTTGGCAATTCCACAATATGGTAAATATAAAACTACCACATGACCCAGCAATTCTTCTCCTGGGGGTATACCCAAAAGGATTTAAAACAGGTGTTCAAAAAAAACTTGTACATGAATGTTCACAGCAGCACTACTCATAATAGCCAAAATGTGGAAACAACACAAATGTCTATCAACCAATGAATGTATAAACAAAATGTAGTCTGGCTATACAATAGAATATTACCCAGCCATAAAAAGGAATGAAGTACTGATACATGCTACAACACTAAGTGAAAGAAGCCAAGCACAAAAGGTCACATATGCTATCATTCCATTTATAGGACATGTGTAGAATAGGTAAATCTACAGGGACAGAAAACAGATTGGTGGTTCCCAGGGGATGGGGGAGGAAAAAGGGAACGAGAGTGACTGCTTAATGGGTATGGGGTCTTCTTTGGGGGAGATGAAAATGTCCTGGAACTGGGTAGTGATGATGATTGGACAACATGGTCAATGTATTAAGTGGCACTGAATTGTACACTTTAAAATGGTAAGTTTTGTATTTTGTATATTTTACAACAATTTTTTAAAAAAATGGTCCAGTGGTCTGGCATGGTGGCTCATGCCTGTAATCCCAGCACTCTGAGGGGCTGAGGCCAGGTGTTTGAGGCTGCATTGAGCTGTGATCACGCCACTGCACTCCAGCCTGGGCGACACAGCAAGACCCTGTCTCTAAAACATAAAAACAAAAATAATTTTTTTTAAAATGGGCCAGAGGAGGGAGGCAGGAGACACGGTGTCAGACTACTGGGGGGGCCTGACAAGAGATGGGGAGGCCAGGCCAGAGCACCCTGTGCGAGAGGGGAGAGGGATCTGAGGAGTGTTTTCTGGAAAGCACAGCAGGAACAGACAAGCACAATAGGGTACAGGCCTGGGGGGGTTATATCATAAGGAGGGACCGTGTCTCCTGGATGCCCAGCACAGTCCTGGCTGATGGCTATGGCCTGGCATCCTGACTGCTTCGTCCATCCACTATCACTCACAAAAGTGTCCCATTGGGGCCGTGAATTATATGGTCGCTCAGCAGCCCACGAACTAGTTCTTTGCCCGCTCACATGAGATAGGGTCAGCAAAATCCCATGTGACAGACAATACCTGAGCAGCATTTGGGTTCACTGTGCTCCCATCTGCTCTCCTGCCGGGGTCCTCCCGGGAGGTGGCAGTACCAGGATGTCTGCAGAGGGGAGAGTCACCCCGTAGCCCCCCTGGCACTGAGGACAGCGTGTGGTGGGCTTTGTTGTGATAGATGGATGCGGCTTTACGTCCCACTTCCACCCCTCGTTAGCTGGCTGACCTTGGCCTGCTCCTTAGCTGCTCTGGCCTTAATTAGCCACCTACAAAATCAGGACAGTAAGGTCAACCTTCAGAGACTGTCAGTGAGAGTGAAAGGAACGACACTCGGGAAGCTGGGAGCTCAAGCAGGAACGGCGCTGGGCCGATGGCACTGGGTGGCTCTCTCTGGCCTCCCAACCTCAAGGGGAGGGAGAAGGAAATGAGCATTTCTGCTGAGTAATGCAGTAAAAAAGAAAATCTTGGAGAAAGAAGACAAATCTTGACATCTTAAAGCGTTTACAGCACTAAATATTTTAGGTAACCCACACAAAAGTGCACACACAGACACACATACTCCAAGATGACTCAGCCCACGTGGGATACAATTCGGGGTGAAGCCCCCACTCTGCAGCTGGACCGGGAAGCGCAGACGCAGGCGCCAGAATCTGGCAGGATGCTCGGCACAGCTGAAGGTCACTGGGGGTGTCCGGACACATTTCTAGGGTCTCCAGTATCTCCCTACGTGAAGACACCCCAGTGCCAAGGACACGGTATCACCATTCATAAATATTTAACAATTGAAACACACCAGATTACTGGAGGCTGGAAAACAGACGGGCACAGGCAGAACAAGGTCATTAAGGATGTGAGAAGAAAATACAAACCACCCTCAGGAACATTTGTGACAGGCAGGATACAAAGGGACACCCCCACTGGAGTATCAACTGCCGCCGGAACGGCCACTCAGACGAGCCGGGTCTCTGCTTCGGAGATGTTGTCCCAGCTCTGTGCCGACCAGGAGTGACGCTCACGCGCAAGGCCAACCCGGGACCTGCGCACGGCCCTGGGGGCAGCGCGGTGCCAGGCGCGGCTGCGGCTGCACAGCCCGCACCTTCCGCGCACGGGCAGAGAGGTCTGTCATCGTAGCCACAAAGCACAGAGGGCGGGAATGAGCCCTGCTGGAACCTTCCTGTCACTGGCCTAAGCGTGGTCCCTCCGCCTCGCAGGATGGGGAGGACAGCGCGCTGACACGCCTCTGCACGGGGAGGGGGAGAGTGCAGTCTACGCATGTTTAGGTTAGTTACTTTGGGAAACGCCTCAGCCAGTGTTTATTCTCAGCATAAATACACCTCCAATTAATTAAACGACCGCTTTCCTCGTCGACACCACCCTCTCCGGAAGCCTAGGCTTTTGGCCGTCCCTGCGCCTCCCTGCGCCGCAGAGCCCTCCAGAACCCTCTCCCCAGTCAGCAGTCACCTAGCAACCAGCCTAGCAACCTCGCAGCCAAGAGATTAACCCCGGAGTGGGAATCATGAAGTAACATCACAAAAGACATTTCCTTTCAAGGGTGCCATCCAAAGGCCGATGAGGATGAGGAGCTCCTGAACTACACAAATGAGACACAAAGGGGGACAGATTATTTACGTGTTGCTTCAACATCTGACAGGTGAGATTTCATTCCTGAGATTCACACGCAGAGCTGGAAAGGACTAAGCTCACGGCTGGGCTAGGGAGTCTCTCGGAAGCTGTGCAGTCACCAACAGGACGAGGAAGACGCTGTCCCAACCACAGCTGTGACTGAGCCCTGGTGGGAGGGGTACGCACGGCCAGGGAGGGCACATCCTCCGTCCTGACCTTCCTCCGCACGCGCCCCCGCCCCCCCCACCAGTGGAACCGTCACACAGCCGCGGCACGCCTGATGGTGCATGCACTCAAGGGCCAGACATAACTGGGCAGTAAAAGGCTGGAAGAACATTCCAGAAGAGCCAGCACTCTTAGCATTCCCAAAAGGCGCCAGCCCTTCTGATCCTTCCTGCACTGTGCCAGAATGCACCCCCACCCAGAAAGGGTGGGGACTCAGGGTACATTGGAATCCCCTGGAGAGCTTGTTAAAACGCATGTTCCCAGGGTCCAGAGTCCCTGTGTTAAAATCGAACTTGGGTGACTCGACTCAGGTGGCCCCAGGCACTTGGGGAAACAGCACTTTGGAGGCTGCGCTTCACACACACACTTCACAGCAGGTGGGCCGGGAGCGGGTAAATCTCCCTCCCAAAGAGCCTTGGAGCAGGCGAAGGCAAGAGGCGCCCTCAGAATGCGGCTGTTCGTGGCAAGAGTGTGGCCTGTGGGTGTCCTGTCGAGCTGGCCGGCTGAACCAGGGCACCCACAGGCCACCGAGACGGGCTCCTGCAGCCGGGCTGCCCTGGCTCCCAGCCTGCCTCTGTCGTTCACAGACGTGTGGCCTTGGGCAGGTCTCCTGCCTTAGTCAGAATCGACAAATATCACCTGTCCAGGACTCACACCCACGTGTGGCCCAGAGAGACAGCTTACGCCAGTGACCTTACTCAGCAAGCGAGGGACCCACAGGCAGACCCAGGAAAGCTGGCCAGGTCCCCCATTCGTGGGAGTCTGGCGGCACGATTAGTCATGCGTTTTCTTATCAAGCTGTTATGGAGCATGCACTGAGTGCCGGAGAGGAAAAGCCACCACGGAGCTCTTACCGAAGCTGGCACAGAGCAGCTCATGAGTAAGCTCTGTCTGCACAAAGAGTCCCTGCAGCTTCATTTTTGGCTGACATTCTTGGCTCAGGGGGTCGCCATGGCCTGGTTCCCTTCCCTGGGTCACCAAGTCAGGTTGAGGGGCCTTTGCTTCAAAAGGCCACCCCACTGGACCTCGCCAAGACACCTGCCACAGACCTCATGCCCAAAGAGAAGCATGGGCCATCCCAGACCCTCAGAAGAGGGCGTCGTGAAGTCAGGGGGCTGGAGACCCGGACTCACATGGAAGAAATGAGAAAAAGAGTGCTTACACGGGGCAGGGCTCCGGAGTACCCAAAGGCTATGGGATGGGGAAGGAGGGTGTTGCATGCTCTGAGTGACTCAAGGCAGCAGATCGAGGGCCACAGGGTGGCAGTTCCTGGGAAGGGTTTTGAATTGGCAGAGGGAAAGGATTTGTAGGAGCAGAACAATCCCACAGCGGGTGGGTCACCTGTGGCTGAGACTCCTCGTGCAAACCTGTTCTCCAGGAGAGGCCAAAGGACCTCTGGTGCCACAGTGAAGAGCAGGCTGCCTGGCTCAAGGTCCCTGCCTCAGTTTCCCCTTGATTATAAAATGGAAATAGATAATAACGGTGCCTGTCTCATGCGGTGTTCACAAAGATTCAACGAGATAATAAGCACTACGGGCTGGCGCACTCCCTGACTCTCAGAGGCTGTGACTGCCTCGAGACAAAGGGCAGTGGACGCACAGCCAGGGGGAGGCTGGTCACAACCGAGGGGGACCTAGGAGGTTTCCCGGGGAGGTGCTGTCTGAGCCAGCCCTGCGAGGGGGAAGGGGGCGTGGGGAGGTGTGCCCGGTGGGAGGCATGGCGGAAGGTGCTGGCTTTGCAACCAGCCCCCCGGGGACCACTTGGACTCAACAGCCTCGCCTGTTAAAGGGGCCAGTGACAGCCCCTGCAGGGTGGTCACAAATCACAGAGGAGGCCATGAAAATTAAGCACAGGCACACGCCCTGCAGGTCTGTGTGCAAGACTAAGGAAATGGTATATTCCAGGGCAACCATCTGCTGCAAGGCAGGACTTGTCACCAGCAGCCAGTCTACAGGGACAAGCACAGGTGTCTGAGGTCTTCTGAGCCCTTGGGGTCTGGGTCCCAGCTGCAGCTGCTGAAAGCCCTGGTGACAAATATGCGTCATCCATGCCTTAGAGAGACCTGGGGACCTGCTTCAGGTGATCGTGCAGGAAAAGCACAAATGGAGGATGCCACGGTGCTTTGGAAACTTCGAGAGGTGGGGGACAGAGCCTGGCACACGACACACACTCAACAGATAAGGGAATAGCCATTCCAGTACCACTCGGCTCCCTGCTCTGTGGGGGCCTGAAATGCCAGGGCTGCAGAAGCAAAGGTCAGAGCAGGCGTGAGAAACCCAGACACATGCAGACACCCAGATGGTGTCCAGCCATCAGAATGGAGGCCAGGGTGACCTTGAAATCGAGGTCACTCCTGCCTCAGCCAGGGGCAGCAGCCGATCTCAGGGCGTGGACGGGGCAGGACAGGCCTGGCAGCAGACGAGGCACACGCTGACCCCACTGGCCAGAGTGGAAGAGAGGTGTCGACCTCAGGTCTGCCTGCGTCCGGGCCGTGAACCTCAAACACACGTGAACTGCTGAGCCAGCAGCCACCCAGAGCGCTCGGCACAGCGTTCTCGCACAGCAGCAGAGACCCCGGGCGGGGACTGCCCTGCGCCTCAACTTCCCCTCTGCAAGATGGGCACTACGAATAGTCGCTACTCTCAGTAGGCAGGAGGTGGAGCGTTGCTAGGAGGGTGAGATGAGCTGACACAAGTAACCCCCAGACAGAGAAGACAACGCGCTTGTGGGGTCACTGTGCCAGGCAGGCCCCGAGAGGCCGCGTGGCACCGCGGGAAGGAGCAGGGACCGGGAGTCAGACTACGCCCCACTTTCCCTGGCGCTCCACGGAGCCCTCTCCTCCCCGCTCCACTCATCTGTCAGCCAGGATGGTCCCCAGGCCGCCTTCTGCAACTGACAAGGTTGTCACAAAGATCACACAGGACGCGCTGTGCCAAGGTGCTTTGGAAACTGCAGGGCATGGGGGGTGGGAGCCCCCGTGAGCCGTGGCTGAGCAAACTGCTCGCACATCCAAGTGCGGTGTGACCAGAGAGCCAGCCAGGGCTACTCTTCGAGGCCTGGAGACCCTCTCATGTCTCTCAACTCACCCCTTTAAACCTAGGCGAGGGCCACCATTTTACCTTCTTTCTAGTGTTTCCCAAAGGATGAGTTTCCAGAAGACGAATGTCCAACTTGTTCCTCACCCAGTGCCGCCTCAGAGGCCACCCCGCTGTGGGGAAGGCTCCCCCAACCCGGGCCCGACTGGAGCCCGGGCCCTCTCAGCAGCCATCCCGCAGTCCCCGCAGTCCCGTCAGCAGGGGACAGGCACACAGGGCTCCAAGCCAGGCCACCTCTGGGTCCTGGCTCTGCCACGAGAGCTGTGACCACTCTGCCTCCACTTCCGACCCCCGACCCCGGGGAGCACTGTTTGGATGAGCTCACATAGGGAAAGGGCCCAGAAGCCTGTCCAGCAAGTAGCAAGTGCTGTGCGTTAACATTTCGTCATTGTCTGGTAAATGTTTATAACCTTTGTCTAAAAGAAAGTTTATGGGTGGGTTTTCCCTATAATAAAAATAAGTAATAAGTGATCATTTTGGAAGATGAAAAGAAAAAAGAAATTTTAAAAAACCATATGGATAACATCTTGGTGAGTAGCCGGAAGCTGCCTGGTTTGTGCAGCTGGGATCAGCCCAGATGGACGCGGTCACACCCTGTTTTCTGCAGGTCATCTCTGCAGCTCAGCAGACCCTCCTGGGGGCAAAAGCAGCATCTCACCCCCCCAACCCCACGGCCACTCACCTTAAACCTCTCGGTGACACCCTCAGTGATGCTGACGGTGAACTCAGCTATCTTGGGAGGACCTGCTTTCCCTTTCTTGCGGTCAGGTTCATATTCAGTCTTGGTTTTCACGACCACCTTTCCCAGGAAACAGAGAAGCAAAAGGTCAGTGGCACAGCCAGATGCATTAGGACACATCTGCCCAAAGAGGGGGGTCCAAGAACTCTTATGTTCAAGGTCACCATTTCACCAGGAAGTAATTCACAAAAGGAATGAGAACAGGCCCTACTTATTGGAACTCTCCTCTCCCTGTGCCAGGACTTTTCAGAGAAATTACCCATTAATAATCCTGACAGCAGCCCCAGGAGGGAAATATAACTGAGGGGCAGAGAAGCTAAGCTCACTGGCCAAGGTCACACAGCTAATGGGTGGCAGGGTGGGAATTCAGTGTGGCCTCTGACTCCTGACTCGGCAGAGCTCCCTCCACCCAGCAGAGCTGCGGCCCGGGGAGGCGGGAGATACCCCACTGTGTTTTGGTCTTTACGTGCTGCCATGGGCATAAGGACAGAAGCTCCAAGCACGCCGCCCACATCCCTGCAGGACTTGGCCGAAGGAGCAGGCCGCCAGCCCATCAGGAAAGAGACCCTCGTCTACATGCCCCGTCCTCTCTCCTCTGCCCCAGCAACTGCCCCCAAAGGGTCTCCTTGCCCTCACTCGCCCACCCCACTGCCAGGTGGGAGCTGTTTTTCCAATATGGAAACCGACTCTCACCTCTGCTCCGCACAGACCCCAGGCCTGTGTCCCCACCGGCTCCAGATGGACCATGATGCCCCGTGTGGCCTCCTCCCTGGGACACTCCTGGCCCTGGCCTCACTGGCACTGTCCCTGTCACACCCTGTTGACAGGGACTGTTAACTTCTCTGTCCCCACTGGAGAGGGAGGTGTTCAGAGCAGTGTTGAGGGGTGACATAGCTCTATCCCCAAATCCCACTCCCCAGAGCAAGTGCCAGGAGGGGCTGCTGGACGGGAAGAGCCAGCCACCCCCACTCTCTTCATCCCCAGTGAAGATGCCCCTCAGTGGATGCACGCAGTTTGGAGGGGACACCTGCTCTCTAAGGCAAAGAGAATGCAGACACTCAGATGGTTTGTCCTGGGCAGCAGCTGGAGGGACCCTTAGCTGGAGCTGTGACCCCTGAAGCCAGCTTCAGGGAGCAGGAATAGGGGGAAGTGACCCATGCCAGGTGTCACTGAAAACTGATCCCAGGAGCCAGAACCCTTGTAACCACACTCCTGGCCTCGATCCTTTCCACACACTTGCCTATGCTGGAGGAGGGTGCCCACCCTGCAAAGTGCCCGTGTCTTGAGGCAGTACTTGAGTGGCACTTTGCCATCCTCAGATCCCAGCTGTCCCCAACTAGCTGTATGAGCACACACTAGCCACCTGGAGCCACTTCAGTCGCTTACGAAATGGGAACAAGGCTATTTCCTCGGGCTGCTGTGAGGATAAGGAAGCCTTGGAACCCTCAGCCCAGCGCGGGGACTTGGTTAATATTCTGTTGATCTGGATTCTATCTGCATCTGTCACTAACTGGCTAGGTGGCCCTAGACAGGTCCCTTCAACTCTCTGTGCTCCATGTCCATATCTGTACGCTGGGGGTCATGCTGGTAGTTGCCTCAGTGTTGTCAGCACATTAAAGGAATTTAAACCTGGAAAGCTCCTAGAACAGCTCCTGGCTCAGAATAAACACGCACCCCCAAACATCAGGTGAGACCCCTGGTGCTGCTGCCAGCGCTGGGACTACTTCTGCTGTGGCGCCCCCAGCTCCTCGATACTTGGTGCACATTCTCAAAATAGATTCTGTTTACAACCCCTCAGAAGCCATGCCACCTGGGACAGGTGACTTGCCTCCCTGAACCCTGGCTGTTAGCAACACGCTGCTATTGTTCAGGCTAAGAGACGTCTTGTGTGAGAGATGTCTGGCTCCAAGCAGGGTGGAGTGAGGCACTGCCAGAAACTTCTGCATCCTGGAGGACTGTAACCTTCAGCCGAGTGACCTTGGGCATGGCCCGTAAACTCTCTGAGACTCAGTTTCCTTATCTGTGATCTCAGAAACCTTCTAGCCCAACCATCAGTCCCTGCTGGAATTCTCGTCTCTGGAACATCCTGCCAGATGGCCCCTTTGTTTGCATATTTCCAGGGACAGGACACTCGTTACCTTTTGGAGCTGCCTAGACTACCCCTGCTTTGCCAGGGTTTCATACCTGCGCAAATGCCTGCACCTTGCATAAACTCACGGTGCAGACGGTTCTGGAATGGAACACACTGAGGGCGAAAGAGGCGGCTCGGGCCAAGCAGCGGGAATCACCTGACAGAGGTGCCACCTCTGGACACAGAATTCCTGGCACAGGCACCACACTCCGCATCTGAGAAGCTGAGGGGCCAAGGTAGGAGGGGGAGGAGGGGGCCGCGGGGCCAGGCTCGCCAACAGGACAAGTCTGATGCCTAGACAGGGAGGGTAGGCCTCGGGCATCCCTGCCCCTTCTGCAAAGCCCAGACTGGACCATAGTGCCCCAGAGGGACCCCATCAAGGCCTGGCGGGCATGGATGTGACCAGCTGAACCCCCTTTCTCTAACTGCTGCCAGCCTCTTCCCTCCCCTGCCTCCTCCCACCCAAAACACAGACAATAGAGTTGGGAGCTGAGCCAGCCTCTCAAGGGTCCACCCTAGGAATACAGGACCCACCGCAGGGGCTCCCCCACTCCCCTCTGCCCCTGGCCAGCAACCACCAATTTGCCAGAATGAACACAGAGCCTGACTCAGACCTCTTCACCAAGGACCAATGAGACAATAGACGTAAAAGCACTTCGGGCAATAAAGTGAGCTTGTTCGTGGCCGGGGTGGTTTTTAAGGTTTTTGAGCAACAAGAGGGTCAGAATGGATGCTGTGTTTGTGGTTTGAGATTTGAGTTTTACAGTACAATTGTCTAGACTTCCAAAGATGTATTTGCCTTTTTAAGTGTTAACTCTTGAAAATATTATTCTTAATGGATAGAAACTACTTGATTGGAAGCTGCAGTCAAGAAAAGATGAGATTCTTTAAATTCAGCAAAAAAACGCTTTGGGGAAGGCTGATGAATGGCTGGTCCCAGTCACACTAGTATTGAGCGAGCCCAGACGCTTTATTTGGAGATTTCACAGAAGGAACAAAGAGAAGGAGGCCGAGGAAGAGCCCACACCCTCCTGCACCCAGCGCGGTCTGGCAGGGCTGGGCAGAAAGGGCCGGAGGACAACTGAGCCCGGAAGGAGGGCCCGTCTGGCCAAGGAGAGGGCTTGCAGCCTCCGTGGGGCAAACTAGGTGGAAACTGCACCCCCCGGGGAGGCCCACGGGCCAGCTACGCACCCCTGGGCTCACCCAGACCCAGAGCCCCTGGTGCCGCGGAGCAAAGGAGGAGCGGGCCGCTGGGAGGCCGGGCCACTCGTGGACAGGACTCCCACAAAAATCCAGAAGGGACTTTTCCCCACCGCGTTCCATTGTCAGGACGAGGCTGTCATCTAGGGCAGGGGCCCCCAACGTCACCAGATCCAGAATCCCGCGCGAGCACATTGTCCTTGCCCGGCTTCCTCCTGCTGCCCGAGCGCAACCCCACTTCGCGACCCCAGCGCACGCGGCGCGTTTCTTTTGTTGCGGTTTCGGTCCAAGATTTAGGGGTGCGCACCCGGAGGGGCGGGGGCACGAGGGGCCCTTACCTTATCCGGGGGCGGGAACTGCAGTTGATTGACATCGAGGGGCGTCATCAGAGGAATGGTGTCGAAGCCATCCTCCAGCAGCGGCTGCTTGGCGCCCTTCTCCGCAAAATTGTTCCCCAACTTCACCATGGTTGCGGGGACCCGAGTCTGCAGCCTGCGGATGGAGGGCCGGGCGGGAGTCACCGGGAGCAGGACCCGGGCGCGGCGGCGTTCGCAGGCGGGCTCCCCACACCTTCCGCTGTCCCGAGCTAGTCTCCGCGGAGGGGTCGTGAGGACGTGGCGGTCACGGCCATATGGGGCGGGGGGGAAGCTGGCGGTCTACAGACCAGACTCTCATCGCCTGGGCGCAGGTGCGCTCTGCGGATGGGGAAGGGGGCGCCGCCCCTGCACAGCCCGACTAGACGCGTCCGTAGTCACGGGGCCGCTGCGCCCCGGTGACCCGCCCGTCCACCCCGTGCCCCTGTTCGGGGAGATGCGCATCCCCCAGGCCCGCTCCCCGGCGGGAAGGCCCCGGCCCCGCGCGGCTCGGCCGGCCGCACTCACCCGCGCCGGCGCCGGCAGGTCTGACTGCGCGCTCCGAGCCTCCGCGCCGCCCGCTCCCCCTCGCAGCAATGGCGGAGGCGGCGCCGGGCGGGGCAGGGAGCCGGGGCTGGGCGGCCGCCCCCTCCTCCCCGCGTGGCAGCCTCCCTCCCGCCGCCCCCGGGGGCTCCGCGCGCGCGGGGAAAGAGCGGGGCCGCCTCCGCCCTGCCGCAGCGGCCGCACAAAGGAGCGCGGGGCCGGGGAGGGGCCGGGGCGCAGGGGGACGGGAAAGGGGCCCTAGGGACCGAGCGACCCCCGAGGCGAGGCGGAGTGGAGAGAGGTGCCGGCCCGCAGCCGCGCCGCGCCCACCTGGGGGTCCTCCAGGCGGCCTGGAGGCAGCGGGCGGCGGGGACCGAAGCGTGCCTCGGCGCGCGGCCGGGAGGGCGCGTCCTTGGTAGGGGGCACGCGTGGACAGGAGGGAGCTCCGCGGGCTGCGAGAGCAGCGCTCTCTGAGAGCCGGGAGGGGCTGCCCGGGCAGCGGTGCGTATTCAGGGCAAACAGGGCGCTTGGTGCGCCGCGCT
Source organism: Varecia variegata (assembly GCA_028533085.1). Lineage (NCBI taxonomy): Eukaryota > Metazoa > Chordata > Mammalia > Primates > Lemuridae > Varecia > Varecia variegata. The sequence goes on along the minus strand of CM052436.1, from coordinate 163,056,555 downwards.
GGAGCGCGGGTAGAGGCTTGTGGGGTCTGGTCCGAAGAGAAGGCGAGAGTTCCCCCACTGCGGCCCCACCCAAGAACAGAGGGGATCGCTTGGGCGATACCGGGACCTGGAAAGGCGGCGGGGTCGTTCTAGCCTGACCCGCGCCCCTCACCCAACCGAGCGCGGCCGCTGTCGTAGCTGCCCAGATGAGGGCCCGTTTTTCGGCCCTCCAAGCCGCCCTGCCTGCAGGACTCACCGGTGAAAGGCGTGTGGGAGGGAGGCGAGATGGGCGTGGGCCTGCGCCCAGAGGACGGCGGATGCTGCCCGCGCACCTGGGCCACGCGCTGGGCACCGCCAGGGCAGAGGAGGCGTCCTCCGAAGTCGTTACTGTCACACCGTTTGCGCAGGTTTCCCCTTTGCACTGGCGAGGGTCTGAGGCCAAGCGTTTTCCATCAGCCAACTGAGAATCAGGAGAATCCGGGAATGAACCGAGAAAGCCAAGCAGCCGCTGCAGAGCCTGAGCCAGCCCCAGGCCCATTCTAGGAATTTGCCATGAGTGCCCTGATTTCAAAATCCTCAGGAGGGCCACCTCCTTTTGACAGGAGACTGAATAGCTGCTCTTAACTCGGCCAGCCTTTGGCAGCAGGTCAGCCCGGCCAGGGCAGGGTTGTGGCCACCCTGGGTAAGGCCAGGAGGGCAGTTGTCTCAGGCTCTGGCCCCTGCCACAGGCCTTGGGGAACCACCGAAGCCACCTCTCTGGCACTTTGATACCTTCCTGCAGCAGGGAAGAAGAGTAGTTAGAAATCTGCCCAGGTACCAGTGTGCAGGTGATTTGCACAAGGGTCAGGAGAAAGAAACCCTGTAGGCTTAGGCAAGGGAATGGCTTTTTCCCATGTCAGACCCAAGCATTTTCCAGAACCCAACACACACACACACACACACACACACACACACACACGCACACAGGGAGGAGCAATCTGGGGCCTCTCCCTCTCCCTCAAAGACTCCACCAACTGAGGAGGACAAAGGCAGGAGGACCCAGGCTGTGCCAGGCAGACAGTGGGCGGTCCAGTTTCTGCCTGCTCACTGGTTTGTGCTCTCTTGGGTTCTGACTGGTGCTGGTCGCTGGGACACCGCTGTTTCATTCTGTGTGGTTTTCTTCCTCTGCTGATTATGTCTGGGCCCTGGGAAGGGCACGGGCAATGCAGAGTGCACCAGACACACTGCCTGCCTGCAAGGAGCTTAGGGCCGAGGGAAATAAGACGGCAAGTCTCTGGGCAGAGCAGTGGGCCTGGGAGGGAAAGGCCACCTCTACTGCTAGTAGGGAGACCACCAGGATGCTATGGATGGAGTGTGCACCTCCCACAGGGAGGCCTGAGAAAGGTGTGTGCAGGGAAGGCTTGCCAGGTGGGGGAACAGAGCATGCAAAGTGTATTAGCTTCCTGTCACTGCTAGAACAAGCAACCACAAACTAGGTGGCTTAAAGCAAAAGAAATGTGTTCTCTCACAGTTCTGGGGACCAGAAGTCCAAAATCAGGTGTCAGCAGGGCCTCACTCCCTCTAGAGGCTGTAGGGGAAAGCCCGTTCCTTCCCCTTCCACTTCTGGTGGCCCCAGGCATTCCTTGGCCCGTGGCTGCATCACTCTGATCTCTGCCCTCACACTAATCGCATCGTCTCTTTCTCTTCTCTGTGTCTCTCTCCCTCTGTGTCTCTTACAAGGACTCTCATCACTGGGTTTAGAGCCTACTTGGATAATCCAGGATAAGGTCCCTTTCTCAAAATCTTTAACATTTTTGCCATATAAGAGAACATCTACTGTTTCACCATGTAAGGTAACAGGTTCCCGGGATTAGGACATGGCCATGTCTTTTGGGGAGCCACCATTCAGCTCCCTACAGGCATTAAGGCTGCCACGGTGCAGTGATTCAGGGAACCCAAGTAATTGACAGGGGGCTGCAGAGATGAGGTTGAAGAGGCCACAGTCACATAAATGGGAAGGCTGAAGCTGTGACAATGGTTGTGGACACAAAGGTGTCAGGTATTTGCACAAATACAAATGTGCACAAAAAGTGAAATCATCAGGACTTGGTCTCCCCACTGGACCCGAGTTTCATCCTAACACCAACAGTTTGATTCCAAGTGTCACAAAGGATTTTTGACACGTATTCATTTTTCTAAATGACTCTTTTAGAAGGGTTAGAGGGTTACTTCCAGGGTTAGAGATCGCAGGGACAAACCCGTCACTGCTTGGACAGTGTCCCTGGACTGAGTCCCCTCCACAGGGCAGCCAGATGTTGCTTGGTGACACACAAGGCCAACCCTGTCATTTCAAAGTCCAAGACTTTTAGCAACTTCTCTTGTCCCACTGGTTGAAGTCCAGACTGTCACAGCAAGAGGCAATGTGACACAGTGGCTAAGTCATGGGTCATGGCCTGATTTTGGTTTTGATTTTTTGGTTTTCTTTTTTTTTTTTTTTTTTTGAGACAGAGTCTTGCTCTGTCGCCCAGGCTAGAGTGCAGTGGCGTCATCATAACTCACAGCAACCTCAAACTCCTGGGCTCAAGCGACTCTCCTGCCTCAGCCTCCCCAGTAGCTGGGACTACAAGCACACACCCCCATGCCCAGCCAATTTTTCTATTTTTTGTAGCGATGGGGTCTCACTCTTGCTCAGGCTGGTCTCGATCTCCTGGCCTCTAGCAATCCTCCTGCCTTGACCTCCCAGAGAGGATTTTGAATCCTCTGTCCCTCTTCTTGACTGTGTGACTTTGGGCAAATTGCTTAACCTTTCTGTGCCTCAGTTTTCCCATCTATGAAATGGAGATAATAATACCTTCATCATAGTGGTGCTGTAAGACTCAAATGAGTTATTATTATATTTTTTTCAAAAACAGTGCCTGTTTTGGCTATTACCATTACTTTGACCTCTAATTCTGTACCCCTGGGGTCTCTATTCTTAGCAACCTATACTGGAGCCAGGGCAAGGTGATCAACACGTTTCATGGTTATATGGTTAGTGCTCAGAGTGACAAAGGCAACTCTATTCCCCAGAGTCCAGTGAGCCTCTTTGTAGCTCAGAGAAGTCCAGTGACTAGTCACAGGCTCCAGAGTTCCCCATGGAGGCAGGACAGGCTGCAGGCTCCAGTCAGGCTTCCCCACAAGCAGCCTAACACCTGGCACAGGTGAGTACCGCGCGGGGTGGGTGGCCACCCAGGGCCCTTGGCGCATGAAGATCCAGTGGTAGCTGCAGGAATCAGCCAGACTTTTACAGCCATGTGTCTGTAGCCGGCCATGTTGATCCAGACGTGCTTCATCCAAATGTCTATTTTAAAACCTGAGATATAATTCAGATGTCACAAATATCACCATTTTAGTGTACACTTCACAGTTTTTAGTATACTCACAAAATTGTGCAACCATCACCACTAATTCCAGAACATTTCATCGCCCCATAAGGAAACCCTGTACACAAGAACAGTCACTCCCCACTCTCCCCTGCCCCAGCCCCCGCCAGCTCCTAATCTGCTCTCTGTGGATTTGTCTGTTCTATACTCATCCTCATTTCTGATGGTTGTGAGTTTCTCTGGTCTGCTTCTCAATTCACGGAGTCAACCGGCACACTGACATGGACCAGGGAGGGAAATTAGACTCCATCTTTCTGCATGTGGGAAAACCCATTTGCAATATGAAGAATCAGACCATCTGGGTGGAGTCATCCCTGTCTCTCCCTGAGCCCCATGCTCTATCCAAACTCCCCGGTCCCCAAGCACCCGCCTTTGTGAAGGCTGTCTCCTTTGCCTGGAATGCCTTCCCCAGCCGCTTGTCCATTCGGCAAACTCGTATTGATCGTCCAAAGCCCAGACCCGGTGTCGCCACCTCTCTGAAGCCTGGCCTGTCTTTATGCTTCTCTGTCCTGGGGTCTAGGTATTTACATCTCTTTCTAGATCATGAGCAAATCCAGGCAGAACAACGTGATCTTTCATTTCTATATCCTGCACGTCTAAAACAGGGCCCAGTATACCCTAAATAATCAAGAAATGTTTGTTCCGTTGCATAGGCATCCACTTATTTTACACTCCCAATACATGCAGACATTTAAAGTGTAAAGCCAAGTTCAAGTGTGTAGTAAGAAAATTCATGGCCTAATTCACACTGAAGGCAGGATTGCCCACGACATCATTGTGACATTCTTGCTCCTAGATTTAAGTTTACTGCAAAATGCTTGTTTGTGGAAAACTCCAAACATTAATATTTAAAATACATGATATGTAAATGAAATCATAAACACAACCACTAAGGGTCTCCAGTGTCTTACTCCCCTCTGGACTTCCCGGCACTTGGACACACGAGGTGCTCAGTAAATGGTTAAGGAATGGAAAGACCATGTTTTTTTTTCTTTGCTTATACTCATAGAAACCGAGTAAATACTATTACGGGACTCAAAGTCATTTGATGACCTGTTATATACTTAGATGGAACTGTGTGCCTGTGTTTTGTTTTGGGTTTTGGGGGAGGGTTGTTTGTAGTTGCTGAGGCTTTGCCTTAGGGTATTCATGAACCGCTCAGCAATTCATACTTTCTCCAAGTTATTTCTAAGATCCGTTTTGCTTTGGCTGTGAAGCCCTTGACCTTGGAGGAATGTGAGGGATTGTGAGTGATAACAAGATGTCCAAAGGCTCTGGTGAGTGGCCCTCTATGGACCTCAGTTTCCTCGTATGTAAATTGACAGGAATGATCACATAGGTTTACTTTCTTTGCCCCAAGATTTGATATGTAAGAAACGATCTTAAAAACACTCCTCACTTGGTTCTCATTTTTGGATTCAGGATCAGAGCGCTGCAGCTGGGGCGGCCCATGGGCGTGGAGTCAGCAGAAGTTGACTTCGGTCCAGTTGGATCATCGCCTCTGAGATGCTGGTAGCTCCAGATTCCTGCTGCCTGCCTGTTTTCCTCTCTCATGACACAGGCTATTTTCAAATGTGCAAACCTGTCCAACCTGAAAATTAGGGCCATTAGAGTAGGCAAATATTTAGGACAAGAAACATTTCCCTGTCCAGCTAGAAGGAATCTGAAAGGACATCCGGTGACCCTGACGTTTTCCATCAGGGAGGAGGGAGGGGGGAGCAGGAGAAGCAGCCCCCCCACCACATAGGCCAGTCGGGAGGGAGCACGAGTGTACTACCAGAGAGCACCTCCAATCTGTCTTGAGCGGGCATCAAATTCAGAGCATAAAACTCTACCAAGTCCTCTGGGGTGGGGCGTGGAGTGCAGATTGAGTGAAAAATTGTCCTTCAGTCAAGGGTTTTTCAGAGGTCAAGTAATCCCCTAGTTCCACACCTGCATTTTATACCTGGGCCAGCAGGGAGTGACGTGGTCAACACTCACCAGGCCACTCAGGAGAGAAGTGGAGCTGGGCGCGGTGGCTCTCGCACTACGGGAGGCTGAGGTGGGAAGACCGCTTGAACCCAGGAGTTCAAGATTGCAGTGAGCTATGATCGGGCCACTACACTCTATACTGGGTGACAGAGTGAGATCCTGTCTCTAAAAAATAAATTAATTTATTTTAAACAAGGGGAAATGGAGCCTGTCCTGGGTATGTGGCCTGTTAAGCTCCCCCCAGTGAGCAATGCCAGGGAGCTCTCAGACCAGGCCAGCCTCCTCCCACGGCCGCTCAGCCCCTGCCCTGGGCACCCTGGCCACCCGGGTGCACCGCAGTGCTGTGCGCCCGTCTGCCACGGGCCTGCAGCCCCTGCCTCCGGGACAGAAGCTGACCCGTCGGACTGTGGCCTACACAGTGGACTCCCGTGCCCTCTGGCCAATTAGGCTCTGCTCCCCTGGCTCCTTCAGGTGCCTCTGTCCCTTGAAGAAGTTCACTGTTCCTCCAAGGCAGCCTCAGCTCTTCCTGAACCCTGGCACGCCCTGCCCCCTGCAAGCTCAGGCCCCAGACACCCCATGAGCCCCTGCACACTGGCCACACCTTCGCAAACAACCCTTTGAAATAAACCTCCTCGCATGACCCCATTTCAGCTGTCCCCTGTGACCTCCTGGCATCTCGACTGATACAAATGCCAAGGAGAACGTTTCTTGCTCCTAGAGCCCCAGGAGGGAAACCCTTCTCTGACCTCCTCCAGGGGAGAATGAGATGATGACGTGACGGAGTACTGTCCTCTCCGTTACCTTTTTTTTTTTGCTTCACAAAAATTCTGAGCAGGTATTGTTATACCCATGTTACAGCTAAAGGAATAATAGTAACTGGTTGAAATGAGCGTATTAATAATGATAGCTAATGCTCAGTGAAACCTGACAAGCACCAAAGTGCTTTCTAGGTGCTTCTCTCAGTCCCCTCGCTCCACATTCTAGGGTGGTTCTGTTGTTCCACCTCTCAGATGAGGCCCCAAAGGCTTGGGTGACATGTGCTTGTTAAGATGATGCTGGGAGATGTTGGCAGAAGAGAGAAAACCAGACCCTTCAAGAACACGGCGGAAGGGCCGAGCCCAGGGCAGAGGCAGCCCTGCGTCCCCCAGGCCAGGCGCTGCCCTCGTACCAGCTGTCAGGAGGCCCGGCTGTGCTTCTGCTCCCCTCTTGACTCCAGTAAAGGGGGAAGGGGAACCCCTAAACCTGAATGCCCCCTCTGGCCCTGAGTTTGTGCCAATCCTCACTCCCCTTCCTCCTTGGCAAGAGAGTCATGCCAGCCCTGTGGCCTTGGCAGACCACACCCTCCCACCTCGGCTTCCCCTTCCATGAAATGAGGGGCTTGGGCTAGAAGGATAACTTAATTCTCCTCCCACTCAGAAGGCCCTCTTTCATTTTGCTCACTGTCACCGTGACAAGAAAGGCCCAGGCTAAATCAGAGCCAAAGTCAGTGAGGGCACACGGAGGTCGAGCACGAGACCTGGGGAATGAATTAAAAGGGCCGTAGAATTCCATGCAGCCCCCCGCCCTGCTCACTGCACGGGCCTCCCACGGTGCCCCAGCGCCCGCTGAGTCCAGGTTGCTGCCTTGTAGCACTAACTTATATTAAATTATTTAGCCAGCAAATGATTATAAAAGCACTTTGCAAAAGTAAAGAACCACAGAAAGGCCAAATTCTAATAACAGTAATACCACTGTATGCTTGAATTAATTATTGAATTTTAAAACGCCCGCAGATGGATGAATGCAATTCATTTCATGCTTTGTGGAGCCAAGGTCCCCGGGAGAGTGTCTGAAATTCACAGGCTCCCGGAGCGCACTGGAGATTACACAGCGCACGGCTGAACGGCCTTGCGGGCAGCCCGGCGATGGCCGAATGGGGCATTTCTGGCTGGAATGTCTCCACTCGTACAGCTGGGGCTGAGGTTTTTGTGGTTGCAGCGCGGTGAAATTAGCATGTGGCCCCTGGCCAGCCCTGACCCACAGGCCCTGGACTGTCCTGCAACTTCTGACCATGGTGTGATTTCTAAGCTTTTCTCTCCTCTTTTCTCTGGCCCAGCTGGGGCATGGGGTGGGCTCCTCAGAAGAGGCTTTTCCGGAGATTGAATTTTGATCCCTCTAGCGCTAGCTTTTCTCATTTTGGACCAGAGTCATTCTAAAATGCAAGGCACATTGTCCTGCCTTCCAAAACAGAGGACAGTGGAAAGAATTTAACCTCTTCTTGAAGAATCAGGTTAGCTTTAAGCATATCCACTTTCGAGCCGGGCCAGGTGCGAGAGGCTGGGGCCTCCTGCCCACATTCAGTGTCCCCAGGTTGCTGGGCTTGGGCAGTGCTCAGGTCTGCTTTTGTTGTTGCCTCTGTGGCCACTGTCCCCGTCGGGGGCTGCAGCCAGGATCCTCACTATGCACCCCCTCGCCCTTCCCAATTTGCTGCTTCTAATCTGCTGTGAGCAGAGGATCCAAATGGCCAAACTTACTAGCATGAGGTCTGAGACAAGGAGTAGGGACGCTGCAGTGGGGGAATAGTGTGCCCTGCCAGACACCTGTCCACCTGGAACCACAGAATGGGACCTTAGTTAGAAATAGGGTCTTTGGAGATATGAAAAGGTACAGATCTGGGGGAGATCATCCTGGATGTAGGGTGGGCCCTGAATCCAATAATTGGTGTCTTTATAAGAAGGAACAAAGGGAAACACACAGAGAAGGCCGCGTGACGAGAGGAAGAGACTGGAGTGCCGTGGCCACAACTCAGCAACGCCCGGCTTGCCGGAGCTGCCAGAAACCAGGAAAGAGCCAGCAACCGGAGCCTTCAGAGGGGGCGTGGCCCTGCTGTCACCTTGATTTTGGACTTCCAGCCTCCAGAACTGTAGGGCAACAGATTTCTGTGGTTTTAAGCCACCCAGTTTATGGTAACTGACTACGACAGCCCTAGGAAACTAATATAGATGCTCTTTTATGTGTTATTTCACACTTTATGTTTTATATATTTCATGTGTGGACATCACAGGCATTGTAGAGAGTTTTCAAAGTATTTTGCACGTGTGAATTTCTGTGATTAAAGCTCAACAGAGTGAAGACAGGGGACCTGCTCAAAGCTGCCATCAGCACCTGTTGGCCTTCGTAGGACAAGGCAGGATCAGGGCTTGATGTCTGCTTGCCCGGAGCCCTGTCTGTAACACGAGCTTCCCCCGTGAGTGGAGCACCTCTATTTTGGGTTTTAGGATCATAAACATGCGTTTAGAGCCGGGGTGGAGCCCAGGGCTGTGGGTCCTGGAGTCCTGGGACCAGCAGCACAGCAATACTGGGACCCATTAGAGATGCAGGTTCTGACCCCAGCCCAGACCCGCTGCATCAGAAACCCTGTCTCCTGACAAGGCTTCTGGGCGTACTGATGCACATCCTGTTTTAGAATCACTGGCTCTGGGTTTACAAACTGGGATTCTGCATGCCAGGCTATACTTTAGAAAATGCCTTTATTGGAAACATTTAAAAACCAGATTTCAAGCTGGGTGTTTTGGCACGTGCCTGTAGTGCCAGCTACTCGGGATACTGAGGCGGGAGGATCTCCTGAGCCCAGAAGTTCAAGGTTATGGTGAGCTATGATGGAACCACTGCACTGTAGCCTGGGCAACAGAGTGAGACACTATCCAAAAACAAAAAAACAAAAAACAAAAAACAGATTTCACAAAACATCCAGATTTCCTGCTTCCTTCTGAAAAATTAAGAGATCTGACAACAAAGACATTGTCATGTGGCAAAAATCAGTTGCACAAGGACAATGGCTGCCCACCTCCCACACCCTCTGTTCCCTCATCCCTGCCTTAGAGGGGTCTGGGCTGCACTCACCTGGGATACCTAACCTGCCTGGCCCTGTAGGCACTTGGGTTTGAGACCCTAATCTAGTCCAATACCTCGTTTTATAGTCAGGGGAAACTGAGGAAGACCCAAGGCAATGAACAGCTTCCTGGGGCCCTGCAACAACACCATCTGCCGGTGATTCTGGCAGCTCGGAAGCCTTTGCAGGTGCTCGGCACAAGCACAAGAAGCTCACAGCGGTCCTGCGCTGAGGAGCTCGGCTGTGGAATTGGGAACCTCTGGTGGGGCCACTGTCCAAGCAGGAGAAGGTGAGGGTGGAACAAGGACAAGGCCATGGAGAAGGACAGGAGGGAGAGCCGCAAGAGAGGGTCAGAGGACAGCCGTGGAAAACACCAGACAATAACAAGTGTGGACAAGGATACGGAAGATTGGAACTCACACGCACTCACGCGCGCGCGGTGTTGATGGGAAGGTGAGATGTGGCGGCCACCGTGGGAAACAGCATGGCAGTTCTTCACAAAGTTGACATAGACTCACCCTACGAGCCAGAAATTAAGAGGATTAAAATATATGTCCACAAAAATGTGTCCGTGAATATTTGTAACAGCGTTCGTCATGGTAGCCAGGGGCGGAAAGAACCCGAATGCCCGCCCGCTGTCAGACGGCTCGGCAAGTGCTGCCCGTCCGTGCGACAGAGTGTCACTCGGCCACGGAAAGGACAGGGGCACTGGCACCCCCCACAGCACAAACAAACCTTGAAACGTCAGCTCAGTGCAAGAGGCCAGACACAGAAAGCCACATGTCGTGTGACTCTGTTTATATGAAATGTCCAGGAGAGGTAAATCCACAGGGACAAAAAAACAGATCAGCTGTTGCCAGGGGCTGGGGGGGAGGTGATGGCTAATGGACATGGGTTTCTTCTGGGGACGGTGACAGTACCCTCGAATTAAATAGTGGTGACAGTTGCACAACTCCGAATGCACTAAAAAACGAGTGACTTTGATACTTTGAAATGGTGACTGTTTTATGGTCTGTGAATTACTGTATTTCAGTATTTTAAACAGATGATGTGGGGGAAAAGAGTGGGGTGTGGGCAGTGGGGGAGGGCCAGTGACAAGGAGGGCAGGGCGAGGACGCCTCTGGGCTCCAGCACCCAGCCTGCCCTGGGCCGGGCCTGCAGTGACAGCGGGGGCGGGAGCCAGGCACCCTCACCTCATCTGCTGCATGTTGCCTGTAGGTAAACTGAGGCTCAGGAAGATCAAGGACTGGCTCAAGGTAGCACAGCTGGGAAAGGGAGCTGGGGTTGGGTCGGCCTGTCTCCAGTTTCCCGTACCTACTCCATCCTCCCGTCTGGCTTGGGAACTCTGGCAGGGCAGAAAGGGGGCTCATTTGTCCTCCCACCCCCAGGCCTGGCATGGAGCCTGTGCCCCCTCCCACTCCCCACCTGTTCCCTCAACTGCACCGAGGACCCGAAATGTGTAGGACATGGGGGACGCGGGCTGCACTGCTCATTTTGTTCTCTGGGTCATCTCGACTTCCGAAGATTGTTTTTAAACCTCCAACAATGACCCTTAAATGTGAAATGAAAATGTTTTCACAGCAGAAGATGCATCCGTCCGTGCAAAATAGGAGGCTAAGCTGTGAACGCTCAGGCTCATGGTGCACCCTGCTTTGCCCCATGTGGAAGGAGACGAGATTTATAAATGATACAGCTAATTGTATTTTTCTACAAGATTAATTTTATTGTCCCATTATCCACTCCTTCTGAATCCACTCAGGGGTGGATTATGTCTTAGCTTTCCTCTCTGGAGCTTTCATTAATAATTAGGTCACCTTTTAGCCAGGAGCCCTTGCATGCCTCAGGCCAAGGAAACTTCCAGTTGGAATGGAAACTCTCAGCCTGTCGCAGTGTTCTCCCTGCTGCTGTCTCTGTGTCAGGGCAAAAGTGGGCTTCGCCATCATCCGCTGTCAGGAGTGAGAGAGTCAGCATGTGTTTGGGGTTTACTGGGGTCCAGACACTGTGCTGGGAGCATTGTGTGTGTGTGAAACCTCACAATACAGTCTGGAGGTCAGGACTGTCGGCCCATCATGCAGATGAGAAGGCTGAGTGTCACCTCTGCAGGACAGTAGAGCATGAAGTCCTCTAACCACCAATTGGAACTCAGAACAATTTGCCCTATAGCCAATGCTGTCCCCTCCCCATCGCATGGGCAACTCTCATCCCAGGGTTTGGAGAATTAGAGGGTGGAATTTCACTCTCTCTTGATCCTAAAAATAAAAGATGCGCCCTTCTAATAAGATGCATCTAACACATTGACTTTTGTTACTTTCCCACTTTTTTTTGGTTGGTAAAAGATGGGGCAAGTGGTGGAGGAAAGGTTGGAGACCCCTGATTGAGCTTCAGCTATGGGCCACACAACCTCTGTTTCTTATCTCTGGTCCTCACCATCATCCTAATGGGTAAGTCACATTTTCTTCTGTCTTCCAGATAAAGTAACAAAGGTGCTGGGGCCAGACACTGAGTGATTGGTTCCTCCACTGTGACCCAGCAAGGCATGTTGAGCATTTAGGCTGCTTATGATTTTTCACAATGATGAGTAACCCTGTAATGAATGTCTCTGGGCAGTTATTTGATAATAACTGTTGGTATAGGAATTCCCAGAAATGAAATCAGTGTACAAAGGGAAAAATGCTTTTCAATGATTATCTCATAGAGAGGCTACAAAGCTAAATTTTTGGTTTTCCAGCCTCCCTTGCAGAGAGGGGTTCCAGGAGACCCCATCCTGGCTGAGGGGCACTATTTGTAAATCTTCTGGGGGTGTTTATAGCAAAGCTTTTGTTTTCTTCTTGAAGAGGGACACGCACGTCTGGTGGCACTCTTCATCTTTCTTCCTGCCTGAAATGCACGACTGACGTTTGGAGCCACAGCTGCCTTCTGTCCCTGAGGCTACAAATCTGAGGATGGAAACCAACCCTCAAAAGTGTGGTCGTCTTTGAGCTGACTGTGCTATACCAGCAACCAGACACTTCTTGCTCTGTGAGAAAAGTAAAGCCCTGTTTGCTTAAGCCTGTCAGGACAGGATTTCTGTTCCTTGAAGCTGAGCACATTCCTGAGATTGGCTCAGACAGGTGAAGTGCAGCAATCCCAAACCTCCATTCTCCCCTTCTTCTGCTGTAATAAACATTTCCTCCAGGTGCCTGTCTGCTCAGAATAAAAACCTCATTGTCTTGCCTCCCTTGCAGCTAGGTGTGGCCCTGTGACTAGTTCTGACAGGAGGGAAGAGAACAGAAGTATGTGACCGCTTCTAGTGACCTTCTGAAAGGGCCAGTTGGTGCACACTCCTCGCCCCTGTCTTCTTGTCCCTCCCCCTCCTGCTGCTTTGTGGACAGCATCTTGGCCATGAGGGCAAGGCCCGCCTTGGACGGTGTGGCAGGGAGCGGGGGAGGTGCTGGGCCCTGAGGACCCAGGGGGGCAGAGCCCCTCCCTCCACAGTCCTGGACCACTCAGTTCGACTTTGTATCCAACTCTCTTGTTTAAGCCACTGTTTGGGATTTTGTCACTCACAGTCAAACCTAATTCCAACTGTGTTAGTCTCCTGCTGCTGTCACAAATTGCCACAAACTGAGTGACTTAACACAGGTGTATTCTTTTACAGTTGTAGGGCTCAGAAGCCTGAAATCAGTTCCACTGGGCTTAAGACAAGGTGTTGGCACTGCTGGTTCCTTCTGGAGGGTCTGAGGGGAGAATAATTTTCTTGTTTTTTCACCATCTAGTGGTCACCTGCATTCCTTACTTTGTGGCCCCTCCTTCCATCATCAACATGCACTCTCCAATTTCTGTTTCCCTCATCACTGTGTTCTTTCCTCCGCCGGTTTCTCCTGCCTCTGTCTCTAAGGACACGGTGATGACATCAGCCCCCACCCCTTGGCCATCCCAGATGGTCTCCCCAGCCCAAGATCCTGGACAGAATCACATATGCAAAGTCCTCTTCCCATGTGAGGTGCTGTTCATAGGATCTGGGTATTAGGGCATAAACATATTTGGGGGGTCATTGTTCAGAGCAACTCACGCTTATGAACATGTTCGTGTCCTTCCCCCAAATTCACACGTTGAAGCCCTAACCCCCCAAGTGACTATATTTGGAAACAGAGTCTGCAAGGAAGTGATAAAGGCTAAATGAGTCATCAGGGTGGGGCCCGGATCTGACAGGGGTGTGCCGCTGTGAACAGGCAGAGACACGAGAGCTCACTTTCCCTGTGTGTGCGGACACCGTGGAGGTGGCCGTCCACAAGCCAGGAAGAGCCCACACCAGAAGTGGATGCGGCTAGAGTGCAATCTGGGGCTTGCAGCCTCCAGAACTGTGAGAAAACCCATCCCTGTTGTGTGGGCCACCCAGTCTGCCGTGCTGTGATCCGGCCGCCCTCGCAAACTAACACACTGGGCTTTTTTCCCCAGACTCTTAAGAGGGTACAGATGTTTTGTTACACGATTTGAGTCAGGGCTGCAAATGTGCCCATCACCTGAAGAGTGTTCATGGTACCCGTGGGGTGGGTTTTTCCCCTTCCCTCCTCCTCCCTCCCCCCTGCTTGATTTCCAATGACTTTAACTTCCCTCCGTGCACTTTTGTGCCCACTGGTTACTTCAAATTCATTAGAGAGCACATGTGCTGTTTGTTTTTCCATTCTTGAGATACTTCACTTAGGAGAATGGTCTCCAGTTCCATCCAAATTGTTGCAAAAGGCGTTAATTCATCCTTTTTATGGCTGAGTACTCCTCCATGGTATACATACACCACATTTTGTTAATCCACTCATGAATTGATGGGCACTTGGGTTGATTCCAGTTCTTTGCAATTGTAAATTGTGGTACAATGAACATTTGAGCGCAAGTGTCTTTTTGATAGAATGACTTCCAGAATAGAGAGCCTAGATATAAAACCATCTACCTACAGCCAACTGATCTTTGACAACACAGACAACAATGTACACTGGGGAAAAGAAGCCCTATTCAATAAATGGTGCTGGGAAAATTGGATAGCCACATGCAGAAGAATGAAATAGGACCCCTATCTCTTACGACTCACAGAAATTAATTCAAGTGGTTAAAAGACTTAAATGTAAGGCATGAAACCATAAGAACACTGGGTTTTTAAAATTACTAGTAGCTGTAATTTTGATAGAAATAGCACAGATTTTTATGTTTCCATGAGTTGGATGATTGCAGTTATGCAGAAAATAAGAGCCTGATTTGGAAGTCTATGGACTGCCATCACATATACCTTTGGGGGTGCTGGGAAGCGTGATGGGGATCAGACAGGCCTGAACTCAACCCCAGATGCACGATCCACTGACTTCCCAATGGTGAGCAGGTGTAGTGTCCTCATCTTCTAACTCCTGAAGCCTAAAGTGCCCCAACATCATAACAAGGACTACGGGAGCTATAAAACTCATAGGAGCAGTGGATGCAAACCAATATACATATGATAACACCACAGTCACATTCACTGTGCCAAATGTTAGAACTGACACGATTCAACCCACAACATGTGCACTGTAAGCCAAGTGTCCAGACAGAACTCTTGATGTCCCCTCTTGTCCCTACTCCAACCCTGCCTATGGCCAAAATAGCACGTTATCTGGTCTCACTTCTGTGCCGACCTCCTCCTCATGTGCTTTCCTTGCATCGCCTGAGACAGGATCTAGGGAACTTGGCCCTTGCAGCTAAGGTTCCAGATGTGACTTGTATTCCATCAGTGTTAGGGCCTGCATTGTGTCCGTCCAAAATTCGTATGTTAAAGTTGTAACCCCAGCAACTCAGAATGTATTTGGAGATAGGGTCTTTAAAGAGGTGATTAAGGTAAAATGAGGTCATCAGGGTGGGCCCTAACCCAATATGACTGGAATCCTTATAAGAAGAGGAGATTAGGACAGAGACACACGAAGAGGGACAATCATGTGAGGACACAGGGAGAAGCCTCAGGAGCAACTAACCCTGTTGACACCTCCACCTTGGACTTCTGGTCTCTAATACTGTGAGACAATAAATTTCTGTTATTTAAGCTGCTCGGTGTGTGGTTCTTTGCTATGGCAGCCCAACCCTGTTGGCCAGATGCACCTGCCGGAGACCTGGGTTTGGACTAAGTGGAGAAAGAGGCAACATCTCCTGAGGTCTTCGCTTTGCAGCGCAGTGTGTTCCCGGAGACACCGGGCGGACAAGTGTCTTCCATCATCGTCTCCCAGGCTGTGGCTAGAGTGGTTTTACGGTGGCCCAGTTCAGCAGTGCTGTTCCTGAAGTCACTCCTGCTCCCTGGGCCGTTCAGACAATTGTGTCTGCATCTGATTTCCTATTTTAAATCGTCCTCTGCCTGACGAAGCAGGAGCAAGTTGTCCTGCGCCTGAGAGCCAGTTGTGCCGCTCCTCCTCCCTCTGCTCCCCCAGGCATGTCCCACTCAAGACCTAAGAATCGGCTGGGCACGGTGGCTCACGCCTGTAATCCTAGCACTCTGGGAGGCCAAGGCGGGTGGATCGCTCGAGGTCAGGAGTTCGAGACCAGCCTGAGCAAGAGTGAGACCCCGTCTCTACTAAAAGTAGAAAGAAATTATCTGGCCAATGAAAAAAAAAAAATATATATATATACAAAAAAATTAGCCCGGCATGGTGGCGCATGCCTGTAGTCCCAGCTACTCAGGAGGCTGAGGCAGTAGGATCGCTTAAGCCCAGGAGTGTGAGGTTGCTGTGAGCTAGGCTGATGCCATGGCACTCACTCTAGCCCGGGCAACAAAGCGAGACTCTGTCTCAAAAAAAAAAAAAAAAGACCTAGGAATCACCCTCGACTCCTCCATTCTCTCAGCTGTGGCCCAGCCAGCCCACCAGCAAGTCCTGTCACCTCTGCCTCCCAACACGGCCCATGCCAGCCACGCCTTGCCATGGTCGTCACTGCTTCCCAGCTGCCAATGCCCACCTGTGTGCACTCCAGCCGCTGTGGTCCATTCTCTGAATGCAGCCCGAGTGCTCTTTTTTCCTGTGATATAAAGCATGCCTTTTGTTTCTTTTAAAATTTATATACAAGAAAGTTCGCTTTTCTAGGGGGTACCGTTGTCTGAGCTGTGTAACTACCGTCACAATCAGAATACAGAGACAGCACCGTCAGCTCCAACAAGCCCCTCTCGTTGCCCCTTGTCGTTAAATCCTCTCTGTCCCCAACCCCTTGGCAGCCACAGTTCTATCCTGTGCCCCGTGGCTTTGCTGCTCCAGGAGGTCATCTAAGTGGAAGCAGCGAGTGCATTAGCCACAGACTGTGCTTAAACAACAGACATTGGTTTTCTCACAGTTATGGAAGCTGGAAGCCCGAGATCAGGTTCTGGCGATGTGGTTTCTGGGGAGGGCTCTCTTCGTGGCTTGCAGACAGCGCCTGCTCACCACGTCCTCACAGCAGCAGCGGGAGAGGAGGATCGAGCTCTGTGGTGTCTGCCATTTTCCTTGGCGAAGTGTCTGTTAACATTTTGCCCATTTTTAAATTGGGTTGCTTGTTTTCTTTTTAATTTTTGAGAGTCCTTTTTTATATTCTAGACACATATCCCTTGTCAGACGTGTGATTTGCAAATATTTTCTCCCAGTCTACATTTTGTTTTTTCATTTATGTAAAAGGATCTTTCAAAGGCAAAAGTTTTTAATTTTGATAAAGTTCAATTTCTCAATTTGTTTATTGATTGCATTTGGTGTCATACCTAAGAGCTCACTGTTCAACCTGAGGTCACAAATATTGTCTCCTATGCTTCCTCCTAACCATTTCATAGTTTTACATTTTACATTTAGGCTTATGATGCATTTTAAGGTGTTTTTTTGTTTTCTTGTTGTTGTTGCTGAGATAGAGTCTCACTATGTAGCACACACTAGAGTGCAGTGGCGTCAGCCTAGCTCACTGCAGCCTCAAACTCCTGGGCTCAAGCAATCCTCCTGCCTCAGCCTCCCGAGTAGCTGGGACTACAGGTGTGCGCCACCATGCCCGGCTAATTTTTTCTATATATATTTTTAGTTGGCCAGATAATTTCTTTCTATTTTTGGTAGAGACGGGGTCTCACTCTTGCTCAGGCTGGTCTCGATCTCCTGACCTCAAGTGATGCACCCACCTTGGCCTCCCGGAGTGCTAGGATTACAGGCGTGAGCCACCGCGCCCAGCCGGTAAATATCAGTCTAGTAGTAACCCATTAGAAAGTGCACTTCGTCTGCCCCTGACATTTCTCTTTTCTCGGCGTTCTCAGAATCTCCAACTGCTTTCACCTACCTTGTCCCTTCCTTGCTAACCTCTTACCTTCAACCCCTGCACCAGCACCTGTGCCTGTTTGTTAATATCCCCTCCCAGTGTGGGTCCTGACTGACTCTGCATTTGGATTCTGCATGAGAGGTGTGCAAACACGGTGCTCTGGGGTGCCTGGGAATCGCCACAGGTAAGGTTGCTCATGAACCCTCCAGACAAACGAGCCTTGAGGAAGAGCAGGGAGAACATTCCAGAAGGAGCAGGTCATTGGCACATCTGAGCGGGGCTAGGTGGGGCACGCGGGAAGGTGAGGAGCTAATGTTGCCGAGGGAAGCGGAGGCCAAACCAGGAGGGGCCTTTGATGCCAGCTGCATTGGCCAAATCACGGCCCCCAAGGGTATCTGGGTCCTAATGCTTAGGGCCTATGAATGCTACCTTAATGACAAAAGGGACTTTGTAGCTGTGACTAAGTTAAGCATCTTTAGATGGAGAGTGTGTTCTAGGCTACCCAGGTGGGCCCTAAATATGATCACAGGTGTCCTTATAAGGGAGCTTTGACACAGAAAAAAACGCCTATGTGACTACCGAAGCGAGATGCTCAGCTGCTGTCCTTGCGGATGGAGGAAGGGTCGTCACCGCGTCACACAAGGAGGGCAGCCCCCAGAGCTGGAGCAGGCAGGAAATGGGGTCTCTCCCGCAGCCTCCGGAAGGGGCACCACCCTGCCAATACCTTGATTTAGGCCCCATGACCTCCTCGCAGGTCTCTGACCTCCAGAACTGCAAGACAATAAAGTTATCTTATTTTAAGCCACTGAGTCTGTGATAATATGTTCCGGCAGCCACCGGAAACCGACACCCCAGGCTAAGGAGTTTTCAACTTTCTCCCAGTGAAGTTCTGAGCAGCGGTATGTTTTAAACTATGGTGTATTAATAGGAAATCTGAGGTGCAGTAAAGCAGTAAAGCCAACAGATCAGGAGACAAGTGCCACTGAAAGGTGGTTTGTTACTCACAGTTCCCAAGAGGAGGAGGCAGCCGGGCCATGCTGGCCACCGCGCCACGCTGGCCACTGCAGGCGCATCAGCGGGGGGAAGGCAGAGCTGTGGGCAGGAGCTTCTGCTACGGTTTCTGCCAGAAGGAACGGGAGAGGTAGGGCAGGGAGCTGTCTGGTACCCGGCCCCGGGGTGAACGGGGTAGGCGATACGGCCGGAGGGTGAGAACCCCATAGAGGAGGTGGGTGAGTGTGGACTCTGGAGCGGTTGGTTTGTATCTGAACAGGGTGTCCGCAGGAGGAGGAGTCCTTTGAGGAGTGGGGTGGTGATGAGGGTGGCAGGAGGCCAGGAACAGTGACTCAGGCACGGCATCAGGTTGCCCAGAACGAGGTCCATCCAGCCCAGGTATGGAGGGCACATGTAAAAGCATCACAACTACAGAAGCTACAAACATGGGGAACACGGGGTGTGACGCATTCGGCATGTCCCAGCAGGAGCGTGGTGCCAGTGGGGTGCAGGAGGGACCCGCTCGTGGCTGAGCGGGCACAGAAGGCTCCGTATTCAGCGGTGCGTCCATCACCCCTGCACCTCCTCTGGCCAGGAAAGCTCCTGTGTCCCTCCCAGCACCTTCCAAAGCCACCTCTCCTCGCCCCCTGTGTCGCTGCTCACACTTTTCTCTAGTGGGCACCCCCGGCCCATTTCCCTCCACGAGAGACCCCGGCCACCCCTCAGGACCTCGTGCCAATGCCACTCTGCCCTCTGAGCAGTCGCCCAGAGCACCAGCTGAAGGGCTCTCCTGGCATTGGCCGCTCACGCACCGCGTGCCGCACGCACAGGTCGCTCCAGCGCAACTGCCAACATCCAGTCACTGTGACTTATGAAAATGGCAATTTAATATGGTTCGACTTCAATCCTTCAGTTAATGCCTAAAATAATTGTATATGTTAGGTACTCTGTACAAGTGAGGAAACTGAAACTTAGAAGAGTTGGGCATTCACTCAAAGTCACGAAGCTCATGTGTTAGTTTCTTGCCATAACAAACACCTACGGTACGTAACGCGAGGGCCACAACAAACATATGGCCGTGTGACAAATACAACTGTCCCACAGTTCCAAAGGCCAGAAGTCCGGAGTCAGAGTGTCAGCTGGGCCACCCGGGAGAGAATTGCTCCTCCCCTCTTCCGGCCTGCGGTGGCCTCGGCAGTCCTGGCACCTTTGCTCTGTGGCGCTTCACTCCAATCTCTGCCTCCGTCTTCACATGGGCTTCTCCTCTTCTGTCCCAGGTCTCCCACTGCCATTCTTATGAAGACACTTGTCGCTGTATCTGGGACCCACCTGGATAACACAGGATTATCTCGTCTGGAGATTCTCAACGGCACCATTTTTCCTTCAGATGCTATAGCATCTGCAAAAACCCTACTGCCAATAAGGTGGCACTGACAGGTCCCAAGGATTAGGATGTGGACACATCTTTTTAGGGGCCACCATTCAACCCCCTAAAGCTCATAGAGGTGTCGTCGGGTTTTGAACCCAGGGTGTAAGATGCCTGTGCCCACACTCAGAGCCATAATGCTGGGGCTTGGGTAGAATGTGCTTTCACACCTCCTCCCCACCTGCCTTGCGCTGTGCTCCTGTAACACCGGCCAGGCGCCCATGTGTGTGTGGACTTGGCTGTGGGCACATGCAAGACTCAGACCTCAAATCACCCAGCAGCCTCTCCCTCACTCTTCCAGGTATTTCTCCACACGTACACTAGACACTGGGAGGTTTTTCTTATGTCTTTGATTTCTCTGCATGAAACAAGTCTAAAGATAAACATTCACTGCTTCTTATGAAAGGACTCTGACCACCACCATAGGAAGGCTCGTGCTGACAGGGGCACGAATCTCTCGCTGGCGGAGCCCTGGCCGGGCAGCTCCCACGCGCTGGCTCTTGCAGAGACGCAGCAGCGGGGCTGGCTGATTCCTGACGTGGGCACTATGCTTGTGAGGGGCGTGCATGTAACTGGCCCCATGAGCTAATTTCAATGACCTTTATATGTTTTTTTATAATCATCTCCCTTAACTAACTACTTGACATTTTGAGTTGTTTCCAGAAATGGATTTTCTGCAAGACAAAGGAGCTGAGGTGCTGAAGACCCCTGGGCAGACGCCAAGACTCACCATCCCCAACGACCTGCCCCCAAAGCACGTAGCCCCTGTTAGTTACACCACGACCTGCCCCAAGGCACGGGCCCTCTTTAAAAAGCCCATGGTCTCCGTTAGTGGGGACACAGATTTGAGGCAGCTTCTCTCAACAAGGCATCTGTCATATTAAAAAATTCCTTTCTTCCTTGGCCATCCTCCTTGTCTCAGTAACTGGATCTTTGTGTGATGAGCAACTGGACCTGGATGGCAAGTGCTCTTCGGTTTTGGCACCACACACAAGAGTCGGTGTGATCCAGGCAGAGGTGGTCACAGCAGGAGAAGTGAGTGAGAGATCCGAGAGAAACCACTCCCAGAGCAAGAACCAGCACCTCGTTTCCTCTTGACCTCACCAAATCCCCTCAGTGCTCCTTTGCAAAAAGTATTCTTATTCCCATTTTAAGGAAGAAGAAAATGGTTCAGAGAGGCTAAGTCACTTGGCCAAGGCCACATAGCTGCAAATGGTGAAAGCGGGTTTGGAACACATGCCCCTTGACTCTTTATGCTGGCAGAGAGGAGGGGTGGGCAGAGGCCTGGAAAGACTGCTGTGGAGAAGGTGACAACTGTACAGAGCTCCAATGTTCAGACTGCTCAGGTGTGCGGGGCTGGGTGTGCCGCCCACATCTGAGATTAAGCGTCAAAGTCACAGGACAGCCACACTCCTGGGGGATGATTTTGTTACCGAAAGCTTGGCACTTTTCCCCGAGGCCACTTCAGAAGAATGAGAACAAGTGGTTTGAGGAGAAGATAGAGAAATGTATTAATTTGCCGGCAAATGAGGAGGTTGGCAGACTCCCGTTTAAAGTGTCGACGTCCTTGGCCGGGTGCAGTGGCTCACGCCTGTAATCCTAGCACTCTGGGAGGCCGAGGCGGGAGGATCGCTCAAGGTCAGGAGCTCGAGACCAGCCTGAGCAAGAGCGAGACCCCATCTCTACTAAAAATAGAAAGAAATTATATGGACAACTAAAAATATATACAGAAAAAATTAGCTGGGCATGGTGGTGCATGCCTGTAGTCCCAGCTACTCGGGAGGCTGAGGCAGGAGGATCCCTTAAGCCCAGGAGTTTGAGGTTGCTGTGAGCTAGGCTGATGCCACTGCACTCTAGCCCGGGCAACAGAATGAGACTCTGTCTCAAAAAAAAAAAAAAAAGTGTCAACGTCCTGCCTTTGAGCAGGAAGACAAAGCTTTTAGAGGGGAGGTTTTCAGCTTCAGGCTCTTGCTGTTCAACTGCAGTTGATGGTTCTGATTCAGCCCGTCTTCAGCTAAGACAGTCTCCGCCCTCCACTGGTACGTTCCCTGCAGCCAGCTCCTGTGGCACAAAGAACCAAGGACAGTCCCCTGCCCCTCCTGACCCCTGGCCTGGGGCAGGGATGCAGGTTTTAATTCCCAAAGGGAATGGGGGAGGTTTTAGAGAAACAGAAAACGTTTTTACCCGTTTCCAGGCCATTCCCCCTGTTACCATTTGTGTCAATTTTGCACAGTGGGTCGGCAGGCTGGGGTGTCTTCCCTGCCGCGAGCCCTGTGTTTCTGCGCAGTTTCTGCTCCCCCTCCGCAGTATCCCACAGTGCTAACGCCTCACAGACAATAAATTAGGGTCTTTAAACCACAAAATTGGCATTTGGACTCCAGTCATGTGCAAAGGGCTCAGCTTCTGTGAGCTGTGAAACAAAGTGTCCTTGATTATGAATAACCAGGGGCGATGGCAGATGGGGGGATGGTGGAAGGTCCCAACGCAGGGACAGCGAAGGTCCCCGGGAAGAAAGAGCGTGGGGTGCGGGGCACTTCCGGAGGCGGTGACCTGCATGTTGGTTTATTTGGACACACTGAGATAGCACTACCCTCGAGCACTTTACAAAGATTAGTTCCCTCAACCTGAAATAATTAAAAAGGGTCAGATTCCAATTTTAAAGAGTTTACTCAAGCGAAAAGCTGGGAATGGCCATTCTGGGAGAAATGGGGTAGTGCTCCAGAGTTACAAGCTAAATTCTTGCTTATGTAGGGAGAAGACAAAGAAGTTTAACAGGATCACAGCATTCTCTATACAAGGCTGGTCTACAAATTACGACAAATTAATTACAGTTTGTTTTCTTTTCTGTGTGTTTTCTTTTCTTTTCTTTATAGCTGGTTTTCGTTTCCTTTCCAGTTTGAAAGAGTATATTTAACGTTCCATCTAAGGCACTGTGACAGCCCCGAGGTCTGTGTGAGAAGGGTGAGAGGAGGCTGATCCACAGCAAAAGTCAGTGGCAGGAGGGAAGGGTCTTCCCTGGGGCCCTTCACCATGTGCAGCATTTTACCAAACATACAGGTGAGGCAAAAGACTTAATTCAGACAAACAGAAGCTTACAGCCACCTGTCCCATGACTCAAGCTCCATAATTCACAGTCCTGTAAGGCTCAAAATAATTTAGAGTTCCAACAGCTTAGACTTTGAATTACATTTTTGCACAACTCATTTAGTCCTCTAATACCCTATAAGGAAGAACAATTATCCCCATTTTACTGAGAAGAAACTGAGGCACACGTAGGTTATTTGGTCAAGGTTGTACAGCCAGTATGTGGCAGCAAGGGGACCTAGTGGCCCACTCCAGAGTCCCTGCTCTTACCCGTGGCTGAACTGGCTATTCATTTTGTGATTCTTTCATGGAGGCAGAATCACTCTGGAGCCCTTGAACTCTGGGTTAGGAGCTTGGCTTCCCCCACACAGTGGGAGCCCCCAGACATTGGAAACGATGAAGTGATTGTAGCTGACATCCACTGACCTGGTCCTCACGCTAGTTCCCTCCCCCCCAGTTCAAATTCTCCATAAAGCCCAGCGCAGTTGGAGATAACATATGCAGCCGCTGTGGGTAGCAGTCTGGCAGTTTGGCAAAACATCAAGCATTAAGCATAGAGTTACCACATGTTCCAGCAATTCTGCTCCTGGGTGTGTACCCCAGAGAATCGCAAGCAGGGACTCAAACAGACACCGCACACCCGTGTCCACAGCAGCACTACGCACAGTCACCAAGAGGCGGAAGCAGCCCAAGTGCCCATCTGCAGATGGAGGGGTAAACAAAGGAAGGGAATTCTGACATGGTTACAGCAATGCACCTTGAGGACATTCTGCTAAGTGAAATAAGCCAGTCACAAAGGACACATAGCCTATGATTCCACTCATGTGAGGTACCTACAAGTCAAATCTATAGAGACAGAAAGAAGATTAGGGTTAGAGGGGTCGGGGGGATCTTGGGGAGTTATTACCTCATTCGCAAAGAGTTTCTGTTTGGGGTAATACGAAAATTTTGGAAATAGTGGTGATGATTACCCAACACTGTGAATGAAATGCATCCTGATGAATCAGACGCTTCAAATGGTTAAAATGGCAACTTTTATGTTGTATATATTTTACCTCAATTAAAAACACCCAATGGAATAAAATCGATTGTTATCCCTATTTTATGGATGTGCACACACGGAGGCTCTGAAGGGTAACGTGCCCAAGGCCACACAGCGCCCCGCCCTGCAGAGCACACCTGTATCGGTTGGAAAGGTCTCTGCAGCTCCAAGTAGACCAGAGCGCCGGAGAGCGCTGGGCAGCGGATGGGCCAAGGCTGTGAGGGGCAGGGAGCATGGGGACCAGGACCTGGAGAGCTCAGTGTGGGAGTGGGGTTGGCTGTATGTGTGTGGGGCGATGAACTTGGCTCTCCAGGAAGGACCCAATTTATACTCGGGGAAATAGTTCCTGGCAGAACGAGCTCTTACCCAAAGTCAGGGAGGGATATTTGTGGTTTTGCCTTCATCTGCGCAGATCGCCCGTTTCTGAATCATAAAGGCTCGGGGGTGGGGGGGGGGGCGGATAGAGACCACTGGAGGCCACCGCGACTTATTAATAACTTCACCTTTGACCTCACTAACACGGTGCCGCAGGCTGGGTGGCCATTTTTCCTAATTGTACAGAGAGACCCAGCGTCCTCCCACATTCCGCATATTCCTGAGGCCCCAGGACTGTCACCAAACAGTCACACCCTGTGTGGGTGAGGAGTGTCGGGGTGGACAGGGCTTGGCCAGGGACCCTGAGGCCCTGGAAATGCCTGTCTACCCTGGTCCTCCTGAGCCGTGACTGGCGGCCCACGTGTCTGAGTTGCTCCCAGCGTTCTCCACTGCAGCCCGGCAGGGCGACCCGTCACAGGCTGGGCCGTCCCTGGGGTGTTCCCGCGGCTTCCTGAAGAACAGGCTCCTCCTCCTCCTCCCCTGCACTCCTGTGTCACCTCTTCTGAAACCCCGCACAGGCCCACAGGGAGAGTTAGCTGCCCCCTTCTCCCTCTAATATGCCCACCTGGTGAGAGTGGGAACCGTGCCAGTCATCTCTGGAACTTGTCAGCCCTGGCACATGGCAGGTATAAAACCAATATCGATTGGAATGAAATGGATTAAAATGAAACACCAAAGAGAATTGAGATTAATTGAAAGGAATTACAAGTACACTGACTACAGGTGTATGTAATGAGTTGAAAGATGACCTCCAAAAAGAGAAGTCCATGTCCGAACCCCTGGAAACTGTGAATGTGACTTTATTTGGAATAAAAAAGGTCCCTGCAGATGTAATTAGGTGGAGGATCTTGAGATGAGATCATCCTGGATTATTCAAGTGGACCCTCAGTCCAGTGACAGTGTCCTTATGAGACACACAGAACAGAGACAGAGCAGAAGGCCATGTGAAATGCAGGCAGAGATTGAAGTGATGCAGCTACAAGCCAAGAAATGCCTGGAGCTACCAGAGGTTGGAAGAGGCAAAGAAGGATTCTCATCTAGAGCCTTTGAAGGGAGTGTCAGCCTTAAATAATGAGCTTCAGAAAATATGATTAAGTCTAGAGTTTAATCGAGTCCAGAGCTTGAGGATGGCCACTCAGGAAAGCACTGACTCCAAATGAATGGTGTCTGCATGTCCAAAGTGGAGAAGTTAAGGTTTCAGTGATTTAGGCAGAGACAGAAGTTCCAGCAGGATCACAACTTTCACACACAAGACCAGGCGCACACATGACAGTGATGTGATTAGTTACAGACATTCCAAGGCCAATTCCTTTATCGCTACGTGTGGAGGAACAATGATCTAAGGAGATCTTAGTGCTGCTTGGTCTTCTTTATTAATAGAAAAAAAGCAGCAGAAGTTGCAGCTGCATGCCACAGGACTCAGGCTGCATGGCCACATCCCTCTCAAGGCTCAGGATAATTTAAAGTTCCAATAGCTTTAAGTTTGAATTATTTAATTTCACATTTCCCCCTTTTCATCAGGATCTTTTGAAGAAAGCATTGTAGATGAACTCAAATGGTTTTGGCTCCTTTTATGTTCAGGAACTTAGTCCTGCCTCACTAGGAAGGCTCTTTGCTAGAGTGTCATGTCCCACGTTGTGGGGAGAGGGGTTTGTCAGGCTATAGAGTTGGTGGGGTGCAGGCTGAATTTATAGCAACATGAGGGAAGTGACTTTGTGAACTGAGTCAGGCTACATGGCTGCATTTTCAATTAATGCAATTCTTTAAACAGCTATTAATTTAGTTTTTTCAGTTGTGCATGGACTTCATTGCAAACAGATGCCATAGCAGCAATGAAGTTAAAAACAGGACAAAACATAACAAATGACTATAATTCCTAGAATGAGTAACAGCTTTTGCCACCAAGTTCCCCAAGATCCAAACCAGCAGCTTAGCCAGTTGTTTAGAGACAGCATTGGATCTGAAGGGTTATTTGGGTTTTCATATCGGCCATTAATCTAGTGATGTTATCTGATTCATCTGGGATATAGACACAACACTCAGTTTTTATGATAGTGCAGATTCCCCACCCCCCGGGCTGTAGTGAGTATGTCTATGTCTAGATCCATATGGTTCTATAATACAGCCTTTCTCACAAGACAACTGCATTGTTTAATAATGAGACACACATGTAGCTATCATTTACCACCTTTTTTGTATGATTGATTAGGGCCTCTATATTACAAACGATACCCTCCATACCCAGTGGTGGCAGAAAGATGGAAGCTAAATGATCATACGGATGGAATACAGAATGACCCCAGCAAGACTCTAAATGAGGAAGAGGTGCAGGCTTTGAAAGGGTATGAACTATTTGACCTTGTGCACAGGCATAACCCTAAGAGCACCATCCTAACCAGCCAGGGGATAGCTTGGTGCCACGCAGCCAAGACATTTCATTTGGAGCCAATAAATACCCGGTGGCTGGGCCCATGCAGTGGAACGCCAGTCTGTACTTTGTAACGTAGTGGTGTGGATGCACTCTTTCGTGGGTACCCATTCCCTGCCTCTGGTGCCACTGGGCCATGCGGCACCCACATAGGGGTGAGCTGACTAAGCCGGCCAAAGCAGGCGGCAAGGAGGGTAAAACCATCCCAAAATTGTGTTCTTATAGCCCAGTTGGGATAGCGCCAGTGTTAAAGCTAACGAACTGGTTTCTTTTACCATAAAGCTCTTCCCATCTTTTTGTAAAGTATAATGTTAACCAGTAACACACAATATCCTTAGTGTTAAGCACTGATGGCTGTTTTTAAAAAACACAGATATATTTCTGATATTCTGCCCTTGGTGAGGAGACACCCACCACGGCAGGCCAGATCCACCGGAAAAGGGAGAGAGGCTGCAGACCCAGCACGTGTTTTCTCCAATCTATCAGCATTGCCTGAGCCCACTGCTAGAAGAGGTTTGCTTCATGGGAAACAGCTGGTGATGGTAGCAATAAAACATGTGCCCCAGGGATGAAAAGAAAGAAATTTAGTGAGAACTTGCAAAGGAAAACCTTCCCCATCTATTAATGATTATTGATATTAAGTATTCATTTAGATACAGCTTGATCCAGTGTCTTGGGAAAGCTGACTGCCTGAGATGTCATCTTCTCACCCTTTCTGGCTCTGGAGAATTCAATTTTAGATTACCAGTTTAAGATGAAGTCCAATTTGGCGAAGCAGCATTCTTTAAATGGGTGATGTGTATCCTGGAAGTGATTCCTCTTAGCTTAGAAGTACAATTGGTTAGAAACAACTGATAATGTCCCTTCCACTTTGGTTGGAGAGAGTCCTTTAAAAGATGCCATTTCCCAGGAAGCCAAATACCACAGATGTGGCAATGACTGTATGAGGAGCAGTTGGAGAAGGCTTTCAAAAATATTGTTTTCCCTACACAATCATCTTATCAGGGCTCCAATGGGTCAAATCATGTGCAAAGGAAGATGACAATCATTTGGTTAGAACTATGGGTAGACCATTTGGTCCATACCAGAGCCCAGTCTTGGAGGAGTACGTTCCCTCTTTTGTTTCCCAATTTTCTTGTTCTGTTTTTGGAGCTTTGAATTGAACTGATTCTATATCAAAATCAAGTGCTTCCTTAAAAGCTAAAATCGGTTAATTTTCTTGTAATGTTTAGGGCAGCCCTTTTGCTACACTCACTGCTAATTGATTTCCCTTGCTCTCTGTAGTGTCTCACTCTGAGTGACCCGGAATCCCATAACGGCTACTGATTTGGCAATAACATGACTTCCAGTAACTCTGAAATGCGGCATCCATTGTTCATGGACTGACGGGAAGAAGTAAAAAGTCCTCTTTGTAACCATGGCATTCCGATGGGAGCTACACAGGAAGTGTACTGCTGTCTGTGTAAGTATTAGCAGTTGCTCCTGCAGCCACAACTGACAGGCTCCGATTAATGCTGTTGACTTTGCTTGTTGAGCGGAGGTCGCTCCTGGAAGGTGAGCACCTTCTCCTTCTTCAGTCGAAGATGCCATGGCACAACCTTCATGACAAATTCCAGATTCATCTTTTAAGTAAGATCCATTTGTAAACCAGATAACACCAGCGTTCGTAAGGGGGCTTTCTCGAAGGTCTGTTCTCGGAAAGAGAAGCTGGTCAATTAGATTACGTGATCACGCAGTGTTTCATCTGAAGACCGGCAGAAGAGTGGCGGACTTGGAGTATGACATCTGCAGATTATAATATGGGAGCAGAAAGAAGAGCTTCACGAGGAGCCAGTCTGCTAGCCGAGTGGTATTGAGTGTGGAGCAGGTTTGGAAGCGCTTCCGCAGAACGTGGAGCGGAGGCAGCGAGGGGAGATTCACAGGCAGTAGCAGCTGCTGTTCTCGCGCACCGTGGCAATCCTTTAGCCACAGGGCCCAGTTGCTAACCAACCATAGTGTCCTACAGGTCTGCTTTGATCTCCATGCTTTTGAGTCAGAACGCCTAAGGCTTTTCCCTGATTTTCATGAACAAACAATAAAAATGAAATATTATAATTTGGATGTCCTAATGCTGGGGAGTTTATAAGATTCTTTAATTTCTTCCAGTGTCAACTGATTTTTCCTCTGTCCATTCCAGGGGATCTGGTTTATCTGGTTTTAAAAGAGCATATAAATTTGGGGTTTTTGTTGCCCAGGCTGGCATGCAGTGGGGCAATCACAGTTCACTCCCTGAACTCCTGGGCTCGAGTGATCCTCCTGCCTCAGCCTCCTGAGTAGCTGGGACTACAGGCATGCATCACTTTGCCCAGCCAACTTTTAATTTTTTTTTTTCTTTTTTGTAGAGATGAGGTCTGTCTATGTTATCTAGGCTGGTCTTCCACTCCTGGCCTCAAGTGATCCTCCTGCCTCAGCCTCCCAAAGTGCTGGTATCACAGGCATGAGCCACCTTTCTGGCCAAACGTCGGGTTTTTAAGAAGTTTGGAACCCAATTTCCACAGTATCCTGCCAACCTCAAAAATCCTCTTGGTTGTTTCTTAGTTACAAGGGTAGGGAAGGCCAATATTCCTTTTATTGTATGCGCGTTGATTTTAAAAAGGCCTTCATTTCATATTGGTGACCTAAATATCTTACTTGTTTCTGACAGAACTGAAGTTTTTATTTTGAGACCTTGTGTCCCTTTGAAGCCAATTGCTGCGGTAAATACATTTCGCCTTCTATGAAGGCTTGCTCATCCTCTGAGCAGAGAAGTAAATCTATCTATATGATGTGTCAGGGTGGATTTCTTAGGGAAGTTGACATCCAAGAGGCCTGCTTTTAATATTTGTGAAAAATAAATTGGGCTCTCAGTATATCCCTGAGGTCCCTGTGTATTGTGTGTCTCCCCAAGTGAAGGCAAAGAGAAATTGACTCTCTTTATCCTCAGGAATGTTAAAGAATGAACTATGTAGGTCCAGCACAGCACAGAACTCGCCTCCAGTTCAGATGACAGCCTACAGCGTGCGGGGTTTGGTATTAATACTACCAGATGTTGAGGGACGATTGTGTTATTATTAATTGTTCTGAGGTCCTCTGCAAAGCTCCACCCTATACCACTTGGTTTTCCTATGGGGAGGATGGAGTGTTACATGGGCTTGTAGAGGAATGATCAAGCCTCTTTTTACATACTCCAAAATTATGGGCCTCAGCCCTTCCACGGCCTCTGATGTTAGATGGTATTGTTTGAAGTTCAGAAGAGGTTTTGATGAATCTATATGGATTTTAATTGGCACAGCCAAGATAATTTTCCCAATATCAGCAGACAATTTGGACCATAATTGATCAAATACTATTTTTCTCTCCTTCCTTCCTTCCTTCCTTCCTTCCTTTCTTCCTTCTTTCCTTCCTTCCTTCCTTCCTTCCTTCCTTCCTTCCTTCCTTCCTTTCTCTTTTTTCTTTCTTTCTTTTTGAGACAGAGTCTCACTCTGTTGCCCAGGCTAGAGTGCCATGGCATCAGCTTAGCTCACAGCAACCTCAAACTCCTGGGCTCAAGCGATCCTCCTGCCTCAGCCTCCCAAGTAGCTGGGACTACAGGCATGCACCACCATGCCCGGCTAATTTTTTCCCTATATATTTTTTAGTTGTCCAACTTATTTTCTTGCTCAGGCTGGTCTCGAACTCCTGAGATCAAACGATCCACCCACCTTGGCCTCCCAGAGTGCTAGGGATCAGGTACTATTTTTAACAGCTCTTGTAATTCTTTATTATTTAACAATTTAGTTTCCTTCATGGCAATATAAATTGCAATTTGTGAATTAAAAGGATCAGATTTTTAAAAATTTTTGACCCCAATAATTCTACTTCATCTTCTAATTCTAAATACATTTCTCTCTTTTGAGAGAGATGTGCATATCGTATAATTCTAAAAAGTCTCTTCTAATCAAATAGCTGGGGGCTGAGGGAAGCAAGAGGAAAACAGGTGTTCCCTGCAGAGGACATACCTGAAAAACTGTAGGTTGAGATTTCTATACGGATATAGGAGTATTTGTTACACCCACCATATTACTGTCTTACTCTGAGGAAGGGGACCTTGTAATAGGTGGGATTTGTCACTGATGAGGCAGCATGAGTGCCACCAGGAGCTTGAGTTCATTCCTCGCTTAATGAACACGAAGGCATCAGTGAGGAGAAAAGAGAAGGTCCCTATGGTCCCCTCAGAGCCCTCCTGCTCTTCTTCCTTGACCTGCCGTTGTTTGTTCCACTTTAGCTTTCCACAATCCCTTTTGAAATGTCCAGGCTTTTTGCAAAAATTGCAAAGTGAGGAAGTGGGTTGGTTTGGGGACTTACTATGCTGTTTAGGGGTTACAAATCGGTTGGACAGTTGCATTAGTTGTAAACTCATGGTCTGAGCTGCTGCTCCTCCTCTCTGTTTAGCTTCCTCTCCTTTTCTTCCCTGGTGAGGGCGTGGGACATGTGACTGGCAAGATTCATCCTGGGTCACGATTTTGTGAGGTAGCCAATTCTTTATCTGTGTATAAAGTTTGAGTTAAGGAGAGTATCATTTTGGTGATTAGTATAACTTTCTTCTGAGAGGCCTGAATAGCGTTTAAATGTTTTTTCAAACCATTTGTAGTGTGGCATTACAGGCTCCTCAAGATTTGTTCAGCATCGTTGTATTTTGTCCCAATCCATTACTCTTTGGAAACTAAAGGATTGTCGTCCGGTAAAGACCTGGCAGTGTCCGGTGTCGGTTCACAGTCTGCTTCAGAACGTTCGTGGGAGGCCCCCAGAGCACTCCCAGCTTCCCACTCCTGGGCTTCACTCTCTGACACCAACATGTGAACCAAGTGATATAAAGCGGAGCGTCCGAGGTCACAGGTTTGAATGTTTAACCTGAACCTCTAGCAAATCCAAGAGGGCCCTGAAGAGGATCCAGGAATTCTTTAATTCTTAAAAGTTCTGCTTCTGACCATGGTTGATAAACCAAGGCAGGTTGTCCTCTGCCTGACACAGGGTGTTCCCAAATGGGGCCAGAACAGCAAGGGGAGGAGGGGGACGGGGAGGTAAGTCGGGACAAGCAGTTTTGCCAGAGGAAAACAGGCAGCCCAAGGAGGAGGAGAGATTTTAGCAGTCTTTTTCAATTCAGAAACTGTTGTAGACAAGCTTTTGTTTTCCTCTTGCAAAGAAATGACTTTGTCAGAACCTCTTTTAGAAGCTTCTAAGTACCATTGAAAATAACTCTCCCAGTTATTTCATTTTAGAGCTGGCTTTTTCTAAGTGAGTATACAGATAAACTAGCTTAGGTATTTCAAAGGTAATCCATTTTGGCCATTGTAACTTGGGGTCTCCGTGAGTTACATGAGACCATTTTTCTAAATATTGGCATGAAGAGTTGCTGTAAGTATTAAACTAAATGCAGGTGGTGTTTCTAAAGGTGGATTTTTCCTTAAGGAGGAAGACTCTGTTTTCGAGGTACAATTGCCAGTCATTTAGGTTTTCCTTCCCGAAGAACCCGCAACACAGTGGGACGTGTCTTAGACTGACACGCCACTGTGGAGCCGTTTCTTCCCTCTGCGGGTCTTGCTGATCCCGAGAAATGGGCGCCGAGGCCCAGGGTGACGAGCGGTGATGGGTGCCCGCCTGAGTGCGCAGGGTGTCCTGTGCGTTTCTCTCAGGGATTCCCTGGGAGGACATTCCACACCCTGAGAGGTAGGATCTCAGTCGCCCGAGGTGTCTTGCTCCTGGGAGGAACAGGGTATCTTCGGGACTTACCTCATCCTCATAGAGCCTTTTATAATTTTGGTCATTCAAGAAGAAAGTTTAGATTGGCCAATTAAACAACCTGGCCAGTTTTTAAAATTATAATTTTTTTTTTTTTGCATTCATAGTAGGAGATTTTAATATACCTACCTAACTCTGTAAGTGATAGAACACCACACACACACAAATAAGTACATATGTAAAGATTGGAATAAGATTTAAAAACTTAATTGGCATATATAGAACATAATATCCAACAAGTGAAAAATATACACTTTTCCAATGCACATGGAATATTTACCAAAATTGACAATAATCTG
>CM052436.1:162925586-163023149 GCA_028533085.1 Varecia variegata | reverse complement strand
CTTTTATTTATTTATTATGTGTGGAAAGTTGTATCTATTAAAAAGTGAAATCACAAATTAGTCTTCAGTTAGCCTTAGTGCATAAGAAAATTGCTGTATTCAATGTTTTCCATTTCTCCCTCCTGTGACTTAAAAAATGTAGTTCTCCTTTCAGTCATGTTTTGCCTTCAAGGTTTTAAAAAAAAAGGAGTCTGCATCCAAACCACTCTTAAAGTTCTCAATCCTTTTCTTTCCTAACTTGCTGGTTATCCACCAGGCCCAGGTTGGCATGTATTGCCACAAATATGGCATTAACAAAAACGGCTGATCTGCAATCCAGACTTCTTTCAAATCATTGGCCATGGTGATTAACATCAGTCGCACACAACGACTGGTTGCCATCTTGTGGGACTGGTCTCCATGATTGCCTACAGACTTTGTGACTTCTTCAGTCAGGGCATTCTTCACAATATCTGATTGTACAGGTCCTGGGCAAATGTTAGAGACTATTATACAGGGCATGTGTTGTCAAGTTCAGTTCGGAGGCAATTAAAAAAACCCTGAAGAGCATGCTTGCTGGCAGAATATCCACTGGAAAGGGGTGCAGATATGATACCCATGAAGCTATTCACAGTAACAATCTTTCCTTGCTTCCTCTCGATCATGTGAGGCAGAACACACTTTGTCAAGGACACCGTCCCTAAGTAGTTCAGCTCTATTAGTTCCTTGTAGACATCCATGCTGGTATCCACACACAAAGAACGCTGGCTTCTTCCACCATTGTTGACCAGAATGTCAATTCTCCCAAACTCCTGGAGAACAGTTTTGGTAGCCGCTTCATGGGAACTTCTGTCAGTCAGGTCAAGGGGCAAAACGAGTATATCTTTTCCTTTTAAATTGCCATTCTCTAGGCATCTTCTTTTCATCCTTTCCAGCTCAGGCACTCTTCGGGCAGACAGTACCAGAGAAACTCCTAGTTTAGACAACTGGTAAGCCAGCTCCTCTCCAATTCCACTTGACGCTCCAGTCACCCACACCACCATATCCGTCAGTTCCCATTCTGGGCGTCGGCCCTGCCACTCGGCCCACAGCAGCGTCAGGTCGCCGTCAGCCCGCAGGAAGCGCAGCAGCTGCACCACCAGCAGGAGCAGCGCGCACAGCGCCAGCAGCCAGAGCACCAGCTCCCCGCTCATCGCGGCCACGCACGCCCCGCTCCGCGAGAGCCAGACTGCCCGAGCCCGCGCTGCGCCGCAGCCCTGACGGGCCCCAGCCTAAAATTATAATTTTTTTTTGCTTAAGCCACAAAGATTCACTTTCTCTTTTTAGAGAGAAACTGTTTTCTCCCTGACCAAAATTTTGAACGAAAGAAAAAGCTGAAAAACTCTAAGGAATAATTCTGAACAAAACCTTAACCTCAGAGAAGAGCGAAGACCACAAACCCAAGACCAGCAGAATCTCTGGAGAACAAGAAACAAAACTCCTACCTCTCAGCAGAGCTTCAGGAGCGCGTGCAGCCTGAGCGCGGTCTGACTCCTCAGCGGTGCCCGGGGCCTCCCTGGGAGGGGCCTCGCCAGAGCGCCCCACGGACGCCAGCAAGGTCCGGGGAGCAAGGACGTTTGTGCCGGAACCGGGGCTCCAGCTGCTGGCGGAGCGACAGGGATCATTGGAGGTCCACTTCGGGTCCCTTTGTGGTTGCCAGAATGTCAACCTTAAATCATGAGATTCAGAAAATGTGATGAAGTACAGAGTTTATTGGAACACAAAGCTTGAGGATGGCCCACCCAGGAAAGCACCAACTCCAGATGAATGTGTCAACATTTCTGAAGTGGAAAAGATACGGTTTCAATTATATAGACAGAGACAGAGAAGTTCCAAAAGGATTCAAGGATTACAACATTTTCCATAGAAGACCAGGTACATACCCCACAGCAATTTGACCGGTCACAGATTGCCACATTCCAAGAAAGATTACTTTATTATTCCATGAGGAGGAACAATGATCTAAGGGAGTCTTATCTCTGGTTCTGCTTGGTCTTCTTTCTTTCTTTTTCTTTTTTTTTTTTTTGGAAACACGGTCTTGCTAGGTTGCTCAGGCTGGCCTTGAACTCCTAGCCTCTAGCAATCCTCCCACCTTGGCCTCCCAAAGTGCTGGGATTACAGGTGTGAGCCACCAAACCCAGCCCTGGTCTTCTTAATTATGTATTATTTATTTTATTTTATTTTTAAAAACATTTGCCACAGACGACAAACAGGTGCCCTATCACAACAACAGGCCTTCTTCATTATCAACGGGGAAAAAAAGGCAGAAGTTGTAGCTGCATGCCACGTAACTCAGGTTTCATGGCCACATCCCACTTGAGGCTCAGGATAATTTAAAGTTCCAACAGCTCTAAGTTTGAATCATTTTAAGTTTGAATTATATAATTTCACAGGAGTTTGGCCATACAAAATACTTGATTTCTGACTTCTGGTTTCCAAAACTGTGCAAGAATAAATTTCTGCTGTTTTAAGCCACCAGGTTTATGATAATTTGTTATAGCAGCCACAGGACACTGGTGCAGGTTTAATAGAAAGAACACAGCACATTTGGATTCAGACAACACCAGCTTTGCCTCTTGCTGTCTGGGCCAGATTCCTTAGGCCCAACAGCCTCAGTTTCCCCATGTATTTAATGGGGATCCTAATTCCTACCACTGACAGTCATTCCAATGAGCAAATTCATGTGGAATGTGGTCAGCCACAAGTAATCATACTCAACAAATGACCAGTGGGCCTTTATTATGGTCTGGCTCTGTGCTGGGCTCTAGGAGCACCAGGTGAAGAAGGGACTGTCCCTGCATTTCATGAATTCACTGCCTGGAGGAAACAGGCTGCTAAACAAATCGTTACAGCTGAGAAATAAAAATAATATCCTAAGCCCCGCCCAACTGCCTGATGGGGTCCTCTTTTGGCCAAGGGGACTCCAGAGAAGCCTTGAACGCTGGGTCCCAGCCATGACGGGGCAGAGCGTGGACACACCCAGGTACCAGGAGGGTGGGGGCTCCTCACCCCCTCAAGCTCCTATCCATCACTTTATCTGGCTGTTCAACTGTATCCTTTGTATTAATAATGTTTTTTATAATAAATTGGTAAATGTACTAAAGTGTTTCCCTAAGTTCTGTGAGCCATCCTAGCAAATTATTGAACCCAAAGAGGGGAATTGTGGGAACCCCTATTCATAGCCAGTCAGTCAGAGACGCAGGTCACAAAATGGGACTTTTGATTGGGGGTCTGAAGTGGGGGAAGTCTTGAGGTACTGAACCCTTAACCTATGGGATCCAACGCTAGCATCAGAGCCGATTGCATTAGAGGACATCCAAGTGATGCCCGCTGGAGAATTTCTTGGTGTGTGGCGCAACCCCCCCCCCCCCATCTACACAACTGGCAGCACAAACGTTCCGTGTTGTGTGAACTAAAATAAACTCATTGTCTGGTGCAAGTGTCCTAGTAGGTGGCTCCCCAAGGCTCCGGGAACTACTAGGCGGTGCTCCTCATCTTGGAACCAGCCATCCTCATTCTGCGTCGCCTTTAGTTTTTCTCTGGCCCAGTCCACGTCCGTACTGGAATAGTCCGGTCTGGGGGGGTATCTCTCCCATCCCCAGGGGCGGCAAGCTCAAGCTCAAGTGTAGGACATCTGTCAGCGTAGGCCCTTCCGTGGTCCTCTTGGCCTCGGCATCCGCGGCCCGGTTGCCTCGAGCTTCTAGGGAGTCCCCCTTCTGGTGTCCCGGAGTGTGGACTACAGCCACTGACTTAGGCAACAGGATGGCTTCCAGCAGTTGAAGTATTTCAGGCTTATGTTTGATTTCTTTGCCCTCTGCCGTGATGAAGCCCCTTTCTTTATAGAGGGCTCCGTGTATATGCACTGTCCCAAAGGCATAGTGGCTGTCGGTATACACCGTCAGCCTCTTTCCTTGGGCCCGGCGAAGGGCTTCTGTCAACTCGACTAGTTCAGCCTTCTGGGCAGAGGTCCCCTGTGGGAGGTGTGTAGCCCAGATAAGCTTGCCTTGCTTATCTACTATGGCCGCCCCTGCATACCTGTGTCCGTCCCGGACGAAGCTGCTCCCGTCCGTGAACCAGGTCAGGTCGCTGTTTGCAAGGAGGCGGTCTCGCAGGTCACTCCGCGCCATCTGGGTCTCGGCCAAGATCTCAAGGCAGCTATGTTCGGGCGTTGCCGGCTTGGGGTCTGGCAGAAGCGTGGCTGGGATCAGGATGGCAGGAGTCCAGAACTCGATGCGAGGAGCATGCAACAGAAGTCCTTGGTAGTGAGTCAGCCTCGCATCTGTAATCCATCGTCCTGGCAGCTGCTTCAGGATCCCCTCTATGGCGTGAGGGGTGGTAATGTGCAGATGCTGGCCCAGGGTGAGCTTGTCGGCGTCTCTGACCAGCAAGGCGGTAGCTGCGATGACCCACAGGCACGCTGGCCATCCTGCCGCCACCGGATCTAACTTTTTGGACAAGTACGCTACCGGCTGCCTCTAAGGTCCTAGCGTCTGTGTGAGCACTCCCTTGGCTATTCCCTATTCACTATCTTCTCCTTGCCCTGCTAGTAAGACTCTCTTAGGTGATGCTCTCCTCCTTGGGCCCCCCTTTTTCTTTGGGCAGTCCCTGGCCCAATGCCTTCTTTCTATGCAATTTGCACACTGATCTTTCTCTAGCCTTCCCCTGTGGGGGCAGACCCTTCTTTCCTCACTGAACTCCTCTCTCCCTGACGTGCTCCCTGTAGCCGCCAGAAGAATCTTGGCCATCTCCCTGCTGGCTTTTTTTTTTTAGTTTTTCTAGCCTGGAACTTTCTATCCTCTTGTCTAATTCTTTCTAGCCTTTCTTCCGGGGTCTCCCTGTTGTTGTAGACCTTCTCAGCCACCTCTAATAGATCCTGCAGTGTCTTCTCACATAACCTATCTATCTTCTGTACTTTCCTTCGTATATCGGGGGCTGCCTGGTTTACAAAGGCCATCATTACTGTCGCATTGCTCTCATCGCAGTGGGATCCGTAGGTGTACACTGCCTAAAGGCATCCATTAGCCTTTTTAAATAGGCCGCTGGGCTCTCCTCTGACCCCTGGCGAACATCTCCTACCTTAGCCAAATTTGTCGGCTTTCGTGCTGCCGCTCGGAGACCGGCCATTAGAGTCTGGCGGTAAACCCGGAGACGCTCCCTACCTTCAGCCTCGTTGTAGTCCCAGGGGGGTCGTTCGAGTGGAAACGCTCGGTCTATGATCCCTGGGTTAGTGGGGGGTCTGCCGTCATCTCCTGGAACCAGTTTCCGTGCTTCCCCCTGTATCTTTTCCCTTTCCTCAGTGGTGAAAACAACTCTTAGCAGTTGCTGACAATCGTCCTAGGTGGGCTGGTGAGTGAACAAAACAGAATCTAAGAGGTTAATCAGATCTTTAGGATTGTCTGAGAAGTTGGCATTTTGAGACTTCCAATTATATAGATCATTCGTTGAGAATGGCCAATATTGATAAGCCTGCTCCCCATCTGCTCGCGGGGGCCCTATTGCACGCAGGGGGAGAGACATTACTAGTTCTGGGTCTACAATCTTGGTGGCCCGCTGCCAGGTCCCGTCCGCCGGGCCGCCCACCAGAGGAGCTGCCGCAGCTGGGGCTGGGGCCGCAGCGGGGTTATTTATTTATTTTCTGAGCACGCCTCCCGGTTCCTCTTTATTTCTGGGGGAGAGGATGCGGAGGAGAGGCGCACAGGAGCACCCACCCACCCGGCAGGCAGACCAGGCGCCACGGCATGGAGCCCTGCGCACAGGGCCGGGATTAAGACCAATCACATGGGGAGGGCCGAGGGCGAGGCAGGAGAGGCAAGGCCGCCGCTGTCAGTGCCACCAGCCGCACTCCGCCTCTCCGGCGGCAGAGACGCGGCCGCCGCTGCTGCCGCCGCTTCCCTACGCTGAGTGCCGCTGCCGCCGGAGCCGTCCAGTCGCCGCGCTCGCAGCGTCCTCCTACTCATCGCAGCGTAGCGTCCGGGGGGCTCGGGGCGGGGCGGCGCGGCCCACCGCCCCCTCCCCCCGTGGAGAGAGAGGAGAGGCGAGCGGGGCGCAGGGCGGCGGCGGGGCACGAGGGGCCAGCCCGCCGCTCCCGTTCACTCCCGCCGGGCTCCACCTGGGCCCACGCCCTAGGCTTCAAGGCTCACAGCAGCGGCCCTTTGAATGAAAAAGAAACATAAAACACGGACAAAAGCGACGAAGCAAGCGACAAACTGACACCAAAAACAAATGGAAGGGCGACAACGACAAGACAGTAATACGGACTGACAATGACGACAAGACGTTTCACAAATCCTTGACTCTCGGCCCTGTGGCCGACTTGGTTTCCCTCCCAAAAATAAGCCAATATTACTCAAAAGAACTCCACAAAGGCATAGACAATATTAGACTGGCCCCCAAAAGTCAGAATACTAGGAAACCAGGAAAATAAAACCAGACTTTCCACTGAGTGGCCCTGGCCTCACCCCTCTCTGGTGCCTCCCACTCTTTGGAAGAAAAAAGAAAGGAAAGAAAACCAGAAATTTCAGCCGTAAACAGACAATATTAGACTGGTTCCGTACTAACCACCTAGAAGCCAGGAAACCAGAAAAATAGAACCAGAAAGAAAAATAAAACCAGACTTTCTGCTGAGTGGCCCCGGCCTCACCCCTCTTGGGTGCCTCCCACTCTTTGGAAAAAAAAAAGAAAGGAAAGAAAATCAGAAATTTCAGCTGTAAAAACCGCTGAGTGGCCTTGGACTCATCCCTCTCAGGTGCCTCCCACTCAAGCCAGAAATTTCACCCGTATAAAATGAAGACAACGACAAAACGTTCCACAGTCCCCTAATTCTTGGCCCGAATGGACCGACCCTGTCTCGGTTTCTCTCTCAAATGGACCAACCCTGTTCCGCCCGTGCCAGAAACCTCCCGAGGGGGTGGAGGGACATCTCCCTTTCCGCTCCCGACCAGTGGCTCTCCAGCGCGTCCGCCTAGGCCTTCTGCCGGTCACTATCCAGGGCCCGAGTACCTGCACCATACGGATTTTCAAAGTCCTAACTCCTCCTCGGGTCTGGATTCTGTTCCGGGGGATTTCGGGATCCCGGACGAGCCCCCAAAATGTTAGAACCGGTTCCCCTCGGCCCCAGGAACAGAGAAGCAGAGTCGCCGAGGCTGCAAATGGCAAAGGAGTTTATTTTTACTAGCTCGAGCCAGGGTCCAAGTCCTAGAGCACCAACGCAGTGGCCTCTCCACGAACTAGGACCCCGCCCTGGGGTAAAATTAAGCTTTTATACTCTTTTGCAGGTTTCACACGACACTTGCTGCAGGTTTCACACGACACGCTGGGCACACCACCCCCCTCCCTCCTTAGTTCATTGGCTTCTTTAAAAGTTGCTGATCGGGTAGGCTCCCGATTGGTCCAGTTCCAGGCCATCGTTCCTGCTCTTGATGGGTCTCATTCCGAGGGGTCATTTTCCTATCTTAGGTGTACCATGCCCTGGGCAGTTTGGGCTCTGGGCCTTATCTTGTTTATGCAAAACTTGGGTGTTGTACTCAGGAATTTCTGTGTTGGGGTAGCAAGCAGGTTTACAGAAGCAAAATGGCAGATTAAAGCAGAATGGCAGGTTAATGATTTTTGGCATGACATTCATACTATAACAGTCTCACTGGATATACAATTTTGTATCCTTTTTCACTTAGCATAAGCATTCTTCTGAGTTACTACAAACTCAACATTTTTCTATCAAGCTGATATGCTGTTGTTTATTTAATCAATTCCTTATGGTTACACATTTAAACTATTTCTAATTTGTTTCTGCCACTATATTTTTAATGTTGTGATAACATCTTTGTACAGAAATTCTGACCACATCTTTGATTATTTCCTTCGGAGAGATTTTTAGAAGTAGAATCACGGAATCAAATGGATTGAATCTTTTGGCAGCCCTTGGGAAACATTAAAAAATTACTAACCAAAAACGGGCCACAAGCAATGTAGGAAAGTGACTGTTTCGACGCTCACATTCCCAGCTTTGAGGATTACCATAAAAAAAAAAAAAACTCTCACTAATTTGAAGAGCAAGAAATGATCCTGTACGAGTATGCATGTGTTTGATCACTAAGAGTGGAGACATTTCCAGGCCTGTTAAACGGTAACATTTCCTCCTGTGGGTCTCTGTTCAAACTCTCTGCTTCTGACCTTTTGAAAGTACAGCAACAGCTTGGGAGCCTCTGAAGAGGGGAAAAACCCCGGCATGGAAATTCGAGAAAGTACAATGAACCAACCAAGAGCAAAAGTCCTTGTTTTGTCAGGATGGCACAGTTCAGCTGGCCCAGCACACAACAGAGTGCCACCACAGTGGGGACGGCTGCAGACTCGCCCGGCCTTTCCTGTCTCCTTGTTCTGTGCTGAGCACAGATGGGGAGCTTGTGCTGGAAAGTGTGGTGTCCACCTGGAACAATTCATGTCTACCTGGAACCTGAAAACTCTGATCGTGTTTGGAACAGGGTCATTGCAGACA
This sequence comes from Varecia variegata, assembly GCA_028533085.1. Classification (NCBI taxonomy): domain Eukaryota; kingdom Metazoa; phylum Chordata; class Mammalia; order Primates; family Lemuridae; genus Varecia; species Varecia variegata. The sequence goes on along the minus strand of CM052436.1, from coordinate 163,014,640 downwards.
CTGTGGGGGTGAGGGAAACTTGCCCTTGCCCTCCAAAGTTCACTGAAAGATCAACTCACAATTAAGGCAGATTAATGAAGGAAGAGGTTTATTTACCAAGCACACAGGGAGGTCACAGAGTGATCATCCAGTATCCCCGTGGGATCCAGGTATTTTCACACCTGTCTTTTAGAGGGAGGCGGAGATGAAGAGTATAGGTAACTCTGTTTAGGAGCAACAGATGGTTGCTAGGGAGGATGAATGGATACTTGGGCGAATGAACGGGTGGGGAAAACAAATTGACTTGTAAATTAACCTGAGCGACAGGTACTATGTTTAAAATGATTTGAGTCAGGTCTGGTTGCATTCTTGGTTTCTTTTCCTGCAATGTAGTGAGATAACGGGGAGGGGAAAGAAAGCTGATTGGTTGTTCCTTTGATGGGTCTGTCTGGTTATGCGGGTAGAGGGAAAGCCTCCTCCTAGGGCCTGTTGATCTCTAAGGGCCTTAATTCAAAATGCCAAGAAGTCATATTTTGGGGTGAATTTCTGAGCTCCTTCAGTATCATTAGTTGAGATGAGGTCCTGCTGGGTTAGGGTAGACCCTAAATCCAATGTGACTGGGTCCTTAAGAGAAGAGATACAGCCACAGGCATAGGGAGGATGCTGGTGTGATGATGGAGGCAGACCATGGAGTGATGCCACTGTGGCCAAGGAGAGCCAGGAGCCCCCATAAGCTGGACACGAGGGAGAGGGTCTGTTGTTGAAACCTGGGCATTTCAGTCTAGTTCCAGTTGCTTAAGAAGATCCAATTATTGAGACAAGGACAATGGCCAAGGAAGAAAGGAAATTTTAATATGACAGATGCCTTGTTGGGAGAACAGGAGAAGCTGCCTCAAATCTGGTTCTCCCCGCCTAATGGAGACTGTGGGCTTCTAAAGCAGGGGCCGTGCCTTGGGGCAGGCCGTGGTGTAACCCACTAGGGGCTGTGTGCACTGGGGGCGGGTTGCGGGGATGCTGAGCCTTGGAGTCAGGAGGTCCACCCTGGGGCCTTCAGAATCTTGGCTCCTTTGTCTTGCAGAAAATCCACCATGTCTGGGAAGCAACTCAAAAGGTCAAGTAGTTAGTTTAGGGAGAGAATTATAAAAAAACATATAGGGGTCATTAAAATTTGTCCGTAGAGCTGGTTACGGGTCCTCCTTGCACAGTGGAAGGAGGCCTAACACAGCTAGCTCCCTTTGCTTCTGCCCCTCGGTGATGTCCTTTATGTTCAAAGATTCTGCTTCACTGTGCAAGTAAGCTAGAAAAAAAGATGATAGCCATCCCTTTCCCAAAACTAACTCCCGGGACTGTAAGGAAAGTGTGTACACAGGGAACAATATTGTTAAAGATTTATAGGAACTTTGTGACCTGACCTCCTCATCATCCTGGTCAGTTACTGACCAAGAGCAAAGAAGTTTTACAACCTCCTCAGACCCTCAGCAACACCCAGGTGTCTGTGGTCCTCGGTTACCTCTGGCATCGCCCTTAACATAAAAAGGGGCCTTATCCTGGCACTCTGGGAGGCCAAGGCGAGAGAATCGCTCAAGGTCAGGAGTTCGAGACCAGCCTGAGCAAGAGCGAGACCCCGTCTCTATCAAAAAAATAGAAAGAAATTAGCTGGACAACTAAAAATATATAGAAAAAAATTAGCCGGGCATGGTGGCACATGCCTGTAGTCGCAGCTACTTGGGAGGCTGAGGCAGAAGGATTGTTTGAGCCCAGGCGTTTGAGGTTGCTGTGAGCTAGGCTGATGCCCTGGCACTCTAGCCCGGGCAACAGAGCGAGACTGTCTCAAAAAAAAAAGGGGGCCTTAAGTTTGACAAGGAAGCCCCCCATCTATTACCTGGTGCATTAGCCACCTGAGACTCCACCCCTTGGACCACCTCAACCTAATAAAAGTGGGAAAAATTGGGTAGATGGGGCTCAGAATTTGGTGGCGAGACCCCTCTGAGCCCGCTGACGAATAAACCTTGATTCTCTGACTCTCCGTGTGCCGCTCAGTTTGTCCTCAGGACCACTCGCTGTAACACTTGCTGTAACAAGTTCACACTAACTTAGGATGGTTCTTTAGGACATTAGTCTGCCACCCTCCAGGGGACAACATGGGAACCCCCTGTGGGCCTTCTGAACTTCCTCTGACCCTCCTTCTGTCACCTTGACCTGGTCAGAGGCCAGGGCATTGTTCTGAGCCTTGAGGCATCATCCTGACCACTTGTCACTGGCTCTGGGAAGGGCTGAGTCTCTGGCTGGCTCCCAGGCCACCTTCCCGAGTCTCCTAAATTCCTGGGCTGATGAGGGGAGTGGGTCCCTGACTGCGTGGCTAGATTTGGAACCCTGCTTCCCTTGACTTTGTTTGTACAGTTGGGAGGTTTGTTTGAAGAGCTTGGGTTCCCTAATTGCATTCCTGGGGCGTTTGCAGGAAATACATCAAGACTGTGATTAGAGGGCCTTGATCCACAGACCCGCAGATCCGCAGCAGATGGGAGGCCTCTGCTGGGTGTGTTGGCTGGGACCCTGGCTTTGCCTTCCGGGAGGGTGAGTTCCAGAGGCTGGCGTGCTCATGACCAAGGCTGCCACAAACAGGGGGCGGGGGGGCGGGGGGAGAGAAGTGTTCCCTAGAAGAAGGGGGCATTGAAGCAGGGCCTGCCATTGACTCCTCCCCACCTTCCAAACAGCTCCAGAGCAAGTCATTCCTTGTCTTAACCACTTTCTGCTAGAAATAACTAGAGACGTTTCTGTTTTCCTGAGGGACCGTGCAGGGTCTCCGATGTGATATGCACCCAATAAATATCTGTCCTCTTGCCTTCGCTTCCCTTGTGAGAGTTTTGCTGCCATCCTGAAGAGGGCCATGCTTCCCCTCGGGCACCCAGCAAGGTGCCCTTCCTTCAAGTTCCACCTTGAATACCACCTTTTCCATCAAGCCTCTTGACAGCTCATGGTGGTCATTCATTCATTCAGTCATTCAATGGGTATTTATTCATCGTCTACTCTGCTCCAGAAGGAAAGTCAGACACTCCTTAGTACTCATCAATTCCATCCTATTCCAATTGACAATGTTAATTTTACTTGAGCCTGTGCTCCTGGGAAAGAGTGAAGATTAAGAAATCCCCCACCCCTTCGTGTTCCAGAAAGCGGCTCACTACAAAGAACCAACCTTTCCCAGAGGGCTTAGGCAAGACCTACAGGGAGCCTCGTTTGCCTGGTACAAGGCCAGACGCAAATGCTCCACAGTCCCTTCCTTTGCCTCATCAGAGACTAGCTGAGCTGTTTGTCCCCTCTGATACGTCCAGGTCCCTTTCCTCCCCCAGGTCCCTGAACTTTGACCTACCCTCAGCCTGGGCAGGACAGGGCCTTCCTAATGGCCCCTCCCCGGGATGCTTGGCTGGCTGCAGGGCGGGCATTCTCACCTGCCATCTGAGCACCTTCCTTCACCCACCATCCACTCCGCACCAGGGTCGGGCTAGCCTGGTCTGCTTCTGCCTGGGCTTTCAGGTGCCTGCAGGTCTCCTGCTCTGAGCCTTCTCCCTAGTAGTCCCTTCCCTCCTCTTGCAACAATCCTTTCCAATAAAGTCTCCCCTTACCTAAGTCCAAATTTGGTTTTTTATATGTGCTTGTTTCTCTTTTTCTTAAAATTGTGGTTAAAAAAAAACATAACGTCAAATTAACCATCTTAACCATGTTTAAGTGTACAGTTCAGTATAATCACAATGTTGTGCAACCATCACCACCATCCCTCTCCAGAGCTTTTTCATCTTCCCAAACTGAAACCCTGCACCCATTAAGCACCAACTCTCCAATCCCCCTCCTGCAGCCCCTGGCACCCACCATTCTACTCTCTGTCTCTATAAATGTGACTCCTCTAGGGACCTCGTGTAAGTGGAATCACACAGTATTTATCTTTTCATGACTGACTTATTTCACTTAGCATACTGTCCTCGAGGTTCATCCATGTTGCAGCACATGTCAGAATTTCCTTCCCTTTCGAGGCTGAAGAGCATCTCTGGCAGGTCTGCACCACGTTCCGTGACCCATCATCTGCCAGCGGACACCGTGGTTGCTGCCACCTCCTAGCTACTGTGAAAAATGTGGGTATGAGCGCAGACGTGCTTGAGACCCTGCTGTTAGGGTGGGAGTTTGTACATGGCAGGAGAAAGAATTCGGACACAAAGATTAGGGTAGAAAGAAGTAAAAATGTGTTTTACTTTCTCGGGAGAGGGGAGAGGGAAGGGAGAAAGAGAGAGAGAAGGGAAATGGTGCAGCACCCGAAAGACAGACAAGGGGAACTGCTGGCCGTGAGCAGAAGGAGTTTGGGATTTTTTTGAGGAAAAAGGGGGAAAAAGGAAAAATGTATTGTGGCAGACTGATAGCAGGAAAAACAGCTGTGGAGCTGCTGCGTCTGGTTTTCCTCTTTTTCCTTTACCTGGGGGTGGTCTAATCTGTGGTCTGCCCAGACTGGCCTGGCCGGGAGGACTCGCACTTTCTGTCTGCTCAGCTCTTTCCAAATGCTGTGAAAACTCTCCATGGGCGGTTAAGTTTCAGAGACAGCGAGTTAAGATCCCTGCAGTTAACCTTAGAGACAGCGAGTTAGATAGTTTATTTTTCTCTATTAGTTTATTAGCAAGACCGTCCTTTCACCTGCTTTCAGAAGCAGGATTGTTGGTGTCAATGGAAAAGAACCGACACTCTGTAAAATAATTTAAAGAGATTTATTCAGAGCTGAATATGTGCGACCACGGCCCAGAGAGCCACACCCAAGAAGCCTTGAGCGAGTGGTCCCACCACGGGTGGGTTACAGTGTGGCTGTGTACATTTCAGGGAGACAGGAACTACACACAACATCATAAGTCAATACATGGAAGGTGTACATTGGTTTGGCCTGAAAAGGTAGGACGTCGCAAAGTGGGCAATTACAGGTTATAGTGGGTTTCAAAGACTCTTTGATTTGCACTTGGTTCAAGAAATGAAGCTTCATCTAAAGGCTTGGAACATTTTAAGATAAGGATGTCTGTTAATCCAAGACAAACCACCAGACATATATGAAGAATCAAGTGACCTGTTAAGTAAATTGCTGGCCTGCAGGTGTGGTTTAACCTTTGCTTTACTTGACCTCAGGCCTGTTCACGATTTTGTATCTTATTGTTACAAAGAAGAAGTCCGTAAGGGACAGGGCAAAGCTAGGCATGTCTGACCTCCCTGTTCCTTATGGTTGGCAACTCAGCTTTAAGGTTTTTTTGGGGGGTCCCCTTGGCCAAGAGGGGGGTCCATTGAGTCGGCTAGGGAGGCTTAAGATTTTATTATAGTTCACACTGGTTCAATTTCTAATTTTAATTTTTTAAATTAATTTTTAATTTAAAAAGTGTTTTAAGGAACACCATCTTCCACAGTGGCTGTGCCATTTGACATTCCCACCAGCGGTGCTCAAGTGTCCTGATTTTTCCACATTTTTGCTAACACTGTTATTTTCCAGTTTTTTGGTGGGGGTTATGATAGTTGCCACTATAATGGGTGTTACATCAGATTTGCTTTTTATTTGACAAAATCAATAAATATTTCTGCGCACTTACCACGTGCAAAGCCCCAGAGGGTGCCCAGGGCAGGAGGGATGAGAGGTGAGCGTGCTGTGCTCCACTTCGAGAACAGAAAAGGGCCCCCTTCTCTGGTCTCTGCCTGAGAGCTCCTGGGGCCCAGAGGGCATCTTCCCACAACAAGTGCATGAGTGAGCAAGGGATGGTGCCATGAGCTTGGCTCTTGGTGTAAGAACCAAGGTCTGGAGGCCCATAAAAGGAACAGTGGCATCCTAGAACATTCCCTCCTGAAGGAGCCTTTGAGGTTATTTAGTCCAGGGATGTCAAAGATCTTCCTCTTGGCGCAGTTGGTCTAGTTAAAAATGGCTGTCAGCAGCACAGTGGTAAAGAGGGTCGTGAAGCCAACCTGCCATCGAAGAACAAGGTCACCAGGAGTGTAGGTCATGGGGAGCAGAAATGTCTTCTGTGAAAGGGAAAAGCAAAGCCCAGGGAGGGTGTGGGCTCTCCCCAAGACCGCAGAGCAGGAAGGGGGGAACACACGTCCCCGGTGAGCCTTTTCTCAGCCAATGGGAAGGTGAGCCCAGAGCACAGGAGTGGCTTCTCCCTGCTTTGTGGCTGTCCTTGCCGGCCACATCTGCCAACACTGGGGATGGTTTCTGCAGCACACGCCTGGGGAACGGGGCTGGCCCTGGCCCTGTGGTTTGGCCAGAGCCCACAGCCCATGGCTTCCCTTATCAGCCATTTCAGTGGGATGAAAACCAACCCTAGCCACTGAAGGAGGTTTGTAAAATATTAAAACCACAGGCTGAAGGGAAACCTAGATATTAATAGTTTCTAGTCTACTGATTTCCAAAGTGATGATTTCATGGGGAAAAAATTCTGTGGTTAATAAAAAATAAAAAAAAATTCAAAACAAGAAAAATGCAAAGTAACATTTATTTTTAATCACTGCCTGGGTGTCAGGCACCGTGTTAGTCACCCTGGCTCTGTCAGTACTGTTGAGGTGGCCAGCTTAGCCTGTATGAAATGCTGAGATTCCAATAACAAATTCCTTTCTTTGCTTTGGCCACCAGGAGTCTCATGACCAAAGGTGGAACTCACATGTGTTAATTGGCAGGATTATATGTGTATTCATTTGCTGGGGTTGCCCTGATAAACTACCACAAACTGAGGGGCTTAAACAACAGAAATCAACATTCTCACCGTTCTGGAGGCCAGAAGTCTGAGATTAAGATGAGGCACTAGGGAAGGGTCTTCTTCTACAGGCATCTCTCCTAGCTTCTTGGCTTGTGGTAGCATGACTCCAATCCTCACATGTGTTCTTTCTCTGTGTATTTGTGTCCAAATTTCCCTTTTTTATAAGGACATCAATCATATTGGATTAGATGTCCATCCTATTCCAGTGTGACCTCATCTTAACGTGACTAATTATATCTGAAGGACCTATTTTCAAATAAGGACACATTCTAAGGTACTGGGAGTTGAGGCTTAACATGAATTTTTGTGGGACATGGCCACCTTCTCTCTGTGGCCTCACATGGCGTTTTCTTGGGATGTGCTCACGGAGAGAGCAAGCTGGCTCCTGGTGTCTCTTCTTATAAGGGCACTAATCCTGTTAGATCTTGGTCTCACCCTTATGACCTCATTGAACCTTAGTTACTTCCTTAAGGACCTATCTCCAAATATAGCCATAATGGGCGTTAGGGTTTCACCATATGAATTTTGGGGAACACAAGCATTCGGCCCATGACAACCAGTAACAGTAAGGTGTGCATTGCTGTATAGCAACCATACCCTTGGTTGTATTCACCACATGCCACTGTTTTCCCTTTGTCCCAGGCTCCTTAAACATACCAAGATATTGGTATTTCTATAGTCTTCTTGGAGCAAGGCAGGTCTTTATAAATAACAAAATAGTGACACTGTCCTGAGCTGATGTATAGAAGCCCAAATGACAGGAACCCCATGACTGATTGGTTATTTCTGGTAATCTCTTCTGTCCCAGAGGTTGTTGGTTTCACTGCTCTCCTTGGAGTCCCAGGGGGGTCTCCTGGAGCCCCCTGAGGGCCCAAGGCTGGCAGGGGGATGAAGGGATGAAGGCCAGGCACACAGGGTGCTGGGCCCCCAGGCCTCTGCCAACCAGCGTGTCTTGATTTTTTCTGCTCTGTGGATCGGGCTTCCAATAGAACAAGTCCTGGGTACAAGTCCCGCAGCTGAGATTGTCTGAAAACCCTGCAGCTCAACCAAAACCACCAAGTCAGCCAGCAGGAAGAAGTGTCTCTCCCCAGAGCTGACACTCCATTCTCCATCTCCCCTTACAGCCAGTGGTCAGCCAGTCTACAGCAAAGGGCCCCATAAAATCACCTGGTAACTTGAGAATCTGAGATACCATAAGTAAAATGACCAACTTCCTTTAGTGATCAGATTTGTCTGTCCTGGGCCTCACTGATTTGGACTCCAGGATTTGAGAATTACAGGCAGCTTCATTCACTGGGTGGCTCAGCGTCCACTGCTGGCACCGAGCAGCAGGGGCCCTGGTGCTGCTGCCCTGTGGGTGCTGAAATGAGAGCCCACTGGGCAGGGTGGGCTCATCAAAGCGTGCAGAGTCACGACAGGCCAGGTGGCTGGTGGAGGATACGGTAACTCCTGGGCCTGCAGGTGGTGGGGACAAGATGCAGCCACACCAGGGTCCTCAGGCTCTGAGCACACTGAGAGGCCCCAAGGAGAGATCTCCCCACTGCAGACATGAGCAGGTGCCAACAGGGGCCAGCGTGGAGAAACCACAGGTCCCCGTTGCCCGATTCCACATTAGGGGGACCGCCAAGGAGGGTGGTGCTGAGAGTGAGCACTTTCTTGAGGGGCTCACTTCACACCCTCAAGCTTGCAACTGGATCATTTTATTCATTTTTCTGCACTTCTTTGTCTCAGAACTAAGAAAATAGAATTATCTGCAGACCCAGGTACAGTGTGGATTACATGTTAGGACCTGGCTACATTGCACTGGAGGCCTTCAAACATTAGTAACCTAATTACTTTGCCAGGGCTGCTGTAACGAAGTGTCATAGGCCCAGTGGCTCAGAAACAGGAATTTATGCTCCCAGAGCTGCGGAGGCTACAAGTCTGAGATCGGGGTATCTCGGGGTTGGTTCCTTCTGAGGGCTGCGAGGGAGAATCTGTGCCAGGCCCCTGTCCCCGCCTGGTGCTTTGCTGGCCCTCCTTGATCCCCTTGGCTTGGGGAAGCAACACTCCATCTCCTGCATGTTTGCATGACTTTCTCCCGGTGTGCACGTCTCTGTCCAAATTTCCCTGTTGTATAAGGACACCTGTCACATTAGGGGCCCACCCTACTCCAGCATGACCTCGTCTTAACTAATTACACCTGCAATGACCCTATTTCCAAATAAGGTCCCATTCTGAGGCATGGGGGTTAGGACTTCAACATACGGATTTTGGGGGGTATAATTCAACCTATAACAGTAACTACTTTTTGCTTGGATTTTAGGTAAAATTATTACTGGTCATTTTAACACAATAATAACTAAATTATATTGTTTAATACACACTGCACTTCCCATTCAACAATATCATATCTACTGAGTGCCTGTTATGTGCCAAACACTGCTCTAGGCTTGGAGGGGACAGTGAACAAAAGGAGTGAAAGTCCCAGTTCTCTTGGCAGACAAGAGAGAACAATGACAAAGGCCTATGTTAACTGCACCTTTACCCCCTACCAGGCTGTGTTCTGGCCTTTTATGGGTCATTTCCTCTAATCCTCATAGCAGCCCCATGTGGTGGGCATGGCTATTACCATGCCATTTTACAGAGGAGAAAACTGAGTCACAGGCTCAAAGTCACTGTCTCAGTCCATTTGTGTTGCCGCTGGGTAGTTTGTAATGGAAAGAGGTTTGTTTGGCTCCTGGTTCTGCAGGCTGTACATGAAGTATGGTGCCAGCATCTGCTTGTAGGGAGGGCTTCAGGAAGCTTCCACTCATAGCACGAGGTGGAGGGGAGCAGGTGTCTCATGGGGAGAGGAAGGAAGTGAGAGAGAGACAGAGAAGGGAGGAGGTGTTGGGCCCGGTTTAACAAGTTCTTGCAGGAACTAATAGAACAAGAACTCACTCATTACCATGAGGACCAAACCTTTCTGCCTCCATGACCCAAAGACCGCCCACTGGGCTCCCCTCCCACACTGCGGATCTAATTTCAACTTGAGATTTGGAGAAGACACATATCCAAACTGTGTCAGTCACAGCTGGGTTACTCTGAGCTGTTCCTCTCATCACACTGGGCGCTGGTCAACAATTATTTGACCTCAGTTTACATTGATTGCTTATGGTGGCTGTATTTTCCAACAAAAATCAGGCCCCACATCATGAATGTGTTTCCGGTGGCAGCTGAACTGAAGAACACCAGGCCCTGTGGCTGCCGTTCCCACTTTTTCTTCAGTAGCAGCAGCCAAAAGCGGGGTGAGGTGCACCCTGACCCCGCCACGTGCTCGCGGTGCAGCCGGGGGGCGGGGACTCGGGAAGCAGCCCCCGGGCACCGGCTGCACCGGCTCCTTCCATCCTCACAATGGTCCTGGGAGATGGCGCTATTTGGGTTTGATTATCATTTTTTATCTCGGTGAAATACACATAACACAAAAATGACTGCTTTAACTACTTTTCAGTGTGCGATTCACTGGCATTTAGATCGCGCACAATGTTGTGCAACCACCGCCACTGCCTCAGTCTGCTCTGGAGGCCACAGCGAGATGCCACAGACCGGGGGTGTGAACGTGTTTCCTCGCAGCTCTGGAGGCCGGAAGTCTGCGACGAAGGTGCGGCAGGGCCGATTCTCCGTGAGGCCCTCCCGGCCTGCAGACGGCCCCACCTCCTTGCTGTGTGCTCACCTGCTCTTTCTGCCAGAGCAGGAAGAGAGGAGGGGGAGGGCAGGGGGAGAACCTGGAGTCTCTTCCTTTTTCCACAAGGACATCAGTCCTATGGAATCAGGACCCACGCTGGTGGCCTCATTTAACCTTCATTACTTCCTTGAAGGCCTTATCTCCAAACACAGCCACCTCGCTGTTAGAGCTTTAACACATCATATGAATGTGGGGGGAGGGAGAACACCTCCAGTCCACAGCACCCACTGCCTAGTTCCAGAACTTTCCATCACCCCAAACAGAAATCCTTTAAGCAGTCACTCCCCATTCCTCTCTCCCCAGCCCCCACAACCTCTAGTCTACTTTCTGTCCCTGTGGATATGCCTGTTCTGGACACCTAAGTGTGATCACACAGTATGTGGCCTTGTGTGTCTGGCGTCTTTCACCGAGCATCACGTTTGCAAGGGTCACCCCTGCTTAGAGCTATTTTTTAAACCCATTTTTACAGACACAGTCATGGAGGCCCAGAACCCTGGGAGCTTGCCGGACCGGGAGAGGCGCTGAGCGCAGCCCACGTTGGCAGCTGGGGGTGGGGCCTAGGTCGGGCTGTCCTGGGCCATCTCCAGTGGGAACACGAGGGCCCAGGCTACGGTCAGCACTCCACAGGTTGGAAAACCAGTAAGCAAGTGACTTCCCTTCTTAGGACACATTCCTCCAAACTGGGGCAGCAGAAAATGCCACCTCATCAACAGGCCTCCTGGGGTGGGGTGGCGAGGGGGCGCGGGTCAGGGAATGGCTTTGTCGTTTGCAGAGGGCGGCGAGTGCAGCCCGGACCAGCTCTGGAGCCGCGGAGGCCGCCCAGGCCGCGTCGCTCCTGCATTACGGCGCCATCTGGCGGCAGGACGGAATCCCGCAGGAAGACGCCCGCTGCTGCTCGACCGCGCCCTCCCTCCGCAGGTAACCTCACGCCGGACAGAAGCGACACGGGAACATCACACGGGTTCAGTGTTGGTGTCAACACACATTTTTTTCCTTTTGTTTTTTTTTTGCTGAAACCTTCAGTCCAAGATTTTTTGACAAGGGAAGATGTTTATGACAATTTCCTATGTGAAAAGACAGATTCCACAACAGTATGTACAGTATGAGCCACTTAAAATGTTCAAGTGTCTACATGTATTTGTATCGGGCTGTAGAGGAAAAAGGCTGAAGGGAAATAAACCAAGGTGTCGACAGTGTCCCGCCACGCCGGACGGCGGAGGGGACTAAGCGAGAGGCGCTGGCCAAGCAACCCCTGCTGTTGGCAGCCTCTCCAGGGGGTAAAGTCAGTTTTCCTTTTTACTTATTTGTATCTTTTGATAAGAAAAAAAGAAGTTAAAGTAAAGGGGAAGGTAGGTGAGACACTCCAAGAGAAGGACGTTATGAGTTTCACGAGTTATCACAGCAGCGGGTTGTCCTCGCAAAACCCGTCACCCCTGCGTTCCATTGCAGGCTGGGTCTGACCCTGGGTTTGGGATTTGCTGCCAAGTCACTCTGGATATTGGGGCCCAACTCTGCCACTTCTGGGCTGGGTGGCGTTTGGTAAGTTCCTTGACCTCTCAGGGAGTCACTGTCCCCATCTGTCCAGGCAGGCGATCACAGGATCTGGGTTCGCAGGAAGTTTAAATGAGCAGGCACTTGAGCACTTGCCACTGTGGCTGGCATCCAGACACGATGTCTTTGCTCTGTCATTCCTGGGCAAGTCACCTCTCGTCTGAGGGCATCTGTACAGTGAGGGATTTGGACTAGATCAGATCCTTCAAGTTCTGTCCTTGTACCCTCTGCCTCAGAATCATCAGAAAACTCACTAAATGCAGATTCCTAGGTCTTGTCCCTGGCCTTCAGAATCAGCACTTCCAAACATCTGCGTCGTTAACAAGCTAGCTGAGCTCACAGGAAGGTGAAACCCACAAAAACAGGATATGATTTGTAAGGTCCCTTTCTGCTCCGACATCCTAAGATGCTGGGGTTTCTGATGACCTGGCAGCCTCCTGGCCTCTCCCTCCGACTTGGCAATCGAGGCCAGTTCTTGACCCTGAAAGTTTCCATAGAAACCTAGTCATGGGCTTTTCTCAGAGAATGGAAATCCCACTGCCATTGCACAGTCATTGAAGACCAGTGAAAAGGGGTGTTTGCCATGTGGTCAGTTAGTGATGGAGCCAAAAACACAATCCTGGCATCCTGAGTCTGGGATCAGCACGCGCGCGTGCGTGCACACACACACACACACACACACACACACACACAGTCTAATTCTTGCTGCAGATGGTCGAGCTGTAAGGCATGAAGGCAAGGCCTGGTCCACTGTGGGGAAATTTGCTGTCTAAGTACCATTGATGCACATCCAAGCCTCTTCACCCCTTCTGAGTTCTTCCTTATTTAGGGTAAGGCTTTGGGGGCAGAGTGACAAGGAGAGAAAAGGAAGAGAAAGGAAGTAAGAATGAAAAAAGCTGGCCGGGCACGGTGGCTCACTCCTGTAATCCTAGCACTCTGGGAGGCCAAGGCAGGTGGATCCTTTGAGCTCAGGAGCTCGAGACCAACCTGAGCAAGAGTGAGACCCCATCTCTACTAAAAATAGAAAGAAATTATCTGGCCAACTAAAACATATATAGAAAAAATTAGCTGGGCATGGTGGCGCATGCCTGTAGTCCCAGCTACTCGGGAGGCTGAGGCAGGAGGATGGCCTGAGCCCAGGAGTTTGAGGTTGCTGTGAGCTAGGCTGACGCCATGGCACTCACTCTAGCCTGGGCAACAGAGCGAGACTCTGTCTCAAAAAAAAAAAAAAAAAAAAAAAAGCTTGGGTTTTAATGTTTTCCCCTAAAGTTTTATTCTGTCATACAAGAACAAGTTATTGTCCTCATCAAGCAGATTTATCGAAAATACTTACCTCGGCCAACTCAAGTCGTGCTCTTTGCACCTCGGCAAACCCAACACCTGGCGTGTGGGACGTTCCCAAGAGTTTCCTGATGGGAGTGAGACAGCTCTTCAGGTCTGCGGTCTGAGCGACTGTGAGGCTGGGCTTGCCGTTGACGGAGGCGGCTGAGAGCAGAAGGAAGAGGGTTGGGAGGCGACGAGGAGCTTGGTCTTGAGAGCTCTCGTCTGTGATGTCTGTTGGACAGTGAGGGTGCTGGTAGCCCCTGAAACAGGATTCTGGAGTTCCGGGGAGGACAGACACGTGTTTGGGAGTCCTGGGGTTGTTAGACATGAGATGGCCCAGCAAGTGAGCAAGGCCAGAGAGGACACCCAGGGCCTGTGCTGAGGGCACCCCAACTTTAGAATGTGGGCTGGGGGACAGCATGAGACTGAACAGCCAGTGAGTGAGGGTGAAACTTAGAGGGAACCATCCTCTTGGTTCTTGTTTCAAGAAGGAAAGAGGGATCACCTCGCTGCTGAAGTGTCAAATCCTGCCTAAGAGTCTACTTAGATGGGGACTGGGAACTGATCGCTGGATTTGGCAGTGGAGAGGTCATCGGTGACCTGGGCAGAAAGTATTCTAGTGCAGTAATGGGACAAAAGTCAGATGGCCAGGGTTCAAAAGAAAATTAGGGCTCAATCTAGGAGGCCTGATATTTTGACTAAAAGGTATTCCAGAACATTCCCTAGGTGAAATATGTAGTGGGTCAGACAGTGGCAAGAAGTGCTGCGACAAAGCCAGCCCGGCTGGGAAGTTGAGGGTGTGGGCGGCTGCCGTGTCGTGGGGCTGCAGAGTCCGCAGGCGCAGACGCAGGGAGGTGGTAGGGGCCTAGGGGTGTGAGGAACGGGCTCCTTCCTGTCTGCTTCCACCTCCTGGGAGAAGTAGGAAGCAAGACTGTGAGTGCAAGGGTGGGGTGACCTGGGGAGGCTTGAGACGGGTGACAGTGTGACACAGCTGTCCAGGACAGCACATAGTCTCCATCAAGGAGGGAACACTTAGATACAGGACGAGGGCTCAGGAGAGTCACTGGAGAAATCAGAGAATGGCTTCCCCACCGGCCTGGCTCAGCTTCCCGCATGCAGGCTCAGACGGCAGAGCTGGGTTCCCCCGGAGGTTTGGGAGCCACGGCAGGCATGATGGAGCCCAGGGCATAGCCCAAGTATCCATAGCAACAGCCAAGGGGCTCAAGGGACTGCAGGAGCTGGGTGCTGAGGACCTACCAGGGTCAGGTGAGGGAGCAGCTGGAAGAGGCAGCAGGAAGAACAGCGAGGTCAACCTTCAGGTGCGACTCTTAGGCCCCAAGTTTCTCCTCGCGGGCACGCCCTACACAAGGGCCATTAGCTACACACTTCCTGTGGGCGCTAACCCACGTGAAGCTCAAGTCCTTCCATGTGTATTACAGGGATAACAGGTGCTTGCTGCACCAGCCTGGTGGGGCCAGGGGCAGCTGATGGCTGGAAACCAGGAAGGGCACCTGAATTGGACTTCCGGGCTGACACTCTCCTTTGCAACTGTGCTGTTTTTCTAACAAAATCTTTACCTACTCACTAGCTTCTCTCATTGGGTATACATATTTCTGAGTTAGAGCCACTAATGAGCGCATTCAAGGGTGCTTTCAAATACTCCAGTCCTCTGTGCGAGCAGTGCTATAAGGCAGATAATCTATGTCATGCCACACAGGTAGCTACATCTTCACACCCCTGACCTTACCTTGACATTCTAGCGACAGTGCTATGGGCATGTCCAGTTCTCTCACGGAGGCTGTCAAGTCTGTTGGGAAGAAACACATGTTTAGGAAGCTCTGCCAAGGGCCAGACCCTGGGCAGGTATTTTCAAGTGGATGATCAGATCACTGGAGCCTTACAAAAATGCTGCAAGATATTCATCTCATACTGTAGAAAAGAAAACACAGAGAAGACCCTGAGAGGTTGAGTAGCTCTCCCATGACCTGGCCCGTAAGTGGCAGCCAGGACCCAGTGGGCTCTGACTGCTCTGAAGCGCACGGCACCAGGAGCGCAGAACAACTGATGCGGTGCTTACCCTTGCAGGACGAGTCCTCGTTGGTATTTATTTTTATACCTCTATCATCTTTAGATTAATAAAAATGCTGGAGGAAACACACAATATTATACAGAAAAGCAAGTTTCATTTATTCACATTAAATTATGAGTTTCATATACAAATAAAATCTGTGTATTTAAAAATACAAAATGCTACAAATATCTTGTAAAAATGCAAAAATATTTGATTATACATATATAATTTCTTTAACATGACCAAAATGTACAGTAGTTGACACAAAGTATCACACTCTCATGCTAGCTAAAGTGAACGAGCTAGCCTTTCCAAGCCTTTGGCTTCTGCGCCGCAAGCCCTCTGCCCCGGCACCTGCTCGGTGGTGAGCAGCGGGCCTTTCGTCCCAACCAAGCTCCAGATGCTTGAAATTATCAACCACCTTCAGAAGGTAAATTATCTAAATATTCTCTGGCTGGTGAGAAGGGACCAGTCACAGGGAAAATAGTTCTCTCCCGTAGCCTGAGACCAGTCGCCAAACTGAGAAAAAGACTCTATGTTGACAGACGCTGGCGTAGACATCACTGGTCCAACTCATTTTCATTCTGCAGCGTCTTCATCGCTAGCCCCCAGAGAGTCATGCTGGAGAAGAACTGTCCCTCTGAGTTCCTGTAAGCCGTGGAAGGCGCACGACTGCCCAGGGGGTCACTGCAGTGGTTGTCCAAGGCAGCCAGAGACGAGCGAGCCACGGACACGCCGCCGGCCTGCAGCGGCCCGGCGGGGGCCGAGGCGTCCACGTCTGCGTACGCGCCCGCCTGGTGCTGCGTCTGCTGCACCTGGGGCTTGGCCAGTTTACCAGGGTCCAAGCCTAGTTTCTCCTGGTCACCAGCCGCATGAGGTTCAATCACGGACTGTAACTTACAATAGGAGCTGGCAGAGTGCCCATCAAATTCTGTCACAGAATTTCCCACTGGGTTGACGGGGACTTTAACTGACACAGGCATCAACGTCACGGACGTGTCCTGGGAAAAAGAGTCTGAGCTCTGAGATCTCTCAAGGTCGGAGGCCTCGATGGCTCGACTGCGCCCGCCCAGCGCGCCCAGGCCCGCGGCACCGGCTCGACAGTGCACCTTGGTGTGCCGCCGCAGCACGGCGGAGCGGGTGAAGCACTTGCTGCAGACCTCGCACGCGTACGGCTTCTCCCCAGTGTGAGTGCGGACGTGCCTGCGGAGGTCACCTGATCCCCCAAAACATTTTCCTGGAAAAAGAAAAAAGGATGGTTTTAGCAGTGGCCATTCTGGAAGGATTTCCTCTTCTCCCTCCTAAGATACTGAGGTACTCTGATTTAAGGAGAGCTAGTAGTCCGACGGCACCTGCTCACTCTGGAAGGCTTTCCATTCCTGTGGGGTGCACTTCCCCAGCTGAGGGCAGCCCTCGGGTTCTGGTATCTCAGCGCGAGTCTTCTAGACTCTCGCCATGTCTCCCCGCATAGGGCACCATGCTGGGTAAGCCGGGATGCCTGTTCCTGCCAGGTCGGTGTAGGGAAACCACAGCTCTCCTTGTCAGTTTCACAAATCTAACACAGCCAATCTATACTTTAGAAACATCTTTTCCAAAGGTATTTATGCATTCAGCTTTTTTTTTTTTGGTATGATTAACTCTTTTTTTTTTTATTCTTATTTTAGCATATTGTGGGGGTACAAAAGTTTAGGTTACGTATATTGCCCTTGGCCCCCACCTCCCGGAATCAGAGCTTCAAGTGTGTCCATCCCCTAGACAGTGCACATGGCATTCATTATGTATGTATACACCCATGCCCTCTCCCACCCACATCTGCCCAACACCTGATCAATGTTATTCCTAAATGTGCTTTTAGGTGATGATCAGTGAAACTAATTTGATGGTGAGTACATGTGGTGCTTATTTTTCCACTCTTGGGATACTTCACTTAGTAGAATGGGTTCCAACTCTTTCCAGGAAAATACAAGAGGTGCTAGATCACCATTGTTTCTCATAGCTGAGTAGTACTCCATGGTATACATATACCACATTTTATTAATCCACATTTTATTAATTTTATTAAACCACATTTTATTAATTGATGGGCACTTGGGTTGTTTCCACATCTTCGCAATTGTGAATTGTGCTGCTATAAACATTCGGGTGCAGATATCTTTGTTATAGAATGTCTTTTGTTCTTTTGGGTAGATGTCCAATAATGGGATTGCTGGATCAAATGGTAGGTCTACTTGTATCTGTTTAAGGTATCTCCGTATTGCTTTCCACAGAGGTTGCACTAGTTTGCAGTCCCACCAGCAGTGTATGAGTGTTCCTGTCTCTCCGCACCCACGCCAACTTTTATTGTTAATGGGACTTTTTGATAAAGGCCATTCTCACTGGAATTAAGTGATATTTCATTGTGGTTTTGATTTGTATTTTCCTGATAATTAGAGATGTTGAGCATTTTCTCATATGTTTGTTGGCCATTCTTCTGTCTTCTTTTGAAAAATTTCTGTTCATGTCCTTTGCCCACGTTTTGATAGGGTTGTTCGATTTTTACTTGCTGATTTTCCTGAGTTCTAAATAGATTCTAGTTATCAGTCCTTTATCGGATGTGTAGCATACAAAAATTTTTTCTCATTCTGTAGGTTGTCTGTTTGCTCTCGTGACTGTTTCTTTGGCTGTGCAGAAGCTTTTTAATTTAATCAGGTCCCATTTATTTATTTTTGTTGTTGCTGTGATTGCCTTTGGGGTCTTCTTCATAAATTCTTTGCCTAGGCCAATGTCTATAAGAGACTTTCCCACATTTTCTTCTAGAATTTAACAAAATTGTACACATACACCTCCAGGTTCCATTTTTTTTTTCTGTGAATATGATAAAGGTAAGTGATCTAGTTCCACAATTAGGAAAGATGAGAAGCGACAGCTCGAAACATAACGTTAAAGAGATCATAGTATATATACAAAGGACCACCTGCGAATAACTACATGACTTACCTGGAACTTCTCAATTATGCATATGTCCCTACATTTGAAGTCTCAATAGATGAGATTTGAAGACTCAATAGATTTGAAGTCCCCCAGTCAAGCAATAGATGGGCTATTTTTTTTTAAAAGCCTTTGAACAATCAAATTAGACGCGGGATGCAAGCATTAAACTTTGGGCACTTTTTCCATATAAAACAACACACCACAGTAACCTTGGCCTCTGTGTTTTCATGTCTACATTTTGCCCACAATGTCAGGCTCGGTATTCTTCACTTAACACTACCGTGAGAGCATTTTTACCATTTGCTTTGTTGTCTTTGTAATGTACCCTTTACTTAAATATGCAGTATCTTGGGGATTCGAACTTCGTAACTGTTCTTTTATTGCTACACATTCTGGCTGCTTCCAACTATTTGTACTATACATGATGTATAACATAGCTCAACTAACATCTTCAGGCATGAAGTTTTTGTCTTTCTTTTCATTGCTTCTTTAGGATAAATTCTCAATGGTAGAATTATTGGGTAAGGCAGGACAACCATTTTTAGGGTCCTTAATACATATAAATTTTAGTCACAGTAGCGTTTCCACGAGGGGAGAAGAGTATAGGAGGTGTCTTTCTTTTATCCCTTAAGTCGAGGGAGGAGCTTGGCTTGACTTGCGTCCCAGCCATGAGGAGGGCAGAGTGCAGGGGCGTCCATCTCCTGCAGGGCACATCCAGTGGGACACAGGAGGGCCAGTGCTCCCCGCACAGGACAAAGGGCACCCTGGACTGCTCCAAATCAGGCAAGAGACAAAGTCTCCCTGGAGCAAAATGCCACAAAACCCAGGGCTAGAGGGAAGAAAAGAGCTGGCGGGAAATGCATGCCTGCATCTTGGAAGATGCAGTGAGGTGCTAGGGGAAGAGAAGGGAAGGCTGTCTTGAGAACTATGAAGTGCCGGAGAGAGCGAGCAGCTAAATTAAACGCTGAAAAGCTCGGAATGCGTAGGTGTCGTAAAATCGAACCTGTCTACATCCTCCAGAAAATGGAAACACTTATCCATGTAAGCACTGTATGTGAATGTCCACAGCGGCTACAAAGGACCCCATGCTGTGTGAGTTCATTCATGTGAAATATCCAGAACAGGCAAATCCAAAGACCGAAAGTAGATCAGTGGCCGCCAGGGGCTGGCGGGTGGGGATGCAGAGTGACTGCTAATGGGTGTGAGGTTTCTTTTTGTGGGTGATGAAAATGTTCTAAAATTAGACTGTGGTGAGAGTTACCCAGCTTTGTGAAGATACCAAAAATCACTGAATTGTTGACTTTAAATTGGTAAATTTTATGGTATGGGAATATTGTCTCAAAGCTGTTAAAGAAATTGAACCTGTCACGTAAGAACACTCCTGCTCTATTTCCCCTCTGTGCCCCCGAAGCTGCTCCTGTCAGGGTCAGAAGCCATGGTTAGCGAGGTGGGAAGAGGGTGTAGGAGAAGGTCCTGCCTGGCCCCCTTCGCCATGGGAGTACCGGGGGGCAGCAAGGCCGGGGCCGGGGGTGGGGAGAAAATCTGACTTTAAATCAAGTTCACAGTTGTGATAATTCCTTGGAACTGACACTAAATTAGTGCTTGGAGACTATGTTCATGCTTTAAAGTGATGAAGTTTTACTTTCTAAGAGTAATCAGAACTATTATGGTGGAGTTGCCTAAATCTGTCTCCAGGAGAGTTGTATACAATTTAAATGGAGAGACAAAAACAAAGTTGCCTTCTGGTCCTATCCAGAAGTCCTGCCTGGTTGAAGACACCGATGACAGAACGAGCCACTCTGAACCATGTCCTCCTCCAGGCTTTTCACAGCCACACCCGGAGCATTTCCCGCTTGCTCTAAACAGATGGTCACAGAAATCCCCTCTGCTCATGGCTGTGCTCACGACTTGGTGGGCGTCACTGAGTCCTGGCCACAGGCACACCTACTGCCCTCCTTAGAGGCCTCGCACATGTAGACCCTGGCTCTGTCACTGCTACCACGGGGGACGGGTCACCTGACCCCGAGTCGCCAGCCCCCGGCCTGTCTGTGCGGCACGTGCCCTGAAGCCACAGGCTGCCAGCTTGCCGCTCGCCTTTCTTGATGCTCTCAGTGAAGCATCTGTGCCTGTGAAAATGACCTTTGCTCCACAGACGCCTGATCTCAAAAGACCCACCCTCTTGACCCCAATATGTGCTCCTAAAGCTCTGGTGGGACAAACTGTCCTGCAGCCCCCACACCGCGATCTTCTGTGCGGAGGCTGCCACCCATCCTGCTCTCCTGTCGTTTGCCAACGCCCACCCCCCTGCCATCTGGACCATGAGCACTTGGTGCCTGAGACTGTGTCACAGTCATCTTTGTATCTGGAGCATCTAGGACAGTTTCTGATACCTCCAAGTGAGGCAGTAGATGCCTGACACATGAGTGCAGGATTAGTTGAGAGGTAGTAAAGAAATAGCATTCCTCTCACTTTACCTAGGACAAAACAAATGACTTATCCCAGGCACTATATCAGCCAATGAAGGAGCGGGGACAAGGCCCTCCCCACACCATGGGTGACTGGGTGACAGCCAGAAACTTACCACAGGCAGAACAGCTGTAAGGCCGCTCACCCGTGTGACGGACTCTATGTTTTACTAACTTCCTTTGCATATTAAAAGACTTTCCACATTCATCACAGGTGAAGACTTTATCAGCCGTGTGTGTCTTTTTGTGCTCCTTCAAATTACTGAAGTTACTAAACCCTAGAGAGATCAGAACAGATGTTAGGCTGAAAGACAGAGAACATTTTAATGAGAAATCTCCAAGAAAAAAACGGGAAAACTGAGTACTCAGCTGTACCTCGACCACAGATGTCACACAAGTGTGGTTTTTCTCCTGAGTGAATAATAATGTGACGTTGGACGTCGCCAGAGGCTGCAAACCTGGAATGTAATTTGAAAATTCAATTCAGAACCTTTCTGCATTACTGTGGATCTTTATAACTGCGAGTCACTGACGAGGAGATGACCTGCTCCCAATATGGCTTCAGAATGGAATCAGAAGTGGCCTGATTGCATTTGGAATGTACATTTAAACAACCCTTTCTCTTCTCCCTTTTTTTAAGAAAAGTAAAAAATGATGCAAGTGTCTTGTCTTTAAAACATTTTTTCTACTGATTTCATTAAACTCTCTTCCTCAGTTTTATACAGTACAAGACCAGACACTATATAGTTTAGCATTACCTTAGGGGCTGTAAGAGAGGAAAAAATGTGTCTCATTAGCTCAGAGGCCAGTGAGGCCCTTCCACCCTTGCAGTTCTGCCAGCACGCCTGAGGGCCTGGGGGAGACCCCAGCGTGGCGGTGCCAGCCCAGGGAGGACCCCTGGAGAGCCCAGAGCGGGCTCTGCCCTTGCCCTGGTCCTGGCAGGTGCAGCCCTCACTCTTTTCACTATAAGGTGAAGTGCAAATAGCAGCTCAGAGTGTCGAGGGCTGAGATGTATGGCCATAAAGGTTTTTAGAAAATCCTCACCCTCCCCTGCCCTGAGTAACCCCAGAGAACAGGTTCTTCTCTGTCCTACTTGAGTCAAAACAGAAACTCATACATGTAAGTCGTACACTGAGAAACCAAGGGACCCAGGTGAAGACAGGGAACTCGCGTTCACTGAGCCGCTGCTGTGCGCCAGGTGACAGGACAGGTGCTGAACAGACAGCGCCACTTCACTGCTCCACCCCACCACCCGGCAGGCTCTTTCATCCCCATTTTCCAGATGGGGACCAAGTTCAGAGATGGTCACTAACTTGACTTAGAGAGCATTTCCAACCCAGGCCCTCAGAGGGGGAGATCTCTGTTCTTTCCTTTCTACCACACTTGATAGAATAGTATGTTATGTTCTCAGGAAAGTGTGGAACACAGACCTGATTGTAAATACATGCCTTATTTTTAAATGGAATTCAGAAGGCTCAGATTTGAAACACTGTGCAGAACAAGACCTTCAGGGGCCGACAGTGAAGTGACATCATCTGAGGCAGCAGGAGGTCTATGCTACCAGGCATCTGAAATGAGCAGTTGATGATACCTGGGCCCTGAACTTGGCTTTCAGTGTTCATGTAGCTACAGCAGAAAGGGAGACACGTTAGGCTCTTTAGCTTTTACTTATTATTTTTTATTTTCTATCACCAGCAGAGACAACTGTTTTCCCGAAACTGAATCTAGAGTCGCTTCTTCCTCTACTGTTCCCACAGCAGGTGCTGCAGACTTTAGCAGAGGACTGTGACTTCTAATTGTCCTCATGCCCATCTTCTCCCCCGGGACTCTTCAGTATGAACCTGTCAGAGGCAGAGACTGTACTGTTTATGTTCCCATCACAGCACTTGGCATACAGCAGGTGTCTAATACATGGGGAATGAATGAATGATTACACAACTGAATATAAACACTATGTAACCAGGGCGCACACAGCTTCACGACTGGTGTAGTCTTGGCTGACGCCTGTTGTTCCAGCATAAGCATCAGAAGACGGCGTCATGGATGCCCAGGAGATAAGCCTGGTGGCGGGAAGGAGTGGTGACATGCCGGCCTGTGCCCCCAGGACAAGCTTCTCATTTACAGTACACTGCGGAGAAGGTGCATACTGCCACATATTTCATTCCATCTCGAGAATCAGATTCTTATTGCCCAGTCAAAATCCTACCCCCCATCAAGGCTTAGTTCCACTCTCCTGAAGCTGAAATCTCATAGCCCATTATGGATCCACGGCTCGTGGCACCTTCTGCCACCTTCTCTCCTGAAGTCACTCAGGCTGCAGGTCCCATTTCCCCTACCAGGCAGTCACCTCCTTGGGGGCATTAATTTAGTTTTGGAGACATTTTTGAAATGAATGAAATTTAGAATAAAATAATTTTGTTTCATGTAAAACCTCATTTCCTTCCTAAGACCCCTGTCCTAGATTTTCTTTCTCTTAATTAACTTTTCTTTTTATTATTCTCTTGTGTGTCACATGAAAAGCCAGAGGGTTTGAATTTACCTGTGTTCCGTTGTGGTTGAGTGAGCCCATGTGTGGCTCACACACAAGCCACAGACGCAGAGAACACTGACTGCCACAGACACTCAGACTACGAGTGGCCCTGACACATGAGAGAACAAGCCCAGCACTGACCTCTTTCCACAGATTTCGCAGATGTATGGTTTTTCACCAGAATGCCGACGTAAGTGAGTCTGCAAGTTACCTGCCTGCAAAAAGAGGAAAAGAAAAAACACACCAATAATGAAAGGTTTTTTTTTAAGTTATATAAATTCAAAAGGAAAACTGACAAATTTAGCCAGGTTCCAATCCAGCCTCCAAATGAAGACTAGATACACACAACTGAAAAGCAGCCACGTGCAAGGAGATCAAGTAAAGGCAAATTCTAACTGCCCAGCGAGCTGCTGAACACGGGATGTGTCCTCATCCTGTCCTCCACTCGAGCCCCCGCTGTGTCCTGGCTCAAGTGTGCACTTTGTGCTGCTTCCCTCTTAGATGGGACCCCTCGGAAGCTGCTTTGGTGTCTCCAGCCTGTATTTTAAACAGACCTTTATGTATATTATTTGGACCGTCTCTATATAACATCATCTGGAAAAACAAAACAAAACACTTGTACGTGCTTATATTTCAGTATTGTTTCTTTCCAAAAAAACATGCTTTTGTTCATAAACAAGGGAAGATACTATCAAAAAGTATTTCCTCTGGCAGTGCAGTTGGTTCTGCTGGACAGGTTTGTCATTTTTACCTCTGTGCAAAAATGCAAACCAGGAGACTCACAGCAGCCATTTGGTTGCAGGGCCTTTTGTATTCATGATTCCTGAAAATAGCAGGGCTTTGCAAAGAATAACACTGAAACAGAGATCATCAAATAGATTTCCAAGTACTAGTCAACAGGCAATCAATATTAAATTAACTAAAGTACAGTGGAATTAAAACTGCAAATGCCTCAGATGTTAAAAAAGCTACTTGTGAATGTTTTAAATTATGATTTGGAAACAAAATCTTCCATTGCTGTAATTTAAAAATAGTCTCAACCTGTTATTTCCCACATTTAATTTTTTATAGTGTTTTGTTGCAAAAAAAAAAAAAACAAACAACATGAATTGAACCATAGGCATATGCACAAGATAAGCCAAAACTGAGAATGAACACTATTCAACCAACATAACAAATTTGGTTTTTTAAATTTGCAAACTATATTTTAAATAAAATACAAAGATAGTTCATGGCTATAGGTTTGAAGTTGAGTTTGATGTCTACTTGTGAGTGGAAACTCACAAGTATAAAAAATGTTGCCTGTGGATTCTATAACACAGAAGATTCATCATGTCTATCAGACTCTGGGAAACAGAATTAGATATTACATTTAAGAATATGATAAATATGGCTTAGAAAAACTCGTTTATTTTCAATAATCAAAGAGAAAGAATTTGGCAAAACTTTGGAAAATGTCCAGATTTTAATAAAATGACTATTAATAACAATAAAACAACAAACTCAACAATACACTTTGTTGAAATTCCAATTAAGCCTTTACATGCATTATTAAATTACCATTGGTAGTTGGTATTATCTTTTCTTGATGAAAAATTGAGATTCAGATAAATAAAGTAGTTGCCTCAGTTACAAGGTTGGGGCAGAAACTAGTATTGGTTTGTGTGAGTTTACCAGTGGGGAACTGGTAAACTGGTAAAGTTTACCAGTTTACCAGTGAGTTTACCAGTGAGGCTGTGCAACTTTCTATGAATAAACTAGCATGTTCTGGATACTCAGCATGACAGAGGGTCACTTTACCACTCAGGAAACAGCTCGCTGGAGAGTTAAGATAATGCACCACTAACTGTTCTCAATCAGTCACTTCCAAATTTCAGAAAAGGTGATCAGTCATATAATAATCTGAATAGCACCATCTGCTCAACTGTTAAATTAGATCTCTATTGTTTTAAGTTATTTTGTAAACTATTTATTATAACTGAAATGCATTCTGAGTCAATTCTTAGCAATGCTGCATTTTTTGTGATCATGGTATCTCTCCTGCCAGGTAAGTATATGAATGCTGCATTTTTCTTTTAAAAATGGCATAACAATTACTTGTTTTCAAAGCAAATATAATCAAATGGTCTTCCACTTAACATTATAATGAGTGGTAGTAAAAGACTTTAAAATGTTTCTTTACCTATTTCATACTGGAAATATATAATGAAAATAATCTTTCCCCCAGATAAAGGACTGTATACTAGTCTGATAAATAGTATAAAAGTAGATTAAATAAAACTAATGGAATGATTCAGATAAAAATCCAATAGTACATTTAGATAATTTATACCAGATTACAGAGCAAACTTGGGCCCAGATTATTAGAGCTTTAGTCAGTGTTTTTATTTTTGGTCAACTTTTGATATACTCTAGTACTAATTATATCCTAAGTGCACAGACCACATCTTAGAAATCATCTAAATATATATATTGTTGCATCCATAAAAACTCTAGCAAGTGGTAATTATGATACGATAGCTACCATTTGTTAAGAGCTTACTATATGCATGAAGCTCTTTGCTAACTGGTCGCAAAGAGTATTTAACTCATCATCACAATGTCTTATAAAACAGTTTTATTCACATTTTACAGAGAAGTCAACAGAGGCTCTGGGACTGGGAGGTAAGTAACTGGCCTCAGGTCATAAAATTGGGATTGAACACACTAATTCAGGTTTGTCTGGTGACTCCAAAGTTTGTATTGTTACACCTATGCTGAAGATATTAGCAATAAGGAACTTTCTATTCCTTCCAAGTCAATACCATTTTAAATTAAAATGGAGTTATCAGAATTTTAACAGAAAAACTCTGCCATAGAGAAGAATTAACATCTGAGTTGAATTACTTTTATAATAAACTCCTTCTGATACATCCTTGAACATCTGTATTTAAACACGAACAAAATCAGCATCTACCCCTATCATGAGCACTCTTAATGGCAGCTGAGTGTTTATACATAAAAAAAGTCAGGGAATCCCAAAACTTCAGAGATAAAAGGGATTTCAGATCTTAAGTCATCTAGCTCAGGAGTGTCAAGACTTTAGAATTTTGCAAAGTAGTAAAATTTAAAAACAAAATCTAAGGATTAATATAGAGATATGACCTAACCAATGATCGTTATATTGATAAAATGAAATTTAACACCAAAAGTGTGAAAAATATCACCTCAGAGCTGAAAATTTAATAGCTTAGGGAAAGCTCATTAAAGTGTCCTCATTTTTGCCTTTTCACCACGGATGGGTGACACTGTCACCTCTGACACAGCAGCACCCTGGGAACACCGCATCGGTGCTGCCTCCCACGTAAGGCACTGGCACCCCCAGACGTGGACAGACACCCCCGCAAGCCAGCACTGCTGGGAAAGCAGCCTCTCAAAGCCCATCTCTGCACCAGCTGCCCAGTGTTTCTGTGTCTGCCTCCGTGAAGAGACAAGACAACTCTACTCCTCTCCCCAAAGACAGCTAGCCATGCCGTGTTTCCTTTCCCCTATTTCTCAGGTGACAGGCACTCCAGACCTGTCACTATCTTGGTTTCTCTGGGGATGCGCTGCAAACAGTCCAAGTCCCACGCCACGCAGGAAACACAGCCCTGAGTGAGACTCAGTCACACTCTGCAGTATGGCATGATTCTTACGTGCCAGCTCTGGACACACACAGTGTCCAGAGTTGCATGAATAGATGTAGATTCTGTTGTCACAGTCTAAGACAATGCTAATGCTAGCTTTTTTATGCTCATGTGCATACTGCTTGCTGACTCATTATGAATGCTCATACTAAATTATCAGTAAGGATGGAGGAGTAATTCTTGCTCGTAAAGGTTTTTACGTGGGAGTATTCCAGGCCATTGTAATTGCAAACATTTATTCCAGTTCATCACAAGAATGTTTGGCTTACGGTGAAGGACAGGTTAGCAGGCATCATGTACTGAGCACCCTTATGCAAACAACTGACTGCTCCCTTGCCCTGCAATACCAGAGACTCCAGGCTTACCCAGTGCCTGCACTCACTTGACAATCTCTCAAGCATTTCATGCCCTTACACCCGCCCCAAACACACCTTTCAGGTAGAAATGACCATTCTCTCTTCTTTACCCACATTGTTCCCATGCATATTGTCATAGCACTTCTGATGTTTTCAATGTACTTGATCATTTACACATATTTTTCTTCCTCTAAATAATAAACTCCTTAAGGCCATATTCATTTTTGTCCCCCTTCTCAGCACATGCCAGAGCTCATGGACACTGTAGGCTTGCCATAAACACTTGTTGAAGTTTTTAAAACAGTTCCTTGTTCACCAAAATTTAATAACTTCACTATGAAAATAAAGCAGCAATATAAACTCTATGGTCATAAAAACCTAACAATAATACAGATACCAATATAGGGAAAAAAAAAAAAGGATTTCTGTATCAAACAAAGCTACCTTTGGTAGGATCTAAGAGGGTAAGTGCAGGTCAAGGTCTAAAGCAGTGGTTCTCAACCTTGGCCACACAGCAAAATTGCTGTATTTTAAAAAATACCCATACTTGAGCCGCACGGCAAACCACGGAATCAGAATCTCTGTGGCTGGGCACCAGGCATCAGTGCTAGGAGAGGAGGGTGGGGGTAGACTGCAGGAGGCTTGAATGTCTGGTTTTAATTTACTTGGTTAGCAATGGAGAGTCCAGAAGGGTTCTGAGCATGAGAATGACAGATCTTACATTGTTAACATTTAAATGTACAAAGGGCTCCTATGTCTATTTTTTCATTTAATCTTCCAAATAATCCCATGAAGCAGTATTATCCCTATTTTAAGAATTAGAAAAATGAACCGGCCAGGCATGTGGGCTCATGCCTGTAATCCTAGCACTTTGGGAGGCTGAGGTGGGAGGATTGCTTGAGGCCAAGAGTTTGAGACCAGCCTAAGCAAGAGAGAGACCAGTATCTACAACAAATAGAAAAATCAGCCGGGCATGGTGGTGAGTGCCTGTAGTCCCAGCTACTCGGGAGAGGCTGAGGAAGGGGGATCCCTTAAGCCCAGGAATTAGAGGTTGCAGTAAGCTGTGATCGTGTCACTGCATTCCAGTCTGTCTCAAACCAAACAAAAAAACCCCAAAACACCCCCAACAAAAACCACCAAAAAATGAAAAAAAAAAGAAAAGATTTAGAAAAATGAGGCCCGGAGAAGTTGTGATTGCTAATTATCAATGGTCATTAATCCAGGTCTTACACTTTTCCCACTGTACCAAAGCTGCTAAGATGAAATGGGGGTAAGGGGGTGGGAGGGAAGGGAGGTGCCCCAGGAAGACTGACACACAAGGGTCGTGGGGAAGGAAGAGACAGCAGGAATGATGACGTCTCCTGGGTCCTTACTATGTGCCAGGCACTGTTCTAAGTGTTCTCTTATTAACTCACTTATTTCTCACACACTCTATTGGGGTAAGTCATCTTATTTATTCTTGTTTTACAGATAAGGAAACTGAAGGGCCAAGAGCTTAGGCCAAGGTCACAGAGCAGTAATTGAACCCTGACAGGCAGGGTTCAATTCCGGAATGACGGGCTCCAGAGGCCAAGCTCTGAACCCCGGGGCCAGGCTGGAAGGAGGAAGCAGGGCCTGTGTGAGAATGCTGCTGGGTTGGGCAGTGGGCTCAGCTCACCAAATACTTACTGAGCATTTCCTGGCCACCAGGCATTCTGCACAGGAAGTGTGACATGACCCTGGCCCAGAGAAACTGACTGTCCTTCAGTGAACGATACTATGAAGACCATGACCGATAATACGAAGGAGGAAGGTCAGGACTTGGCGAATCCTGGCAGGCAGGAGTCACAGGTGGGAGGGTGCAGAGTGATTAAGATGGCAGCTGTGGATGTACGGGAAATGGAACTGACACCTTCCACGGATGAAGGGATACTGAAGAGCTGGCTCTGGGGGAACGTGTGAAAAGCTGGCACTCACTGCTTCCAAGCTCTGCAGGGCCTCCCTCCCAGCTTCTGATGTCACCTTCCCAGCTAGACAGCACTTGCACACACTGCTACTGAAGGGTCTAACGTGCCACGTGTAAGACGGTTGTGTGCCCTCACGCCCTGGGATCTGGGAGCAGCTTCCTTCTTATTTACCTCTGGAAGCCCAGTGCCCTGCACACGGTGACGAACAGTTACCTTCTGTTTCACAGAGGAGAGTAGGTTCCCACAAGCCATTTGATTACATGCGACATTTTCTGTAAAACGTTAAGTCTCTAGGTTTCTTTGTGTTTAGCCTCTAGCACAGTGCTGGCCCATGGGAGGGTATGATAAATGTCAGCTGACAAGAGAATTAATACATGTCCAAAAGATCTTAAGGGAAGTCAGCTAAAAGGTAGCAGTAAAACTTGCTTGGTCTTTTTTCCAATGTCTAAAATCTACAGTCTCAACAAGAATAAGGCTACTGGTCTTGCCCCAGCCCAGCATCATCTGCGCCTCCAGGGAAACCATGCCCAGTGTGCTTTACTGTGAGCTGCATTCACAAAAGAGAAGACATATTCTAGGACTGGACCCATCCCTGGTGAGGAAACGAAGAAGGTATTATAAGCATTCACACACATAAAAAATGCTATTTTTCCCCAATGAACTAAAAATTTGTTTTCTTGAAAATGATTTTCTCCAAATTTAGTCTGAAGTCTTCAAGTTACAGATATTATCAGAGGCTTCTCTCATAAGTACAAAAGTATGTCTTATTTGCAATAAAAATAAACACTGGATTTCAGGTTTCCAATTATTAACAATAAATAAGAGTATTCCCACCTGAGAGAAATGTTTCCCACAAATGTTACATTCAAAAGGTTTCTCACCTAAAACAAAACAAAACAACAATTTGAAAAAATCATTACTAATATTTGCATAATTTTTTGCTTAAGATGTCTAAACGATCTCCTGTGTCCTACTTTTCAAAACAGAGCACTACATTCTTTATCCTAGCAGTATGAAAATGTGGAGTCTCTACTTCCTTATAGTTACACCTCACCCTTAGGTGGTATGCAGAGAAGATAAAAGTGAAATCTTTATTTTCCTCTAAAAAATTAAATTGTTCTCCAAATATAAACCTATGTTAAAATCAAATATATTTATTTGCATCCAAAGCAGACCTAGGTTTTGGATAGTCTTTTCCTTCAGTTGAAAATCAAATGTGAGTTTTCTTGTTGAACAGCATCAACTTTGTTCTCCTGTTCTTCAGCCTGACTCGACTACTGATTTCTAACAGAGAGCAGGCCATTCACTCATACCACACAAGGTGTGAACACGGGAGAGTGCCACACAGAGTGGGACCTCCTGAAACACACGTGACAGGGAAGAGCTCCTCTCTACTGCCTTCCTGTGTGGGTTTAAACAAGCTCCCAGGAGAAAATGAGACTTCATCCTGGGAGATGTGCGCCTCTGCTGACTTCTCAGCCACCTCTGATTTCAGTAACTGATTGCATTTGTGCATAGAATAGACTGTAGAAAATGGTACTTTACTACTGAGAAACAACAGCTGTTCTGAATGTGGTCTATAGAAGATGATCTGTTTAAAAGTACACTTCAGGTATTACCTTTAACCTATATAACCCCAACAGACTTTGAACACTAAGAACCTTCCATATTCCCCATCAAATCAAATGGTTTCAGTAAGATCCTCTTTAAAAAATGACAATGTTTTCCCTTCCCGCTGGGGCTTGCTACCTTGAAGAAACCAGCTTACTTGCTTTCCGGGCTCTAGGATATTTTTATTTTTATTTTTATTTCATCCTGAAAATGTCTAAGGGCTTCCTCGACCCTGAATAAGTATAATCATATTACTTCTGTATTTTGGGACTGCATTTATGTCTGAAATTATTGAGATAATAGGTAATGATAAGTTAAAAACCTCCAGAAGAGATATAAGAGTTTGAAAAGAGAGAGAGGTCATTGGTCCTAAGATGCATAAGTGACCAAGGTC
This sequence comes from Varecia variegata, assembly GCA_028533085.1. Classification (NCBI taxonomy): domain Eukaryota; kingdom Metazoa; phylum Chordata; class Mammalia; order Primates; family Lemuridae; genus Varecia; species Varecia variegata. The sequence continues at coordinate 162,983,312 of CM052436.1, read as the reverse complement.
AATGACCGGACTCCAGTGGGTCTCAGACTTTTTGGTCTCAGGACCCCTTCACACTCTTAAAATTGAGGCTCTGAAGAGCTCTTATTTATGTGGGCTATATCTACTGATATATGCCATATCAGAAATGAAAAATGATTTTAAAACACATGAATATACTTCATGGGCTACCAGGGTGACAACATTACACATCATGTACTCTCTGGCAGACTCGCTGCACACTGATGAGAGCAAGAAAGGCAAGTAGCCTCTTATACTATTTTGAAAAGTTGTGGCCTCATAGACCTCTGAAAGGCTTTCCCAGACCACACTTTAAGAACTGCTGCCTTTCTTAGTAGAGTATTATGTCCCAGTAAGCATCTCTGCCACATGACTGTATCTGTCATTCAAAGATGTTCTCTCAGAATAAACAATTTAATTTTTGTTTCCTTTAAACCTAAACAGGTAAGTTTCTCAAATAAAAAATTACAATATTCATTAGGCTGTAGGAAATTTAGGCAAACAGAATGATCTAAATTAAGTTTTTTAAGGGCAAAACTGAGTCTGTGATACTGCCTTCATACGGAGTAATTTGAACTACAGTAATAACAGTAGTCTATATTCAAATGTACTACAATTTATAAAAGACTTTCACAAATATTAATGAAGTCTCCCAAAAATAGAATGAAGTAGTAAACACCTAAGCAAACTGGGAATCTAGAGTAATAGCAGAAGGTCACATCAATAAACACAATTACACAACCACCTTAGAAGCAACTATTGTGGAAGCACCCTGTTGCACATTGCTTCTCATGCCTGTAATTGTCGTTAATTTGTAATGTGTTATTAAAGACATCACATTTAATTATAGGAAGAAAAGTAATATATACATATTTTATAACATAATATGTATGTGTTGTATAATACCTCAAAAAAACTTTTGGGAAAGAGGTGGAGGTATGAGTTAAGATATAATAATAAAACTTTGAAAATTCAATGTTTAAATGAAAGAATTTTCATTTGAAATATCAAATGGTTAAAGCTGATTCTTATTAAAAAGTTTACCTCCTGCCTCACAAATCACAGTTTTACAAATCAGATATTCAAATTACTTCTGACAGAACTTTTAGAATTATTCAAACTAAATTTAGTCTGAATTAACCTACATTATGCTTTCAAAAAATAAGCTTAACCTAATTCTAAAAAGACAACTAAATATAGCTTATCTGTCTTAGAATTAATTTGAAATTCTGACTGCATCAAAATAACTTCTATACCTCTTTAGAGATGGACAGTTTACCACACAAAAACATAACTGAAAGAAAAAGTATGCCAACTTTTTAAAGTGGTTCTTTAAAACCATTTATAGAACTTTAAGTTAGATGCATCATCAAAAAGATAAAATAAAGTATCTAAGATCCCTTGATTTTTGTTTAAAAACAGCAATGACTCCATCAAACAATAGCAAAACTTCTTACAAAAACAAGAACAGGCAGTGGTGTTTGAACAACTGTATTTCCCTTTTGCCTGCAGGTACTGAATCAGTGTACCTGTATGAGACCGTTTGTGAAGCTCCAAATTGCTTGGGTGTTTAAAAGGTTTCCTGCACAATTCACATGCATATTGTCTCTGTGACTGAAGTGTCTGGCACTGGTCTTCCAGTGCTGCAGGGTCCTCGGGTCTCTCCATTTCACTAATGCAATTAAAATTCTCACAGCTTACGAGTTCTTCGCTTTCCTTTTCAGCAGTACATTGGCTGCTAGCTTTCTCTGTGGTATTTTCACCAGCAGATTCCAGCCTCTTTGTTAAGCCATCATCCAACTTGGGTTCTGATGTTTGCTGTGCTGATTTCTGTGACTTCAGGAAATTTAGTTTCTTCAGGTGAATGGCCTTTTTGAGCCTCATCTGTTTGGTAGGTTGTGGATACGTGGCGTCTGATTCCGGGTCTGGGGCAGAATCACTCAAAGCCGGGGCCAGGAAGTTGGAAGGCAAGTGCTCCGAAGACTCCAGGATGCATTGGGAGTGGCTGCCAGCACACGGCCGGCTTTCTACTGCACTGAGGTCTGTGGCGGAACTCAAAGTCAAAGGCTGCTCAACAACTCGCTCATGACTGGGACAAGCAGTGTCCTTATAGTACTGCTTGCTGTAAAAGTTTCTGAGTTTGTGATAGTAATTTGGCTGTTTGAAAGGCAGTTCTGCACAGCTGCCATCTAAAGTGTCAGGGGCTTGTTTGGCTATGTCACTTGTGGAACGATGAAGATTAACTGATGGTGGAGCATGAGAATTTGATTCATCTAAAACTTTATTATGCTGTACATCTGCAGAACACTCTTGCAGTAAATGAGAAGGGTAGTTTTCATTCACAACACAAGTAGCATCAGGGGTCAGAGTGCTTTGCAGGGAGAATGTACTATTACAAGGCATGCCAGGAGGCTGTTCTACAGTAGCTGATTTTAAAAACATGTGGCACAGATTCAGGACATTTTGAACTTGCAAACACTGTGCTGTGTCCAGCATTACTTGTATATTGTCCTGGTTGAGATCTAAATGAGAAGTGTACATGAAGTCCAGGATCTGCCCTATGCCACTGACATTTTTAATATCCAAGTGAAAAACATCATTCTTCTGGCTTGAAGAATTCTGAAAGAGGCTCCTGATAAGAGAAAGGATATCTGTTTACAGTGTTAACAATTCATATATTCTGCTAACTTTTTCTTATCAATAACATTCATATATTAATATTAAAAAAATACTATCCTCCTATGAATGCCAAGACTTTTAACATAAGTATGTTTTAATCCTTTAAAACAATTTGGTGAACCATCCAATTAAGCAATTCAGATGAATTAAATCAGTGTGTTGAGTATTTCCTTCAAAATAGATCTCAAGGTAAATTTTTGAAATATACTCATTAAATTTACAAATTAAAAAATTACATATGGGGGGGTGGGGAGGGCAAGGGCAATATACGTAACCTAAACTTTTGTACCCCCACAATATGCTGAAATAAGAATAAAAAAAAAATTACATATAGTAATATAGCTGATAAAGCACAAATCAAGAAGATTTGAAGGTAATTCCCAATATGATCTACTTAACATGTATAAGATTACTTTAAATATTTTTTCAAATTATCCTTATGTATTATATACTAACAGAGTATAGAAACTAAAGGATACACATTTTTCAATATTTCATATTTAGTTTGACAAACGATATATTTTGGGCTGTAAGCCATATACACAAATATTTTCATATCTAATGCCTTACAAACTTCTAAAAATAAAAATAATGATAATAAATCAACCTGCAGTATACATCCACTTTGTAATCAATGATTTATTTGGCTGTTAGGTTTTTCTACAACCCAATGGTCCATAAGCTCAACAGGCAATGTATCACAATAAGGAAACCTAATTGTACTGGAAAACAGAAGAAACAGGCAGTCGCAATGCCCAGAGTTTGGGACCATTTTGCACAGGGACAAAGCCTGCTACCGACCGCAATAAGCTGACTCGTTATAATATGTGATACACTACATACAATAACTGAGACTTAATTTGATGATTCAGCACTATCAAGGAAAGAGTAAATCATGTTCCATATATTGTTTACCGGAGTGGTAAGATGGTATGCATCTTGGAAACAAAAAGTACATTAAAAAAAAAAAAAAAAAAAGACTGTGGTACTTAAAGAGCGATAAATCTGTTAACCAGAGAATTAACTTACATAGAATACCTAACTCTAATAATGTTGAATAAGTTGAAACACAACTGCTTGGTATTATCCAGTATTTATAAATAAATCTTTCATATAAGCCAAAATTGTAAGGTTTTCTTAGAATATTCAAATAGAAACAAAAACTAAAACTACTTTAACTAAAAGAAAAAAAAAAAAACAACATATAGAATGCTTTCCTGTGTCTGATTTTTTATCACAGAAAAATTCTTGCCAGAAATTTAATCCTTCAAATATTTTATTATAGACATACGCCACCGCACTTGGCTAATTTTTTTTTTTGGTAGAGACAGTGTCTAGCTATGCTGCTCAGGCTGGTCTTGAACTCCTGGCCTTAAACAATCCTCCCATCTCGGCCTACCAAAGTGCTAGGATTACAGGCATGAGCCACTGCACCCAGCCACAATAATTTTATCTTGAAAGGATGAGAAATATATATAGAGAAATATACAAATATATATAGAAGACTGACATTAACTAATTAGAATTATTAAAATGAAAGACAAAGTGCCGAAATACTTTCAATCATCCCAAATTCATTTTAGTTAAGAGCCTCTTTTCCTTTCAGGTTACTCTCAACACAAAAGCAAAAATAAAAATAAAATTTTTAAAAGTCCACAAAACCCAATGTGCTATAAATGATAAAGACAGTGAAGTCCAAGGAAAAAACAAAATGTGGCCAAAATACTTCCATACCAGATGATCTTTTCCCCCTACAGTTAGAAGAATGAAGTCTAAAATACATACCTAAAATACTGGCTGAATGCTGCTAGAACATTTTTATGTGCTTTGAAGCAGACTCCTTTCACCACCAACATACAGTCACAAAATAGGCCCTGAATACGCTGCTCGTGCAGTTGCTGGAGGAGATGGCAGCTGTGGGTGGCAACAGGGTCCATGCTAAACCAGTCAAGAGACCTACAGCAAAGAATGCAGATAAAACAGATGTTCTTAATGACATCAAAAACCTACTGACTAATCTGTGTTTCACTGTCGTAATTCTCCATCAGAGTTGGTTTCTCACACACAGCCCTTTGTTTCTGAAGCATCTAGACAAGTGCTGTTCAACAGAACTGTCTGCCATGATAGAAATGTTCTTTATCTGCACTGCTCAAAACAGTAGCCATTAGCCACAACATGTGGTCACTGACCACTTGATATGTGGCTGAGGCAATGAAATTTTAATTTAATTTATATGTAAGTAGCCACCATATTTGACAGTGCAAACCTACAATATGACTCATTAGCTATGACTTTGGGTAAATGCCTTCTCTGTGTCCTACTTCTTCCCCCATCTCACAGGTTATTGTGGTGACCCGTGTAAACATTTGGAATGGTAGCTGGCATATGCAAGTGTCCTGTAAATGTTATCTATGAGGATCACCTGGGGAGCCTGTTAAAAATGCAGATTCCTGGGTACCACCCCAGAGTTCTGTTCTGTCAGTCAAGGGTGGGGCCTGGGTATCTGCATCGAAAGCATCTGGGTGATTCGGGAGCAGGTGGACTGTAGGCCTCCGCCTTGCGCTCTGCCCCAAAAGCCTTTTGGTTCTATTAATACTTCCTGTCCTAGGAATACTTTACTCGCACTGACCCTCCCACCTTCCAGCTCAAGGCTCAGCTGAGCTGTCACCTACTTTCCTGCCATTCTTAAACGCGTTCTCTTCTCCCCACTGCTCCCTCCCAAATCTGACTGGTCGTTCCTGTGATCTCGCAGTACCCCAAACATACTTCTGTAAGATGACTTATCACAGTGTTCCGTTATTGGTGTCTCCAACTGTGCTGTACCATATTACTCATCTTTATCTGGCACACAGCAGATACTCAACCACTAAAATTCATGCTGGCTAACCTCCGTGGGCCATTAATCCTGGTTAGTAATACTTTAATTTATGTCCTTTGGCTCCTTCCCTCTCCATTCTCCACAGGGCTACTCTCAAGCCTTCCCACTCTCTTCGTTTGCACCACATTTGTCTCCCTCACCCATAAAAATGACGGTGACTTTGACTTCACTAAGAAGGCTTGGCCCAAGTACAACTTGCTATAACCTGAGTGCCTTTCACCTCTCAGCTCCTCATCCCCTCAGCTTCCCAGGATGAAGAGGGCCTCCTCCTTTCCATAGCAAACGTCCCTTCCTGCCTCCCCTAGGACCCTGTTGCATCAGTGCAGCTTTCATTGCTTCACTCAGTCCTCTGCTCGCTCACTGGTTCCTACAAACACAATCATCCCATGTTGAAAACAAAGCAAAACAGGATAACAACATATGTTTACTCATCACAGGCCTCTCTTTCACACTTTTCAAAATAGCAATCCACAAGCCCCACTTTCTCACGACTCCATTTTCACCCTGCAACCTTGCTGCCATTTTCTACGCTGAAACAGACTTTCCCACAACACCTTTGCTCAGTCTTCAACCACCCTGCCTAGATTTCCTGCAATGCACAGTAGGATAGTCTGCCAACCCCCACCCTGAAATTCCTCCTCCTTCGCAACTCTTCTGGTTCTTATCCTGCATCCCCGACCTGTTCCACCCCTATGCTGTACCTCCTCCCTGTCAGCCCTGCGAACGTCTATGTTCCTTAAGATGCAGCACCTTAGTCCTCTCCTCTGCTTGACATCACTTTTATTCTCGGCTTTTACCTGTTCTAAAAAGACAACTCCTACTATTAATAAATTTGAAGCTTTAGCTTCAGCCACCAGTTCCAAATCTCCACCTCTCTGCTAAACATCTTTAATGGCATGCCCCCTCAACTTAGAATCTCTGAACCTCATCCCCCATCAACTAACCCCTCAAACCTATACCTTGTTCCAATTCCCCATCTCTATGGAAAGTTTAGTTTCTGATATGTAGAGTCAGGGGTATTGGCATGACTCCTGGTTTGAGATCAGGGTGGGATTCGGAGAATACTGGGACTAGGAATGATGTCACCTACAAAGAGCAACACCGAAGCACTAGGATGGATAATATTGCTCCCAAAAAGAATACAGAAAGAGAGGCATTATGATAGGTGGTAGGCATTGTTCCCAGTGCTGAATCCTCAAGGCTACTGCACAGCCAAATGAGTAAGTAATCAGTTACCTACCGCTGCCCCACTGGTTGGCTGAAAAGGCTTCTAAGGTTTTTACTATTATCAGCTATCATTTACTGACTATAGATCTGTACTGAGCATATTATATCCATTAACTCAAACAATTCTACAAGAACCCAATTACCACCATTTACAAGAGAAGAAATTGAGAAATGAGGAGTTTAAGTAATTTGACCAAGACCATAAAACTGTTACATGCCCAAGGCAGGATTTAAATCCTGGTTCCTAAACCCTGGAGTCCACGCTCTTATGCTATGCTATCTCCCAGGGGGAAAGAGTCATCAAAAACAAAACACAAAACCCATTTCCACAGACTTAAATGTTAAGATGCAGCAAATATTCTGAATCTACATTAGACATTTTCTAGCTCTATAGAAATGATAAAGGAAAAATTCTTTGGAATGACCCCCAGAGTTATGGTGATACACAGTTATGAGCTGCTTCACAATTTGCTTTTACTATAAAAATTATACCTATTCCAAATTATTTTGTATAGTTCTCTAAATTAATTCATGATGCCAACCCTGTACCCTCTCCATAAGGTTATAAAAAGTTCTGGAAAAAGAATTTGTATCTTATATTTCTTATGTGTCCTGTAAATAACAACTATAAATAATAATGTATTCTGTACCTAATAATAGTAATAATAATGACAAATATTTATGTTTCCTATATGCCAGGTATTATTTAATCCCTTCATATTTATTAACTCATTTAATCCCCACAATAAATGTAAAATAGATAATATTATCATCCACATTTTACAGATGAGAACGAGAAACCTGGTGGATTAAAGATGGCCACAAATTCTTTGACATTCCTCCCACGGGGTGGTGGGGTCTAGGTCTCCTCCCCTTGAATCTCAAGCTCTGTCTTAATCAGCAGAACACGGTGAAAGGCAGGCTATAAAGCCATGCTCATTTCTGGGCCCAGGCCTTAAGAGTTGACAGCTTCCACATCCCATCTTTTGGAACACCAGCTCTGGGAGGCTCAAGCCACCCATAAGATGCCCAGCTGGAGAGTACCCACGGAGAGGCTGAAGGGCACAGATGGGCCCAGTCTTCCAGCCACTCCTTCCCAGGGAAGCCATCCTGAACTCTTCAAGGTGGCCCCTCCTCTAGCTGAATGCCATTGAGTGATCCCACTTGACACCGTATGGAACCAAAGAATTGCCCAGTTGATACCTACCTGAATTCCTGACCCATAAAATTGTGAGATAAAATAGTTTTTAAGTCACTAAGTTTGGGGGTAGTTTGTCACATAACAATAGATAACTTGACCATGTACAGAGAGGCTGGTCACCCAGCTGGTAAGTGTTATAAGAGGTAAGCAATAAGGGGTAGAGTTGGGATTCAAACCCAGGGAATCTGACTCCACAGTCCACACTCACAACCACTATGAATTATATGCAACAGATCAAAGGCCTCCCTGTGATCTGATTAGTTGCCTTTCCAGTCTGCCTATGCCTGATTGTCCAGGTAACTCCACAGACAGGCACTGCATAACTCAGGAAACAAATACCAAGGAAAAGCTCAGACCAGTATGAATGAAAATGTGCTTCTAAAGGGAACAAGAGCCAGGATGGAATTTTAACCTGTAGAGAAGACTCTTTGAGCAAAGAACTCTCTGTTTGGTGAGGGATTCTCCCAACTGGTCAAATAACACTGGATAGAATTTGTGGTACTTTTGTTAGTGGGTTCATTAATAGATTACTTCTCCAAGGGTCCACAGTTCATATACCTCAATACCAAGCTTGCCTTAAAAGGATCCTAGGGAGTCTTTGCCCACCATACTTTTCAAATGGCTTATTCCCAGCCCTTCACCCCCAAAGACAAAAGCACTGGTTTCAAGCAAACAGATCTGGAGTCTTGGCTTAGCTTTATACTGACTCTATCATGCTAGGAAGGCCAATTCAGTTAAACAGATATTGTGTGCTTAGTATGTGCAAGATATTGCTGTGAGGATGGAATGCTGATAAAATGAACAACATACGTTCCCTGCCTTCCAAAGGCTCTGTGTCTCAGTTTTCTATCATTCACTTAACTTTAATGCCGGGCACTGAGAATACAGTGGTGAACAACTCAGATATGGCCAAACATGCCTTCATGAGGCATCAGTCTAGTGAGAAAAAACAAGTACAGCACTGTACCAGAGTTATTCAATAGAGGAAGTAGAAATTAATTTGGAGAGGAGGTAAGGGGAAAACTTCCTGGAACAAGAGACAACTATGCTGAAACCTGAAAGATAAGTTTGCCAGACACAGAATGAAAAGAGGGCTCACCCCGTTTGAGTTTTCAGGTAGAGCAAATGAAAAAAACCAACCAAACAAAAAAAACAACGTAAGAAGGTATAAACAAGGCTGAGGTACATATACGTGCCTTGCACAAACTAAACAGATCACCTTGAGCACCCTGCTTTTAAACCTCTTGACCATTCTGTCACTTCTCTTGGAAAATATTTCCCTCCTTGTCCAGTCTAGTGAATTCCTTCTGAATAGACTTATAGACTATAGACTGAATTGTATGTATTCCCCCAGTACCTCAGATTGTGACTGTATTTAGAAATCAGGCCTTTAAGAGATAGTTAAAATGAGGCCATTAGGGTGGGCCCCAATCCAGTCTGACTGATGAGGAAATTTGGAAATAAAGAAAGACACCGGAGATGGGAGAACACAGGTGAAAGACCACGGGAGGACGCACCAAGAAGGTGGCCTGGCCATCTGCAAGCCAAGCAGAGGCCTCAGAAGGAACCAAACCCGAGGACACCTTGATCTCAGATTTCTAACCTCCAGAACTGTGAGAAAATATCGATTTCTGTTGTTTCAGTCACCCTGTATTTTGCTATGGCAGCCCTAGTAAAATGATACACCTTCTACTTCAGACCCAACAATGCTCACTTTCAGAGTGAAACCTTCCTTATTACCCACATACCCCCATCCTAGGGTTAACGTTACTCACAACACGGTCTATACCCCATTCCACTTTCGTGCACTCATTTAGGTAACAAGCACTTAGTGCCCACCACTGTATGCCAGACCCTGTCTTAACGGCTGAGAACAGCTAACGTTTACTGAGCACTTTACCTGCACCAACTTATGAAATCCTACAAGGTCCCGGCGAAGTAGGTCCTGCTATTATACCCGTTTTACAGGTACGGGGCTGAGGCCCAGAGAGATCATACCGTAATGAGGCCTAACTAGGCTATGTGCTCTGTAGTCTTAAGCACCACTCTCAACTACTGTGTGATAGAGCGAAACAGGAACTAGGAGATGGGCAGCCCAGGGCGGCAAAGGAGCAGGTGGCCTTCCCGCGGGCAAAGCCTGGAGATGAGAGAAGGCCAGGCGAGGACGCGGGTGGGTTTTCCAGGCCGAGGGAGCTGCACGGCGGAGAAGGCCCAGTTCCCAGGCCCAGGACCTGTCCTTTTGTGTCTCACTCGGCGTCCCCGCCGCTGTCGGACGCAGAGGAGACGCTCGCTGACTCGCACAGGAGCCGCCAGCTCTCCATTTACCTTCCCGAGCCCCTCCAAGATGTGCAGGTGGCGGCAGGTCCACGCCCCGCCGGGCCACCCTCGAGCACCCAGCTTCCTCTCCGGGGCGCTCCCACCCGCGAGGGCCCCGCACACCCTCGCGGGGCCCGCCTTCCAGCCCGCCAGCCACTTTACCCTCGGAGGCCGCTCGCCGCTCCGCCGCCTCCTCTTTCCCTGCAGCCAGTGTCCTCACATCCGCACGCCGGGCTCCGCCGGCAGCGGAACCATCCAGACAACGCCCCCTCGGCTTGTTGGGACCGCCCCCGACTTCCGGTGGCGTCACTTCCGCTTGGGAGGTGTGGCCGTGGCACGCAGGCGCGCTGGGCGGTTCAGAAGTGAATTCTGCGCCGCGAAGCTCGGAAGGAGGTGGAGGCAACGCTGGGCGGCCGGCGGCGGCTCCACGTGCTCCTCGCAGGCCGGTTGAAACCGTTGGCGGGCGCTGGCTGAGAGGTGAGGAGCGCTGGCCCAGAGGTCCGACCCTAGGAGGTTGGAGCTCAGAGAGTGAGGAGGGAGGGGCGGAGGGGCTGGTGCCTGGTTTCCTCCGTTAGTCCCTCTGGCTTACGCAGAGGGAGGAGGAGAGCCATTCCGATCATGTCCGTGCTTTGGGCAGTGGCAGGACTCCTGGACGTAGGGTGACCATTTCGTCCTTGTTTTAAAATGAAAACCCCGCGTCCCAGGACCCCCTCTCGGGGCTGGCCAAGCCAGGACGGTTGGTCGCCGCCGGACTGGCCTTCAGGCGTGCTGCATGATGGGGACAGGGCTCTTCTCGGAGTCTTGGGGCGCTCGGTCCCTAAGGAGGAGGCCTTACGGCTTAATGGTGGAGAGCACGGACTTAGGACCAGAATCTAACTGCGTATGAATCTGGGTTGCCACTAACTGGATGTGTGACCTCGTGCAACTTACTTGACCTCTTTGTGCCTCAGTTTCCTTATCTGTCAAAAGGGAATAATGTAGAGCCTAACTCCGAGGACTGATGAGGATTGCATGAGTAGATACGTGTTAACCACCCTTGAGAGGGCTTGGTACATAGTAGGTGCTCAATAAATGTCAGTATTTTCTCAGCACCTTTCTCTGAGGAGAGAGGGAGGGGAGTGAGATAGGGTGTGTATTTGCAAGCCTGACTTTCCTGCAGAGAGGGTCCCCTTGGGACTTGTTCACACTTTGCTCCGGGCTCCCGGTGTCTAGTATAGTTCCTGATACATGGTAGTTATTCCAGTGAAGAGTTGCTGTTTAAAACAAGGCCGGTGATGTAGTGGGTAGGGTGGGAGAGACTGGAACTGAGAGGCGAGAGAAGTCGATTAACTTCTCTAAACCTCAGTTTGTTCATCTCTTCAGTGGAGTTAGGTGCACCTACTTCCTAGGACTTTTGCGTGGACCAAGGAGGGGAGGTCCTCTGTGTGAATGCACATTGTAACCCTTGTCACCCCTACGTTCAATAAAATAAATAATACAAGAATATAGAGGGAAGAAGGTAAAAACAACAAAAAAACTACAGATTCCAATCCCAGAACTAAACCTAAGGGTATGTTATCAGGGAACAGGGTGGTAGAGTAGTCACTTATGGAGTGAGGAGCCAGAGGAGGCTACAGGGAATGTATTAGGTTGGTGCAAAAGTAATTGTGGTTTTGGACCGTGAATTTTAAATCTATAACTAGGCTCAAACACATCGTTGTTTATCAAAATAGTAACCATTACAATCAAAACATTTTTGCCAATGAGAAATAAGTTTGTTTATTCCTGTAGCGAAAAAATCCATGCTTTGGGATTCCATGAACTCTTGGAAAGCATTTTCTGCATTCTGCTGGTTGTGGAAGCGTTTTCCCTGCAAAAAGTTGTCGAGATGCTTGAAGAAGTGGCAGTCGGTTGGCGAGAGGTCAGGTGAATATGGCGGATGAGGCAAAACTTTGTAGCCCGATTTGTTCAACTTTTGAAGCATTGGTTGTGCGACCTACAGTCGGGCGTTGTTGTGGAAAAGAATTGGGCCCTTTCTGTTGACCAGTGTTGGCTTGTAGGTGTTGCAGTTTTTGGTGCATCTCATCATTGATTTGCTGAGCATACTTCTCAGATGTAATGGTTTTGCCGGGATTCAGAAAGCCGTAGTGGATCAGAACAGCAGCAGACCAGCAAACAGTGACCGTGACCTTTTTGTGCTGCAGGCTTGGTTTTGGGAAGTGCTTTGGAGCTTCTTGGTCCAGCCACTGAGCTGGCCATCGCCGCTTGTCGTATAAAATCCACTTTTCATCGCATGTCACAATTCGATTGAGAAGCAGTTCGTTGTAGTTGCGTACAATAAGGGAAGATGACACTTCAAAATGATGACTTTTTTGATTTTTGTTCAGCTCATGAGGCACCCACTATTGAGCTTTTTCACCTTTCCAATTTGCTTTAAATGCCAAATGACCGTAGAATGGTTGGCGTTGAGTTCTTCAGCAACTTCTCATGTAGTTGTAAGGGGATCAGCTTCCATGATTGCTCTCAATTGGTCGTTGTCAACTTCTGATGGCCGGCCACTGCGTTCATTATTTTCAAGGCTCTTATCTCCTTTGCAAAAATTCTTGAACCACCACTGCACTGTACGTTCATTAGCAGTTCCTGGGCCAGATGCATTGTTGATGTTGCAAGTTGTCTCTGCTGCTTTACGACCCATTTTGATCTGGAAAAAGAAAATCACTCAAATTTGCTTTTTTTCTAACATCATTTCCATAGTGTAAAATAAATGTAAAATAGATTGCAGGTGATAAATAATTAGCAAAAAACCATAAAGTGAGACATGAGCATTAAAATGATGTATAATGTAATCACATTTATTTCTTTATTGTTCAGGATTTTTTTTTATTTCAGTATATTACGGGGGTACAAATGTTTAGTTTACATATATTGCCTTTGCCCCACCTGAGTCAGAGCTTCAAGTGTGTCCATCCCCCAGATGGTGTGCACTGCACTCATTTGGTGTACATATATGCATCCTCTCCTCCCCCCTCCCACCTGCCCAACACTCGATGAATGTTACTACTATGTGTGCACATAAGTGTTGATCAGTTAATACCAATTTGATGGTCAGTACGTATGGTACTTGTTTTTCCATTCTTGTGAGACTTCACTTACTAGAATAGGCTCCAGCTCTATCCAGGATAATATAAGAGATGCTAGACCACCATTGTTTTTTATGGCTGAGTAGAATTCCATGGTACACATATACCACATTTTATTAATCCACTCATGTATTGATTGGCATTTGGGTTGTTTCCACATCTTTGCAATTGTGAATTGTACTGCTATAAACATTCTAGTGCAGATGTCTTTTTTATAGAATGTCTTTTTGTCCTTTGGGTAGATGCCCAGTAATGGGATTGCTGGATCAAATGGTAGTTATACTTGTAGCTCTTTGAGGTATCTCCGTATTACTTTCCACAGAGGTTATACTAGTTTGCAGTCCCACCAGCAGTATGTGAGTGTTCCTATCTCTCCCCATCCATGCCAACATTTATTGTTTTGGGACTTTTTGATAAAAGCCATTCTCACTGGAGTTAAGTGATATCTCATTGTGGTTTTGATTTGCATTTCCCTGATGATTAGAGATGTTGAGCATTTTTTCATATGTTTGTTGGCCATTAGTCTGTCTTCTTCTGAAAAGTTTCTGTTCATGTCCTTTGCCCACTTTTTAATGGGGTTGTTTGATTTTTTTCTTGCTAATTTTTCTGAGTTCTGTATAGATTCTAGTTATCAGCTCTTTATCAGATGTGTAGCATGCGAATATTTTCTCCCATTTTGTAGGTTGTCTGTTCTCATGATAGTTTCCTTGGCTGTGCAAAAGCTTTTTAATTTGATCAGGTCCCATTTATTTATTTTTCTTGTTGCTGTGATTGCCTTTGGGGTCTTCTTAAATTCTTCCCATAGGCCAATGTCTGTAAGAGTTTTTCCAGTATTTTCTTCTAGAATTCTTATAGTTTCGTGCCTTAGGTTTAAGTCTGTTATCCACCATGAGTTGATTTTTGTGATTGGTACAGATGGCTGTTTCAATCTTCTACATGTGGCTATCCAATTTTCCCAGCACCATTTATTTAGTAAGGATTCTTTTCTCCAGTGTGTGTTTTTGCATAGATGGGACTTACCTAAAAATGATAAAAGCCATATATGAGAAACCCACAGCTAACATCATACTGAATGGGGAAAAATTGAAAGCATTCCTGCTTAGAACTGGAACCAGCTCTTTATCACCACTTCTCTTCAACACAGTGCTGGAAGGCCTAGCATTGATTTTGTGACCTAGTCTCAGGTTACAAAATCAATGTACACAAATCAGTAGCATTCCTATATGCAAACAGCAGTCAAACTGAGATCCAAATCAAAGACTCAGTACCCTTCACAATAGCAACGAAGAAAATGAAACACCTAGGAATATATTTAACTAAGGAGGTGAAAGACCTCTACAGGTAGAACTATGAAACACTGAGGAAGGAGATAGCAGAGGAGGTAAACAGATGAAAACCATACCATGCCGATGCGTCAGCAGAATCAATATTGTTAAAATGTCTATACTACCCAAAGTGATCTACAGATTCAATGCAATCCCTATTAAAATACCAACATCATTTTTTGCAGATGTAGAAAAAATAATTCTATGCTTTCTATGGAACCAGAGAAGACTCTGTATAGCAAAAGCAATCTTAAGCAAAAAGAGCAAATCGAGAGGCATCAGTTTACCAGACTTCAAGCTATACTGCAAGACTATAGTAACTAAAACAGCATGGTACTGGCACGAGAACAGAGACATAGACCAATAGAACAGAACTGAGAACCCACATATAAAACCATCCTCATATAGCCATCTAATCTTTGACAAAGCAGACAAAAACATACACTGGGGAAAAGAATCATTATTCAATAAATGGCACTGGGAAATGATGCTGGGAAAATTGGATAGCCACATGTAGAAGACTGAAACAGGATCCGCACCTCTCACAAAAATCAACTCACAGTGGTTAACAGACTTAAACCTAAGGCATGAAACTATAAGAACTCTAGAAGAAAGAAAATGTTGGAAAAACTCCTACAGACATTGGCCTGTGCAAAGAATTTATGAAGAAGACCTCAAAGACAATCACAGCACCAACAAAAATGAATAAATGGGACCTGATCAAATTCAAAAGTTGCATAGTCAAGGAAACTATCAACAAGAGCAAACAGATAACCTACCGAATGGGAGAAAATATTCGCATGTTACACATCTGGTAAAGGACTCATAACCACATTTATTTAAGAATGTATTTTGATATCAAACGGCAAATTTCAAAAATGCTAAAACTGCAATTACTTTTGCACTAACCTAATATGAAGATAGATGTGTGGTTTAAGGACCATATTTAAGGGAGCATGAGTTTGGAAGGGGACTGGGTATAGCATTGTTGTGCAAATTAATAGCTCACTGGGAAACCTTTCTACTCTTCGGAAAGGATGAAGCTTCCACATCTTAGTATCTTATTTAACTTTTCACACAATGCTTTGAGTTAGATATAAGACCCATTTTACAGATAAACAGATGCCTGGGAAGTTAAGGTGCCTTGAGTTCATTTAGTTTTTAATGATTTTTGTGGTATTAGCAGATGCAGGCTCCAGCTCAGATCCTCTACCCCTGAGTCCAGGCCCAGTCCTACAAAACCTGGTGACTGTCTTGTTAAGGGAAGACTAAGGTGTCTGGCCCCTTACTGCCTGACCACTAGTTGCTGCCCAGCACCTGACAGCCTCCCCTGTGACATGGGTGGTGTCCTTGCCCAGTATGGGGTGGCTTTAGAATTAAGACTTAGGGTTCTATGGAAGGTCATCTTTTAGAGCCTTTACTTTTTTTTCTCTTTGGATAAGGATCTCAAGGTCACAGATGCCAAATAATGGCCAGGCAAGTGGCAAGGACGCTACAGTTCAAGATGGAGACAGGGCAGGACTTGGGCTTGTCACCTGGCCTTTCAGGCCACCTCTGTCACTTCCTGTGACTTCAGGAAGATCACTTAACCTCTTTGAGCCTCGATTTTCTCCTGCAGACAGTGGTGGCATGGTCATGGCTATTCTGGAGGTGTTAGGTGCAGTTGTGTTCGTACATGTGGAATGGCTTTTAGAGAGCCAGTGATCATGGGTTCTTTTGTTCAGGCCCTTGTCATCTTTTTCTTGGGTATGACATGTGCTGAGAGCTCAGTAAATTGACCATACAGATAGAGGAATAGATAGCCAGAAGCACACACAGAGGACCTGGTCTGCCTTGAGTGAGGGCACCCAGGTGTATCTGGGTAGCATAGTACCTGACACACAGTTAGGATTCAGTAAATGTCTGCTGAAATGAGATAAAGTGACTCACCTGGGGTGAGAACTGGAGCATGCTCTCACCAGTCCAAGAACACTGCTTTCTACTTGCTTTCTCTTTTAATATGCCCACACATCTAGAAGGAAAAGCGGGTAGAATCTCTGTGGCTGTATTGGGATCTGCCTTGGGCAGCGAGGGAAGGAAAAGAGGACTCTTATTTAGGCCCAACCCTATAAAAAAAAATGCCATCTTTTTACACTTAGGGCTAAAAATTGGAAATCTATCACTTCTGAACCTGGTGGATAGGGTGTCCTCGAAGTCTTAATGCAGTTTTAAGCTTTCATAACTTCAGAAGCATAAAGGTTGCAAATTTACCAAAAACATCATTTGAAGTTTAATTATTTACATTTCTTCCATGTTTATCTAGTCTTGTGGAATTTGAATAATACGTTTTGCTTTTTTGTTTTAGGCAATGTTTGCTATCTTCAGTTAGAGGGACTGAATTTCCACAGGATGTCTTTTTGTAAGTTTGTAGCATTCACACTTATGAAATTATTAAGCCTACTCTAAGACTTGGGACACCCTGTCTGCTGTGCAGTTAAGCTGGTTTTGAAGGTCTTGATGGTTTTGAGCTTTTCTTTGCAGCTTAAATGGAAGGTATTTTCCCCGGGGACTGGGTTGGGTGTGAGGCATAATCAGGGTGACTCTTGGGCAGGTGCTGGGGTATCCTCTGGACTCTGAATAAGGGAGAAGTAAGCTCCTTACAGATTTTATCTCATTAGAGAAGCAGGTGGACACGCTGTTGGGATTTCATGTCAAATGTAAAATTCTGGAGGAAGGCAGGAAGAGACTGAGCTCTGACTTCCTGTGCAATCCACACATTCTGCCTTGAAAAATAAAGACCAAATGAAAATGGTTGGAAATATTTTTCAGAGGGACATGTGACCAAATTCTAATCCTCTCCTGAATTGACGTTTAATTACACTATGACTAATCTCCAGAGGGGTAGTATGTTTTGTACAGATATTCAGAGCATCTTTTTGTCGACGTCACTGGCTGCTTTCAGTGGATATATTTTTTAAGTCCTCACCTTCCACAACAAGCTGTCCAGTGGGGAGTCTCCTCATTGGATCACAGGGCTTGCTAAAACCTTTCTTCCCTTTTCCATCAAGAAACAGAATAGTCCTCAGCAACAAAAGTTGGAAAACTCTAAGCCATATCTGCATCTCGGGGTGTTTTTCATTGTATCTCATCATGAAAGTACTTTAAAGTCTTTTCAACAGATAATTTGGCTTATCGAAGCTGCTTCTACCTTGGACCTACAGTGGCAGTTCATTTCTTGGTGACTAATTAATGATTTACTCTTGTACTTACAGGAAAGTACAACTCGGGACTACTTGATAATGTGATATTGGCTCTTGTTCCAACCTTTGTTCTCCCGTATGAGGCAGAATGGCTGCTCCTCTTGCCTGACATATATTGAATATCCATCTGCTTCATGCAGAATGGTGAACTTTGAGGGAGCGGGGTCATGGGAGACTGTATCACACATCATTACAATAACCGGATGAGATGACAGTTGGCAGCGCATCCCAGGGTAGTCATCTTTGCTTTCCTGCGGATTCGGTGCTAGGCTGTAGCTGACCACATGCCTTCCCTTACCAACTTACCCTGATGGTAAGTTAGTACCATCAGGAGGGCACCTGGGATCCGGGGCGAGGCACCCGAAGTTTATACATAGCATAGAAAGTGAACTGGTGTCTGACAGCGTTCCACAGGACAAGAGGCCTCCACAAGAGACTGGCTGGGCCTTTTTAAACCCTGGAGTTACAGCCAGGATGTACATGGCCATTCAAGGCTGCAGGGACACGAACAGCTCTGGTCCTTTCTTAGGTGTGACCTCACCAGCAGTGATCTGGAGCATGTTGGTGGAGGAGAGGTGGTGATTTCATGCATGAGAATTCTCTGTGAACCAAGGGTAGATGATTTGTGCCAAAAGATTCTTGAGTGAAGTCTTACCCTGAAGCAAATTGCATTGGTTTACTTAATCCTCACCTTTGTTTTCATAATGAGGAGGAAAATACTGGGGTAAACAGCTCTCAGTGTTTTTGCTGTGAAACTTATTTATGATGTAAAACAACAGTGCTCTTTTAGAATCTAGTGATTAAAAAATTATATAAGCATGGAAAGTTACTATGACTTCTTTAACACTTTTAGATGAATTTGTGTTGTGTTGAGCACAATAGTAGTATTTTCATGAAATTTTTAAATGGTGGTTTTGTGTATGTGCAGACACACTTCATGTTGGGGCAGTGCCAAGGATACCTGGGTTTGTGAAATCCTCCAGTAATTCAGCATCCAGCAGTTGGGACACCTTGATGTGGTTCCATTTCTCTAATTGATCTGACAAGAAACCTCATAAAGGAGGCCCCTGTCCCACTCCCTGTCCACTAAGGCTGAGGGGCATATCCTCATATAAGTAATGTCGGTATGTTTTTAGTGCTTATAGAAATTGTGTCTATAGAATTGCCTCTTCTCCGCTTTCTCAATTTCCCTCAATTTTCCTCTGGCTATATTCTTATTATATTTGGGGACCTGCAATAGTTTGAGTATAATCTAAATTGCAATGCCTTCCATATGCTTCATTTTATATATTTATATATGTATATATATAGAGAGAGAGAGCTTAAAGTTATTAGGGGAAGTAAAATGTGTCACTTAATGCCCCCAAAGCTCTTCATCTTCCAATCTGCCAGATTTAAATCCTGGTTCTGTTACTTGGGCAAGTTACTTAATGTCTCTGTGCCTCAATTACCTCCTGTAAATTTTGAACACTAGTAATTTTTCTTTCATAGGGTTATGATGTGGATTAGATAAGTTAATACAGGTAAAGCTCTTAGGATAGTACCTAGCATATGGTAAGCATGCATTCCCCAAGTGTTAGCCATTGTCATTGTTAATGATAGTTATATGGGAGGTAGTTATGTAGCTTGCTAATCAACTCAGATTCTGTTATTTTCATGTGAAATTATGGTTGAAAAGTTAAGCTATATGAATCATTTATTGGGAATGTTTCAGTATACAATGATAATTTTTTTTTTATAGGCAAGACTTAAAACCTATCTTGGATAGAGACTATTTAACCATTTAGCTGAAAATGGTATTTTTTACATGCAATGCATGTGGTGAATCAGTGAAGAAAATACAAGTGGAAAAGCACGTGTCTGTTTGCAGAAACTGTGAATGCCTTTCTTGCATTGACTGCGGTAGAGATTTCTGGTAAGCTCCATGTAATTCGTGTAGATCCATAATAAAGGTCCAGATCAGTTTTGGAAGCCCTGGCCCCATAAAACTTGGAAAAATGAGGCAAATTTGAGGAAAGAAATTAAGAAAAAGAACTTGTAGGGTCCATTGATTAAAATGGGTATGATTCTTTGAAAAGTGCCTTAAAAAAAGACTTGCTTTTTAAGGAAGTTTTTGCCAGGCATGGTAGCTCATGCCTGTATTCTCAGCACTTTGAGAGGGCAAGGCAGCAGGATTGCTGGAGGCCAGGAGTTGGAGACCAGCCTGGGCAACATAGTGAGACCTTGTGTCTACACAAAATACAAAAATTTAGCCAGGCACAGTGACATGCACCTGTAGTCCCAGCTACTCGGGAGGCTGAGGCAGGAGGATTGCTTGAACCCAGGAGTTTGAGGTGGGAGTGAGCTATGATGACGACACGGCACTCCAGCCTGGGTAACAGAGTGAGATCCTGTCTGGAAAAGAAAAGAAGTTTTCAAGAGAAGGAGGAATTATGGTGATTAGAGGGTTTGATCAGTTGGTGGCACTGGTTGCTGTCTTCTTGCCACTGTTACCACGCCCAGGGAAGGAGCCACACGGAGAGAGGCTCTAGGGGCTGTGGGGTCGGTTGTGTTAGACCAGGGTATCGTGTGCCCATTACACTGAAAAGATGGACTTAGAAACCAGAACATAGATTTATGGATTCACAGGGGAAGATGACTGGTAGCATTTTCCCTGGAAAATGGGAGGTGCTGGCGGAAGTGATGTTCCTCCTGCCCCCACGAGTGTGTCGGCAGGCACTTGCACAGGGGAGGCCTCTGTGCAGGTGGATGATTAGTGGGGAGACGAGGGGCGGAGCCCGACGTGCTCAGACGCTGCTTCTGGAGGTGGGTCATTTGCAGAGGGCTGCCCTCTTCAATTTGGGTTGATTCCCCCTTAGCTTCAGAGGGTTCAGGTGAAAAGCTGGCTTATGGCTGCATTGTCCCAATGTCCTCTGTGGTATTTAGATGGTATTTGCTTATAGTCCATTTTAATTCATTCTAGAGCAATGATTTTTTTGGGAGAAACTGCTAAACTCTGTTCAGACCCAATCTTAAGAGGAAGCTTGATATATAAAATAGGTAAAAATTGGGTTGCTTTAATTAGGGGACTTGCCCCCGACCTTGTCCCCAACCTTTCCCTGAGGAACCCCCCAGAGCTTTAAAAAGATCACTTAAGAGAGAATTGAGTTTTCTTTTTTTGCAGGACTCTGAGACTCAGAACTTTTAGTGACCTGATACTGCCATTTTATACCAGCTTATAATTTATAACAACAACTGATTTTTTTGAGACAGGGTCTCACTCTGTCACCTGGGCTAGAGTGCAGTGGCATCATAGCTCACTGTAGCCTCAAACTGCTAGGCTTAAGCAAGCCTCCTGCCCCAGCCTCCTGATAAGCTGGGACTACAGGTGATATCTGGCTAATTTTTCTATTTGTAGAGATGGGGTCCCACTCTTGCTCAGGCTGGTCTGGAACTCCTGGCCTCAAGCATTCCTCCTGCCTTGGCCTCCCAAAGTGCAAGGATTATAGGCGTGAGCCACTGTGCCCAGCCTAGAACTGATTATTGATGGCCTACTATATTTCCAGGAAGACAGATTTTTGTAATTTAAGATAAAACTACCCTATTGCAGAAAATTTTATTTTCTTTTTTATTCCGTTTATATATACTTGTGACTAAAAAAAAAAAGCAATACTGCCTATCAGTTTGGTCTAAGATGTTTGTATATAAAAATGGGTGAAAAATTATAGTGGATCTTGCATTGAAGAGTTTGGAGGAAGGGAGGTGTGGTTATGACCAGGAGGTCATAAAGACGGCGAGTGAAGTAGATGGGTGCTTGTGCCGTGGACACGTGTGGAAAATACAGTGTGGACCACAGGAGGTAGGAGCAGCATGCTGGCACTATTCAGGGCCTCCAGCCTGGGTGTCAGTCTAATGGTGGAATTTTTGATCACTTTAAAGGGGTGATGACTATAAAAACCATGTGAAATGCATAAGTGAAGATCAGAAGTATGGCGGCAAAGGCTATGAAGGTAAAACCCACAAAGGCGATATTAAACAGCAGGCGTGGATTCAGGTAACGTCTTTCTAATTCATCTGACACCTTCCTCTTTCTTTGGAAGCCCAAGAGACTGAGTAAATGCTATCCCTGCAGACAAGTCCTGGAAACATCATATCCTAGAATAGACTGAGGTTGAACCAAACTACTTGAATAAGAGTTATTTATTTTTCTATTAGTATAATTGCAGTACATTATGTCTGCAATCCATGTATTTTGCAGATTTCTTGCAAAAATATTTTAGAATTCTCACTGGCTTTCCCCTAGCTATGAAACTGAGTGGAAGCTTTCTAATCTTTCTGTATGTTTAGTGATAATGCAACTTTTAAAACTCAAACTATGTTAATCTGTTATGTCTGTCAGTCATCAGAATCAGGCAAAATAAAGACACTTTCATTAATATAAAAGTACATGTTTTCACTTTAGTTAAGTAGTAGAAAATTTATTGGCAAAAGCATTGAAATCCCTAATTCACTGAGAAGTGTAACTTGTAAAATGTTACCATGTACAGAATAGATAGCAACAGGAAGGACTCAGAAAGGAAGGCAGGAGAATGAAAAGACAGATGTCATTTATGTGGAAAAATGTCCATAAAACCACCAATAAAAACAAAGTTATTCCATTTGATAAAAGTTTTAAATGTGAGTTTTTCTGATATTGACTATGTTGAGTAGTGTACTGATTTAGCATACTCCTAGGCAGGCAAGTCTTCTGTTCACGAAGGACTTACAAAGTCTGCCCAGTGCAGATGGAGAAGCTATTGAAATCTTGGCTAAGATATTTAGGCTGGAGACCATCAGCCACACTTTTGGGCACTCTGTAATCCTTTGAGAACCAGATTATATTCCTAGGCCCTGAGTTTGAGGTACCTGGGTCTATGAGTTCTACCTCTGGCACAGCCGCAGGAAATCCTCTAAAGCAGAAGTCAGCAAACAATGGCCCATGGCCAGAAGCGGCACACTGCCTCTTTATCAGTAAAGTTTTATTCAAACACAGCCACTCCATTTGTTTATCTGTTGCCTTTGGCTGCTTTAGTGCTATAAGGGCGGCATTGAGTAGTTGTGACAGATACCTGCAAAGCCTAAATATTTATTCTCTGGCCCTTTACAGACAAGGTTTGCTGACCTTTGCTGTAAAACTCTCAGGCATCGTCAGCCCTGCTGCCGTGTTATAAATCAAGAACTAACTTGTGGTTCTGCCTCGTCCGCTGATTGCTGGCGGCTGATTCCTCTTTGCTAAACGGGCTGCTCTGGGACCCTTCTGACTGACGTGCATTTGGGATTTTGTTCTTTCCCTGAAATCCTTAAAACCCACATTTTAACAAATAGAATTAAAGAATCTTGTCAGAAGGGATCCCTGTTCTCCAAAAGCTTTTTATTAGTAGGTTGGGTATTTTGAAGTCATTAATATTATAAAGAGCTCAGAATATTGATCCTCAGAGGGACCCTTTCTCCTTTCCCAATAAGACTGGACTGTTTCAGACTTTGTCTCGCTTCTTCCTTCTAGCATCTCCCCCACACTTCCAGAAACTTGCTCCCTTAAAAGTTCTGCTGTATTCCATCTGCTGTATTCCACCCTTGGGGCTGGCTCCTCAAACCTCACCCGTGTCGTTTCTGACACTCTGATCTGCTGCTCTCTCTTTTTTCCTGTTAATTTTTATAGCTTTATCATTTTAATAAAAAATAGGTGTGCATTAATTTAAAAAAAAAACACTCAAGTAATACAGAAAAAATACAGAGAAGAAAGTAACACACGAGAGCAAAAGTAGTCAGCTAGAAAAGACCGGTGTGAATGTTAGCTGAGCACCTCAGGTGTCTCTGGGCTTCCAGCCAGACTGTGGATAGAAGATTGGGAAAAACATTTAGTATCCCACACGGGTCACAGTGTTTTCCTCTAAACTTTGTCACCAGTGCCCTGTTCTTTCCTGACACTGCTGGCTGCTCCAGTGAGTGCTGGGCCTCATTCTTTCCCTGTTGATGTTTGTCTTGTTTTCTTGGTGTACGTTTTCCTGCCTGGGTGCCTGAAGCCACTTCCTTATCCTTAGTATCCTGCATTGTTTTTTCTGGTCTGTTTATACGTGGATTCCTAATGCAAGGACATTTGCCTCCATTACATTTGTTTAGCTCCAGCATTTATCCTCATGTTGGCTCATTGGTGACCTCCTTCCTGTCTACCGATGTCTCCCAACTTTAATAGTTATTTCTTTCCTCTGCCTTCGCTGGGATTGCCAGATGGATTTTCTCTAGGTTACTAATTAGATTTTCATCTCTGTCCTGTTCTTCCTATTTCAGATTTATTTATTAGATCTTAATGTTATTATCTTATTCTCAGTTTATGCCCTAGTCCCTATAATGCCCACTTTTGTCTGATTCTTTTGATCACATTTGGTTTGTTTATATTCTCTTCTTTTTTTCAGTTTGTTTTTTCTTTTTACTGTGGTTAAAGTATACACAACATAAAATTTACCCTTTTAACCATTTCAAAACATACAATTAAGTATATTCACATTGTTCTACAGCCATCACTAGCATCCATTTCCAGAACTTTTCTATCTCTCCAAACTGGAACTCTGTCCCCATTAAACGCTAACCCCCCAATCTCCCTCCCCAGCCCCTAGTAACCGCAGTCTACTTTCTGTCTCTATGAATTTGACCACTCTGGGTATCCCATATAAGTGAAATCATACAGTATTTATCCTTTTGTGGCTAGCTTATTTACCTTAACATAATATCTTTACCTTAACAGTATCTTCAAGGCGCATCCGTGTTGTAGCATGTGTCAGAATTGCCTTCCTTTTAAGGCTGAAAAAATAATCCATTGTATAGATAGAATACATTTTGTTTATTTCTCTCTCAATGGACATTTCTTCCTCTTGCCCTTTGTGAAAAATGCTGCTGTGAACATGAGTGTACAAATATCTCTTTAAATCCCTGCTTTCAATTCTTTTGAATATATACCCAGCAGTGGAATTGCTGGATCGAATGGTAATTCTATTTTTAATGTTTTGAGAAGCCTCTGTACTATTTTCTGTAGCAGCTGCAGCATTCCCACCGGCAACGCACAAGGGTTCCAATGCCTCCACATCCTTGCCAACACTTGTTATTTTCTAATTTTTTAAGGGTAGCCATCCTAATGGGTGCAAAGTGGTATCTCATTGTGGCTTTCGTTTGCATTTCCCTAATGATTACTGATGTTGAACATCTTTTCATGTATTTATTGACTATTTGTATATTTTCTTTGAAGAAATATCTATTTAAGTCCTTTGCCCATGTTGTAATCAGCTTGTTTGTTTTTTTTTTTTGTTGAGTTGTAAGAGTTCTTTATATAATACATTTTGAATATTAGCCCTTTATCATATATGATTTGCAAATATTTTCTCCCATTCTATGGGTTGCCTTTTCACTATGTTGATAGTGTCCTTTTTTTGTTTCATTTTTGATACAGTCTCATCCAGGCTAGAGTGCAGTGGCATCATCGTAACCTTGAACTCTTTGGGCTCAAGCAGTCCTCTCGCCTCAGCTTCCTGAGTAGCTTGGACTATAGGCATGTGCCACCATGCCTGGCTAATTCTTGTATTTTTTGTAGAGACAGAGTCTCACTATGTTGCTCAGGCTGGTGTTGAATTCCTGCCCTTAAGCAGTCCTTCCATCTTGGCCTCCCAAAGTGCTAGGATTACAGGCATGAGCTGCTATACCTGGCCCTTTGATGCACAAAAGTTTTTTAATTTTGATGTAATCCAGTTCATTTTTTAATTTTATTGCCTGTGCTTTTCATGTCATATCCAAGAAATTATTGCCAAGTCCAACGTCTTGAAGCTTTTCCTCTATGCTTTCTTCTAAAGGTTTATAGTTTTGCTCTTAAGTTTAGATCTCTGATCCATTTTGAGTTAGTTTTTATATATGGTATTAGGTAAGGGTCCAAGTTCATTATTTTTGCATATGGATATCCAGTTTTATTAGCAGCAGTTGTTGAAAACTGTCCTTTCTCCCATTGAATGGTCATGGCACCCTTGTTGCAAATCATTTGACCGTGTATGTGAGGGTTTCTTTCTGGAGTCTCTGTTCCATTAGTTTGTATGTTTATCTCTATTCCAATACCACACTGTTTTGATTACTGTAGCATTGTAGTAAGCGTGAGACTTCCAACTTTATTCTTTTTCAAGACTGTTTTGGCTATTTGGTGTTCTTTGAGATTCCATGTGAATTTTAGGATTCACATGGAATTCTGTCTCCACTAGAAAGAAGGAGTTGCATGTGGATTTAGTGTCCATGAATACTGAGCATTCTCACCTACCTCAACACTATAACAGTAAGAGGCTGCCCATGGCCCCCTTATGCCTATCTAGAGGAATAGCTTGTTACTTTGTGTGGGGGGAAAATACACACACACACATATATAAAATATATGTATATAAACTGGATTTTGATAGGAATTGCATTGAATTGTGCTTTGCGTAGTATTAACATTTTGACGATATTAAGTCTTCCAGTCCATGTACACGGGATGTCTTTTCATTTATTTGTGTCTGCTTTAATTTATTTTAGCAATGTATTTTGCTTTTCAGTATATAAGTCTCTGCCTCTTTGGTTAAGTTTATTCCTACCAAATTGTTTATTTTGATGATGTTGCAAATGGAATTATTTTCTTAATTTCCTTTTTGGGTTGTTCATTTTAGTGTATAGAAATGCAACTTGATTTTTGAGTGTTGATCTTATATCCTGAAACTTTGCTAAACTAGTTTATCGGTTCTAACAGTTTTAGGGTGGAATCTTTAGGGTTTTCTATGCATAAGACCACATTGGCTGGGCACTATGGCTCATGCCTGTAATCCCAGCACTTTGGGAGGCCAAGGTGGGAGGATCAGTTGAACCTACCAACCTGGGCAACATAGCAAGACCCCCGCCCCCACTTTTTTTTTTTTTTTTTTTTTTTTTTTTGAGACAGAATTTCACTCTGTTGCCCGGGCTAGAGTGCTGTGGCATCAGCCTAGCTCACAGCAACCTCAAACTCCTGGGCTCAAGCGATCCTCCTGCCTTAGCCTCCCGAGTAGCTGGGGCTACAGGCACTCGCTACAACGCCCGGCTAATTTTTTGTTTCTATTTTTAGTTGCCTGGCTAATTTTTTCTGTTTTTAGTAGAGACGGGGTCTCGCTTTTACTCAGGCTGGTCTTGAACTCCTGACCTCAAGCGATCTCCCACCTCAGCCTCCCAGAGTGCTAGGATTACAGGCGTGAGGCACTGTGCCCAGCAGCAAGACCTGTTTTCTACAAAAAAAATTTAGAAATTACTGGGGCATGGTGGCATGAGTCCCAGCTATTTGGGAGGCTGAGGTGAGAGAATTGCTTTAGCTCAGGAGTTCCAGGCTACAGCGAACTTTGATCATGCCACTGCCCTCCAGCCTGGGCAGCAGAGAGAAACCCTGGCTCTTAAAAATGAAGAAAAGACTACATTGTCTGTGAACAAGGATAATTTTACTTTGTCCTTCCAATTAGGCTATGCCTTTTATTTCTTTCTTGCCTAACTGCCCTGGCTAGAATGCCAGTACCACGTTGAATAGAAGTGAATCTATATATTTTTAAGCATAGGCATAAATGCAGAATATAGGTTTAAAATGTGAACCCTTTAGCTATAGCAAGTACTTTTTAGTTTGGCTTTCATGAAATTCATGTGTCAATTGTTTATTGTTTTTGTTTTTATCTTTTTTGTAGAAAATTAATGAATTAATAAAGAGACCGAATGTCAGCCCCAAAGTGAGAGCACTCTTAGAACAAATTGGTGCTTTTGACAATGTTCCCAGGAAAAAGGCAAAATTTCAGGTATGGATTGGACTCACTTCCCTGTGTGGCCGATGACTGAGCTTGTGTGTACTTGTCAAAATGGGATAAATTACAGGGGCAGGGAAAAGCCTACCTAATGAGTACATTGGACACTATTTGGGTGATGGGCACATTAGTAGCCCTGACTCAAGCATGACAGAAACTATCCAGGTAACAAAAACATTTGTACCCCCTTAGTATTTTGAAATAAAATTTTAAAAAATGGGATAAATGGTTCTTTTCTTTTTTTTTATAGAATTGGATGAAGAACAGTTTAAAAGTTCATAATGAATCCATTCTGGAGCAGGTGTGGAATATCTTTTCTGAAGCTTCCAGTGGTGTAAGTTGTATCTAATTTTAGAATTGCAGTGTGGCGAAAATTCATAATAC
Source organism: Varecia variegata (assembly GCA_028533085.1). Classification (NCBI taxonomy): domain Eukaryota; kingdom Metazoa; phylum Chordata; class Mammalia; order Primates; family Lemuridae; genus Varecia; species Varecia variegata. The sequence goes on along the minus strand of CM052436.1, from coordinate 162,955,111 downwards.
TGAAATGGGAATTCTTATTTTTGGAGGTCAAGACAGCCTTCTTTTTCAGAGAGCCTCTTTGTGCCTCCATTTATGAGAAGGAATAAACTGAGTGCACAGCAGAGATTTCCTTATTGTGCAGAGACAGATATTTAATCCCAATGTTTGGTAATGGTGCCAGCTAACATGTAATGATTTGCTTAGACATCAGGCAGTGTGATGCTTTGGTGAGAACAGGAGCTTTGGATTTCTGACAGCCCTGGTTCGAGTCCCTGCTGTGCTGTTTGCCTCACATTTGATCTTGGGCGTGTTATTCACCTTCTGAGCCTCAGTTTCCTTAACTAAAAATGTGGATAGTAATATTCATTCATTTATTCAATACTTACTAAAGGCCACACACAGTGGCTCATGCCTATAATCCTAGCACTTTGGGAGGCCAAGGCAGGAGGATCACTTGAGGCCAGGAGTTCAAGACCAGCCTGAGCAACATAGTGAGACTCCATCTCTACTAAAAATAGCCGGGTGTGGTGGTGCAAGGCTGTAGTCCCACATACTCGGGAGGCTGAGCCAAGACGATTGCTTGAGCTCAGGAGTCTGAGGTTGCAGTGAGCTATGATGACACCACTGTACTCTAGCCTGGGCGACAGAGGAGACCCTGTCTCAAATAAAAATAAAATCTTACTGAGTGTCTAATCTGTGCCAGTCCCTGAACAAAAAAATCTAAAGTATCTCAGGTGGTGGTGGTGGTGTTACAAAGAAAAAACAGGGTAAGGACATAGTGATGAGGTGTTCTTAAGATAAGGGGTTAGGGGACCATGGGCAGCCTCTTAATCTTGTAGTGTTAAGGTAGATGAGGATGCCCCAGTATTCAATGGGCACTCAATTCTCATACAACTCCTTCCTTCTGCTGGAGGGAGAATTCCTTCGATTAATTAAATTAACTGCCTGTTAGTCAATGGTTTGATAGTGAGAGGTCCTAAATGTGGAATATACATGCAGAAAGTCTTAGTTTGATATCATTTAGCCATATTGTTGATTACATTGTTAATTTAAAATTTTTTTCCCCCATTCAGTTGTGCTTTGCTTCCATTTGGAGCTTTATCCTATTTGGAGACACATATCAGTAGTTTCAAAAAACAAGGTTCTGACTGGTCTTTTATTCTAGTCAAATTATCAGGGGTTGATTTGCTTTGTGTAGAGAGAATCATTTTGGCAGCAAATTGAGATCAAAATGAAACTTTATCTTGGCAGTATATCATTTATCTCTTTCAGAATATACAAATTGGGCCTTTGAAACCTTATAACCAACCACATAATTGGGATTTATGTGGCACCTATTTTTTAAAGGTTATTTAACTAAGAAACAAAGATGTGAAATTACTTAGTTTAACTGCAGGGTTTAAAAAAATCATGTTTTCCAATTTCCCTTTTGAAAGAACATATTAAAATATGTTAAACATACTAAAATTAAATGATCAGTAAACAGCCCATGGTAAATTCCTTTGCCTTTGCCCTGTGACCCTCCCGGCATGTTCCTGGTTTTGTCTGCAAAGCGAAAGGTCCTGAGGCTTTCTCTGTCCACACATCAATGTCTGTCCTGTAACTGCTCACCAGGCTCAGGTTGGGTGCTTTTCTGTCCTCGACCCCATCACAGCTAGCCTGGTCACTGTGGATCCAGCCATAATTAGGCCAAAGTCCTGCCTGCGTGGAGCTGTATTCTAACAGGGGAGACAGGCAGCCACGTATATGTGTCACAGAGTGACATCAGGTCCTGATAAGTGCTGTGAAGAGGCAGAAGGCAGTGGAGAGGCTGAGGCTCTGGCAGGCAAGTCAGTCCAGCTGTCGAGGAGACCACGTGTGAGGAGAGCATGGAATGAAGTGGGAAGAAGATGGGGAAGAATATATTGAGCAGCTGCTGGATGGATGAGCATGTTCCTGCACCCTCCCTCCCCCCCCCCCAACCCCACCAGTGGCCAGGGAGTTGGTTTGGACATAGAGGCAAAGTAGTAGCTGGAGACTTGGTGTAGATTGGGTAGAAGAGAAACTAAGGTCTCAGGCATTCAGTGATCGTAATAATATTTTACTAGAAGATACCAACAGAATTGTAGAATAGATGTAAAGTTTCTTTGTCCTAGTCTTCCTCCTGAGTCTATTTCTGAATTTATCCATGAGCCTTGATGGCTCAGTGTCTCTGAACCACAGCTACTGAGAAAACGTCAACTATTTAGTTCAATATCTGTTTCCTAATGCTGCTCTTCCAACTAGGGGTTGAGGATTAGGGTGTGAAGTCTTGTACTCTAGCAAAAGCCCGTCCTCCTTTATTTGGTCCAGTTTTAGGGATAATAGTTCCCCTTTGCTACCTACAGTCTCCCAGAGGAGGAAGACCGTAGGTCACTTGCCGTCTCATCTGGCTGGCAGTTAACAGCGGGAACTTGAATGCAGGCCTGCAGGTGTGTCAGCCTGCTGGTTTCTGGCCCCCGCGGCAGCCCTGGAGCTGGGGCCGCTGGCCTGCTCCCTTGCTCCCAGAGGCAGTAGTGTTCTTGGAGCCGTGCGGGACGGTGCTCTAGGTCATCGCTTGAGGTAAGGTAATGTAGCAAATGGAAAGCTGGTCTTCGTCCAGCGCATGAAGTTTGGTTCTCTGTGGTTGCTTACTCACAGTCCTTTCCACTCTATCCAGGCGTCCCTGAACCGTCCCCTGAGGGCAGCTGTCCAATCTGAATAATGATGATAATAACAGTTCCTTTGTCTAATATTAATACTTGATAATTTACAAAACTTCACATGCATTGGGCTGGTTTATTGAGCATCTGTGCTGGGTACCTACGTGTCTTCTCTCGTCTTCTCCGTCCATCCTGATATAGGGAGGTATTGCTACCTTTCATTTCACAGATGAGGAATCAGGTTCAGAGCAGATGAATAACCTGCCCTGGGTCGCCTGACTAATTAACAGAGCTGGAACTTGAACCCAGGTCTGCAGACACGTGAACCTAGTGATTTTCTGCCATACTTAAGTGCTTTTCTCTTCTTTCATGCAAAAGAAAAGTGAACAGTGAACCAGAATGAATGGTCTGGCTCAGGCGACATAAGGATTCTTCCTTTTCCCTGTGGATTGAAAAATGTCTGCTCAGTGCAGAGGGCTGTGGGCTGGGGGAGTTGTTCCCATTCTGCATATTACTGCTTCAGTTTAGCTGTGGGGGGGGCGCTCACAGTTATAAAATGGTAAGTGATAAAACCATTTTTCTTCAACAGTTTATGTAGTCATTACATGCGATGATGTGAACAGCTGTGCTCACACATTCAGAGTGAGCGTTTATGTGTTTCTTTTGCTTGGTAATAAGGAGCCAGTCAGGAAGGGACAAGATCCACAGGCGCACAACCAGGTGACAAATCCCTGTGCAGAGACCTCCAGAGCAAGTGATGCCAGGGAGGAGCGAGCAGAGGCAAAGAAGAACAGAAGGGAAAGGAAGGAAGAGCGGCAGAAGAATCGGAAAAAAGAAAAGAAAGAACTAAAATTAGAAAACTCAAAGAGTCAGAACCCTAAGAAGCGCAGAAAGGGACAGGAGGCTGACCTTGAGGGTGCTGGGGAGGAGGCCCCCGAGGCCGGTGGCTCTGCAGGGATGGACAGCAGGAAGAAGAGGCGCAAAGGCCAGCCTGCGGAGGAGCGGCAGTGGGGACACGGAGCCGGGGGGCTGGGGCAGGGCACCGGCCAGAAAGAGACGGGGAAAAGGAAGCGGAAGCTCTCAGAAGGTAAGCAGCTAGCTTGTGCTTTAGGATTCATTAAAGAATGTTAAAGCTGTGAATTTGGGTTATATACAACCTGTTAGACTTTGTGTTTGAACCAGGTATGGGTGAGAGCGTGAGCTTTGGGGTTAGGCCAGCCTGGGCTCAGTCCAGGTGGGTGACCTCGCCCTCAGCCCCCCAGTGCCTCCTCTCCAGCCCAGGGTGACAGGTTGCTTGGAGAGTCAGTAGGGTGAGGTGTGGAATGTGCCTGGCACGAGTAAGGTCTCATTGGATGGTAGCTGCTAGCATAAATGCAAGATCTTTTATTTTTTAATGTTTCTAAATACTTAGTTGAAACAAATTCTAAGAAGAAAATGATGAAGATCCCAGGACATCCTGGGGGTGGAGAACTGGAAGACCATGTGGCTCCTGCAAAAGGTATCATTTCCATCATTTGAAAAGCAAATGTAGGTTTGTGTAGGTTGGGGCAGGGGCCAAGAGGTGCCCCCTTCTGGGGAAGGCGGAGGTGAACCGGGCACTTCTGGCAGGGTCTTACCCTCCAGAGACTTGTGTAAGAATGTGAAAGCAGAATCAGTTCTCTAGGATGTGGGAGTCATTCCGGTAGTGCCTCTGTCCCTCTGTCTTTAAGGAAAAAGGTAAGGCAATCTGGCCTAGACCCAGTATGGCTTTCTGAGACCCTGCTCCCTTTTCCCCTTCCCAATTTTCTCGTTCCTGCCTCTCATTATTCCCCTAGAAGTACCCTCAAATCCACCCAGACTGGGCTGTTCGCTTCCCCATCTCTGGGTCTCTTCCTGGTGTCTCCTTGCTTGTGACTCCATGGCCACCTGCTCTTCTTCAACCACAGTGTGTACTTGTCGGAATCCAATCCCTGGCCATCGGGGTTCCTTTTAAATGCTGCTGCTTACACAAAACTGCTCCCACTTCTCTGGACCTGAAGCATTCCCTCCAACCGGGAAGTGGCGAGTTGGCATCTCTGTCCTCCTGCCTCCCCACCCTGGGGATGCCGCCAGTCCAGAAGAGGCCTCAGGACCCAAGTGGGGGTCACAGCTTTGTCTGCAGGAGTTCCATCACTGTCAGGGCTGGGTTCCATCTCTTAGCTTAAAAGCTCCCTCCCAACTGTGTATACAGTAGTCCCCCCATGTGCAGTTTTTAGTATTTTGGTCCTAAAATACTAAATGGAAAATTCTGGAAGTGAGCTATTCTTAAGTTTTACATTGTACACCATTCTGAACAGTGTGATGGACTCTCTCGCTGTCCTGCTCTGCTTCGTCACAAGGGGGAGGATGGTGCAGTATCGTATCTGAGAGAGAAGGAGCACATTCCCGTAACTTGCTGCAGTGTATTGTTATGGCCGTTCTAGTTTGTTGTTATTCTTGTTGATCTCCTACTGTGCCTCATTTGTCCATTACGCTTTACCATAGGTGTCCATGTTGAGTTCAGTGTTTCCTTTCGAGATCGTTGTAGCTTCATATGCACTTGTAAGAAATGATGGAGACTTACGTCCCCCAGGCGTCCCCCGAGGGGACACTTTACAGAACTGTAGAGCAAGGCCTTGGCCAGGACGTTGGCATAGGTTCAGTCAGGACAAGGCCGGGACGCTGTGTTGGCCACACCCACTTCCTCTCACCCCCAGCCCCTCCTTAACCTCTCACTATCTACCACTAACCTGGCCTCCACCTCTGTAATTTCCAGAAGGTTCTGTAAATGGATTCCACAGCGTGTGGCCTTTTGAGACTCAGCATTAGTCTTTGGAAGTTCCTCTGGGTTGCCGCGCCCGTCGGGAATCCTTTCCTTTCCATCAGCAGGGCGTGGCCCTGGTGCAGAGGTCCTGGGCTCCTCCGACCAGTCACCTGCTGACCAACATCTGGGTTGTTTCCAATTTCTGGTTATTGTGAATAAAGCTGCAGTGAACATTTATGTACAGGCTTTTTCTGTGAACATAAGTCAGTTTTTATGGAATAAATGTCCAGGAGTGCAATGGTGTGTCATATGGTAGTCGCGTGTTTCATTTTTAAGAAACTGCCAGCCTTTTCAAGAGTGGCAATGATATTTTATGTTCCCACCAGGAACGTGTGTGTGATCCAGCTTCTCCACATCCTGGCCAACGCTGGGTGTTGCCACTATTTTGTCTGTTATTTTACCATTCTGATAGGTGTGTTGTAGTAGCTCATTGTGGTTTCAATTTGTAAGTCTCTAATGGCTAATGATGTTGCACATCTTTTTTGTGTGTGTATTTGCTGTCTATATATCTCTTCGTTGAAATGTCCCTGTTTTTTTGCCCATTTTCTAATTGCATTGTTTTGGGTTTTTTTCCCTTTGTTTATTTGTGTTTGTTTTTTTTTACGGCTGAAATTTGAGTATTCTAACTATTAGTCCTTTGTGGGATATGTGGTTTGTGAATTTTTTCCCAATCTATAGCTTGTCTTTTCATCCTCTTTTTTTTTTTTTCTTTTAAAGACGCGGTCTCATACTTACCTGGCAGGGGAGATACCATGATCACGAAGGTGGTTCCCCCAGGGCAGGGCTTAGCCCTGCACTCCGGATGTGCTGACCCCGTGATTTCCCCAAGGGTGGGAAACGGGACTGCATCATTTGTGGTAGTGGGGGACTGCGTTCACGCTCTCCCTTGGGGAAAAAAAAGACACGTTCTCGCTCTGTCGCCTGGGCTAGAGTTCAGTGGCATCATCATAGCCCACCGCAACCTCAAACTCCTGGGCTCAAGCCATCCTCCTGCCTCAGCCTCCCGAGTAGCTGGGACCATAAGTACACGCCATCACATCCGGCTAATGTTTTTGTAGAGAAGGAAGTCTGGCTATGTTGCTCAGGTTTTTTTTTCATCCTCTTAACAGTCTTTTGTAGAGCAAATGTTTTTCATTTCAATGAAGTTCAGCTTATCAATTTTTTCTTTTGTGAATGGTGCTAAGAACTCTTGACCTAGCCCTAAATCCCAAAGATTTTTTGTTTTCTAAATTATTTTTTTGGATAGATCTTTTTACAAATAAAAATTTTATATATTTAAGGTGTGCGACTTAATGTTTTACTATATGTATACATTGCAAAATAGTCACCATATTCAAGCTAATTAACACATCTGTCACACACACATGGGGTATTTGTGTATGGTGAGAACACTTAAGACACACCCTCTTAGCAAATTTCAAGTATACTCTAAATGCTTTTTAGTTTTACATTTTACATTTAAGTCCATGGTCCATTTTGAGTACGTTTTATGTAAGGTGTAAGATCTTACTTAAACTTTCCGCTTTAGCTGCCTTTCTCTCACGTGACTTTGGGGCATGTAGGGGCATCGCTTTGTTACTGCCAGGTAGGGACAGAAGCTCCGGCCCCCACTGGGCCTCCATGGGCCCTGGAGGATGGATGCTCCTTGTTCTGCTGAGCAGAGCTCCCCATGTGGCTCCAGTGTGGATGAAAGCCCAGAATTCCTGCCTGGCTTTTGCTGGCGTTGGGTGAGGGTGGAGCCACGGTTTTTTCTGTTTGGCTGGAGTTGAGTGGTTTCTGTCTTGCTAGGCTGCCCCTTTCCTGGTCCATTGCCAAGAGAGAGCAGGCTTCTGTGGGGCTTTCTGGTCTGTGCCTGTCGGTGCTCCAGGGTTCTAGATTCATCAGCTCCAAATCTGGGGTATGGGAGGCAAAAAGCTCACCTCCCACTGCTCTGCAGTCTCTGCTCTTTCAGTGTCATCTTATGTTTGTTGTATATATAATTTCAGGGTTCTTAGTTGCATTTAGCAGGAGGAACAGGGGAAAGTATGTCTATGCCATCTTCCCAGGAGTGGAAGTGCCCTAGATGAGTATTTTTAGTCCCTCGTATAATAATTTGTGGTTGTCCTCACTCTTGTTCAAGGTTAAGCTCCTTTTGCTGGTGTTTGTCTTCCAAACTGTGTTTGACAGCCCCATGATCTTGGTGGATGCTCAGTAAATTTTTACCGAGTTCCTTGAATACAACTCTGTCTTTCTGCAAGCGTTTGTAGAGATGATGGTGCTTGTTTGTGATGCTTATTTAACGTGCTCACTCTGAGAACGAGCACTTTGAAGAGAAGTAAGTGCTTCTAGGCCACTGATTAGACAAAGCAATCTAATCTAAAACAAATCTAATCTAAAGTGACTGCTCCGTGGTGCCAGGGTGCCCGGTCCACTGGAGTTTCCCAGGAAGCAAATAGATATTGCAGAAATTGCCTTCTGGTAATACAGCAAAACAAAATGTCTAACATATTATTCTTTATGTTGTAGGTAAATTCAACTGGAAGGGAACTATTAAAGCAATTCTAAAACAGGCCCCAGATAATGAAATAGCAATCAAAAAGCTAAGGAAAAAGGTATGGTGTATGAACAAATCCAGGTGTATAATAGCTGGGGAGAATTTATTTTAAAATGTACAATTGTTATATATATATATATATATTTTTAACCTGAACTACTGTAAGTGTGGGTGTCAGTGGTCCATGGGGAGGGAACTGGGCCAGAACCCATCACATAGCTGCAACTGGGCCTAGGTTTGGGGCTTGGTTTATAAGACTTTGAAGACAGGCTCCATTTATTTAATTTTTTTTATGTTTGAAAATTATTGTTTGAGATATTTTGCTCTCTTTTGCATATTGTAGAGCCATGGTTTCTTCTCTTTTCTTTAACTTTGTACATGATACACGCACAGCCACGGGCTCATAGCATGGGTTTTCACAAACAGAGCACACCTGTGGAACCAGCACAGGCGTTTCTTTTATCTTTCGCTGTTGGCCTACTTCTGGGCTAAGGAAAGAACATTTTAAGGTAAATTTCAATGATAAATACACCCATTTGATGTTTGTTTTTCTCTGTGAAGGTTTTAGCTCAATATTACACGGTGACAAGTGAACATCACAGATCCAAAGATGAACTCCTGGTCATCTTTAACAAGAAAATCAGCAAGAACCCCACCTTTAAGTTATTAAAGGACAAAGTCAAGCTTTTGAAATGAACATTTCTGTATTTAAAAAGTGAATCCATTCTACTGACTTCTTCCTTTCACTGCTGTTTATAAAATGTGTAGTGAATTATAATAACTCAGACTGTGCTTTCTGAAGCTGTTATTTTTAAGTTAAGGAAAAAAGTATATTTTTGGTAGAAATTTTATGAAAAAATAAAATATATTCTTATCCAAAATTCTGAATTTGTGGTGGCAAAAATTAATGTACTTTAAAATTATTTGTGGAAACTTTAAAAATGCAGTGGCAAAAAATGGCAAGTCTAAAAGTAATTCTTCTATTCTTCACAGTGGCTCACGCCTGTAATCCCAGCACTTTGGGAGTCGGAGGTGGGAGGATCACTTGAAGCCAGGAGGTTGAGACCTGGGTAACATAGTGAGACCCCGTCTCTACAAAAAATACGAAAAATTAGCCGGCCTGGTTGCATTCACCAGTAGTCCCAGCTACTCAGGAGGCTCACTCAGGAGGTCCACTAGAGCCCAGCTGGTACTGGGCAACAGAGCAAGACCCTGTGTTTTTTGTTTGTTTGTTTGTTTTCTGGTCAGCAGACTAGAAGGAGATGTTTGTTTGTTTTTTAAAGTAATTCCTATCTTGATCAGACTAAAAAGTATTCATTTTAACCACATAATTTCTACACATTTTTGATTAGAGATTTTTTTATACATTTGTTTTTTGTGCTGTTAAAATGTATATGTAAATTGTAACATTTGGCCCAGGCATTGCTGTGACAAGTGTTTCATATGTGCTGATCCTGAGCCAGGAGTCGCCCTCTCCAGAGGAGGCTTCTCTGGAGCAGGCCACACTGTGGCCCCTCCACCTTCAGCCAGAGACAGGTCTGCGGGGACTAGACTCCGGAGAGTCTGTGGCCAGAAGCAGGAGGTGCAGGGAAATAGCTCGTTGGAGACCCAGCCCATTAACCAGCTGTGTGGCCGCTCCGCTCGGACTGCTGTGAGATGCGCTTGGAAGTGGTGTTCTGCGTCCTGCTGGTTGCCATGGAGGAACCTGTGCCGCCTCCTGGTGGTCCAGTAGGTTTTGCCCACAAGTCCCTTAAAAGTGGCGGTAAGCGTCTGTGGTAGTAATCAGGGAATACCTCATCCTGCAGATGAAAGCAAGACTGGGACGTAGAACAAGTGTTAGGATTAGGAGGGGGCGAAAGGGGGACAGAGACCCTGTCTGAGCTTCTGAGTGCCCCTAGGAGGCCAGCGGGCCAGCTGCTTTCTGGGATTTGCCAGCCAAGCCAAGCAGCACCTGTGCTCAGTTCTGGGTTGGGGCTGCGCCACTGTGATGGGGGGAATTGAGGGGCACCGTGTTGAAATGAACAGGACATCATAGGCTTTAGAATCAGGCCTGGAGTCAGGTCCTGGCTTTGTCCCTTGTCAGTTAACCTCTCTGAACCTCTCTTCTCATCTGGATAATGGAGATAGTAGAGGGTTGTGAGTGAATGAACTAGTTCCTTTAAAGTACACAGCACCATCCCTAAAACCCATGTCACTACCATTATCGTTATCAATAACCCTTTTTGAGCCACGAGAAGCTTTAGACAGTCTGGAAAGCAGAAGGAAAAGTGGGAAAGTGAAGCTTGACCCAGACCACATACCTAATCAGGGACAAGACCGGAACTCAGCTGTGACTCTGTGTCCAGGACGTCCTCCTGCTCTGGCACTCCAGGGGCAGAGCTGTGGTCCACCACCCACCAGGGCATGGCGGGGAGATGCAAAGCCACCTGTGAGAGTCACACAAGGATGTGCAAGTGCCATCGTAGTTGAGAAGTTGTGATTTTTATTTTTCTGCCAAAACTGCCTGTGTCCAGATTTACTGTGATACCTTTAAGGCAAAGTTTGCCAACGGTGACAAAATTAAAAGGTATACTTAACTCTGTGGGTGAGTCCTCATTTTTGTCATCCTCGCCAGCCTTTACCCAAGGTTCTCAGGAGTCAAAACTTCTGGGCAGCCCAGGCAGAAATGGGGCTGGCCGTGCTGCTCAGGATCCCAGCAGGCGTCCATCCGCTGGGGCTGAGGACGTGGACTCTCACTTCCCCCGAACGCTGCAAGGACGAAGCAAGGCCAGGGCCGGTGTCTAACGGTCCATGCTATGGAAGAGTCTCTTCGTCGGACACTGCAGTTGGTGGCAGCAAGGGCTAACTGTGTGTGCAGCTGCCCCGGGGGTCTGCCTGCAAAGCATGGTCCGTGGGTCATGCCCAAGGCCCTTACACAGAGACCACCCTTTTCGGTGTTGGCAGTCGCCCGCCTGATGAACTCTTAAACAGGCATGACACTGAAGCTTTGGGGACTTCAGAAGCCGATGTAATGATGTTCACGTAAGGCTTTACAGTTTTATTTTGTCTAAGTTGAGCATAAGCTTGAATCCTACCATGTTCTGCCTGTCTTCCAGCTGGTCTTGGGTCTGGCAGTCAGGTACCACCAGACTTGCCAGGGGTGCATTTTGACACACCATGGTTGTCCTGATGTCTTGTTTTCTGGGGTATGCCTGGCATCTGTCAACCATGGGTACTGGCCATTTTTCGTGATGCGCTTAGCAAGCAGGATTTGAGAGAAGATGGGCTCTGCCCAACTCCAGAAGATTAAGATGTGTGACGGCTGCACACGGGACCTCCCTAACGCTGGGCACAGTAGGCACTTAGCCCTCCTGTGAGGAAGCAGGCTCAGGACAAGCGGGAAGCCAAGGAGTGAGCCAGGGCTGCCCTTTGCCCTGTGCCCGGCTGCACGGCCAGACCCAGGCCCACGCAGAGGTCAAACGAATGCTAACAGTTGGTGGCAGAGCAGCCCTCATGTGGAGAAAACTTAAATATTACAAAATCACTCATTTTCCCTTGGTGAAATACGATGCCCCTCTGAGGAACCAAGGCTGTTCCAGAACCCTGTTCCTAGTTCTGTTTAAACCCACCTCACAGGGTGGGCTAGACCAATGAAAATGAAAGTCAAGATTAATAATCAGCATTTTTGCTGGTCTGCAGATTTTTGTGAATGCCTGAAAAGCGCTCATATCCTTCTAAGCATCTCATTTTTCTTTCAAAGTTAAAACAAGCTGACCAGGTCCTATTAAACGATTTACTTTGGTAACCTCACTAGCCTGTAATTGCCTCCCTCTTTCAGAATACATCACTAGGAATGAAAAAAGCAGCAGTCTTTGGTATAGATTCCTATATTTTAGACAGCACTTTTGTAGTTGAATAGGGGAAGTTTTATCCAATTCATCTCCATTGAAAGCTGACCCCCTGGCTGGGGTTATCCTTTTTTGTCTTAACGATGAGCCTGGACTCCACCATAAAGCAGATAATTGTATGTTGTTGACTTTTACCTGGGTATGGAACCATGACATTGTAGCACTCTTAAAATTGTAACTCTTTCCCTTGGGGAAGGAAATTGGAGATAAATTATTATCCTCATCTAAGATAAGAGAAAAGGCACATTCTATACCTTTACCAGTACTTTGTGGTTGATCTCAGAATATACTCAGCCTTTATTCCTCCTTCCAATTAAGCTTTAAAAAATGGCTAAAATAGGCCTTCCAAATTTCTTTTCTGCTTAGTAAGCCAAGGGGAGCGTATCATGGCTCTCATTTACTAGACACAGAAAGTGTTACTCTATAGTGATTCCTGAATTACACGTGGGCAAGAGGTTGGTTGTAGTATAGTTAACCCCTGTTCTTGTTCCAGTAAACTGGATTTTGGCAAAAGAGTTGGTACATAGGAGAAATCTCACCCCTGTCAATTCTGGAAGAGGAACTACTGATTGTAAACATGGTGGAATTTCACATGTAAAGAGACTGCATTGGAAAGTTGTATGTGTGCATGGAGTTTTGCTTTTCCCACAGACATATTTAGACCTGAATCCTCTAGTACCCTCCCTGCCAGCAATTCTGCACTGAGCCCTTTTGTCATTGAGACGCTTCTAATTCACAAGGACTAATCAAGTCATTCCAGATTGCCTACCCTGGGCCGAGCTCTATGCCAGGTGCTGTGTCCCAGAGGTCTCCAGGGAGGGGAGACAACATTGGGGCAGACACAGGAAAAGGTCATGAGGGTGTGCTGGGTATAACATGGGCCCAGGAGGGACAGGGTAGTTCTGCCTGGGGTGCGGACAGAGGGTACTAGGTTACTAAAGACTCCTTGGATTGATTCTTGAAAGGTGATTATTACCTGCTTGATGCATCAAGGCATCTTTTTCATATTCCTGCCACTTTGCTTCCTCTCGCCCTGACTCCCACGTGGGCGCAGAATGAGGGGTATGTTCTAAGTAGGGGTCACGTGCCAGAATTAGATTTGAGGTTGAATCTGAACTTTGTGTCTAACTAGCCAAGGCCCGCCCCCTGCTTAGGCAGGTTATTTAGGTTCTCTGAACCTCAAGGTTCTTTCCTGTTGCACTGACTTCCTAAGGTGGAGAGAGTGAAGTTAAAATACTATACCCAAAGGGCCTGGCACACAGTCAGTATCTGAAAACATCTCCTCCTAAAGTAGGTGAAGTACACAGACTGTGCCTTGTCGACCACTGACTGTTGGAAGTGCTGGCCCAAGCTCTGACATCTGCTTTTCCCACACGAAGCTCTCGGGATGCCCAGGCTGCAGCAGAGAAGAACCAAGGTGGCCACACCATGCATTAGGGCAACACGTTTAAATGAAGAAATCCACTTCAATTTTGAGGTCACATTCTAGCTTACAGTTAATGTTTAACCATTTTTTAGGACAAAGACACAGTCCTGGCCGGGCGCAGTGGCTCACGCCTGTAATCCTAGCTCTCTGGGAGGCCGAGGCGGCCAGATCGTTTGAGCTCAGGAGTTCGAGACCAACCCGAGCAAGAGCGAGATCCCCGTCTCTACTAAAAAAAATAGGAAGAAATTAGCTGGACAACTAAAAATATATATATATAAAAAATTAGCCAGGCATGGTGGCACATGCCTGTAGTCCCAGTTACTTGGGAGGCTGAGGCAGGAGGATCGCTTGAGCCCAGGAGTTTGAGGTTTCTGTGAGCTATGCTGACACCACGGCACTCTAGCCTGGGCAACAGAGTGAGATTCTGTCTCAAAAAAAAAAAAAAAAAGACACAGTCCTACAACTGCCAAACCACCTTATACAAGGTGATATTTTGGTGTAAACTTTTTCTATTGCAGTATGACATACATACAGAAATGTATGAAAATGTTAAGTACTGCTCACTGAGTTTCGAAAAGTGCACATACCTGTCACTAAGTCAAAGAAATAGACTAGCCCAAGGGTACCCATATCCGTACTTCTATCCGCATGGATTGGTTTTGCCTGGTTTTGAACTTGACGTCAATGGAATTGCACGGCACGCACCCACTTGTGTTTGGCTTCTCTGACTCAACATTCCATGAGATTCACCCATGTTGCTTCATGGCGGGAGCTTATTTTGCTTTGGTGGGCACGGTATTTCCCCCTTCTGCTGTTTGTTTCCAGGACGGCTGGGTTTCTGACGACACTAACGACATCATTTCCTGGTGCATATACTTTCTCATCACTGCCGAGCGCATGCCCAGGAGTGGCAGTGCTGAGTCACAGGGCATGTTTCGGCTTCAATAGACATGGCCAGTTTCCACTTGTTTATACTGCCACCCTCCGTGGTACATGAGTTTACTTTGCCCCAAAATGTACTAAAACTTACTATTTCTTAAATTTCCATCCCTGTGTCTATCTCCTCAAAATAGCTGTTATTCAGTGCTGTCAAGCAAAATCACTGAGGGTTACACCAGATTATAAAACTGTGGAAAATGGTGTCTCCAAGTTTTCACAGCAGATTTCACTCTTGGGTGATGTTAAAAATAAAACAGAATAGCAGTTCCCCCCAGCTTAAAGAATGGCATCTGCTTACCACTGTCCTTTTCACATTTAAAGAAAGTCAAGATCTCGCTTAGTTCACTTCTCATTAGATTTAACAGCTTCTGTAATTTGGGGTTGGACCCTACTTCTAACTTTCCATCTTGGTTATAAGACAGGGAGGATTTCTGAGAAAAAATTGGTATGCACTGATGAAAAGAGAAGTTTCTTTGTTTTCTTTTGAGTGCAAATGCTACTTCAGTTTTTTTGTTGCTGTTATGGGATCTAGGGAAGCTTCAATTTATTCCTTTGACAGGAGTGATTAAACTGCCCCTTTGGTACTTTAAATTGTAATTACTGAGTAAATACATATGTTTGTCAGAGTTTAAAGGTCAGACGTTGCTCAGGAGGTCAGGCCTCTGGCCACAGAGAGGCTATTGTGAGCTGCTGAAATACTACCTCTGCTGTTCTCCTCCGTTCCCGGTAACCTCAGGCCGGCTCCTGTGGGAGGCCTGTGGTCGTCCATATATTAGATTTCCCCATTGTAGATCAAAGGTAGGTAAAGACTCGGTTCTCTTGAGTAGTTTCTAACAGCATTGCTTTGGGGATTTGCCATCAGGTTTGAATCCAGATACTAATTAGTGATGTCATGGGATAGGCCCACTTGGACTGATTTTATGTGGAACAGGGAGGTATTATACATACAGCTAAACTTGAAATGGCAGTCTTTCTCTCATTCAGCTTTCAGAAAAAGGTTAAGGTCATAGAATTTCTCAATTTTAAGGTGTTGCATAAAATTTCTTAAGCCTCTTGGCGCTTGCTGCTACATGACTCTAGTTTCAATGCTATGAGAGTTGGCATATACTTTTATAGTGTTTGGCTAATTTTTGCTTATTATCCAGGTTTCATGATGTTCCACAAAAGCACCTGCACTCTACTGTTTGAATGAGTTTGAGAATTGTGGGTCTGGAAGGAGAGGCAGTAGTTGCAAAAAGAAAATTGTAATGACAGCGGCCACTGTATGCCAAGGGCTGTCTGTGCCAGGCGCTGTCAGCCCCTGAACACCAGTTCTCTTCCCAGCACGTCACCGCGCTGCCACTGGGTTCAGCATGAGCTCGCTCTTCCCCTCGAGGCCGGGCTCTGCCTTCCGCTGCCGATTGTAAAAGGCTGGTGTTTTCTCCTCCTTGTTTTGTCTTCTTAAACTTGAGGGCCAGCAGGCAGCCTCAGGAGTTGTGACTGTGGTATTGGGGTGATGCCCAAGGTGAGGTTACAGAGTCCAGCTGGCCGTGCGTGGAGATCCACTCTCCGGTGCCAGCCTTGTGACACGTTGGTTTTTCTAAGGTTGGCCAGGGGATTTCCATAAGGAAATGGACTCTGTTCAAAATATGTGTTTGCACATTAATGTTTGTGATTTCCAGTATATCTTGATGAGCGGGTGTTGAGCCTCTCAAGGGAATGACATATAGATTTTTTTTTTTTTTTTGAGACAAGGTCTGGCGTTGTCACCCATGCTGGAGTGCAGTGGCATGATCAGAGCTCACTACAGCCTTGAACTCTTGGGCTCAAGAAATCCTCCTGCCTTGGCCTCCCAAAGTGGTAGGATTACAGGTGTGAGCCACCAGGCCCAGCCCTTGACATGCAGATTCTTACTGGCATAAGAGCAATTCTCAGTTTGCATATACCTGACTGCATTTCCATACTGTTGTCTTCTGGCATGCCTGAAGCCCTCGAGCTAGAGATAGCAAATAGATTTTATCCAACCTATCAACTCTAGTTAATTACTAGTGGTTTTCTGGTGCTCTTCAGGATTTTGGGGCTTTAACCTGGCTCTTTGGAAGGGACAGAACGCTGTGATCAATTAGCAATGTCTGCCATGGGCATGGATGGCAAGGGGCACCCAGATCACCACATATTCCCTTCCTGGCTCCTAATCTGGTGAAGATGGCCCAGCACCACGGAGCCGGCACTTGGCAAGCATGAGCCCCAGACTCGCTGACTTCTCCATAGCTCGTGTCCTGAGATGCTTTCAGACGTGAGCGGCATTCAGCACGGCAGCTGAGAGCTTGGGTTCCAATCCTAGCTCCACCACCTTCCTAGACTTGGAACTGTGGAGCAAAGACCTGAGTGATGACAGACTTTACACTGTGACAAACTAGGTATTTCCTCAGTCGTTACAATTAAACTACCAAAGGACCAGTTTACTCACTTATGAGGGAATAAATGTAAGCTTCTTTAGATCCCACAATAACAGAGCTTTGGGCCTCAGTTTCCTCATGTGTGAAACATGAATCCTAACAGGAACAACCTCCTCTGGTTGCTGTGAGGACTGAATGGGCAGAGCATGTACGGTGCTCGGCGAACGAAAGCCGTGGTCTTCACCACCGTCGGCCTCTGCCCACGGCTTCCTGACCTCCTCCTCCTCCGCCTGGCGAGGCCACCTGCCCGACCCCTCCGGGCTGTGCTGCTGGGACCTGCTGCTGCTCTTCTGGCAGTGACCTGGAGCTAGTCCCTGGCTGCCTCTTCCCACTGCCTAGATTATATAACAGTAATAGTAATAATAATGATAATCAATATAATCAAATAATAATCATTCCCTTTTATGGAGTACTTCCTACATGCCAGGCACAGTGCTAAGCCCTTTAGATGTATCGTCAAACCTTCCAAAAACTCTAGGAGGATGATATTATCATACGCACTTCACAGATGAGTGAGTGCAGAGAGCTTAAGGGACTGTCCCTAGGCCATACCATAAGTAGCAGAATCAGGATCGATTTGAACTCAGATGTCTCATAGACATTTTAGAATTTTTCTCTTGACCAACATTTTCCCATTTTCCTTTGGTCAGGACCCCTCCTCATTTCTCTTTGCCCTTTCTTAGCTCTGATGATTAGATCATCATTATAAAGACATTCCAAGTAGAGCTTTTTTAAAAAATGTCCAGACTAGGGATTTCCAAGTGGTTTCTACAGTGGGTCACATCATCAGACAGCACTTTTCATGGTTTTATGGATGATAACATGAGGTATAGTCATTATTTTAAAATATGGGGTTTTTTTTGAAAGGGAAAAATGGGTTTGTTTTTATTTGATCACTTGCACACCAGTGACAGGCCAAGTTCTAGGCACTGAATGACAAGACTGGCGCCAACAGCCTGGAGGATTCTGGGCATCTGGAGGGGCACTTAGACAGGACACACCTCCATTCTCTTCCAGGTTTGCCAGCCTGGTAGTGGCTTTCAACCTTAATGGCAGCAATTTAATAAAAGAAATTGTCCTCCCACAGAACCTGATGGCCCCAGGTATTGCTCTCACATTGGCTGCACAGCCAGAAATTTCAGGTCCTGCCCACCTGGCCTCTCACCCAGGCCAGCTCCCTCCTACCCACCTTCTTTTCTTTCTACTTTTAGGAATGGTCCTTTTCCTTGCCCCAGTCTTTTGGTTGAGACCAACATCTCCCTTCTACCTGACACACGGACAGCCAGAGGAAGCTTCTCCAGCCTTCTCCCCAGCACCCTGTTCCAGGAAACAACACCCTGCCTGTTCTTAGGGGTTCACAGGGGGCTGTTTTCCGCTAGTGCAGCAGATGTCTGTTGGGCTCATGCTGATGGCCCTTCTGTGAGAATACTCTCCATCTCACTGCCTCAGTAGTGCGCATCCAGAGAAGACTCCAGGCAAAGCAACGCGGGCACTGAAATGGTCAAGGCCAAAGGCAGATGCAGGCACACCATCTGTGACAGACACACAGTGTCCTCAAAGCTGAGTCATGCTTGTGTTCCTTGAGCTGTCCTGGGTGTCACCTCACTCAGGCATGAATGAAATCCTATTTTTCCATCAATCTTATGAAATAATTCAGAGGAATTCCAGTAAGTTTCCTTTTAAAAAATCATGTATGTATTTTATGATGATAATGATTATTATGGTTGTCATTATTGTTATTTTGCGTACGCTGGTTAAAGTTGCTTTCAGTTGTGGGTAAAAACCTCTCCCAGTACAGCTAGTTGAGTAACAAATGGGTGAGGAATAACTAGGTTCATTTGAAGAGGGTTCAAGTGATATTTACTATGTTGCATGTCCCCTAAGTCAGCGGTCCCCAACCTCTTTGGCACCAGGGACCATATTCATGGAAGACAATTTTCCACAGACCGGTGGGT
Organism: Varecia variegata; assembly: GCA_028533085.1. Taxonomy (NCBI): domain Eukaryota; kingdom Metazoa; phylum Chordata; class Mammalia; order Primates; family Lemuridae; genus Varecia; species Varecia variegata. The sequence goes on along the minus strand of CM052436.1, from coordinate 162,936,473 downwards.
GCGGGGGAGGGATGGTTTCAGGAGGATTCGGGTGCATTACATTTATTGCACTTGATTTCTGTTATTACTACATTGTAATACATAACGAAATAATTACACAACTCACCACAGGTTGGGAACCCCTGGCCTAAGTGGTACACACGAACACTGAGCATGTTTCACACAGCACACTTTTCCACTTAGACCCTATGGGGCAAGGTTGTTGAAACTCTTTTCATCACAGGCTATGAGAAGTTAAAAAACACAACAAAACAGGTAGGAACATGATCAAGCTTAAAAGATAAATAATAAACTAGAAAAAAGTATACTTTGAACATATCTGATTTTCAAAGATATTCTTGATCGATCAAAACAAGCAAAAATGAAAATCCCAAAAGGAAAAAAGGATATACACACAGCCAATTAACACGTGAAAAAAATCTGTTAACAATGAAAAGCAAATTAAAATGTCAGATTCCCCCACCCCAACTATTAATTGGGAAATATTTGTCGAAATGATACAGCCCCTCGTTGGTGAAAAAGTTGAAGATGGCTTCTGCTGCCCACTGCTGGTGGGAATGTGAAGTACAGTTGGCTGCAACGACACGGGTTTCCAGGTAGGGGTCCACTTAGGCGAAGGCCGCCTCTGCCACCAGAAACAGCAAGACCAACCCTTCCTCTTCCTCTTCCTCCAGCTCACTCAGTGTGAAGACAATGAGGATGAAGACCTTTATGATGATCCACTTCCATTTAATGAATAGTAAATGTATTTTCTCTTCCTTATGATTTTATTAATATTTTTTTCTTTAGCTTACTTTATTGTAAGAATACAGTATATAATACATATAACATACAAAATATGTATTAACTGATTGCTTATGTTATTGATAAGGCTTCTGGTCAACAGTGGGCCATTAACAAATTTGGGGGGAGTCAAAAGTTATATGAGGATTTCAACTATGCAAGGGGTTGATGCCACTAACCCTCAAGTTGATCAAGGGTCAACTGTAGTACAGTAAGCCCTTTCTGGAGCTTGTTTGAAAATATTAGTCAAAAGTCTTTAAAATGTTCATTTCTTTGACATAGCAATCCCAATGCTATAGCTTTTTATTAGGGAAATAATCAGAGCTATGTAGAAAAAAGAACAAATTCATTGCATTTTAATACAATGAGTGGGAGAATCCTTTTTTTTTTGAGACAGCATCTCATTGTGTTGGCCAAGCTACTGGAGTGCAGAGGCATCATCATAGCTCACTGCAACCTCAAGCTCCTGAGTTCAAGCGATCCTCCTGCCTCAGCCTCCCGAGTAGCTAGGACTACAGGTGTGCATCACCATGCCTGGCTAATTTTTCTATTTTTTGTAGAGACAGGGTTTTGCTCATGCTCAGGCTAGTCTCAAACTCCTGGCCTCAAGTGATCCTCCTGCCTTGGCCTCCTAAAGTTCTGGGATTACAGGTGTGAGCCACCCTGCCTGGCCAAGAATCTTCTTTTTTTTTCAATTAGTTTTCTTCTTGGAATGAAAGGCAGTATTCAAAGTGATATATATTAGCATTTACTGAGTACTTTCCACATCCAGATGTTTTTCTAATAGTTTTACACGTATTAACTCATTTGTGGAGGCACTTACAGAACAGCTGGGGACCAAGAAGGTGGCTACGTGGCACAATGACAGGCCTATACTGGTCTGGTCTCAGGGTTGCAAGTAACAGGAAACAACTCATATTAAAAAAAGGAAAATTAAAAGATCTGTGAAGTCTTAGCAATGGATAATAACAATAGCTAAGATTTATTGAGAACTTTCTATAGGCCAGGCACTGTTCTAAGCACTTTGCATGTATTAATACTTTTAATCTTTACCCAATACTGTGAGGTAAGTACTATTGTTAAGCTCATTTTGCAAGTGAGGAAACTAAGGCAAAGAGAGGGTAAGAGGCCGGGCGTGGTGGCTCACGCCTGTAATCCTAGCACTCTGGGAGGCCGAGCGGGAGGATTGTTTGAGCTCAGGAGTTCGAGACCAGCCTGAGCAAGAGTGAGACCCCGTCTCTACTAAAAATAGAAAGAAATTATATGGACAGCTAAAATATATATAGAAAAATTAGCCAGGCATGGTGGCACATGCCTGTAGTCCCAGCTACTCGGGAGGCTGAGGCAGTAGGATCGCTTGAGCCCAGGAGTTTGAGGTTGCTGTGAGCTAGGCTGACGCCACGGCACTCACTCTAGCCCGGGCAACACAGTGAGACTCTGTCTCAAAAAAAAAAGAAAAAAAAAAGAGAGGGTAAGAAGCTTGCCCAAAGTTGAAACAGCCAGTGATGACAGCCAGCCAGGCAGCTGGCTCCAGAGCTCAGGTTATTAACCGGGTTAGTTGGGGTCTGGCTGCACCTAGGAATTGGAGCAATGCTACCAAGACCTCTTCGCTTGCCTCTCGGAGCTTTCTTCCTAGGTGGGCTCCCCTGTGTGTTTTCAGAATGGCAGCCCCAAACCCACATTGACCTCACATCTCACCATTGCAAAGCAACAGAGATCTTCTCAATGGCCCCAGCTTAAGCCCCCAGAACTGAGAGGTCTGTTTTAGGTAAATGTGCACTCCCCCAGGACAGGGTTAGCATCCTGAGAACTGAGGAGGATCTCTCCAGGAAGGAGGAAAAGTGGTTTCTCAGAGGACGGAATGCTAGGCAGACACATGTACGTCTGAATGAAGACCAATTATCTGTGATTAAGGACTGAAGAATGGGTAACAGAGTTCCTGCTATGTGCGTGGTGTTTGCAAGGCACTGGGGAGCCACTAAGATATGGTCGTTTCCCACCACCCCCCCCCCGCCCCCGTCAACTGAGGAAAGCACAAAAGAAAGGCAAAAGAAAGATCGCAATAAAGCTTGATAATTCTTGGAAGAGAGACATGAACAAATAGTGCTGGAGCCCAAGGACAAAGGAATACTCAAGAGTTGATCAGGCGTCAGATCTTGAAGGCCTGGAAACTAAGGAGTAGTGAATAGTTAACTACCACTGTCTCAATGCTTACTGTAGATGCCAGGCACCAAGCTAAGCATCTGTATACATCTATCTTCACTCTGGTATCTGCTGTTTCAGATGAGGAAACTGATACTTAGAACAATGAAGTAACTTTCCCAAGGACCCATAATGATGGAGCCAGGATTCAATAGTCTATATAAACACCTTGCTGCTAAGGGGAGGGCAACAAAGGTCACAGTCAAATTCATTATCTCCCTATAAATAATCCACATTGAAAACGAAAATTTCTTCACTTGTAGCAATCTGATATCACATATCTATAATTAATACACCACAATACACACTGAAGAACTTATTTAATGGACCCCAGCAATGAAGATGTGGTCATTAAAAATTGGAATTTTTCCAACCTGCTTTTAAGTATCATCAGCCTGGTGTACAAGTAGTGCCATTTAAAATATCAGAGAAAAAAAAAATGCTGGAAGGATTTTAGATCCAAATAAATACAAAGGCCCTGAAAACACCAAAGGGGAAACCTGATCCAACCTGAACATACTACACATGGAAACCCCGGAATTGCTGCAATGCTCTTGGGAATATTCAGTTACAAGGGAGACCCTGCACTGACCCATTTTTGAGGACACAATCAACAGAAGACTGTATTTGATGAGACAAACTCACTTCCTGTTCATAAGGCTTCTAACCCGGTATGAGAGAGAAAGAGGGAGGGCAAAGAACCCAGTTGGCTTTGAAGAAATGAATCCCAGTTCTTTAGGAGTCTGTAAAGAAAAAGGAAAAAAACAAAACAAAACAGGAGAAAGGAGGCATTGTTTAGAAAAGCTATATGATCCACCCAGCTGTTAAATTCTTTGCTCCAAAGGGGGTAGAAAGGCTGAAGAAATGGCAGAAATAAATCAGTAGGAACTTGATACTGTTCTTGAATACTTTTTTACATTCCTTTTACAAATACCCATGACATACAGATTTTAAAGAGTGTCTACTAATTCAAATTTTACTTCCTGTTTTGTGTTCTGGGCTACGCTGCCCTCTATTCAACCCACCAGAAACCATTCTCCCTGTTTCCCCAGACACCCCAGCAGAATAAACTGTCCTTTATCCGGTACTCCCATAGCCCCACGTAAGGTGTTTCTATTACGGTGTTTCTATTACGGTACCGTGTTGAAGCCACCCTCTCCACTAGATTCTTACCTAGCTCTGTCCTCATCATTTTACTGCATGTAGCAGCTCAGAAAATGTTTCTTGGCTGAATTAATGAAACGCTTCCGTACACCTATAAAAACTGCACTGTCTTGTATTATGTCTCTGTGGTCATCTTGGGACTAGAAGCACCTCAAGTGCAATACCACTGCCTAGCATGGTGCTTAACAGTTCCTAGTAAATAGTAGGTGCTCAATAATAAGGTTTGAGTGGGTAAGCACAACATTTCTCAGCACAGGATTATAGATGGAAGAAAAGCTGTGAACTAGCGACACATGGTTTATGGGCGTGAGCGGTGGGCAACGGCAGTTTGCGAGGAAAGTAATTTAGTTCCCATGGTCCAGGCTGGGGCAGTTTTTCACAAGTGGAGAGAAGGGGGCTCACATGAAGCACATGCGGGTGCTCCTCACTTAACCCCACAACAAATCTCGAGACAGGCATAATCCCTGCTGTGCATAAGAGGAAACGCCCGACCGGTTTATTTCCACGTTTTCTCCTCCTGGGGCTGCCAACCCTTCTGAGTCTGGCTGGACGACTCTTGAAAAGCGGGAGTAGGAACGAAGCTGGAGGCTGAGAGCCGATGGCGGGATGTAGAGTATTTCTTATGCTTTGGCACCGGGAGCCTGGGAAGGCTCTGGAAGCTGAGCAGTTCAGGGCCGCGCATCCCCTGCCCTGCACGCATCCAGCGGCAGCAGTAATCCTGAGCCTGCTGGGCTTCCGTAGCTCGGAATAAACTTGGGAAACTTTCGACCGGGAAAGCTCAGTGTTTTAAAATTCAAACCAAGCTTGCGGATTCGAGTGCCGAATCCACAGCGCCAACTCCACCCTAGTTTCTGGCCTACAAAAACCGCGAACGCAACTGTAGTCTCCACCCCCGACGCCAGGAGACCCCACCCCCGGCACCGGAAGCGCTGTGGGTTTGACGTCACTTCCGTCGCGTTTCGGGGCGGTGCCGAGATGGACGCTTCGCAGGCCCGGGAGCAGCTCCGGAGGCGATTCCTCCTCCCGCCGGACGCCGAGTCTTCCCTGGATAGCGAGGGCGACGCCAGGCCGGGTGAGGCGCTCTCCCCAGTGTACTCCGAGCTGCGCCGTGGCCCCCGGAGGCGAGGCGCCCGGAAACGGCTGCCCTCACGGACCTCCCGCAGCCCCAGCCCAGTCAGGAGGAACCGAGTTTTCGTTGTTCAAGTCTTACCAAGTAGTTTTGCAAGTCGGATATTTAATGTCTTGAAAGATCCTTAGAGATCTTGTAGTTCTGTGCATTTTCATCTCAGCTGCGCTTCGGGATTCCTTGGAGAGCTGGTTTAACACTTATTTGGGAATATCCATTAAAATTAAATAAATCGACTGGTTCTGTTAGAACCGGTTCCCCTCGGCCCCAGGAACAGAGAGGCAGAGTCGCCAAGGCTGCAAATGGCAAAGGAGTTTATTTTTACTAGCTCGAGCCAGGGTCCAAGTCCTCGAGCACCAACGCAGTGGCCTCTCCATGAACTAGGACCCCGCCCTGGGGTAAAATTAAGCTTTTATACTCTTTTGCAGGTTTCACACGACACGCTGGGCACACCACTCCCCTCCCCCCTTAGTTCATTGGCTTCTTCAAAAGTTGCTGATTGGGTGGGCTCCCGATTGGTCCAGTTCCAGGCCATCATTCCTGCTCTTGATTGGTCTCATTCCCAGCGGTCATTTTCCTATCTTAGGTGTACCATGCCCTGGGCAGTTTGGGCTCTGGGCCTTATCTTGTTTACCCAAACATGGGTGTTGTACTCAGGCATTTCTGTGTTGGGGTAGCAAGCAGGAGCAAGCAGGTTTACAGAAGCAAAATGGCAGATTAAAGCAGAATGGCAGGTTAATGATTTTTGGCATGACATTCATACTATAACAGTTCCAAGGTTTAAGGATTTGGCTGGGCACGGTGGCTCACGCCTGTGATCCTAGCACTTTGGGAGGCCGAGGCGGGAGGATCGCTTGAGGCTGGGAGTTGGAGAACAGCCTGAGCAAGAGCCAGGCCTCCTCTCTGCAAAAAAAAGAAAAGAAAAAAGAAAAATTAGCTGGGCATGTTGGTGCACACCTGTAGTCCCAGCTACTCCCAAGGCTGAGACTGGAGGATCACTTCAACCCAGGAGTTCCAGGTTGCAGTGAGCTATGATGAGGCCACTGTACTCCAGCCTGGGTGACAGAGCGAGACCCTGTCTCAAAAAAAAAAAAAAAAAAATACGGAAAAACCCGTAATTTTACCACAGTACGCAAAGACCTGTGCATAGTGTTTCACCTTAGGATTGTCCATAATAGCGAATGACTGGAAATGTCTAATTGCCCATCAGCAGAAAACTGGTTAAATAAACTTGGCTATATCTATATACGACAACCCGGACAGACTTTTAGGTACCAGTAGGGATGATTGCCAAAGGGAGGCTCAGGACAATGTATAGTATGCCAGCATTTGAGTACAAAGCATAACCTGTGTGGTATGTGTTCACCTGTGGATGCTTACAATATGGAAGAATTCCGTAGAAATTGAAAGTGGTGGTTGCTTCTGGACATTGAAACTGAGGTTAAGGATGGAAGGCAGATATTTTAGATCTTCTTATTCTGTATGTTGTAAACAAAATAAACACACATAAATCAACAAAATGAACACAAATCATCAGGGCATGCTGATTTACAAATTTTGAGGATATCTGCCAGAATCTACATTATGAACAAGCTTCGCTCCCCAGGGTTTCTGGTGGTCATCTAAAGGCCCAGAACCCTGGATGTAGACCAGTGGTTCTCACATGAACTTAGCATGTCAAAATCACCTGGAGAACTTGATAGAAACCACCCATCTGACCCAACCCCTATCCACCTACTCTCTCAGATTGGGTCCCAGGTGGAAGAAATGACTTGTCTATCACCTGTCTAGACAGTCCTATGCTGGGAGTAGAGCTCTAGAGTGCCCTTGCCACTTTTAAGCTGCCTCAAAAGGTTATGTTTGTTTAAAATAACTAAACTATTTAGTTATAAAAAGTGTTCGTGAAAGAGCACAAGTCTATTTCATGCTCTAACGTTTGCCTTTGGCATTTTTATTAATTAACAGGGCTAATTACTTTCCTGGAAGACATGTGAAACAATATTAAAATTCCTACACTTACAGGTGGCATCATTATTTCTGAAAGATGAAAAAAATGTAAATTTGATTTCACAATTCATTTAGAGGCAATAAGTTGACTATATTGAACATTTTATAGTGAGCATCTACTATTTCTGTAAATATAAACCTATCTTGATGGTTTTATAGAAGGATTTGGTGCTATAAAGGGAGAGACTCACTCTAGGAAATGATTTTATTTGGCTTAAAACAAGTGTAATTTTTCCTCACAAAATTATGGTAATTTAATAAGTTGAAATCTCACTTCTTTGCAGAAACCTCTACAGCTGTTGAGAAAAAGCAGAAAGCTCTTCCAAGACTTAATATCCATTCTGGATTCTGGATTTTGACATCCATTGCTGTGACCTATTATGTTGATTTCTTTAAAATCCTTAAAGAAAACTTTCACACTAGTAGGTAAGAAAAGTTTATTGCTATAAGTTAAACGCTTATTTTTCATTTTATGTTCTGTCAGTTGAATTCTTCAAACCCTTAGTAACCACCTACTCTCTGCCAGCACCTCCCATGTTGGAGGTGCTGGTGATTCACAGATGAATGAAAGACATTGGTAAGGGTACAAATTTTCAGTTACAAGATGAATAGGGATGGGCATGGTGTCTCACGCCTATAATCCCAGCGTTTTGAGAAGCAAAGGTGGGAGGATCACTTGATGCTAGGAGTTTGAGACCAGCCTGAGCAACATTAGTGAGACCCTGTGTCTACAAAATTTTTTTAAAAATTAGCTGGGCATGGTGGTACACACCGGCAGTTCCAGCTACTTGGGAGGCTGAAGCAGAAGGATTGCTTAAGCCCGGAAGTTTGAGGCTGTGGTGATCTGTGATCATGCCACTGCACTCCAGCCTGGGTGACAGAGTGAGACCCTGTCTCTTTAAAAAAAAAAAAAAAAAAAAGATGAATAAGTCTTGGTGAATCTAATATACAGCATGGTGACTATAGCTAATAATGCTGTATTGTACACTTGAAATTTGCTAAGAGAGTATATCTTAAGTGTCTTTGATACACATACACACACAAACTCACATACACAAAACCAGTGGTATCTATGTGAGCTGATGGATGTGTTAATTGATTGTGATAGTCATTTCATAATGTAGACTTATATGAAGTCATCGCATTGTACACCTTGAATATATACAATTTTAACTTGTCAATTATACCTCAGTCAAGTCGGAAAAAACAAGACAAGAGTGTGTGTGCTCTGGGAATGCACGGCAGAGTGGATGAGAACTGAAAATTTCACCGTGACTTTTCAGCAGAGATGTGTTGTAGGATGAGGAAGGTAGTGAATTTAAGAAGGACTTGATCTATTTGGAACACAATGGAGGGAGAAAGACTGACTGAGGTTTTTATGAAGACGAAGTGCAGAGGCACTGGGGAGGGAGTGGGAATGGTGGCCGGTGGCCCATGAGAATCGGGCCCCAGGGTTTGTTTCAGAGAGTAGTTACAGTACACATGGTGACTACAGGGTGTGACTGAATTAGATGAGGTAAAAGTCACCAGGGGGAGGAGTCAGAGCTTTGTGGCCAGGCCGATGTAAAATAGTTCCTCATTCACAGGGACTGAGATGTCTTCAGTATGATCTCTGGAGTTGGCGTGGAAAAGGTTGTGAATCCTATCCCTGTGTCCTCACTGCACATTGGACAGTCATGTGGAGACCCCCAGAAAATTGACAGAAGGAGGGATGTTGGTGAGCGTCAGAGCTGGCGTGGAGAGGACTGGTTTGCTTGGGGTCGAGAGTAGTAATTTGGAAGTGCCAGAGGGGCTAGCAAGAGGCAGATGGGACTGTGGTCCTGTGGCGTCATGGCAAGACACACGGTTTCTCCTCGAGGCCTTTGGGTGGAGCAGTGACTTCTGGAGGGGGCTACTGAGGAACTGGAGTGAGCGAGCAGTCAGGGCACAGTAGGCAGAGGGTGTTTGTTTAACAGTCGAGGGTAAACAGCTTGCTGTCTCCTTTCTGATTTCTGTGAGTAGGGACTGTCCCTAAACACTCCTGTCTTCTGCCCTTGCATGTCACTCACTCCTTCCCTGGGAGGTGGTGTGATCTATCTGAGTGTGAGATGAAGCACTGGCCGTAGCTCAGCACCTTCTCCCTTTGGGAGTGAGCTGCCCATAGCAAGCACAGATTCTTGTCTGCTTTGCTGTGCTGTCATTTTATGGGGGCAGCTCCAACAGGAGAAGGTCTCTAGGTGTCACTGTGACCTGGAACCCAGTGGCTAAGTCTGTCTCTTTCTGGGTTTCAGTGTTAGGAAGCACTTTGTCACCACTTCCCACAGCTGTCATAATAGAGCTGACATTTGCTCTTCATCAGTGTGATTCCTTCATTTCTCTCAGTCGGGCTGGGAAGAGGGGGGGTGGGTCCTTCAAACAGCTCCATCATCAGCTTTTCCCTCATTCATCAAGTATTTTGTGAGAGCCTGAGATATGTTTGGCTCTGGGTGCCAGTGATAAGTAGGTACATTTCCAGCCTTCCGACAGCTCCTTCTAGACCGCAGCAGACCAGCCACCAGGCCTTGTGGTCCGTGCTCTGTAAGCAAAGGTGCAGGATGTTACGAGAGAACCTAGGAGGGGTACCTAGTCCAGTTCAGCCTCAGGAGTGGAGACCTTTTTGAGGTTTAAGAAGACGCAGGAGAACTTCTCTATTTGTGTCCTATACTAGGTATTCTCAGTAGTTTAAAGAAATGGCAGGGTGAGAAATGATCACCCGTATAAGATGTCTTGGGTGGCTGCGGTAGGAGGTGGAGTGCCAGGACCACACAGCTGTCATGTGGCAGAGACGAAGTGCAGGGATGCTAGGGAAGGAGTGGGAATACTGGCTGGTGGCCCATGAATGGGGCCCCAGGGAGAAGGGGTACAGAGGGAAATGCAATTACAGTCACAGGTGCTGGGACCAGGGCTGTGGGGGATGGGAAGGAAGTAGAATCATAGGCCTATCCTCGAAAAAGTATTGTCTTAGAGGAAAAAACATAATTGCATACTCAAAGGCCAATTTTTATTCTTGGTGAGGGACTTATTAAGCGGGGGGTAGTTTGAGCAGCTGTGGAACGAGAGGGGTACACAGAAGGAGATGCAGGCCTTCTGCTTTTTGAAAACAGCTCACTCCTCTGGTACCTGAGTAATTTCTTTTTTTCCCTGCTTTAGCCTCAGTTCAGAAGCTTGAGGCATTAGGATTCTTTCAATCTATGCAAGGCTGGAGGAGGACGCCTCTCGCGCACTGAGTCAGGTCGCAGTCGGAATCGGAGAGGAACAAAAAGGCATTGTCCTTTGGGGGAGGGTAGGAGAGAGTCTGAAAATGGGAGGATTTCATTTAGATATCTTTTATGAGAGAGAATTTGAATTAACTATCTTCCAAATTGATTTTCAGTATTCCAAGAAATTCTGCTTAACTTGGAGAAGTTAATGATACCTGATGAGAATGTTCTTTATTACTCTCACACTCAGAAACAACCAGAAAGCTGCTATCTTTCCTGTATTTTTTAAAGAAAATGCATAGCTGTAGCCAGAGTTCCTTCTTTGTTTTTTTTGGACAGAGTCTCACTTTGTTGCCTGGGCTGGAGTGCAGTGGTATCAGCCTAGCT
>CM052436.1:162897358-162925086 GCA_028533085.1 Varecia variegata | reverse complement strand
CTGGTTTATGAAAGTATTATTCAAAGTCTTACTCTTTAATCCTTTGATGAGCCGTGTGTCATCTTTTCTCACCCCCATCTCCCATAGATAGAGGCTTTCTGCAAGCTGTTATTGTAATTGCATTTCCTTCTGTGCCCCTTCTTCAGTTGATATTCTTCTTAGAAGTTGATGTTTAAGCTGTTAATGAAAAGTTTAAGGTATCTGCTGATTTGCTAAGGGTTATATAAGTAACCCCTATGTTATTTTCATCTCCACAGTTGGTTTCTCTTTGGAGGTGCCTTGTTGCTTATCAGTTTACTGATTGCATTTTACTGCATAGTGTATCTGGAATGGTATCGTGGGATTGGGGAATATGATGTCAAGTATCCAATGTTGATACCCATTACAACTGCTACGTTTATTGCAGCAGGAATTTGGTAAGTTAACTTTGAAATTACTAATAGGAATGAAAAACACATTTTTTTTGATCAAGTAATGATGTACACAGTCCAAAATCTGAAAGAGAAAAAAGGTGTAACAGTAAAAAGAGTCTCATAGTCATTCCTATTCTCTGGTTCCCTTTTTATTATCATCTCTTTATTTATGTACCTAGTTATTTAAAACACAAATGGTGACATTGTATACATATTGTGCATTTTGCTTTTTAAGTCTTTTCACTGTGATGTACCATACATACAGAAAGGTAGAAGAAAACTAAAATGTACAGCTGAATGAATTCTCACAAAATGAGCATTGACGTACACTGCACCCAGGTCAAGAAAGACAACCAAGCCAGTACCCTGGTCACCCCTTCATACCCCTTCCGTCACTACACCTTCCTTCCTGCCACAGGGAGATAGTGTCCTGACCTTTATGATAATTACTTTCTTTTGCATCCCTTAAATACACTATTTTTTTAACTTTATAGAAGTGGATTCATATGGTGTGTATTCTTTTGCATTTGGTTGTTATGCGCAACATGATGTATGATTCATCCATATGGTTGCCCATAACAGTTATTTGTTTTCATTGTTATTTAGCGTTCCATTGTGTAACTGAATCCCAATTTATCTGTTCCACTGTTGATTGTGTTTCAGTTGTTTCCAATTTGGGGTTATTATTAATATGAAGGTTGCTATTAAGAACATTCTTGTACATGTCTGTTGTAGGACATGTGTACATGTTTCTGTTGGATATATGTATATATTTGTGTGTGTATGTGTATATATATATGTATATGTATACACACACGCACACACACACACACACACACACGGTGAAATTGTTGGGTTGTAGGGTATATGTATCTCCAACTTCAGTGAATAGTGCCAAACTAATTTCTAGAGTGGTTGTTCATCTTTTTTTTTCCTTTTCTTTTTCAATGGAACGTATATTTAGAATTCTTCCAAAACGGTACATAGAGATGTTTCTCAATATTTTAAACAGAGATGAAATTTACCTAAATTTCACAACATGGACATACCAAGTTCCCTGTTGTTGGAATTAGTTGTTTTTATACTCAATGCCACAATGAATATCTTTCTGCTTAATTTAATAGGTACGCAATGAAAAAAACCAGTCTTTTTCTATTTATAAAAGTAATATTGGTCACTAAAGAAAAATCTATAAATTACAGAAAAATACAAAGGAAACATGTTCGATGATCCTGTCAATCAGAAAAAACTACTCTTCACATACTATGTTTAGCTTTTCAGTTTTTTCTTTATTTAAGTTAATTGAATGTTGACTTTGGAAATATATAACACACCTGTATACATATTCAGTTTAAATGTATGCTTTCTGTGACTTATTTTCTGTAGTTGAAGTGCAAGGATATTTGACATTGTGATGTGGTTTTTGTTAATCCTTCGGTGAAGTGAGTATACAGATGTGTTATTTTACTTTTTCCCGTAAGGCTAAGATCACCCCAGAAGTGTTAATTTTTTAGACCAGTAGGATTGTAGTTATTTAAAATTCATACTTGTCAGAATGTTATATATTAAAACCAATAACTATCTGAAAAACTTAAGTTAATTAATTGACTATAGTCTGTGTGCTTAGGGACCGGGTGAGAAAGACAGAGACAGTGTCTCCCTCCATGTCACTTACACTAGAACTTGGAGGAAACTAAGAGCAGTTGACAGATAAGGAAACTGAGGCTGAGAGAAGTAAAGGTTAACATACTAAATTATCCCTCTTCTGTGCTTACAACTTCAGTCATTAAAAATCATTTGTACTTAGAAAGTGTTTTATTTTTTACTTTAGTGACAGGAATAATTTATTTCTCAATGAAAAATTTAATAGCTTATAAACAATTACTTTTTTCATTCTGTTTTTAAGAGAAATACTTTTGTCTTTTTTACCATGATAGTTTAGTATGTGAGATCATAAAAGCAGGTATAGCCATTTAAATTCATATTTTATTACAGACAGTAACTTTAAGAGACTTAAGCTTCTATTAAGCTATGTCAACTTCCATTAGAAAACCTTTAGTGATTCCAGTTCCAAGTACTTTTTAAAGAAATTGTGACAGTTCCATAAGTATATCCAGACTGTTTCTTTCCAACTGGCTAAATCACACATGTGAGAAATACAATGTATATGGAAAGTTGCTGCTTGGATGAATTTCCCCAAATTGAGTTCTTTAAATTTAGATTCTAGAATATTTGTGTATATTACAGTTATAGGTGTCAGCTGTTTGTTTTTTGTTTTTTTCAGCTTCAACATTGCTTTATGGCATGTGTGGTCATTTTTCACTCCGTTACTGTTGTTTACCCAGTTTATGGGGGTTGTAATGTTTATCTCACTCCTTGGATGATCTGAAGGTAAGAGATCAGGAATGGTATTTCTCATAATGAACTTTTTGGAAAATATCTTTCATGATGATTTTCAGTGGACACAGCTGTAACAGGTGACTTGTAAATTATTTTAATCATGTTTATACCAGAGTTCATCCATTGCACTCTTGAGATAAAAGAGACTGAGACCTCTGTCTTTTGTAAAATTTAGTTCTAAGTGACTACTTGTTAGAAATGGCAACCTGCCTTTCAAAGACCTCATAAAGACAGGATTTGTACCTTCCAGCATGGTTAAAATCACACATTAGACCATTTTGTATTGAAGTCAATGTCCATCAGTTTATATCCAGTGACTCTTGGCTAAATTTTTCTTAAGGAATGGGAACATAGGAAGGATGGGCAATTTTACCTAATTGGGGAAAAAAAATTCTGCCATCTTCTAACTGTCCTGGCTACCTCATAACAATTTGATGGATGACACATCAACTTTCGTGGTATTATTTATAGAATTCCTGCCTCCCCACAAACCACCCCCACCTTGGGCCTGCTGCCGTTACGCAAGCGTGTATTGAGAATACTTACTCTGTGTACTTAGGGGCAAGATGAAAAAGACAAAGGTAGTCCCTCCCTTCATGTCACTTACATCAGAACTTGGAGGAAATTGACTTTATACAGCAGTTTACAGATACGGAAACTGAGGCCCGGAGAAGTTAAAGTTAATACACTAAATTATCAGGAAATTAATGAAAACTGACATTTCAGCTGACAAACAGCATGTGTTCCCTGTGGGGTTTTAAAGGACAGTCACTATAACTGTGTAAAGAAGAAATGGACGTAATCTCATTGTTGCCAGTCTGAGAAGAGTTGCTAGCAGCTCTGTGCCCATGCTGATGCCTGCAGTGCCCTTTGTGCGCCGCGCTGTCTGGGGCCACCGGGCTCTCAGTGGGCGCTCTGTCCCTGTGAGCATGTGTCGCCAGCAGCAGCTCGGGGCCCTGAGTAATTACACATCTTGAACATTTTCTCATCTGACCCTCTCACCCACTCCTCTCCTTCTGATGTTGTTAAGTTCAGTTTGCACTTTTACAGATGTTTGAGAGCTTTTGACTTATTACTGACATGAATTTATAATTGGCAGTAGACAGCCACATGGTGGTGTAGGTCACAGATAGATTGAACTGTGCTTTTTAATGTTAAATTCAGTAGCTTAAGATAGAATGTTTTACTTGAGACATAAGTGCTGTTTTTCTTTCAGATTTAAGGACACATAATTTTTTTTAATTTTTATTATTGTTTTTAGAGATGGTGCACTTGCTGTGTTGCCCAGGCTGGCCTTGAACTCCTTCCTCAGTCTCCCGAATAGGTGGGACCACAGGCGCATGCCAGTGTGCCTAGCTGGACGTGTAAATTTCAAGTGAATGATTAAACATCTGCCTAGCCGAAAGCATCACAGATAGATAATGGAAAAACTGCAATGCATTTTTACACCTAGGAAGTGAGGGATTTCCTGGGAAAAAATGTGACTTTGTGAATCTGTTGTTGAAATCAGAATAAATTATAATTCATTTGAATATTCTTAAACTCAAATGATTATTGAATTTTTCAGAAGTCGGTGTTACATAGAAATAACTATTTTGCAACATCAATCTGTTTGAATTTTGGGGGAAGGTAGTAGTTTCCTTATAGGTACATAATGCACTCCCAATGTGCTAAATAAATTGTTCACTCTTCCATATAAGGGGTAGCAGTTCATCGTTTAGGATGACTGAATATGTGTAAAGGAATTATGTTACCACATGCCTTTAACCCAGCTTCAGTAATTACTATATATCTCATTTTTATAGCAGTCTTGTTAGGTGAGAGGACCAAATGAAAGTATTTTATGTTTTCCCATCACTTTGTATTTTATCATCATGTAAATTATTGAGGTTTTAGCATTTTCTAACATCAACTTTTAATCATTTTTATGTGTGCATAATTTTTTCTGTACCATTTAAATAAAATATTTTTATAACTTTCTTGTGGGTTTTGTTCATACAAACTTTGGAATAGCTTCCGTTTGTAGCTGTTAGCACTTTGAGTTAACCATAGAAATAATAAGGGCTACTGTGCTCTTCCAAGACTTCATAACGACAGTATTTCCACTTTCAAATGTAAATATGTTCACATTAAATCCAAATTTCATAGAACTTGCCTTATGTTGATTCTTTTCTCTGTAAATGGCTTCTAGAAATGAGCTGATTTAGTCACCACTTGTGTCTAGTTCAGATCACACCCTGCCACTTACTGGCCACAGGACCTTCAATAGTACAGGTTGAGTATCCCAAATCCAAAAATATGAAATTCTAAATGCTCCGAATGCTCATTGTAGCATTTTGGATTTCAGAGTATAATGCAAATATTTCAAAATATGAAAAAAAGGCAAGATCCAAAACATTTTTGGTCCCAAGCACTTTGGAGAAGGGATAATCTTTTTTCAACTGTGAGATGGGAATAATATCTGTCTTGTAGGTTATGGATAGTAATGTTTATGAAACACCTATTACAGTGCTTGGCACATAGTAGGCCCTCATTCACTAAATGGTAACAGAGGGAGAGAAAGAGAAAGCAGAATCTGGGATCAGGAATATCACATCAGATGGTGATGTTTATGCAGGGAAGTCAGGCATGATTAGTAAGCAGAATGCAGCCCAGTTTGTGTGCACTTGGATGTGAAGGTGTGTATGTTTTCTTTAAAGTAGGGAGCAAGATCCAGCAGAGGCCAGCGTCAGGTAGCCCGTCAGTGATGTAAGGTCCAGTGCACCCTTAAGGCTGCACACCCTGCGAGGTGGAGCACTTGGTTCAGACCCATGGGCGGGAACTTGGGTGGGGCCGAAGGAGGGTGCCCCAGTGCCAGCTCTCACACATTTTATATCTGTTTTTTTTTTTTTTTTTTTTTGAGACAAGAGTCTCACCCTGTTGCCCTGGGTAGAGTGCAGTGATGTCTTCATAGCTCACAGCAACCTCGAACTCCTGGGCTCAAGCGATCCTCTGACTCAGCCCCCCAAATAGCTGGGACTACAGGTGTGTGCCACAACACCCCGCTAATTTTTCTGTTTTTGGAAGAGACAGGGTCTTGCTCTTGCTCAGGCTGGTCTTGAGCTCCTGACCTCAAGCGATACTCCCACTTTGGCCTCACAGAGTGCTAGGATTACAGGCATGAGCCAGCACACTGGGCCTCTATTTTTTTTTTTTTCTTGAAGAGTATTTTCACAACTTGGAAAGAAATCTAAGGCTGGGATTTTCTGTTTAATACAATTTGTTAAGACCCAGTTAGCTGAGAGCCAATAACTGTGGCCAAGCACAGGGTGAGCAAAGAAGTCCTCTGGCCAAGGCTCAGCTTGCTGGTAAGTGCTGGTGCAGAATTTGCTGCAATGGTTTTAAAAGAGGGCCCTGAATTGTTTGACATGCCTCTCACTGAGAGGGAACTCTTTAGCTCCTTCGTTTGAATCTGGGTGGGCCTCACGGTGCTGGCAGACTCAGTGTCTGGCAAAAGCCCATTCCTCATAGATGGTGCCTTGTCACTGTGTCCCCACAGAGTAGAAGGGGTGAGGGATCTCTCTGGGGTGCCTTTTATGAGGGCACTAATCCCACCCATGATATCTCCACTCTCTTGATCTAATCACCTACCAAGGCCCCATCTCCTAATACCATCACCTATCTGATTAGGATTCAACATATGAATTTTTTTTTTTTTTTGAGGTAGGGTCTCACTCTATCGCCCGGGCTAGAATGCAGTGGCGTCATCAAAACTCACAGCAACCTCAAACTCCTGGGCTCAAGCAATCCTCCTGCTTCAGCTTTGTAGTAGCTGGGATTACAAGTGTTCACCACCATGCCTGGCTAATTTTTCTACTTTTTGCAGAGAGGGAGGTCTCACTCTTGCTCAGGCTGGTCTCCAACTCCTAGCTTCAAGCAATCCTCCTGCCTCGCGTGCCTGCCCTCAAAGTGCTGGGATTACAGGTATGAACCACCATGCCTGGACTCAATATATGAATTTTGCAGGGACACAAACATTCAGACCATAGCATCAAGTCTTTCTAGCTAAGTCTTCCCAGCTAAGACCCTAGACATTGTAGAGCAGAGAAAAAGCAACCTCCAAATACTGACCCACAGGACCCAGGAGCACAATAAAATGATTGTTGTTATGTACCCCTAAGTTGGGTATTTTCTTATCCTGTGGAAGAACATATGGCAACAGCAGAGACCAACACTGAGCTGCCGATACAGCACCTTTCCCTGGGGACACTTGCCTGGGGGAAGTTTGATTGTATGAGGTGCCTTCCATCATGGAGGGAGTGGAGATTTGTCCTCCCTGGATTAAACACAAATTCTGAAGTTGTATTTTCCTTCCCTTCCCCATCTGTTTGTTTGTGGAGCGTCCTATCACTGCCATGGTATTCTGCACAGCATTGCTTCTGATCAAGGGATTTAATTCCCAGTAAAAGAAGTGACCATGGAATCAACCCAGAGCCAATGTCTAGTGTTTTCCAAAAGGTCTATGTAGAAAAGTTGACATTAGTGGAAAAAGTGGCTAAATGTAAATAAAGTCTATAGTTTAGTTAATAGTATTCTATCAATGTTAATTTCTTAGTTTTGAGAAATGTATCACAGTGCATAAGATGTTTGGGGGAAGCTGGGTGCAGGGGTGACGGGAATGCTCTATACTATCTTTGCAACTCTCCTATAAATGTAACATTATTTCAAAAGAAAAAGATACTTTGTATGAGGGGTCTTTAAACAGTTCATGGAAAATTCATATCATGAGAAACCTATACATGGATTTCAATTTTTTTTTGCCAAAATAAACTCATATAATATTAATTTGTGATAACGTGTCTGAGCCAGATCTAGTGTGAGGCACTAGGAAGGATAAAACAGCAGTTTGAAAAGAGCCCCTGTCAGAGCAACATGCATTCTTCTAAAATTGAAGCAAGAACAAACACCAATTTGTGTTGAAGTTTGGTTGGAAGAATGGTGAAATCATTGATGATTATGAAGAGTTTATGGGGAAAATGACCCCTCAAAATCAGCAGTTTACAGATGGAGAACTCCTTTCAAGAAGGGATGAGACAATGTTGAAGATGAAGCCCACTGCAGCAGACCATCTGCATCAATTTGCAAGGAAAAAGTAAATCTTGTTCATGCCCTGATTAAGAGGACTGATTAACAGCAGAAACAATAGCCAATACCACAGACATCTCAATTGGTTCAGTTTACATAATTCTTACTGAAAAATTAAAGTTGAGCAAACTTTCCACTTGATGGGTGCCTAAACTGTTGCTCCCAGATCAGCTGCAGACAAGAGCAGAGCTTTCAATGGAAATTGTATTTTATTTATTTATTTTAATTTTTAATTTTTTTTAAAGACAAGAGTCTTGCTCTGTGGCTCAGACTGGAGTGCAATGGCATCATCATAACTCACTGAAGCCTCCAACTCCTGGGCTCAAGTGATCCTTCTGTCTCAGCCTCCTAAGTAGCTGGGACTACAGGTACACAGCACTGTGCCCAGCTAAATTTTAAAAATATTTTGTAGAGATGAGGGTCTCACTATGTTGCCCAGGTTGGTCTCAAACTCCTGGGCTCGAGTGATCTTCCTGCCTCCGCCTCCCAAAGTGCTGGTATTACCAGTGTGAGCCACTGTGCCCGGCCACAATGGAAATTTTAAACAAGTGGGATCCAGATTCTGAGGCATTTCTTTGAAGAACTGTAGCAGGAGACGTAATCCGGCTTTTCTAGTACCATCCTGAGGAAAAGCCACAATCAAAGCAGTGGCTACCAAGGGATGGGTGTGGCCAGTCAAAGCTTGAGTGGAGCAGTCAAGAGCAAAGGTCACGGCAACGGTTTTGGGGATGCTCAAGGCATCTTTCTTGTTGGCTCTGGAGGGCTAAAGAATGATAACATCTGCTTATTATGAGACTGTTTTGAGAAAATTAGCCAAACTTTAGCAGAAAAACACCTGGGAAAGCTTCACCAGAGCTTCCTCCACCGCAACAACGTTGCTCTCTTCAAACAAGGGCAGTGCTGAGAGGCTGCAGTGGGAGACCAGCAGGCAACCACCTTGCAGTCCTGATCCGGCTCCTCTGGCAGCTTCTTGTTTCCCAATCTTAAAAAATCTAAAAAAGGCACCCACTTTTCTTCAATTAATAATATAAAAAAGACTGAATTGAGCTGGCTAAATTCCCAGGACTCTCAGCGCTTTACGGGTGGACTCAATGGCTGGTGTCATTGCTCACAATAGTGTCTTGAACTTGATGGAGCTTATGTTCAGAAACAAAGTTTATATTTTTTATTTTTATCTTTTAATTACATTTTTCCTTGAACATTTTGAAGTCTCCTCATACATTGTGAAATGGCTCGATTGAGCTAATTAACATATGTGCTGTTTCATGTACTTTTTTTTTTGTGGTGAAAACTCTTAAAATCTACTCTCTTAGCAATTGTCCATAATACTATATACTTCTTGGTCAATAATGCCTAGGCAAAAAAAAAAAAAAAGAGCCCGTGTGCAGTAGCCCACACCTGTAATCTCAGTGCTTTGGGAGGTCAATGCAAATTGTTGAAAGAAGATTTCTATAGAAAATGAAACATTTCTGTGTGATATCATGTCAAACCAAAATGACTTGAATATTTCTTTGCAAGGTAAAACTAAGTGTATATATATATATGATATGTGGCAAAAAAATCCAAGCATTTTGAAAAAAGCTATCTTTTTTCAAAAAACTTCTTGAAAAGGAAATATTGATGAACATTTTCCCCAGTTAGCAAAGGTCATTGATGAGCAGGATGATATATCTGAATCATTTGAAAAATACACAGCTGTTATAGACCTATTAATTGGAGAATACAATGAAAGTTTCACTGACTTTGAGAATCATGACATCACACTCAAATTAGTATTTCAGCCTCATCTATTTGATATCACCAACACACTCAAAGAACTACAGATGGAGTTGATTGAGCTCTCAGTAGATGACATTTTAAAGTCACTGTTTGATGTTAAGAAAGATCCAATTGAAATATGGAAAAATGCAGTAGGACACCCAGGCCTTTGGCAACATGCCTAAAAAATGCTTTGTTGCTTGTCAACCACTTTTTGCTGCAAATCTACTACCTAACCCAAATCAAGATGCCATTAGGGTCACAAATGACTGATGTGCATCTAGAGGATCAACTGAAACTGTGGACCTCCATACTGCAACCACATATTCAAATGCTTTCCAACAAAAAGCAGACACAACAAAGTCATTAAAAGGTTAGTTAACTTTAAAATTTACAAATAGTTTTCATTTTTTTAAATTATTAAGTACATAGTAGTTAGAGTTTTACAAAATAATGTACATTTTTAAGTATATCTAATTGAAGTTTCTTGAATGCGGCCTTATTTGATCACAGCTAAATTAATGCAGTCTTTCAGCATGAAAAGGTTGCCCAGCTCTGCTTTAATCTTTCTCTGTGGGTGTCCGGAGACTCATACTTCATTGCTCATTTAAAAGAATCGAGGCAGCCCAGAAGCAGGAGTCCCACCTGATTTTCAGACGGGGGTTGAGTGTCAGTCATGTTTGTACTCAGCAAGTTCAGGTGCTGTTAGCAGCAGGAACAGATACATTTCAAACTTTCCGTGGCTTAGCACAGTGAAATTTATTTCTCACTCGTGTAAAGTCCAGCTTCCTTGGGGGGAATCTGCTCCCCAGGTCACTGGGAGACTTAGGCTGACAGGCTCTGCCATCTTCAGCATGAGGCTCCAAAGTTGCTCTGGGTGTTGGTGTCACATCCAGCTGGTAGGGGGAGGGGTGGGGCTGGAGAATGGCATAGGAGGTTTTCGTGGGCTGAGCCCAGCAGTGTGCACACATCTCTCTTACCCACATTCCACTGGTCAGAACTTACTCACCTGGCCCCACTAGATGCAAGGGGCGCCAGGAATTAGAGTTCCTGGCTGGGCAGCCATTTCCTAGTACTAGCTCTGCATGATGGGGGGGAGCACAGGTTTGGTGGACAGCTGGCCGCCTCTGCCACATGGCCTCAGCTCAGTGCCTGGCACACAGTTAGTGCTCAGTGAATAGCAAAGTGCGTTAAGTACGTGGTGTGTGGCAGGCACTTCCTAAGTGCTTTGTAGCTATCAACTCATTCTATTCTCATAGGAACTTGTAAGAATGAGTATTTATTTTATTTATTTTTAATTTTTAATTTTTTTTGTACAGACAGGGTCTGGCTCTGTTGCCCAAGTTAAAGTGCAGTAGTGTGATCATATATCACTGCAGCCTTGAACTCCTGGGCTCAAGGGATCCTCCCACCTCAGCCTCCCAAGTAGCTGGGACTACAGGCATGTGCCACTATGCCCAGGTAATTTTAAAATTTTTTGTAGAGACAGGGTCTTGTTATGTTACCCAAGCTGGTCTTGAACTCCTGGCTTCAAGTGATCCTCCTGTCTCAGCCTCCCAAATTGTTTGGATTACAGGAATGAGCCACCACACCTGACCAAGAATGTGTATTGTATTTTTATTTTTTTATTAAAAAATTTTTAATTATTATGGGTACATAATTTAAGAGCTTCATTTTACAGATGAGGAGATTGAGGCACAGAGAGGTCCAGTAACTTGTCTAGGGTCACACAGCAGTAAGTGATGAAGCCTGGATTCAAACCCTGTAGCCCACCTAACCACCACTTGATATTGTAGTTTCCTGCAAAACCATGTTGAATTGAGCTGATATATGAAAAAGAGATAATGGATAGGAATGTATTTTGTAAAAATGTAAAGTGAAATAAAGGCATAGGGGGTTTTGATGAGGACCTGGGACATTTATGGGGCCCCTGCCATCTGCCAGGTACCAGGCTCTCTCTCATCCAGGTTCCCATGGCACTTGGCACAGACTGTGGATTTCATCTTGTTGTCCCCAGGCCTGTCACAGTACCTGGCATACAGGAGGTGCTCAGTATACATTTATCAATGGATTTTTAAAAAGCACATGCTGGGTGCTAGAGAGAAGAATGAACCAGACACAGTTGTATCTTTAGGGAGCTCAGAGCTGGAAAGGCAGTTATAAAAACAGTGACTGTGATGGGTGAGAAACAAGAGTGATGGAGAGGTGGACAGGTCTGCCGGGAAGCACATGAATAGGCAGGGCAAAGAGAGCCTTCTCATTTTAGCCATCCATCCATCCACTCATCCAACACATATTTACTTAGCACCTACTATGTGCTGGGTACCACTGTTCTACATGCTGGAGATACAGCCATGGACAAGCTGGACAGTGTCCTCCTAGAGCTTTTGTTACAGTGGGAGAGACAGGCCACAGACGTTGGCACATTGCAGGTGAGGTGGGCTGAGGAGGGAAACCGAGCCAGGTGAGGGGAGACAGTGCGGCAGGAAGCTGTGTCACTGAGTCAGTCCTCACCCTCCTCTGATAAAGAGACACAGGCCTCCCTTGCCGGGTGGTGCACCCAACCCATTTGAGCATTCATTATTTTATCAGCTTCCCTACTGAGCATCCACTCTGGCTTGGCTCTGGGCACACTCAGTGGGGGACGTGTTCCCTGATTACAACCCGCCTTGTAATCATGTGCATTTCTTTGCACAGGCTGGATCCTCCCTCTGGACTGCCCTCCTCCACCCAGCCCCATCCCACCTGACCAGCTGCTCCTGCGGGCTTTTCCCCCTCCCAGAACCTCTCAGTCTTCCTGCAGACCAGGGCTCCTCCCAGCCTGGCTCCCGGCAGCCCTGCTGGATGAGAGGCTGCTTACTCTGTCTTCCCCTCCCCAAGCTCTGAGAAGGTGAGGACTGGGT
Organism: Varecia variegata; assembly: GCA_028533085.1. NCBI lineage: Eukaryota > Metazoa > Chordata > Mammalia > Primates > Lemuridae > Varecia > Varecia variegata. The sequence continues at coordinate 162,912,488 of CM052436.1, read as the reverse complement.
CTCCGTTCAATCTCTGCAGCTTCCCAGAGAGCACTCACTCCATACTTGTCCCCTGAGCCTATCTCCTCCTGAAGTCAGCTCCAACAGAGCGGAGTCTTCCAGAGCCGAATCCCCAGAGCCTAGCACAGAGCCCGGCAAACGGTCCAGTGTAAGATAAATATATGTTGATCAAACGAATGAAGGCAAAGTAAGGTCCCCACGTTGATGCCTTCCCGGCCAAGGGCTCCCCCATACCCCCTTTACCACCCAGGACGGGCTACTGCAGTTTGCTGGCCGAGTGCAAAACGAAAGCGTGGGGCCCCTTGTTGGAAAATTAAGAATTTCAAAACGGCAACAGTAGAACATTAAAGCAAGAGGGAGAGAGCGTCTGCCGGGTGCCCAGCCCTGTGCGAGCACGGGGGCGCGCCCAGGAGGCCCGGATGCCCCAAGGCTCGCTCCCAACTCCTCTCTGCGACCCGCCGCTGGGGTCCGGCCCCTCCTCTCAGGCGCGCCCCACCTGGGACGCTCTTTTGCGAAGCTTCCTGGGTCTCCTTCCAGCCCCGCGGAAGCTGCGCGCTCCTGGGAGGCGACGGGCGCCCGGCGGGCACCCAGGGCTTCGGAAGGGAAGCCGGGCGGTCCGGAGGCTGGGAGAGGCGCCCGGGCCCCCGGGGCTCCAGGGCAGACCCCTGGGAAACCCCCCTCAACCCCACTGGTTCAGGAGCAGCTCCCCACTCCCCTGCAGGAGGGTGAGGGATGGTCCTTTTTCTTGAAAAGTGACTCAGGTCTTCTGCGTCTGGGCGTCTCGCAGCCCATACACGGCACAACAGACAGACGCACAGAGAAACCCCGCAGAAAGACGGTCCCTCCCCCTATTCATGGATCTGGGGGCCCGCGCTTCCCCACCCCTAACCAGACACACCCGAAGACAGATGGCCAAAGAGCGTGACCCGAACAGAGAAGACACATCGCAGAAAGAGGCAGGGACACAGACTCAGGCACGCACACCGACTCATGCAGGCTCCCGGGACCTCTGGGTGTCTGACGCGGAGCCTCGGGAACAGCCCAGAGCAGTCCCAGGCGCTCGGCTCGGCCTCAGCCATACCCCCGCGCCCACCCTCTAGGGCTGGCTTGGGGAGACCCCCTCATTTCCATCCCCCGAAATCCCGGGAGTCACCTCTCGCCATCCAGCGTTTCCGGGGCGGGGGGGCAGGGGCTCGGTCTGCGGGCGGCGGGCGGGGGCCAGGCGCGCTGGAGGCGGTGCGGGAGGACGCGCGGGCGGCCGAGGGATCGGGATCCGGGAGCCGTCCCGAGTGGGTCCCGTAGTGGGCAGGGGGCTGCCCCTGGCGTTGTCAAGTGAGGGGAAGTGGGCAGGGGGCGGCGGGGAGCGCGTAGAAACCCGAGTCCTCGGGAGTTGGGGGGGAAGTGGGCCGGGGTGGCACCTTGACTGAGGGCAAAGGGGCACGGGGCGAGGGCAGGCGTCGGGAGGTGGGGTGAGTAGGGGTGGGGGCCGGTTGGCAGAGGACATCGGGGCAAGGACAGGAGGTAGGGGTAGCAGGCGGGGCCGGCGGCAGCCACCCCCGGAACAAGACTTGGTGTCGGCAAGATGCCCGAGGGCTTGGGGGCGCTCGCCTTGCCCAGGGCAGCTGCAAGCGCCTTGGACGCGGGCTCCTCGGAGCCTGGGGGCTGCCCGCGGCCCCAGCTCGCGGCTCCGGGGTCCCCGCAATCCGCGGAGTCCCCGCGGCCCCCAGGGTCGCGGGCCCCTAGACGGGCCGCCGTCCGTGCCACCTTCCCGCAGAAGCTGGCCGAGGCGCTCAGCAGCCAGTACGGGCTGAACGTGTTCGTGGCGGGGCTGCTGCTGCTGCTGGCCTGGGCCGTGCACGCGTCGGGCGTGGGCAAGAGCGACCTGCTGAGCCTCTTGAGCGCGCTCATGCTGCTGCAGCTGCTCTGGATGCTGTGGTACGTGCGCCGCAGCCGCGCGCACCGCCGCCTCATCCGCCTCAAGGACACGCACGCGGGCGCGCGCTGGCTGCGCGGTGAGTCCGGCGGCTGGGCAGGTGCCACTGTGCCCTGTCCGCCTTTTCTGCTTTGTCTTTCTTCTCTCGTCCTTCTCAAGCCCGGGCCTCACAGCGGCCGCTCTCTGCCTCCAGGCTCTTGCCTCATATCCCATCAGCAGAGCGACGGTGACGCGGATTCTTCAGTCTGTCCCTGGCTTGAAGCCATGCAGCGCTTCCACTGACCCCACGATGGAGGCCACGCTCCCTTGCCTTGGCACCCAAGGCGGTCTAAGATCTGGCCCCAGATGGCTTCTTCAGTTTTATCGCTTCCTTTACCCTTATCCTGTGCCCCAGTCCTTCTCGAAGATCTTCAGTTCCCGCCACAGTATTTCATGCTTCCTTGCCTTTGCATATTCTGTTCCCTCCTCCTGGAATGTCTTTTTCACCCTCCCACCTGCCCTCCTGCTTTCCAGGACTGGGGTCAGGCCTCACCCCACCCTTCCTTCCCCGACTCCCTACCCTTTTACCCACCCTTGGTGGTTCTGACTACACCCCTCTACCCCTCACTGTGCCCTGCTCTTATTGACACATCTGTCCCGTCCACCCCACTGGGGGAGCTCTGGGATGTTTGTCTCTTAGTCCTGGAGCCATCTCAGGGCCCGGCATGGGGAAAATGCTTGGGCAAGGTACTGGATCTCCTCTCCCACCCTGAACCTTAGTTTTCACATCTGTAGAATGGGATCACACACTGGATGGGGTTCGGTGACTGCCAGAACCCCTAGTTCTCCTTCTTTCCATGTGCCTGGCAGGAAATTCTCCTCACTGCCTGGGGCCACCCCTGCTCTCTCTGTGAAGCTCTTTTGGTCCTTGTCAATTTCTGCCTTGTGTTCTGGCTGTTTGGATATGAGCCTTATTATCCAGATGAGATTTTAGGTTTCTTAGATAGGGGTTGTATCTAGTTCATCTTGGCTTTGGGAAAATTTGAGACCATTCCAGGGTGTCCCAAATTCCTGTTCTGGAAATGGTTGCTTTAGAGAGGTTCGTGGTTTTGTGACTCTCCATAAAGACAGTGAATACAGTGTTATTTAAAGGAAACAAACAAGGTACAATATGTTATTTTACAATATTGACTTGCACAGAGTAAAATCTGTGACACACACACAGGCCATGTCCCTATGCTGTCCTGTAGTGGAAGCATCCTTTCTTTGTCCCTCCCTCCCTTCCTTCTCCTCCATCGTTTCTTCTTTCCTTCCTTCCTTTCTTCTGTCCCTTCCTCCTCTCTACTTACCTGTTCCTTCATTTCCTTGCCTCCCTACCTGCTTTCTCCTCCCTCTCCCCCTCTTTCCCTTTCTCTCTTCCTCCCTCTCCCTTCTTTCCTGTCTCTCCCTCCTTTGCTCTTTTTCTTCCTCTCCCCTCCCCTCATCCTTCCTTCCTCTCTCCTTTCTTACTTCCTTCTTCTATTCCTTTTTCCCCCATTCCTCCTCCCTCTTTCCCTCCTCTTTCTTTCTTTTCTTTTTGGGCCACAACTATAGTATCCTCTCTCTTTTTCTTCCATCCTCTGTACCCTGTTCTTCATTCTTCTCTCTCTCCCTCCTTCCCGGATGGGAGCCTGAGTCCATGGGTGAACAGATGTGCCATTTCCCAAGACTGGGAAGCCAGAGGGAGGAGCAGGGTGGGGTGCAGAAACAAGGTTCTCTTGTGGACAAGTTACATTTGAGATGTTTTTTGGACACCAAATAGAGAGGACATAATGAGGCAAGATGGAGAGAACACGTCACGTAGTAGGTGTTTGATAAAAGGTGGCCATTTAGACACTGGGTGAGTTGTCTCATAATAATAGAACCATCTGAATGAGGTATGTGGACCATGGGAAGAGCGTTGGCTCTGGAAACCATGGCTCAAGGTCTCAGCTCGAGCACCCACACCTTTCTGAGTCCCAGTTTCCTCATCAGTAAGATAAGAATTCCAGCTGCCTCTTGGGGAGGAGCTGGGAGATGCTGAGAGAAAGCAGTTTGCAAAGCACTGGCCATTCCTGCAGAGGAGCTGTGGGTTCATCAAAGAAGCAAGAGTCTAATTAGGAATGTCAGGAGGCCATGGTGCCAAGGGTAAGTGCCTTCAGCCCCAGCAGCACTGAGGTTTCCCCTGGAAGCACAGCTGGAAAGACAGGTTTGATTGAGGAACTTTGCTCTGCCCTGGCGCTGGTGACAGAGTCTTAGATCAACAAGCAGAAGGCAGTTCCCTCAGGAAAGGGAGTGGTGATCTCCAAGACTCACCCTGGGAACTTGGAGAAAGTCTTGCTTAGGAGAAAGTTAGGAGAAAGTCTTGCTTAACTGCATGCATTTTCTTACATATGTTTTTTGGATGATATTTCTGGTCTAATGGAAACATAAACATATGTCAGGATTTCAGTATCAAAAAGAGAATGTGGCTGCCAAAAAATCAGATGCAGGTTTGGGATTCATTGGAAGGAAGTCAGACTGCATGTGGAGTGCCTGGTCCTTCCTGAGCATCTCATGGGTCTGTATAGGAGATTGGCTGCAGGAGGTCTCAAACTCCTGGCCTCTGGTGATCCTCCCACCTCGGCCTTCCAGAGTACTAGGATTATAGGCGTGAGCCACCACACCCAGCCTTGTGGCCACAGGAGGAATGAAAAGATGTTCCATCCAGGAGAGGGAAGGACGCAGAGGTCACAGGGTAGAAAATGCTCCTGCTGCCTTGCACCTGTCACCTCTGGGTCATCCTTTGGTGTTCAGCAAGCAAGAGTCACTTCTGGGAAGCCTTTCCTGATACTTTCAGACCAGGGGCAGCCTCCAGATTGTATGTTCTGGTAGAACCCTGCTCATTTTCTTTCCAGGGCTAATCAAGCAGGAGGTTGTATTATTCAGTTCCTGTTTATTGGGGTAACAAACTCCTGTGTGAATGTGCTTACCATTGTATTCTGTGCCTAACAGGCAGTAAGTGCCAATCAGTATCTGCTGAATAATTGAATGGATGGATGGATGAATGAATGAATGGCTGGATGGATGGATGAATGAATGAGTGAATGAAACTCCAGGGAAGAGGATGACGATTCTGGGAGGTCAATTGCCGTTCAATATAAGGAAGACTATTTGAGTGTAAGCATCAGCTGGTGATGGAAGGGCACACTTTGAGAGATGCTAAGCCTCCCAGCCCTAGGCATGTCCAGGTGGGGGCCAAATGGCCACCAGTCATGATGTACTGGGGAGCATCTTTGCTTGAGATGGAGATGTAGACAAAATCTGTGCAAACTTTCACCTCTGAGAACCTATGGTTCAAGATTCTAGATTCCTAGGAGGGACCTGGGTGCCTAAGACAGGGAAGAGGTTCCTCTGCCAACACTGGATGAGTACCCTAGGCAGTTTTGGGATTATTCTTGAGTAATGTGGCTAGTATACTTTCTAATTGGTTCTAATTTATTATGTTTTTCTTTGTGGTTGAGTGACGAGATGATGCTAATAATCACATCCCACTTATAGAAATTTCTAGGTGTGAGATACTGTTGTAGGTGATTTCTATGTAAAACCCATTTAATCTCCTGAACACCCATATGAGATAGGCAGCATTATTATCATCCACATTTTATAGCAAAGAGACTGAAGCACAGGTCAGTTAAGTTATTACCCAAGGTCATCAACTAATAAAAGGTAGAAGATGGGATTTGAAGCTAGGCAGCTGGCTTCCGCTGGTATTTTATGTTCTACTGTCTTTAGAGCATGATTTTTGTCAATGGTTCATGGACATCCAAAATTGTATACTATTTTTTTTGAAGCATGTGAAGTTTTATATACATGTAAAAGAAAATTTGTTGATTGTGTGATTCAATTCCTCTATGTCTTTACTTACATTTTGTCTACTTGATCTGTCTAGTTCTGAAGCTTTGCATTCTATTTTTTAAAGAGTAGCAGTTAAATACATAAAGAAAAAACTATTTTATTTGGGCACATGTGTGACTGTCATATTATGTATTTTATTATATGTAATGTTAAAGGTGGAATGTTAAGGTCATTACATTAACTTTAAATTCCATATGGTCTGATATTACTATTGCTATTTCTATTTTCTTTTGTTTCCATTGCCTGGTTCCTTTTTGTCCACCTCCTTTATTTTCAACCTTTATTACTTAGTTAAAAGTATGATTTGTGTGAAGAGCATATAGGTAGGTTTTATTTTTAATTCAATCTTCCCATCCTTCTTACTAGTTAATGGGAGGATTTAGATCATCCTAATTTACTGTAATGATTTATATACTTGATTTGGTTTCCATTTTTCTTTATAATAATTATAATGATATATTTTAAATTACTACCCGTTCATTTTCCTCTTATGCATATTTGCCTTTTTTGAACATTTGGAAGATTTAGTGTGCTTTCTATTTCATTAATGTCCACCTTCCCTTCTGTTGCTCTCATAATCAAATGCATATTATTTCATTCTTATCTGAAAACAAAATACCAAATGTGTCTCGCAGCAAGGCACACATTTCGCTCCAAGATGCTCTGTTGCTCCCACTTTCCCTCTACCTAATGAGACCTCCAGTGTATATTTGCTTCCCTTTTCCTCTCCTGTCTTCCCCCACCTCTTTTCCCATCTCTTTATCACGAGGACTTTGAAAGGTTTTTCCCCTCTGTTCCCCACACAGTCCTTCTCCAACTTATAGGTTTTGTAGAGGTAGTTTGATATTTAGTAGAATTCCCCCTTAAAATGTTTATTCTGTATGACAAGTATTTATAGAGCATGTAAACTGTACATTCTTAGGCAGTTTATCTTCTTCCATTTGGATTTCATTTCTCATCTTCTTTTCTTTCCTATTAATCTAATTATCTATCTACTTGACTGTCCACCCACCCATTCACCCATCCACCCACCTATCTATCCATCCACCCACCCATACATACACCCATCCACCCAACCACACACTCATCTACCTACCCACCCATTCATCCACCCGTCTCCCCACCCATCTCCCCATCCCCCCACCCATCTACCCATCCATCTCCCACCCATCCACCCATCCATCCACCCATCCATATATCCATACCTTCATCCATCCATCCATTCATCCATCCACCCACCCATCCATCTATCCATCCACCCATCCATCCATCCCTTATACCCCCATACATCCTCCAATCTTTTGCAAAGTTGATTACTCACTATTATTTCTTCTTCCCTTCATTTTGAGGTCTCTCTTCCAGTTCGATGGTTGTTTGGTTAAAACCTTTTGTCAGACAATTTATGTAGATAATATTCTTCTCTCACCCTCAGGTCTCTGTTCCACGGTCCCCTCCTTTCCTGGTCATCCACCTTCAACCTCAATCCCCTGCCCTGCTTTACTTTTCTTCATGCACTTAGCACTTCCTGACATTCTTTATATGTTTATTATTTGTTTGTTTATGTTCTGTCTCCCCTATTAGAATGTTAAACTCCCCAAGGGCAGATACTCTCTTTTATTGATCTTTATATCCCCAGGGCCTGGGACAGTGGCTGGCCCATAGTTGGTGCTCAACAAATAGTTGTTGAATGAATTACATTTTGCATATTTTCAAATGTCTTTTTGCCTTTTGCCTAGATGAGTGGGCGGCATCCCAGCTGGGAATAAGGTGTTTGAGCTGCAGCCCTTTCCTTGCAGTGGACTCTTCCACTGTATTGTGGTTTCCAATACTGCATAGAAGAAGTCTGGTCTGGTGCCACCTCATCCCTCTAATGTTTTGTGCACACCCCAATTTATGCAATATTATACTTGCGTATTTTTGTTTCTCCAGCCATCTTATTTCTTTATCTTTGAGCCCCTGGGACAATGCCTCATGTATAATAGGAGTCCCCATAATATTTGTTGCATAAATAACTGGGTGAATGAATCCTTGGATAGATGGATAAATGAAGGAGGGAAAGACTTCGAGAGTGTGAGAAAATATGTGAAGTATTTATTACAGAATGCTTGAAATGTCAACCACAGAGATCTAGACCAGTGGTTCTCAAAGTAGGGTCCCCAGACCTACCGCATCAGCCCCACCCTGGAACTTGTTAGAGATGCAGATTTGGGGCCTGCACCCAGACCCATTGACTCAGAAGCTCTGGGGGTGGAGCCCAGCAATTTGTGTTTTAACAGCCCTCCATGTGAGTCTGACGCATGCTCAATTTTGAGAACCACAGGTGTAGACTATCCTTATCCTCTGCATGGGATTACTGAGGCCAGGAGCAGGGAAATGACTTGTAGGAGTTCACACATTCCTGGGCACAGCTGGGACTAGGCATAGCTAGGACTAGTGCCCAGGTCCCCAGGGCTCCAGGCTTGTGCTCTTGTCACCCAACCAGGCTGCCTCACCTCATCTTGCTATTTCTTTTTGTAATCAAAACCAACCAAGCATTAGTGAAACCATTTAAAAGCACTGGGATCGAATCTCCCCTCTTACAAAGTTTCTAATTTCACTGGGGTTTTCCAGGCTTTAAAAAAATGTGACTTAGAGTTGTTTCTATAAGACTTCGAGCAATGGAAACGAGCCAGGCGATTGCATTACTTTTCACTGGAGGCTTCTCAGGCTGGGGCTGTAATGTTATAGCTCACTGTCACAGCTCATCCCCGCCTCTCTGTTCAGGGCCTTGACATGCATCACACAGGCTCCCGTTGCCTCCCTCATGGAAGAGAATGTGGGGACGGTGGTCCGTGTTGGCCTGGGAGAGGGATGAGAACTTTGACATAGATCAGGACCCCATGGTCACTGCGTTTTTCTCACTGATGCCTTCATTTGTCACAAGAGTCTTTGTAGTGTATTTTGTATATTCCTTTAGAGTCTTTTCTTATGCATTTTTTTTTTGTTGGTTTGTTCTTATTTTTTGGTCAAAACCGTGCTCAGTATGCCATCGAAGGTTGCCTCCTGTCTTCACTTCCTCGCACAGGCCCTTTCCAGGCCATTGCCACAGACCTCGTACCCCTCATTTTTAAAAAAACAAACTTTCTATTTTAGAAAAGTTTTAGATTTACAGAAAAGTTGCAAGGGTCGCGCAGAGAGTTCCTGTATACCTGTGTAACTTGCACCCTCGGCACCCTTATTCTGTAGAGAGCGGGATTTTAGCATGAGAGAGCTGAGATTTCTGAGCAGAACAGTAACACTCTTTGATTGATCCTTTTTAGAAAAATTTCTAGAGGACTTCTGTTGATTCAAGCAGACTTTATAGAATGTATGTCATTTATAAAACTCTGGGATATGCATGGGGTAGGTACAGTGATGAACAGGACACAATGCCCGCATTCTAGTTTCAGCTAATCAGCCCAATAGTAGAATTTATTTTATTAATGTATTTTTAATTGTGGTAAAATATACATAACATAAAATTTTCCAACTTACCCATTTTTCAGTGTACAGTTCAGTAGTGTTAAGTACATATACATTGTTGTGCAACCAATCTCCAGAACATTTTCATCTTGCAAAATTGAAACTCAGTGCCCATTAAATACTAACTCCCCCCACCCACTCCCCCAACCCCTGGCAACCACCAGTCCACTTTCTGTCTCTATCTTAAAGATACTTCATATAAGTGAAATCCTACAGTATTGTCCTTTTGTGATTGGTTTATTTCACTTAGCATAATGTCCTCATGGTACGTCCATGTTGTAGCATGTGTCAGAATTTCTTTCCTTTTTTTTTTTTTTTTTTTTTTTTGAGACAGAGTCTCACTCTGTTGCCTGGGCTAGAGTGAGTGCCGTGGCGTCAGCATAGCTCACAGCAACCTCAAACTCCTGGGCGTAAGCCATCCTTCTGCCTCAGCCTCCCAAGTAGCTGGGACTACAGGCATGCGCCACCATGCCTGGCTAATTTTTTCTATATATCTTTTTAGTTGGCCAGATAATTTCTTTCTATTTTTAGTAGAGATGGGGTCTCACTCTTGCTCAGGCTGATCTCGAACTCCTGACCTCGAGCAATCCACCCGCCTCGGCCTCCCAGAGTGCTAGGATTGCAGGCATGAGCCACCGCACCCGGCCAAAATTTCTTTCCTTTTTAAGGCTGAATAATATTCGATTATGACTGAGTCACTTACTGCTGGAAATACACACACACACAAAAGAATAATATTCGATTGTATGTCCACACCACATTTTGTTCATTCATCTGTTGGTGGACACCGGGTCCACCATTTAGCTATTGGTAACAGTACTGCTATGAATATGGGAAGCAAATATCCCTCCATGTTCCTGCTTTCAATTTTTTCAGGTATATGCCCAGAAGTGGAATTGCTGGACCATGTAATAATAATACTTTTAATTTTGGGGGGACCCTCCATATTTTTTTTGATAGTGGCTGTACCATTTTCCATTCCCATTGACAGTGCACAAGGGTTGCAATTTCTCTATGTGTTCACCAACACTTGTTATTTTCTGGTTTTTTTTTCTTTTTGTTTTTTTGATATTAGCCTCCTAATGAGTATGAAACAGTATCTCATAGTTTTGATTTGCATTTGCCTAATGATTAGTGATGAACATCTTCTCATGTACTTGTTGGCCATTTTATATCTTCTTTGGAGAAAAGTTTATTCAAGTCATTTGCCCATTTTTTAATTAGTTTTTTTGTTGTTTTTGACTTGTAGAAGTTCTTTATATATTGTGGATATTAATGAATTATCAGATACATAATTTGAAAATGTTTTCTCCCATTATGTAGGTTGTCTTTTCACTCTCTTGGTAGTGTTCTGAGATGCACAACATTTTTTCATTTTGATGTAGTTCAGTTGATCTATTTTAACTTTTGTTGCTCTTGTTTTTGGTGTCACGGCCAAGAAATCATTGCTAAATCCAATGCCATGAAGCTTTACCCCTATGCTTTCTTCTAAGAGCTTTATACTTTTAGCTTTTTATATTTGGTCTTTGATCCATTTTGAGTAAATTTTTGTATATGGTATAATGTAAGGGTCCAACTTCATTCTTTTGCATGTGGATATCCAGTTTTCCCTACACCATTTGTTGAAAAGACTGCCCTTTTCCCATTGAATGGTCTTGACATGCTTGTCAAAAATCATGTGACCATATATGTGAAGGTTTAAAAAATAATATAATTTATAGGAACACTCATACACTGTTGGCAGGACTGCAAACTAGTACAACCTCTGTGGAAACTAGCATGGAGATACTCCAAAGAACTAAAAGTAGAACTATCATTTGATCCAGCAATCCCATTATTGGGCATCTACCCAAAGGAAAAAAAGATATTCTATAAAAAAGACATCTGCACTCAAATGTTTACAGCAGCACAATTCACAATTGCAAAGATGTGGAAACAACCCAAGTGCCCATCAATACATGAGTGAATTAACAAAATGTGGTATATATATACCATGGAGTATACTCAGCCATAAAAAAATGAACTACCTATTATGTTATCCTGGATGGAGCTAGAGCTCATTCTTCTAAGTGAAGTGTCCCAAGAATGGAGAAATAAGGACCACATGTACTCATCATCAAATTGGTCCTAACTGATCAACACTAATGTGCACAAATGGGAAGTAGCATTCACAGGGTGTTGGGCAGGTGGGAGGGGGAGGAGGGGACGGGTAAATCCACACCTAACAGACGTGGTGAGTGCTGTCTGGGGGATGGGCATGCTCATTGGCGGTGCAAAGGCAATTTATGTAACCAAAGCATTTGTACCCCCATAATACTCTGAAATTAAAAAAAATAAGAAAAGAGAACTGACAGTTAAGACAAAAGGCAATATAAGTGGCTTAATAAACATTTTTAAATCTTTAAAAAAACAATAATATATTTTGAAATGACATCAGTGTATATTAACATGTGGATGTGTGTGTTTCTACCTCCCCACCCCACAAGTTTAGGTAGTATCACATTGTTTGCCGTCATTACCATCATCCTAGGAGGCCTTAAAGTTGGATACTTTGTTGGGTTTTCGAAATGTTTATCAGCCACTGAAGGAGTCTTCCCTGTCACACACGCGGTGCATACTCTGCTGCAGGTAAGCTACTGTTGTCTATTTGCACTGTCTTGGTTCCTGTTAAGTGGTTCCCAGGGCATATAAAAACCTGTAACATCAAAACATCCAGCAAGCGGGGCCAGCGCGAGCAGCAGCAGACTGCCCAGCGAGTCCCAGGGGAACTGGCGTCCCTCTCTACGGCTCAGTTCTGCCTCCACCTCCACTGCAGAATGGGACTCTGTGTCCCCTCGGCAACCTCTGTGAGGATGCTGAGAGGTAGGACATAGAATGATAAAGACTCTGGCTTGGAAATTCTGCCAAGCCCCAGTCTACCAGAGAAGGCTTGGAGGAATTTCTTTTTCTTGGTGTATGACAGCTTTATTGAGAGAGAATTCACATGTCACGTGAATCGCCCATTTACAGTATACAGTTCAGTGGTTTAGACCGTTCATGGAGTTGCCCAACTATTGCCACAATCAATTTTAGAACATTTTTATCACCCCCCCCCAAAAGAAACCTCATGCCATTGCAGGGTCATGGAAAGACTTTGTGTGCCCACTTGTGGATTAAAATCTTTTAGAAATGTATAAGGATGTTTCCCCCAGCAATGGTGAACTTGGTGTGGATTGGTGAACTAAGAAGTAAAGATTTGATAACTAGAATTTAAAAGTATAGCTTAGAGTCAGAAAAATTTCATGGGTAAAAAGAATCCTGGATGGGCCTCCAGTGTAGCATCCATCCTTGGCAGGAATCCCTGGCAGTGGCTGTCAGAGTTAGAGGGGGATCCTCGTTGCTCTAATGACAAAAGGGATAATCAATATTTCTGTGGCATGTTGAAGCATGCAAAGCACTTATCACTCATCTCTTCATGCAATCCTTTTGATGGCTCCACAAGAACAGGTGTTGGATTGTCATTCTCGTTTTCTTCTTTTGTATTGTATGGATTGAGGTTGACAACATGACAATCTGATATACTATACATAGTGAAGTGATTGCTACAGTCAAGCAAATTCACATAACCGTCATCATATCACATAGCAGTTACCCTTATTTTTTGTTTGTTGGTTGGTTTTTTATGATAAGAGTCCCTAGAATCTACTCTCTTAGCAAACTCTCCGTGTACAATACATTGGTAACTGCAGTCTTGTGCTGTGCGCTAGCTTGCCAACTGTCCGTCCTGTGTACCTGCAACTGTGTGCACTTTGACCGGCATCTTCCCATTTCATCTCCTCCAGCCACCATTCTACTCTTTGTTTCTATGTATTTGATTTTAAAAAACTTTTTTGGATTCCACATACAAGTGAGATCAAGCTATATTTTTCTTTCTGTGTCTGGCTCATTTCACTCAGCATAATGTCCTCTAGCTTTACCCCTGTTGCAGATGGCAGGGTTGGAGCTCACAGAAGACAAGTGACTCTCTCAAAGGTGAGGCTGAGACACAATGATTATTTTCCTCCTGACAAGTCACCCTGGAACATCATGGACTTGTTCTAGTGATACTGTCATTGCTCAGAATATTTTTGGGTTTCCAGTTTGAGAATGCCCTTAGACACAGTTTTCCACCTTCATAAAGCCAATGATGCCATTTTTAAAACTCTGTCTTTTATCCAAAGTGATCGTCAGTTTGTATGCTCAGTTGACTTGCCAGATGGCTCCAGATGACCTTAGAATGTTTCTCAAGGTCAAACACATTCTCCCACGGTGAAGCTGTCCGAGAGGACATGCCAAACGAGCCCAGAAGCACATTAACTCAGTGGCTTCTGAGTTAATGGTGGGATAGGTTGAGGACTTGCTGGGGGATGGTTGAATTTGAAGGGGCTGCCTTGCATTTGAAAGTTGTTATGGGCTGAATTGTGTCCCCCTCAAATGCTTATGCTTTCACCCTGGTCCTCAGTACCTCAGAATGTGACTGTATTTGAGATAGGGCCTTTTAGACATGCTTGAGGTTAAATAAGGTCATCAGGGTGGCACTAATTCAATCTGGTGTTCTTATAAGAAGAAGAGATTAGGACACAGACACTCACAGATGACCATGTGAGGACAGGGAAGGATGCGGCTGTCTACAAGCCAAGGAGAGAGACCTCAGAAAGAACCAACCCTGAAGACACCTGATCTTGGGCTTGCAGCCTCCGGAACCTTGAGAAGATGGTTTTGTTACTGAAGCTGCCAGTCTGTGGTTCTGTGTCATGGCAGCCCGAGCTGCCTAGTCTAGAGTCAGCTGGCCACTCACCCCAGGGGTGTCAAGTCCCATGATGTTGAAGCCGATGGCAATGGCAGTGACAGCGTGGAAAGCTTTAGTGAGGCCAGAAAGAACTGCATTCAGTCATTCACGCACTTGCTTACTCATCTCGCCCATCTTTAAGTACTAGGTAAACACTGTTCTCACTATTAGCGGCACAAGAATGTCATATGTAGTGTCAGCACAAAAGCAGGTGGTGACAATGCTAGGCTCAGAGTGACAAGGGTTTTGGCAGCTTGGGGTGAGGGTGGCCTCTGCCAGGGAAGTGCCCCATGGCTGGCTGTGCACGAGGGAGCAGCACAGGGTCAGAGGCCACTGGAAGAAGTGTCCGTGGGACGTGTGGCCTTTGCGCACCATGGGGAGGGGAGCGCATGTGGGCCGTGGTGGGGAGGAGGCCAGGGTGGGAGGTGTAAGCTGGACCCACACTTCGATGTGGGGCTTGTGAGCTTGGACTCTGGTCAGACTGCCTGGCTCTGGCTCTGACCAGCAGTGTGACCTCCAGGAAATTACTCAACTTCTCTGAGCCTCCTGGGGACAGTCACAGTACCTACTTCATGGGTTTGCTGTGAGGATGAAAGGTGCTGGTGTCTGGATAGCACTTTGCACAGGGCTGGGCTTGCAGCAAGCGCTACATCACGGCTAACTGCCCCCTAGGAGCTTGGGCTCCACTTTGAGGGTGATGCGGAGCCACTGAAGGCTTGAGGTAGATAAGTGACCTGTACAGAGGTGAATTTTCAAAATATCACTCTTGTTTGGTGGGTTGAAGAGCTCTATCTTCCTAATTTAAGGCTTTTTTATTGGCTGGTCAATCAATCATTCTATACCTTTCGGACACTTACTACTCATGCTTTTGCTACATTAGATGACTGGAGAAGTAATCCCATTATTGGGCATCTACCCAGAAGAACAAAAGTCATTCTATAATAAAGATACTTGCACTCGAATGTTTATAGCAGCACAATTCACAATTGCTAAGG
>CM052436.1:162736643-162897258 GCA_028533085.1 Varecia variegata | reverse complement strand
TATTACTCAGCTATAAGAAATAACGATGATACGACATCTCTTTGGTTCTCCTGGGGAGAGTTGGAACCCATTCTATTAAGCGAAGTATCCCAAGAATGGAAAAATAAGCACCACATGTACTCACCAGAAAATTGGTTTCCCTGATCAACACCTGGGTGCACATTTAGGAATGACACCAATTGGGTATTGGACAGAGGGGGGGGAGGGCATGGGTGAATATCTACATGATGAGTGTGATGCGCACTGTCTGGGGAATGGACACGCTTAAAGATTTGATTTGGGGGGATGGGGGTGGGGGAGAGGATGGGTGCATACCTACATGATGAGTGTGATGTGCACTGTCTGGGGAATGGACACTCTTGAAGCTCAGACTCGGGGGGTTGGGAGGGGCCATGGGCAATATATTTAACCAGAACAGTTGTACCCCTATAATAAGCTATAATAAATAAATAAATAAAAGAAAAATCAGTTTTAAAAAACGAAACAGTGCTTCAGGTTCTGTTCTAAAAATTAGAGTATTTATTTATTTATTCTAAAATTGTGGTAATTATGTGAAAGCTGCAGATACCAGGATGAAATGATTTTTGTTTGACCCAGACAGAATAGGGCTGGGAAGGTCTGAGGAGACCTATGCTTACACTTCTGAGATAACGTTTTCCAAGGACTTTCTAGAACCCTTCATGCCCGTCCTGCTTTGATAAGGCACATCACCAGACATCAGTCAGCACTGCAGTAATTCAGAGATGTTTTCAGAAGAACACTTGCCTAGTAAGGACATTTCCACCGATGAACTGACAACAACACTAGTTTCGAACCTCTAGAACCAATGAGTGAAATGAAAGAGCAGCCCAAATCAATTTTCTTCTTTATTTAAACCACTCAACATTTGGTTTCTGGCCACTGGTGCAGAGTAACCATTCAGTGGATATTTCTTGGATGAACCTGACATATGTGATATAAGCCAGTTACGGGCTTTGTGACAGGCATGCTACCACCCCCACACCCTTCCCACAGCAGACATCCTCAATCAATCGCAGCACTGTTTTCTGCTGAACTGTGAGGCCTTCACCTGCTTTACAGCACAGTACTCTTGGATTGCTGTCTCCACAGGGAAGTGGTACTGCCACCTGAGATGGGATGGGAGGTCACTGATGTCCCCAGCATTTTCCCAGACCTTTCCTTTGAGTTTTATAGCTTCTCAGGTTTGCAAATATAATGACGATTTTCCCACTGACATATTTTTCTTTTCTTTCTTTATTTCCATCTAGGTATATTTTCTTTGGGGGCATGCAAAGGATATTATCCAGTCTTTCAAAACACTAGAAAGGTAAAAATTATGGGTGATTTCTTTATATGTTGAATTTATCATTTCATTTAGAACAAACAAAACTCATTCCTGCCAGCTTGCTTGGGTGATAAAAACTGAGACCAACTGTCCACTCAGTTCTGACAGCAAAGCCCTCACTCTCTGCCTTCTCTCCCTTCCTGGGGACAGCCCTGGAAGTAGCATGGTGTGGGTCTGAATTTTTATTTTGACTCTGCATCTTAGACACTTCCCCTCTAGGACCCCTGGTCTCCTCATCTGAAAAATGGA
Source organism: Varecia variegata (assembly GCA_028533085.1). Taxonomy (NCBI): domain Eukaryota; kingdom Metazoa; phylum Chordata; class Mammalia; order Primates; family Lemuridae; genus Varecia; species Varecia variegata. The sequence goes on along the minus strand of CM052436.1, from coordinate 162,895,664 downwards.
GACAAAGGGAAGACAACACAATTTCTTTTTTAAGCCTCAGAAGTGCCTGGTCGAGACATTCTCCTCAAAACAAAGGTCAGATTAACAAGAGAAAAGCCAGCAGAAGTTTATTGAAACATGCTGCACCCGTAACATGGGAGAGGACTCAGTTCAAAAGCATCTCTCAAGGCAGTGGTTTAAAGAGTATTTGAGCAAAGAGCCACACACCCTGTAATGACAAGACTAAGGCAAGTTTGCCCTCAGATTCCCATCCCTGCTGGAGCCAGTTTCCGAGCTGGTAAGAACCCAGCACTGTCCCGGTGAGAAGCGTAGAGGAGAAGGAGAGGGAGTGAGAGAACTGCTGTCCTGCCGTCAGGCAAGCGTGGCAGGGGCAGAGGAATATTCTGGTTTTCTTCAGAGACAGTAATGTAGCTGCCTCTGAGGACCAGATGAGGTAGTTGATGACAGCATCACAGAACAGGCCCTCAGGAAGTGCCGGGTCTATCACTATCTTTGTCCCCTGTGCTCTCAGGTGACTGTGAGGCTCAAAGGAGAGAATGCCCGGGATAACAGGGTGAACCACCTAAATGCAAGCCGCTGGTGTCCCCTGAGAGAGCGCTATGCGCACACACAGATAATCAGCATTTGTATAGAAGGGCCCTTGTCACGTAAACTCTCAAAGAGGAACAGAAAACTCCCCAGTACCACTTAAAATGACAACTGATATTTAAAAGATGAATTTATGTATCATCGCTGGATGGAACTGTTTCAATTGACCATTGAAATAGAAACAAATTTCAGCAACTTCATTAGGCAAAAAGGGTCAACGTTAGCCAGCATTTTGAGGCCACGTTTTGAGGCCCTATTGTGTACAGGGCTTGCTGTCAGGCACTGCTGGGGATACGCAGTGATGATAACCCAGGTATCCTCAGCTGTGTGAGTGGCGTCCTGCAGGTGGCACTGGGCAGCCTGTGTCGTCCTTGGCAGTGACCTTTTACCTCAGTCCTAGTAATACCAGAAGCCCTGCTGCTGGCTCAAGGTGAGCAAGGGAGGGGCCACAAGTGTGTGCTGATGCTGCTCCCTGCAGGGGGGGGGGGAGCAATGGACAAATGAGGACCCCAAAAATAGCTTTAATTGTCCCTTAGAGCTGGACAAAGACTTCCACGTTCATCCATCATCCCACTCAATTCACACACGGGCCCTTGTCCTCGTTAAATAGACGGGCAGCAGGCTCCAGCAGGTTGAGACCTGCCCCAGGTTGCCAAAGTGCCAGTGTCAGGCCCGAGACTCCCACCCCGGCTGTCCCCTTTCGGGGCTGGGGCGTGAGGAACGTGCGCCCCGCCCGCTCTCCTGCCAGCCCTGGGGTGGGCCCCGCTGCAGCTGGCGGATAGCGACGCTGGTTTTGTCCCAGCCATGGGTTTCATCTACTCCATAAGGTTATTCTTTAGAAACTGGACTTTTTTTCTTGATCAACGTGGGAGGCTACAGTAGATTCAGGACTCCCCATGATGACTCTAAGAACGGAATGTTCATTCCTGTCCCCCCTCGTTCCTGCGATGAAGCCCTGACCTCCAGAGGAGCCTCGGAAGCGAGGCCGGTCGGGTGTAGATAGAGCGCGCGGCTGGGGCCCCCATGGCAGGATTAGTGCTCTTACAAGACGAGGAAGAGACACCGGAGATCTCTCTCTCTCTCAAAGGGAAGCTCTTGGCTCAAAGCCCCGGGTCAGGACGCAGCAGGGCTTCTCTTCTCTGTTTCATGAAGTTGCCAGCTCCACTGGGTCAGAGCCCCACCCTTCTGACCTCATTTAACCTTAATTACCTCCCTAAAGGCCCTGTCTCCAAACACAGTCACACTGGGGATTAGAGTTTCAACATGTGAATTGGGAGCAGGGGGTGGGACGTAATTCTGTCCCTAACACCTATTGTTAGATGTTTAATTTGTCTGAAAGTGTTTGTTGTTATTATAAGTAGTACTGTGGTGAACATCTTCAGTCAAAAATATTTTTGAACATCTTTAATTATTTTCTTGGGTTAAATTCATAGAAGTAGAATTGTTGGCATGAAGGGCAAGATATTGTCAACAGATGCGGGTTGAGCAGATTGTCCCCAGAACTCCTGCTGCATCATATTAACTCTCCCCTTAAAGAGCACTTCCTTGTACACGCTACTTATGAGGCTCTCTCGCACAGTGGCCCTGTCAGTTGGCAACAATATGTATGATCATGACTCTCACTTAGCAGATGAGGAAACTGAGGCTCAGAGAAATGAAGCAAATGCCCAGGGCCAGGTAGCCCTTGTGGGACCTGAATGCTGATGGTGACTGTGGCGGCTGCCAGCTGGTTGGGCTGGGTAAAGTCCTCCTCTGTGCTTGGCCACTAATTTAATCAAAGCCTCAGGACATGTGGGTCCATTTCCCTCCAAGCACCCGAGTCTGTGGCCGTGTTGCCCAGGTCAGCAGCCGCCAGCCACAGGGGGCTTCTGAGCCCATGGATTGTGGCCAGAGCAAACTGACATATGCTGTGTCAAGTGAACCCCAGATCTTGGAGATTAGAATGAAAACAGAATGTAAAATATCTCAATAATAATTATTTTGATATTACTACATGTTGACATGATAACATATTAGATGAATTGGTTTAACAAAATATTATTAAGGTTATTTTCACCTATTCCTTTGTATGGTTTTAAAAATGTAACTACTAGAAAATTTAAAATTACACAGTCGGCTCCCATCTGTGTCTTGCATTCTCTTCTTATCAGAAAGCTCTGTCCTAGGCTGTGTACCCGACGTTCGCATCAGGACCTTGCATCTGAGGGGACCCAGGGGGACTGGGCCTAGGCTTGCCTTGGCCTTGCTTGTTGAGTGATTGGAGATGCGTCTCTCGCTGCTCTGGGCCTCTTTCCAAAACTGGAGACTGAACGGTTTGAGTCAGATGAGGGTTTAGTTTCATTTATCTTGTTTTGTTTCTAGGGCAAAGTATTCACCATTTTTGTATTTCTTACTACCTTTAGATTTTAGATTGAGACTTTTCTAGAAACATCAGAAGATTTAGCAATCCCAAAAGAGCATGGCAACAAAGGGTGAGAGCTGAGTCAAGGTTGCTCCCTGTAGGTGGGGGCTGGGCCCTCCATTTGCCAAAGTCCCCACTACTCCCTAGTGTCTGCTAGACCTGCTTTATTCATTGACATTTCCTGCCAGGCCCTGAAGGCTTCTTAACTTGCTGCTCCTGGACTTACTGTTTTCTTCTGATCTTTTGCGCTACCATTCCACCATGCCACACTTTCAGTACATACGTTTCTCATCTGAGAATGTCTCTTGCTGGTTTGAGTCCTTTTCTTGTCCCGGAGGCGAGGTTTAGAGGGACAGGGGTTCTAAAAGTAGAGCTGGAAACATGAATTGAGACCAGAAATGGCTCACGGAAGCCTTGCCTTTGTTGTGGTCTTGGGTGATTGGATCCGGGTGTGGGGAAGGCAGTGGGGCATGGGGAAGTGGCACCTGCCCCTACTTGTAGGACAGGAGGCTGACAGCTCACAGAGGGCTTGCACGGCAGAATGGTTTGCAGCTGTCGGTGGCATCGCCTACCTCCTTGAGTTCCATGGGCCTGGGATTGGACAGTGCCATTGGGACCAGGAAAAAGGAGAGAAGAAAGGGGAGCTGTGTACATTATGAGTAAAAGAAAAGCTAGCCAGTCGGAGGCAAACGACATTGTCTGCGTTTGTCATAGGCTTTATAGGACGCCGCCCAGACGCCTCGGGGAAGGCTGGCGTGACCTATGGCAACTGGGCAACATCAGGGGCAAACACCTGCCTCAGACAGCCCTGGGATTCTGTTTCTTTCTCCAGCTGTGCCTGGACATTATGCAGCTGCCAAAGGAAGTCAGGGTTCAAATGAGGCAGGTTTTGCCCACAGTTGCTCATGGGGGCCCCAGCAGGGTCAGCTGGGGTGAAAACTCAGAGCAGAGGCAGGGTCAGGGTCAATGACACAGATGCATCATTTTTCCCGTAGGTAGGTCATGGACAGGTGGTCCCTTCATTGGAAGGGAGGGAGCATGCTTCCTCTGCTCTCCAATTCAGGAGTGATCAGTCCCACAGAAAGTTTTAAAGAATGCCTTTCTCAAATCACCAGTGTTTGCTGCACCTGCTCTGTGCAAGGCACACTGCCAAGTGCCCTGAAAGCTACCACAGCCTGCAAGCATGGGAACACTTGGAGCAGGCAGTGACCATATGGAAACCGCATTCCCCATGGATCTCTCCTCTGCTACCCAGAGTCCAGTGTCCACCTCCCACTTAGTCTCCTTTTCCACCTTCTGCTGTAGGAGACTGTGGTGTAGAGTCAAGAACAGGATGCGAGTCAGAACAGAATAGCGCTACTGCTGACTGACTCTTCAAACCCCAGTGTGGCTGCTTTCTCTATGTGTGACCATGAACTAATTCCTGAACCTATCTGAGACTCCAGCAGCTCAACAGTGGTGTCTCAGAGCAGGCTCTTTCTAGGTTTCCACTATGCCATCCTCAGTGGTTGGGGGCTCCAGCCCATGCTGGTGGCCTCATGGTCATAGTACAGCTGCCACAACTCCAGCCTTCATGTCTACATTCAAGGTTGGAAAAAAAAGGGAAAGGGACCATAGCAGATCTTTCTCATTCTTATCTCTTTCATCAAGAAAGCAAAAGCTTTTCAGTAATGTCCAGCAGACTCCACTTCATATGCCACTGGCCAGAATGACCATGCCTAGCTGCAGAGGAGTCTCTGTGTCTTTACAGGCAGGTGGTAAGGCAGAGCGGGTGTATGATGATGCTTGGATTGGATTGGTAAGGGTGTACCCACTCTTCATATTTCCAGTGTCACTCTTTCATCTTTTCCCCATTGTTCTCTCTCTCTTCTTCCCTTCTGGAAAAAGGGTTTGGGGTATGGTGGGGTTAGCCACCTGCTTTTAGTAAATTTTCATCCCTGTAGCCCTGCTTCCAAGACCCAGCTTCTTTGATGTCCCATAGACAATGAATAGAGTACTGGCAAGTTCAAGATTAAGGTGGAATGCCAAGACTCTGTGGTTTTGGAAGATCCCATGGCACTGCCCCTCCCAGGCAGACAGGGGACCCTCCCAGAGCCTGAGCTGCCAGGTAAAACCAGTATCACACTGAAAAGGGTGTGTGTGTGTGTGTGTGTGTATGTGTGTGTGTGTCTCATACCATGGGGCTTGGAGCTTTCCCAGAGTCGCTCAAGAACTGAGTCCTTGTCTTTGTTAGGTTTGGGGTGATCCACTCGGTGTTCACCAACCTGCTTCTGTGGGCCAATGGAGTCCTGAATGAGTCAAAACATCAGCTTAATGAGCACAAGGAACGACTCATCACTCTGGGCTTTGGGAACATAACGACAGGTGAGTGGCGAGGAAGGTGAGTGGCCCTTCCACCATGTCGGAACACCACGGAGACCTGCAGAGACCCGGATGTTCACAGACGGGGGCGCAGGGTCCGAAGCACTGCAGGGACACTCAACTCGGCATGGGCCAGACCATCCCGGTTGTTGAAACTCTTACAAACCCCCTCTTAGTCTCTCCTCCTGCCTCATAAGTCGTGTGTGCTGAGCATAATTGCGGGTTTCCTCCACGTTTCAGGGACGTGTACCCAGGGGCTGTCATTTCGATGGCCATCCTCATGGTCCAGTTTGCTGCAGAAATACATGTCTTTGTTTTCAATGTTGAAAGATTGATGGTCATTTCTGTTTGTGTTTTTGATTAAATCTCTATTGCCCATTCTATTAAAAAATTCACAGAAGTCTGATGGCAAGTTGTGGCCAATTGGTTGTGACTCATTTGAAGTTTTTATTGAACTGTACGTGGCTTGTGAGTTTGGACCATCTTATTTCCCCCGTTCCTATTTGAGAGCCTGTAGCACTCATCTTTATATATGTTTTTCCAAACTTCTTTGGCATTTATGATATACTGCTTCTATATTGGAACATTCAGTTCGAGGGGAGTGTGCGGTAGAGGAAAGTGCAACATGCTGGGAAGTGGGTGTCCCAAGTTTGTTCCTGTCACATACTAGCTGTGTGCCCTTTGGAAGCCGTTCAACCTCTCTGAGCCTCCCTTTTCTCATTTGTGAGTCGAGGGGACCTGAGCCTTGTACTTGCAAAGGTCTTTTCCACCTTTAATGTGCTATAGTCTATGCTCGCTGTGTGACCCTGGGCCGTCCTGTAGAGCAGCTTCGAACCCGTTTCCTCATCAGTGGGGTGGAGACAATGAAATCAGGGGCACGTGCTGTATTTCCTCACCATCCCCAGCTAGCAGCCCATACTTGGGAAGATCTTTCTCACTCTTTGGGCCTCATCTCCTCCTCGGTCTCGGTATCAGTAACAGCAATGACAACAATGAGAAAAGCAAGCTTTTATTAAGCATTTGCTGAGTGCCCGACACTGTCCTCGGAAGCTTCCATGGGCTCCTTTAACGCTTGCCCCCGTATTCCGAGGTAGGCAATATTAACCTCATTATGTGGATGAAACCATCAATCCACAGAGAAGTTAAGTAACTAGCCCAAGGTCACACAGCGACCATGTGGTTGTGCCAGGATTTGAATCCCAGTAATCTGGCTCCAAGGCCTTCTGTGAAAGGTAAGATTAGATTAATTCACTACAAAAGGACTCCATCAGCTCTAATGTTCTGTTAATCCGCACTTTTCTCCTGATGTCTCCTACACAATACTGTATTGAGTTACAGGGGGTGGGGAAATTCCTTAAAAATTGCAAATTGCATAGTGTTCTGCCAAAGTGAGGGTCTTTAATGTTACTGTAAAGCTTTCCCATCTGATTTATTAATATATATGTATCATAAGTTAAAACAATGACCAAGTATAAAGAAAAAATCCACAATTATACCTACCCAGAAATACAGTAAATCCGTTAACATTTGTCTATTTCTTTACTTACAGTTGATTTTATAATGTATATATTCAATCTGTTTTTGATTGCAGACTTCAATAAGAAATAGATTTTACACTGCAACACAAATACACACATACCTGTGTGTATATGTATATATCATGAAATAATACTTAATCTTACTATATCAAAGACAGTCTCAAATTTTTATTGTATTCAATTCCATTCCATTCTAACCTATTTTATTCCATTGCAAATTTATTCTGTTAAAAGAATGTTGGTTGCTACCCTCTAAACTGATTTGATAACCTGGTACTGGGTTGTGAACTGCACTTAAAAAAATACTAGACATGTAATTTGTTCTTATTTTTTTCCATTTTCATTCAACATTAATACTTTCCTATATCATTAAAATATATCTTAATTATAATTTTTTAATGCCTACTTACTATTCCATTGTATGGATGCAGTAAAATTCACTTAATTTCTAAATTATTAGACACTGAGGTGTTTTTCTCTCCTTCCTTGCTCCCTCTCTCTCTCACACACACACACACACAATTTTACCTAACTTTTTTTTTTTTTTTTTTGAGACAGAGTCTTACTCTGTTGCCTGGGCTAGAGTGCCGTGGCGTCAGCCTAGCTCACAGCAACCTCAAACTCCTGGGCTGAAGCGATCCTCCTGCCTCAGCCTCCCGAGTAGCTGGGACTATAGGCGCCACCATGCCTGGCTAATTTTTTTCATTTTTTTGGTAGAGACAGGGTCTCACTCTTGCTCACGCTGGTCTCGAACTCCTGAGCTCAAGTGATCCCCCTACCTCGGCCTCCCAGAGTGCTAGGATTATAGTCGTGAGCCACCACGCCCAGCCCCCCACAAAGTATCTTAAAAATAAGTTTAAAAATCACAGATATAAATCATATTCATAGAGAAAATTTAGAAAATACAAGGAAGGAAGCAAAACCTACAATAGAAGAAAATAAAAATCATCTGTCAGTTTTCTGCTCAGAGATAACCATTGTTAATGTTTAAGTTTATGTCCTTCCAGATTTTTTTCTATGTCTGTCTATACATTAATATATCTATTGTCTACATATCTCTTTTTTAATAAAAATGGAGTCATAGTCTTTATCCTCTTTGGCAATCTGCCAAATAAATATGATTTATGTGATGAATGCCCTTTTGGGGATATTCATGCCTATCAATTTAGCCATGACACTAACTAAACATGGTAATAAGCCATGAAATAAAGCTAGTAATCTGGTGGGAAGACCCACACACAAATCCACAGTGGAAACATTTCTCTGTGCTTTTCTGTTTCCCCCACTGCATGTGCTAACCACCCTCCTGTGATCTCCTGCCCCCCAGCCTTAGATGACCACACTCCACAGTGCAACTGCAGCCCCCCGCCTCTCTGCATGGCCATCTCCCATGGGATCTACTACCTGTACCCCTTCAACATAGAGTATCAGATCCTGGCCTCCACGATGCTCTACGTCTTGTGGAAAAACATCGGGCGCAAGGTTGACGACCATCAGCACCAGAAAATGCAGTTCAAGTCCAGCGGGGTAGTGGTGGGCGCAGCCCTGGGCCTGACTGCGCTGGCTGCCACCATCGGGGTGGTCGTGGTATACCTGATTCGGATCGGGCGCTCCAAAACCAAGAGCGAATCAGCACTCATCATGTTCTACGTGTATGCCGTCATCCTGCTGATGCTCATGGGGGCGGCAGGGCTGGTTGGAATCCGGATTTACAGGATGGACGAGAAATCACTAGATGAGTCCAAAAACCCGGCCCGCAAACTGGACTCTGACCTCTTGGTGGGCACTGCCTCGGGCTCCTGGCTCATCTCCTGGGGCTCGATCTTGGCCATCCTCTGTGCTGAGGACCACCCCCCCTACACCTGGTACAACCTACCCTACTCCATCCTGGTGATTGTGGAGAAATACATCCAGAACCTCTTCATCATTGAGTCTATCCACCAAGAGCCCGAGAAGCTCTCCGAGGACATCCAGACTCTTCGGGTGGTCACAGTCTGCAATGGCAGTACCATGGCCCTCGCTTCTTCCTGCCTGCAGGCTGGAGGTGTGGCCGGAGACGTGCCTCCCCAGGGCACTGACACGCCACGCGCTGCCAATGGGAATACGTGTCTGAGAGGAGGCTCTGGAAAGGAAGAAGTGGAGAGTGGCTCGGGAGGGGCCCCTCACCCAGCCTGCTGTCCCCGCTTCTTGCAGGGCAATGCCAAAAGAAGAGTCTTGAGGAATATTGCAGCCTTTTTGTTCCTCTGCAATATCTCGGTAATCTGCATCAAGTTATTGGTATTATTTTCAAATTAATTAATCTATTTTCCTTGCCCTTTTCAAATAAGGAATGGAGGCAGCTTGTGATAAAAATACTTTAAGTATCAGGTTAGAAAATGAGCCTGGAAAGTAGACCTACATTCTACAAATTCACCTACGAGGCCCTGCTGTGTCCTGGGGCTGGGCTGGGCACCCAATATTAAAGGTAAGAAGACTCAGTGTCTTTCCTCAAAAAGGTCACAGTATAGTGGATGAGGGGGTCAAGGAGATTGTAGGATGCATGCTGAGACAGGGTATGTGCCCGGTGTCATAGAAGCAGGGATCCAGAGGGACTTCAGTGGTAGGGAGTACCTGAGGTGAGGCTCAGTATAAATCAGGAGTCCTTTAGGCTGTAATAGAAAATTTGGTCAGCAGTGTCTTCAGTCTTAATGACATTTAATGATCTCACAAGAATTCCAGAGGCTGGCTGCTTGGTGGTGGCCTGGCAGCTACACCATGTCATCAGGTACCCAAGCACTGTTCATCCTTCCACTTGGTCATGCTTGGTGTGGTGCTTGTTACCACATGGTCACAAGATGGCTGCATCAGCACCAGGCATCATGTCCGGGTTTGAGACAGGAAGGAGAGGGGCACCCCTAGCTGCAAGGGAGGCTGGGGATGTGGATGGTTTGGTTTCCAGCCTCTATGGTGGAAGGTAGTAAGGGAGAAGATGTATACTCAGTCACTCACCCAATATTGTCTGCATCAGCAAGGAATGACTGGAAGTTCACCAGGTGGTCAAGGCAGGGAGAAGCATTTTGGGCAGAGGGAACACCATGTGTGACCATGGCATATTTTGGAGTGCCACGTAGTTTAGCATGAATTCCACACGTGTTGAGCAGAACACCAGAGTGGCAAGAGGAGAGAGTGCAGGTTAGAAGGGCCCTGGCTTAAGCAGGCTTCAGAGCCTGGCTGGAGTCTGTTCTTTGTGTTGAGGGCAAGAGAGGACCCTCTCAGATCTGTGTTTTGGAACGACACCCCTGGAAGCAGTGTGCAGGAAGGATGGAGAGAGCGCCAGAAGCAGGATTCTGGAACAGAGGCCCAGGTGGGAAAGGATGGAGCTTGAGCAGGGGCAGTGCTGAGGGTATGGAGAGCAGAAAAAGGAACAAAGAGCATCGTGTGCTGTTGGGAATTTTCTGGAGTCACACAGAGGAAGGACGGCAGGGCGTGTTGAAAAGGGACAAACAGACTTTGGCACCACACAGGCCTCTGCAGGGACCGTGGCTGGTGGGAAATGCCCCATCCACGGAGGTGCCTACCCGTCATTCAGGGTGAAGTCTGCTCTGCCACTGCCTCCATGTGACCAGGTGTCCTCCTGTTACCCCGTTAGCTCGGAGGGTTTTGAGCTTCCTCCCCCTAATTTCAGTTGGCACATGCCCAGGGGCTGCAACTTTGGATATTTCCCTAAAGCCACAAAATTAGGAGGGTCCCTCTGAAGCCAGAAGAGCCATGTGTCCCACAAGCAAATCTGATTCATTTCCTCCTTTTTTCTCCTTTTCCCTCCCTCCTTCCATTCCTTAAAATGCACCCACTGAGTACCTATGGGGGGTCAGGCCTAGCTGTGAGTGACGAGGAGGGTGCAGCAGTGACCAAGGTCTCTGGTCTGCCTCCTATGTCCCCTAAAAATCAGGCAATAGAATGAAACCAACCACGTGTCATGCCACGAAGTGGAGGAGTGTGTGGGAGACAGTGCTGGGGCCGATGGACCCACTCAGAGGGAAGGGCTCTCTGAATGGCGGTGTCAGGCAGGGAGGGGCTGGCCACGCGTGCCCTGGGCAGAGAAAGTGGGAGTGAGCTGGTCTGGTCTGAGGAAGAGGAAGAGGAAGAAGGGCTGTGTGGCTGGGGTGAGTGGTGGGAAAGAAAGAGGGGTGGTCAGAAATCTGCTAACAGAGGGCTTTATAATCCCACAAGGGACAGTGGATTGTATTTGAAATGTTCTGGGAAAACTCTGGGGTTTAATCAGGGAAGCGACGTGATCTGGTGTCCATAAGAGGCTAGGCTGGCAGCTGCATAAGGAATATCCTATGGGACAGGTGTGGGCAGGGAGACCAGGTGGGAGGCCACCGCGATGGCCTGGGTCAGAGGGGCCACCTGGACAGGGGGAGATGGAGAGACGGGAGGGGCTGAAGCTATTGCTGTGGAGGCGCATGGTCGGGGTGGAGGAGGGACTGGTGGCAGGGACAATGTTCCTGACAGTGAGAGGGAAACAGGCCTAACACCTGGCACCTTGATCAAGTGCCTGGGAGGAGGCTGTTGCTGCTCAGATGGGGAAATGGGGAAGGTGGGCTGAGTTTGAGATGTGCTTTAGACGCGCAAGTTGCCAGTGGAAAACAGGAGCTTGGAATTCTTGAAGCTAGTCCATCCTGGGGATTCAGATTGGGAAGTCACAGGCCTGTAGCTGGTATTTACCATGAGGGACTTGGTGAGAGCTCCGGGGTCCTGTATGTAGAGAAGAGAAGGGGACCCAGGGATGAGCCCTGGTGCCAGCCAGCCTTAAGAGGCTGAGCAAGGGATGAGAGCAAAGGAGACAGGGAAGAGCTGATGGAAGTGGCAGAGGACAGCCCCTGAGAGTCACGGCAGCTGTTGAGCACAGTGGAGTAGAGATGTAGCCGTCCCGGGACTCGAGGAGTATCTGTTTCAGGCCTCCCGTGGATACGGAAATGCACAGGTGCTCAAGTCCTTTATATAAAATAGGGTAGTATTTGCATATAACTACACATATCCTCCCACATGCTTGGAACCATCTCTAGGTCACTTATGATACCTAACACAGTAACTGCTGTGTAAACAGTTGTTACACTGTACTGTCTAGGAAATAATGACAAGAAACAATAGTCTGTACATGTTCAGTAGAGACACAACCATCCACTTTATTTTTTGAATATCTTTGATCCATGGTTGATTGAATCCAAAGATGCCCCCAGATGCAGAGGACTGGCTATATATACTCGGGAGTGTTCTGTATGGAGATGTTAATGAAGGCCATGCGTATCAGTTAGCTATTGCTGTGTAAGAACTTACCGCAAAACTTAGCAACTTAAAACAACATACATTTATTATTTCATAGTTTCTCTGAGTCACAGATCCACATACAGTTTAACTGAGTGTCTCTGCTCAGGGTCGTTCCCTGGCTGCAGACTGTGGAGAGTTACTTACGCTCCCAGCAAAAGTTCGGGTCCCTCAGACAGGGATCGTCGCAAAGGATTAAAAAATAGTAGGAAACAGAAATAAAAATAATACACAGAGCCAAATATATAGTTTATAAAGTAAAGATTTATGAAGCTAGATAAAGCAGGGTGCCAGGAAGGTTACATCTCTTCCCGTGGAAATGCAACCCAGACTGAGGTTTTACACAGATACTTATAGCACAGATACAGGTTTTCAGTTGCCAAGGGTAACAGGATTTACATAATAACAAGTAGCTTGGTTTAGGGTCAAAGTCTTCTAAAAGGCTACTACAGATCCTTCAACTAACTCTATCTAGGTGAACAAAGAGTTATAAAATCTTCTTAGGGCAAACTTCTAAGTTTTATGATAAGGCTATTACTTTAGCAAAAACAGAGACATCGTGGCTCTGGTTATTGTGTATTAGAACATAGATTTCAGAAGTCAACATGAGCTGCCTCTTATGCTATTTACTTTAACCGCATGGTTCCGTCTGGGCCAGCTCGGGCAGCATGTCTTATGATCAGCTCTCATCTCCCGGTGTCCTGTCTTTCTTGATCAGCTCTGGCATCCTGGGGCTCTAGGCAAGACCTGCTTTGTCTTTAAAACAGGTGAGAGCCACAGGCCCGGATTGCAGGGTCGCCTTGGAAAGCAGCTGCTACTGACCATTGAGACGCCCTCCTGAGGCGAGGCAGCTTTTGACATGCGAACTAGTATGTTTACATTTTCCTTTAGGGCAAAGCCTTGCAAGACTCCTGAAATCATTTCTGTCTCTAAAAATATATGGGGCATTTCTATAAATCAATATTTCTTAGGCTCAACAGCAGACTGTCGGCTGGGGTTGCAGGCGTTCCAAGGCTTGACTTTGAAAGAAGGGGATCTGTTTCCAAACTCACTCCCATGGTTGTGGGCAGGATTCAGCTGAGGGTTGTTGGACTGAGGGTCTGAGTTCCTGTGGACTGTTGGCTGAGACCTCCCTCAGCTCTCTGCTCTGTGGTCTCTCTGTAGGGCGATTTGTCACATGGCAGTTGGCCTCTTCTCTTGTGAGAGAGGATGAGCAGGATGGACACCAGATCCTTTTGTACCTAATCACAGAAGAGACTCCCCATGACTTTTGCCATATCTTGTGTGTTTGAAGCAAATCACTAGGTTCAGCCCAACTCAAGGGGAGGGGACTCCGCAAGGGAGTGACTCGAGGAGCTGGGGACCCTGGAGGGACATCCTAGTGGCTGTCGGCCGTGGTGTGGCAGTGGAGAAAGCTGCAGAAGCCGCAGCCTGAGGGAGAAGTGGGCCCAGGACCAGTCCCCGAGGAGCCTGACAACTTATGGGGTGGCAGAAGGGGAGGGATCTGGGACAGAGAAGAGGCTGAGAAGGGACCAGTGTGCAAGTCCCAGGAGCAACACAACAAGTATAATAATAGGTTATTGCTTTAAGTTTTACAGACTCAGTTTTCATTCTAGCCCTCTCCCACAGGTACTAGTATTCCATCTTACAGATGAGAAAACTAAGGCTCAGTGAGGGTGGCAGGGATGGAGAGAATTCAATGGGTTCAAAAAGCATTCATTCAGGACAGATTGCAAGGAGGGGTGGGTGAGGAAGAGAGAAGGTCCATGGCAGGCTCACGGATTTGATGGTTTCTATACAGATGAGAAATGCTGTGCAGAGTCTCCTTGTCACTTGGACAGGTGTGACTCAGTTTCTATGAGTCCAGGTCAGTGGTGCCTGGGATTTGAGTGGGGCCTCCTAGATGGCTTGGAAGCTGCTCACCGTGATAGGCCATTTTCTCTTCTCTTACAGCTTTGGATACCTCCCGCCTTTGGCTGCCGCCCCGAGTATGACAATGGATTGGAGGAAATTGTCTTTGGCTTTGAACCTTGGATAATTGTGGTCAACCTGGCCATGCCCTTTTCTATTTTCTACCGAATGCATGCAGCTGCCTCCCTCTTTGAGGTCTATTGTAAGATATAATCTGGGTCCACAAGAGACTGAGGAATGAGTGAACGAGAGAGTTCACTGGAGCCACCCGGGAAAGGCCAGGTTGGGCAAATATTGCTCGACAAATATGAGAAGGGCTGCACTTTGTCTGCAGAGATTGTGTCTCCTGTGGGCTGGAGTTGCCATCGCCCTTGATAAATGTAAGCATGTTAGATCTGAGTCCAGGAGGTGAAAGCTGCCCTTGGTTAGTTCATTCTAATCAAACCCAGATGATTTTATCGTGTTGTAAATGAGCCGCTCTGTTTTAGAAGAGTGTGATTCTAGGTGTGTAAAAAGATTTATACAGTTTGTTTTGCATAAAAATCATTTTCTGTTTGTATTGTGTGAGTCTATACGTTTCCCTGACCATTGGCATAGTAATCACTCTTAAATTTTACCCTTCTCAGAGCTGGTGACTGGGTATAATCACAGTTAGCTTATATTATAGTTTCTGATAGGCTCAATTTCTGAACAGTTACTTTTCTCATATGGATGAAAATTTATATATAGATCAATATGAAGACATATTTCTCACCTGAAATTTTGGCATGTTTTTATTTGTGATCATTTTGAAGTATTTTTAGAAATAAATTTTATTGTTCACTCTCCCACTATAAATACATACACATTTATTATAGAACCTTGGATATTTCAGAAAAGTAGAGAAAAAAAAATCACCTGTGATGCCATTGTTAAATTAATGATTACTTTTTAAGACCTTGGTATATTTCTTTTGACTGTGTTGATGCATAGGGTTCTTTTTATTGTCATTACTGTACCTGCTGGCGATGATGCAGCACATGCAATTTTGTATCCAGCTTTTTACCCACTTAACAATATGGCATAAACGTTTCCCCTATATTGTTATAAACTCTTTATAAACATCATTTGAATGCTGTATTATAGTCTATCAAGTGAATGTACCATAATTAGTTTCCTATTTTTGGTTTTAGAGTGTTTATAACTTTTTGCTTTTATAAGTGACTCTACAAAAATCAACTATATTTGTAAAGCATTTCTTATATTTAGCATTGCTTCTTTAAGAATTAAAATTAGGAATCCTAGTCCAAAGGTTATAAACATTTTAAATATTTTAAAGGTGCCTAAGGAATATTGATATTTGGGAGGCCTTTGTATATGTTTTTCCATACCTATTTTAAAATCATAATAAAATCAGTTTACTTACTGTAAATACTAATGTGAATATCTTTTCATATCAACAGCACAGGCAATGGGATATTAGGAAACCAAGTTATTTTTACATGACTAAAATGCTTTATGTTTATTTTAGAAAAAATGCAAAAAAGGGCGATGTACTAGAAACAAAGGAAAACATCACCTATAATACCTTCCACCTAGAGCAGCAGTCCCCAACCTTTTTGGCACCAGGGACTGGTTTCACAGAAGACAATTTTTCCACAGACAGGGCCAGGGATGGTTTTGGGGTGATTCAGGCTCATTACATGCATTGTGCAGTCAAACCTCTCTGCTAGTGATAATCTGTATTTGCAACTGCTCCCCAATGCTACCATCACCGCCTCAGCTCCATCTCGGATCATCAGGCATCAGATTCTCATAAGGAGCCACAACCTAGATCCCTCGCATGCACAGTTTACAGCAGGGTTTGTGCACTTACCAGAATCTAATGCCACTGCTGATCTGACAGGAGGCGGAGCTTATTCGGTGATGCAAATAATGGGGTGTGGCTGTAAATACAGATAAAGCTTCACTCACCTCCTGCTGTGTGGCCCAGTTCCTATCAGGCCACAGACTGATACCAGTCCATGGTCCAGGTGTTGGGGACTGCAGGTCTAGAGCATCTGTTCTCAGTCTGGGGGTCTTGTTTCTCTAGGAAACGTTTGGCAATGTCTGCAGACATTTTTGATTGTTACCACTGGGGGGTGATCCTGGCATCTGGTGGGCAGAGACCAGGGACGCTGCTGAGCACCCTGCCACGTGCAGGACAGCCCCCACCCTGAAGAATCGTCTGGCCCAGAATGTCAGTGGTGATGAGGTTGAGAAACTGACCTAGAATTGATTTTTGGTGCTTAGGTACATATTAGTACACACACACAAACACACACAAATGGGATTATTTTTATATATATTGAATTTGTATGTAACTTGCTTTTTTTCTCTTAATACACCAGAGTTTGCTTCTTACCTATTTTTGGGTTCCCGTGGCCTTGATTAGTTAGGAATCATCTGGAGAACTGGTTAAGATTCCTGCCCTCCAGCAGGAAGTTCATGTTCAGTCTGTCTGAGTGGGACCCAGAAATTTGCATTTTATAAGCATGTCAGGCGATGCCGAGTCCCTTTGAGAAGCAGCTCCTTGGGAGTCCATGGTCCTCAAGTTAAGACTCCTGAACAATGTTCCTTGACATTGTGTGTTTGTTTGCAGTATGATTTTGGGTGTCTTTAAAGTACATTCCATGGAGAGATATAACATTCCTTGTTTGGTCAAACCGTGATGTTGGACATTTAGGGACATTTAGGTGGCGTCTTCTTTTTGGTGAGATTATAAACAACACCATGGTGAGCATCTTAATTACTGAGTCTTTGAGCTCATTGACAAATTGCCCTCTGGAGTGATTTATGTTGACTTAGCAACAACTGAGCGGGAATGCTGGTTTCTCCATTTTCATCGGCATTAGTTTTACCCTTTGTTCTAAGCACATCAGTATAGCCCTGGGGGATCCACCTGTGGGCTTTGGGCTCTGTCAAGGAGATGAAGGGAACCATAGTAACGCTGGGCAATTGATCTAGGCTGTGGTGGTGTTAGGGTGGACAAAGGGCACTGTCAGAGCTTGGAAAAGCCAGCAAGTCTGGTTGGACTCAGAGCTTTCAAGGAGTGACCTTAAGATGAAGTGTCTCAGCCCAACAGGCAGAGCCCCGCACCCTCACAGGGGTCAGGTAGCTTTCACCCACAGGTTAATGAGCATCCTGACTCAGTTGGCATAGGTAGCAAGGAAAATTTATGATCTTAATACCAAGGTAATTCACAGAAGAGTAGCCAGAGCATACATTAAATGGGTGTCAAGATCTTGGGGCTCTAATAAGGGAAATAGAAATTAAAATAGTAATGAGTTACCACTTCCCATTTATCAGATAGGCAAGGGTTGGCAAGATGTAGAAGAAGTGGACTCCCAAATACTGCTGGTGGGAAGGCAAATTGGTAAAACCAGACTGGAGAACAGTTGGCAGTATCCACTAGGGCTGGGGTGCACTTTCCTTAAGACCTGGGAATTCCATTCCTTGGTGTGTGCTCCGGAGACAATCTCACATATGTTCACTGTGTTCAGGAATGTTCACTGCAGCATTGCTTGTCACTCATTGGGAAAAATGGAAACAACCCTAAATGTCTGTCAATTAGGAGTACATATAGATGGGCTATGGACTATTCCGACAATGGAATATTTCCCAGGAGTGAAAAGTGAATGGACCAGAACTTATGTATCAACATGATAGTTCCCAAAACAACATTGAATTGAAGAATTAAGTAGCACAGGGGTATAATTGATATGATGATATTAACATGTCTAGCAGCAGGAGAAATAGCCCTTGATGTTATTTGGGGGTACAGCCATGTGTAGTAAGATTATAAACACATGTGAAGAAAAACGAACGCCAAGCCCAGTGTGGTGGGAAGGGGCGGGGCTTGTAGACCGACGTCTGAGTGCACGCTGTGTCTGTGATGTTTCTTAAGCAAAGAGACTGGTGCAGAGGTATTCATGATATCTTCCTCTGCACTTTCTAAAAAATATACACGAACCATTTCGTAATAAAAACATTTGAAAGAAAGAAAAAAGAAAGCCAGTGTAAGGAAGACGAACTTTGGCAAAGCCACCAGAGAAGGTAAGTTTCCAAAATTCACCCATCATTGTTGAGAGGTGAGTGTCAAAGCCTTTGGTGTTCTGGTCCTTGGCAGGTAGACCACTGGGGTGGGGTGGTTCAATGGTAAGAGCCGTTAAGATCACCTGATTTGCTCCCCCATGGGTGACCCTGTGTTCATTAGGAAGCCTGACACTGATTTGCTTTCCCATGTAGCTCTTCACTGTGGGGACCATGCCCTGGACACATACATTCTGAGGACAATCTCTTACTGTGATGGACTGAATGTTTGTGTCCCTCCCAAAGGCATATATTCAAGCCCTAATCCCAGTGTGATGGTATTTGGAGGTGGGGCCTTTGGGAGATAGTTAGATCAAGACAATGGGGCCCTCATGGACAGGACTGGTGCTCCTGTAAGAAGGGGCCAGGGAACTTGCACGCTGCCTTTCCACCATGTGAGGATACAGTGAGAAGTTAGAAGTCTGCAACCCAAAAGTGGGCCCTTACCAGAACCTGACCATACTGGCACCCCAATCTTGGCTTCCCAGCCTCCAGAACTGTGAGAAATAAATATCTGTTGCTGACACCCAGCTTGTGGTGTTCTGTTGTAGCAGTCTGAGCTACACAACATTCACTTACCCGCTGAAACCTTACACAGGAGGAGCCTGTGGATTTGCTAGATTGAGCTCATGCCTGAGCCTGGGACACTGGGATTTGAACTCGTGTGTTTTGGGAGCCATGGCTCTTGGTGAGGCAGAGTGGAAGGGCGCGTGCCATGGCACCGGATGTCTAGGGTGACAACGGGCTCCCGTGGCACCTGGGTGTGCATTAGAAAAAGCACTCCTTCCACCAGGCATTCTCCAAACTGTTGAACCCACCCTACCAGCATTCCCCAGCTGCCCCTGCCTGGGGGCAAATTAGACCCCTTGGTCTCCCCATCACCACCATCAGTTGTGAAATCCAGTGGGAGTGATATTGGCTACCGCCCTCCACGCAGTTGCACGACCCTCGCAGCTAACAAGGCGGTTCAGGACCCATCTCTGTCTAAGTCTGTCTGTGAGATCCCAGCTCAGCGTCGACCTGGTTAGGTAAGCATTGCTGCTTTGTCTGAAGGGAGGAGGGGACCTTTTGATCACATCTACACAGGGAGGGTATTGTAGCATTTGGACAATTATGCCAAAATGCCATTTTTAAAAATGCCATTGCCTTTTTCTCTCTGTTAGCCATATCATCTTAAAAAGAAAGTCAACTCAGTAAAAATATCCCTCAAACCATTGTCCTGGGGTACGTGTACAGAACAATCAAGTCGGCTGACAGAATAGCCTGCTTTTCACCCAATTGTAAAATGCTCGGCTTTGCTTAAACCGCGAAGGAAAGCTGCGAGGCACGTCTGGTTCTCCGCCAGCAGGGGGCGCCGGCCTCACCTGCGCGTCAAGGGCAAACCTGAGCCGGCACCTGGTAAGTGGGCAGGAGCCGCAAGGGTAGCAAATGGAGGGGCGGTGAGGGCTGGGGAGGACTCTGAGGTCTCCTAGGGAAGCTAAGAACTTGCCACACTTTCGGCAAGAATGTTCTCTACACCTGACCGCAGCAGTCCCTACTCCCTCTGGGACATTCTGGTCCCTAGCAAGTGGCTCCGGAGGAACATGGGGGTTTCCAGGTGTTCCTATGGTAGAAGAGTCCCCAGCATACGGGGCTTGGGGGTGGCATTGAGTCTGGGGGTGTTGGGGCAGCTTCCCCGGAGGGCACCTTTGTTGAGTGTGATGGGGGCTTGAATGAGACATTAGCTCCTCCTCAGAGCAGACCCTCGGGGGACCATGGGGAGGGACAGGAGAAGTATGGCTGCACTGTTTTAACCTGCTAAAGGGAGGCTAGTTCTGGTAGTATGTTTCAGCACTGGTAATGCTGGTACCAATAACACACCAGTCACCATAACAATGATAGTAATGCTAACTGGTGAGAAAAAGCAAATCAAACCAAGTCACCCGCTAAAAGCCCTATCAATGGCTTCCCATCGCTGTTAGTAGAAAGTACAAACTCCACCTTAGGGATCGTCTTCACCTTCCTCTGCAGCGCTCCGCCCGCTCCCCAGCACCCTCCCCTGCACTCCTGCAGCCGCGGGGCCCCTGGGGCCCCTGTACGCGCTGCTCTCTGGGGCGCCCTCATAGCGCCAGGCAGTGGTAGGGGGTGGGGCAGGGCTGGGGACCCTGCAGCCACTCGCATGTCATGCTTCCTTCTGCGGTTTTTGGCGGAGACGCTGCCTGCTTCCAGCGCCTCTGGCCTCCGGCCACCTTCAAGGCACAAGACGGCGCTGTGAGCCCCGCCCGCGGCGCCCGCGAGTCCCCTCCCACCCACGCGCTCAGATGGGCTTGTGAGGACACAGTGGGACCCGCCACTGCTCCACCCACGCATGGATTTTGTTCTCCTCGGACAGGGACAGCCACAGCCAATTTCTTCTCCCTGTTGGAGAATGGAGTTCTAACCGTCTTTCTGATAGCAGCCACCGCTGCCCGCGCACTTCTGGCAGGTGTCCCTGGAACGCCAGTTTTGGGTGGTTGGTCTAAGCCGAGCACCTTTGACGTCGGGGGTTAAGCCCACTCCCCTGCTGCGGAGATCGGTACAGAGGTGGGCGTGTGGGCAGTGCCAGACCAGGCATCAGTTACCTGCGGCTTGCGAGCTAAGAATGGAGCAGACGTTTTTGAAGAGTTGTAAAAGACAGACAGACACACACACACACACACACACACACACACAGAATACTCTGCAGAGACCACACATGGCCTGCCAAGACTAAAATATCTACTTTCTGGCCCTTTACAGAAAACATTTCCTGACCCCTGGTCTTAACACTGCCAGGCAAGGGCCCCTGCTAATGGCCCTGGAAGGATTCTGACCCCGAAATAAGAAGAGGTGAGGAGGAGACGTAGCCTCCTTCCTGCCTTGACTGTGGTTGTAAAAGGAAGTTAAACTTGGAGCTGTGGCAGCCAGTTTGTGACCATGAAGCAACCAGCCCAAGAATGAGAAGCCACCCTTTGAGGGAGGGGACAGGAGACTGGGGCCTCAATGACATTTGGGAGCATCTGTGTGACCCTGGAGCCGCCTTCCTCTGGACTCCTTGTTATCAGAGATGATGAAGTGTTGTCATTGTTTAGGCCGGGGCTGGGCAACCTTTTTCTGTAAAGGTCCAGAGAGAAAATATTTTAGGCCTTGTGGGGCCATAAGATCTCCATTGCCATTGTAGCTTGAAAGCAATCATAGACAACCAGTAAATGAATGGACGTGGCTGTGTTCCAATAAAACTTTATCTATAAAAACAGGTGGTAGGCTGGATTTGGCCTCAGCGGGGTGGGCAGAGTTTGCTAATCCCTTGATGTGTATTGGATTTTGTTGTGACTTGCAGCTGACCTACCCTAACTAGTACTCCCTGAAGTCTGCCGTAGCTCAGCAGCGCCCGTGAGTTCTAACCTGGGGTGGAGGTGAGGCCTGAGAGTGGGCAGGGTCTGCAGCATGGCAGTGGTGAGAGGAGCACATGAAGTCCCAGCCACTGATCTGTCCTTTCTACAGTCCGGGTCCTGCTTTCCTGCCGCTTCTTGGAGTATCTTCTCAGTGCGGGGCTAACCACCGCCACGGGGAAGCATCGCGTTAGCAAGATGCTGTCACCATTTCTGGGTGCCTTTGCTTCCTCTCAACACTACACATAGGCCTTCAGCCACCCCACTTGTCTGGGGAGGGATCACTAAGCAGGGCTAAGTCATATAGAGCAACAGGGCTCGGGGACGGCAGATGTGCGCACAGGGTCACATGGCAGAAGTGTGGTGGGGGAAGTGGTGGAGTGTTTGTTTTCCCTGGCTGGGCATGTTACCCCAAAGTGGAGCCTCTCTGACAACCTAAAGGTAATACAATGACATGATGATCATTCAGACCATTGGCTGTGGATGAACTGCGAGTGAACTGCAGAAATGCACGAGGGCTCTGTCCCCTGAGCTAGAATCTGGCTGCTCCTTGGTCTCTGAGCTGGACCCTGAGGGGAGGCCAGATTCCAGGCAGAGGAAGCTCTGGAAAGGGCTCTGATTCCACTGTGTGCAGGTGTGAATGGGCTTTCCTTGGCAGGTATGGTGCAGGAAGAGGGACGAGGCTTTGAGGCCAGGTCTCTGAGGCAAGTTGCCTTCAGCCCCCAGCACCTTGGTTTCTCCTCTGCAAGACAGTGGCAATAAGGGACTGACCTCAAGGGTCATTGAGAGAAATGAGCTGATGCACACAGCAAGCTTACTATTGTCACGTGTGTGGTTTTGGGTCTCTGCCTCCAGGGATCGATGCTGAGTATAGACCAAATGTTTCTCTGCTCACACTGCTGACGCCTCTCCAAGACAACTCGCAGATCTCAGGTTCTGTGCATGGCCCAGAGCACCTGTGAAAAGGTGGATAATTCCCCTCAAAGGTATCCAGGTCCTAACCCCAGAACCTGTGAATGGGACCGAGGTAAAAGGGACTTTGTGGATGAGATTAGGTCAAAGACCTGGAGATGGGGAGATTACCCCAGATTATCCGTGGGGGCCCAATCTAATCACAAGTGCCCTTTAATGGAGAGGGAGGCAGAGGCCATTTGACTGCAGAAGAGAAGGTGATGTGACCACAAAGGCAGAGACTGGAGTGACATGGCCACAGCCTAGGAATGCTACCAACCACCAGAGAGAGGCGAAGAGTGGGTTTTCCTCTAGGGCCTCTGCTGACGGCCCCGCTGTGGTCTGGTCAGACTGACTTTGGCCTTCTGACCCCAGCTCTGTAAGAGACTACACTGTGCTGTGCTAGGCCACCGGCTTGTGGCCTGCGTTAGAGCAGCCACGGGAGGCCCTGAGAGCCCCTTTGCACTAGTTTTCGTGCTTCATACAAAAGCAGAAAATGTAGCAAATGAGAGTTGGGATTGTGGTTTCAGTTTGCCCGGAACAAAGTGGGGTGAGCCGGGCACTGAACAAGTCCCTCTGTGTCTCGGGTTCCCGTCTGCAGAGTGAGGGGTGGCTGCCTGGGCAGGTCTGCCTTGGATGACACCCTCCCTCCGAGGTGGCTCCACTCTTGTCCCCTCTCAGGATTGTTCGCAGGCTCCTCGCCTCTTCTTGGGCATTTAGAGTTTTCAGGAAGCCCTCTGGTGCCTCTTGACTGACTTCTCTCTTTGCTCTCCTTGGTGGTTTAGTTCATGGCCAAGGGCACACCTGCCATCTGGAGGGTGCTGGTTCCTGGATTCACATTTCAACCTGCCCTCTCAGCTCCAGGCTGGTTATTTCCAATGGCCTACTGTCTCAAAGGCACTTTAAACTCATTGTGTCCAAACCCAAACTCAAGGCTTCCCACCCCCCTGGCCCATTTTCCCTCCGTGTTCCCAGTGCCACGGATGGTCCAGCCCCCGTCTGTTACGCAAGTCAGGCCTGCAGAGGCTGTCTTTACACTGCCCTTACCTTGTCCGGACTCAGAACACAATACCCCAAAGTGCGGCGCCTTGGCCTGCTGAGTACTTTGAACTGAAGGACACTGGGAGAGCCTCAGAAGCAAAGTCTGTCTTCTGTCCTCCCACCTTCCTGCCTCCCACCCACCTTCTCCCCCAGAGCAAGTCACAGGAACCAGAACTCCTTCCCCTCAAGTCAGGTCGGAGAAACTAGAACCCCTCACCCCCAAAGCAAGCCATGAAACCTAGAAAGGTCACGCTCTCCCTTCTCCTTTGAAACCCCTCATTCCAGAGGGTCCTGTCCTGTACCCCAGAGGAAGGGACACTGCAGCGAGGCCAAGAAGAACCCGAGCAGACAGGCCTTCTGGACTCTCCCTTGGCCTATTCCGTCAGAGCAGACACTGCGCAATCACAGCTCCACGTGGCTGTCCCTTCCTCAAACCCAGGCATGGAAACTGACAGTTCTCCCCTGGTCTTTGTTTCTGAAGACTCCCCTGACACACAAAACTGACTACGTAGATTCATTATGCTTTTCTCTTGCTAACCTGTCTTTTGTTATAGGAGGGTCGGCCATGAGCCTTATGATGGGTGAGGAAAGGGATCACACACTGGGACCCCTACAGCCCCAGCCTCAATCAGCAGCCACACCTGTCACCTTCTTCCCCCACATAGCTTACTTGGTTCCACCCATCTCTCCCACCTTCGCCCCCCCACCCTACGCCAAGCACCATCATCTCCTCACTCACTTCTCCACCTCACCCCTTGCCCCTGCCAGTCTGTCCTTGCTGTGGCTGGAGTGGCACTTGAGGAAGGCCAATATGCTCATGTCCTCCCCTGCTTGGCATCCCCAGGGTCTCACCGGGTCCCTCTTGCCCACCTCTCCAGTCCATCTTGTGTCACTTTCCTTGTGTTTCCCTCTTCTTCCATAACCGATCATGTGGACCAGCCCCATTCATTCCTCAAATGTGTCATGCTCCCTCCTGCCCTAGGGCCTTTGCACTTGCGGCTTCCTCTTCTGTTCATCTAGTTAAGTCCTACTCATCTTTCAGATCTCCATTCAAACAAGTGCCTCAGGGAAGTCTCCCCTCACTCCTAGATCAGGCCTGGTGTCCCAGTCAGGAGCTCTCACAATGCTGTCGGGCTTTCTCTCCTTGCACCTGGCGGATCTTTCTCCATACAGTCACATGCAGGTTGTCTGACTAGCGGTCAGGGAGGTGCAGGGTCTGTTTTGTTCCCCACTGAATCCCAAGTGCCTGGAGAAGAGGAACACAACAACTGTCCTTGAGTGAGCTAATAAACGAATGGACACTTGAAGATCTTTGAGACAAAAATGGGGAACTGGGAGACAGTTTCAATGCCACAGAAAACTTAGTAAAAATACCCCCTTTATGTGTTTGCTTTTGGAAAAACTCAAATCAACTTGGTGGGGTCATCTTTTCCTGGCAGCCTGTCCTGCTTGAGCTCTGCAGGGGCGTCTGTCCGGGTGGAGGGCTGCGATGGGGGCTGGGGCTGCTCCCAGAGCACAGACTGTGAGCTCTGGGATGGCGGCTGCATCTGCATCTCCACAGCCCCACGCTCAGCACAGTGTCCGCCAGTGGGTGCTCAGTAATTTTTTTTATCCCTCCTCCTTTATCTGGACTAGTAAACATTAATTATGAAACACAGTGCCCATTTCCTGTCCATGAGAAATTACTTTGCTTGCTAAGAAAATCCTGATTTTGCTTGGGGAAGCAAAGTGCCCAGTCTCAGGCGATGACTCATGGTTGATGGTTGGTTTAAGCCAGGCCTGGCTATTCTGTTACCTTTTGCCTGATACTTGGAACAGTTTGCTGCCTGCCTTGTCAGTAGGGGCTGCCCTGCTGTCCGCTCCCGGTTAATGAGACATAAGGAGAAGTCTGTTGACTCCTCATAAGAAGAGACACATCAAGAAAAGCCCGCTTGACATAGCTTCCCGCATCTTATTCCTGGAGCCTGAACTTGGTTATGATGGCTGGAGCTGTAACAGCCATCCTGTGACCATGAGGCACCAGGGGCGCAAAGCTGCAACATGGAGAAAGGTGGAGCATTTGGTTGAAAAGATGAAGGAAATCTGGGGTTTCAGCTGTTGAGGTTCTTTGCACCAGCCCTGACCTGCTCCCTCTTAATTCCTCTGTTAGTTAATTAAATGTCATTATTTCATAAGCCACGAGGAGTCAGGCTCATTGTCATTCACAGCTGAAAGCATTTCTTTTATTTTGAAATAATTACAACCTTACAGAAGAGTTGTAAGACAAAGAACTTTCATATACCCTTCATCCACATTCACCAATTGTTATTTGCCACATTTACTTAATCTATATTATATTATATTAATCTTTCCCTGAACCATTTGAAATTCAGCTGCACTCATCTTTTCTTTTCCCTTAAACATTTCAGAATGTATCCTCTAAGTATAAGGAGAGTCTAATTCGCCAATTAGAAAATTTAAGATTAATAGCATACAATTGTCTAATTGTCAACAACTGTCTAATATACAGTGCACATTAAAATTTTACCAACAGTCCTGATAATGTCCTTTAAAACAGCCTTCCCCTGATCAGCTATCATGCCTCTTCAGTCTCCTTTAGTCTGGAACAGTTCCTCTGCCTTTGTTCGTCTGTTGTGACATTGACACTTACGAAGAGTTCGAGAGTGGCGGAAGGCCCCCTCTGGGCTTGCCTGAGCCCCCCAGAGGACAGGAGACCACCTACGTGCCACTGCGTCCTGGGCCCAGCACAGCAGCAGGCGCTTGGCATTGGGGTGACGTTGACTTTGCTCACCCCATTCAGGGAGGATCTTCCGGGTTCTGCAGGTTACCACTCCTTCTCTTCGTCATTAAGAAGTCATGTGAACGGAGGTGGGTGCTTTGAGACTATATCCTGTCCCTCTCCAAACTTTCATATAGTGATGATTCTTGCTCAGATTGGTTATTAGTACCATGGTCACAAAATGTGATTTTTCCGACTCTGCTATTTCTTCTCTATTTCTTCATTAGCATACTGCTGTAAGGAAGACATCTTCCTTCTTCCTTCTCACTTTCCTTTTTCTCTTTCCTTCCTTCCTTTTTCTTTCTTACTGTTGCTATGGATTCATATTTTATTTAATAAACTATAATCCCCCACTATTATTATTAATGCTGATGTTCTCATTGTCCCAGATTTGGCAAGTGGGAACCCCTTCAAGTTGACTGCTGTGTCCTTTCGACACATCCCCGTCATTCTTTGAGCACTTTCTTGTTTTCTGGCACCACACAATGCTCCAGGCTCATCTTGCACTTCCCTGCCCCAGCCCTGGCATTGGCCACTTCGCCAAGGAGTTCTGGGCCCTTCGAGTGAACGATAGTGTTTATAAGGATGCCCTGTAGATACTGAACCACACTCTGTCAGAAGCCATGAGAAATGGAGCAACATCTCTCAAAAATGTGCTGGTCAAGCTAGTTAATGCCAGGCTGAGCTGCAGAGAGAAATGACCCCAAATCCCAGTGGCAGTGCAAAAAGAGCATGCTTCTTACTCACGTGAAGTCTGATACACGTCAGTGGGGGCTTCCTAGGTGCTTTGACAAGGACAACGGCAGCACTCTCCCCACCTTCCTGCCTTCCAGAGCTCAGCCAGTGTCCAGCACAACTGTCAGAGAGTGTGGGAAGCTCCGAGAGCCTGTGGATAGACACTGAGCCCTCATCACCTCTGTCATGATGTATTCATCTATGTGACAAATGTCGGCTGGGTTCCTCCCAGTCAGGCTGACTCCAAGAGGCCAAGACCTTGGAGCAGTTTTCAGCCAGGGAGAAAGGCAAGTGAAAGGAGCGGTCAGCTCACCCGCGTCAGCAGGCTGGCAGCTGTGCCCGGGCAGGCGCTACTCGAGCACGGACGGTGGCCAGCGCGCTGGAGTCCCGGGAGCCCTCAGTGAGGCTGTGCCCTGGTGCAGGTCTGAAGGCTAGTGGGGATTGTCCCCCTTCAGCAAAGAGTGGGAAGGACGTTGCAGGCAGGGGAGCAAGTGCAGAGCACGAGACCTGAGCACTGGGCAGGGGAGGCAGCCAAGGGGGGTTCTGCTGGGGAAGGCCAGGCTAGACAGGGGGATCGCGACAGGCTTGGAATGGAGGAGCTAGTGTTATTAATTGGGTTAATAATAAGGGTTATGGAGAAGCCTGGGAAGCATGAAGGCACCTAGGTGGTGGTTTGAGAGAACTGTCCTGGTGGCAGAATACGGGATGGCTGGGCAGGGGCGGAGGTGGGGACACTGACACACAGAGACCTGCTGGAAGGCTCTGGCAGCCTTGCAGGCAAAAGCAGAGAGGACCTGAGAGAAGGGTCCCCTTCTATTGGAATAACAAAGCAGCAAGGGCTTCCATTTATCATGAACAGTGCGGGTATCGTATCGACTCAGTTCTTCTCGGCCTTCCCGCGTTGCCACGCTGCCCTGTGGACACAGCACATTTGTTGTTGCTCCCACCACCAGCTTCGGTCAGAGGTGCATGAGCAGAGTTAACACACGTCCTGTCCGACCAGCTCTGAGTGACTATGGGGTTGGGTGGCCCTGTTGGCTGTCACCCTGCACCACGAGAGGAGTAAGCCCCAGGGAGCCACTGGCCCGGAATGAGAGACGAGGAGAAAACAGAACCTGCCCCACAGCCTGCATGAAAGCTCCCCAGCAGGCTGCAGATTGTTGGTGAGAAATAAATGTTTGCTGTTTAAGTGGCTGAGACCCTGGGGCTACTTGTTAGCAGCATGACAAAGCTCAACCATGGTGGAGACCTGCCATTTCCTAAGTATAGCATGTCATTTATAATGTCTCATTATCCCTCCTCTGCACTGGAAGGATTCATGCTACCATTTGAAAGATGAGGCAAGTGAGTTTCAGAGAGGTTAAGCCACTTGCTCAAGATTCCAGAGCTAGAAAGTCAGAGAAGGATTTGAACCCAGGGTTGCCTTTTAAGCCCATCCGTGTCCCTCTATCTACACAAAACTGCCTCACAAAGGTGCCAAACTTCTGGGATTATTCCTGAACTGGGGAGAGGGAGGAC
This sequence comes from Varecia variegata, assembly GCA_028533085.1. Classification (NCBI taxonomy): domain Eukaryota; kingdom Metazoa; phylum Chordata; class Mammalia; order Primates; family Lemuridae; genus Varecia; species Varecia variegata. The sequence goes on along the minus strand of CM052436.1, from coordinate 162,867,035 downwards.
CAGGGACTGAAGAGGAGGCTTTAGGGCCACCGCTGGGGGCCTGTGCCCTGTGCCCGAGGTGATGGGGCTGCACCATCCCCACCCTACACCTGTGCCCCCTGGCCGAGCTAAGCACATGTGCAGGGCTGGTGGCTGGGGGATCGGTGGTCCTGCAGCCCTGGGAGGAAGCTTTTCTTGATGTAAAACACAGGTGAGTCTTTGGTGCCAGCAGAGGCAGGAATAAAAGCAGCAGCAGCAGCACAGTCCTGCCTGTTTTCCTGTTGGTTTTGCCATTTGTCTCAGTGGAGCAAATCCGATTTAGAATATACCTGCAGAAAAAGGAGGGTCAATGAGTTTAAATAGAAGAATATTTGCTGACTGGATTAGGAAAACTCCCCTTGTGCTAAAATTCTCTTAGTACAATTTTGCACTATTATCCCCTGAGATCAGGGCTTTGGCTGGGATAAAATAAGGAAGGAGTTCATCAGCCACTTAGTTGGTTAGAGTGCCGAGTCTGTGTTCTAAGGCTCACGTGATGGCATGTCCTGGTTTTCAATTGTTTTTATCTCTGCCCAACTCTTTGTGGCAAGGGGCCTGGGCGAGACAGGGCAACCAAAACTGGTACGGAACCAACATCCCCACCAGACTAGCAGCCTGCAGGGCCCTCCCCAGGAAAGGCCAGAGAGATGCCACGGACACCTAGCTGCACATGTACTTTGTGTCCATAAGATCTTATTAATACGGAGAAAACCCAGTTTCCAAAAATAATGAGAAACACAGTCTTTTGGATATCAGGGAAAACCTTTAGGGTTCTGAAAATTTATCCTTTTGCACACATGAAGCTTCCTGCCTCTGAGCCTTTGCACATGCTGTTCCCTCTGTTGGGGTGCCCTGCCACCCGCATGCTGGTGAATTCTGATTCACTTCCAGCCCAAGTGTCCTCCCTCCTGGACGGCCCTTCCCTGTGCTGCCCACCCAACAGTCAGCCAGTCATCTGTTCTCATGTCACCACCAAGCATTGTTTATTCCTTGTGCTAGGCCGGGCTTTGTCAGTTGAAGATGACAACTGAAACTCCACTTAGACATGTTTTAGCAAAAGGGTGATTTAATAGATTTTGTAACTGCAAAGGCCCGTGTATGACTGGATTTAGAGGTTCGAAGATGCCATTCTCTCTCTCTCTCCCCAACCCTCCCCTTTCTCTCCTTCTCCTTTTCCTTCTCTTTCCTCTTTCTCTTCCCCTCCTTTTCCTCTTCTTTTTCCTACATTTCTTTCTCTCTCTCTATTTTGCACTATTTGCACTATTCTTTGCACAAAACTTATTCCTCCTACTGCAAAGGAAAATGACCACCTGGAAACCAAGGCCTGCTGCATCCTAGCTGAGCCACCCCAGCAGAAAGAGACCCACCCTCTCCCCCAGCATCCCTACACCCACCCAGGTGAGAACCCCATCCGACCCTTGCTGGGACACGTTTCCACACCTCAGTCGATCACTGAGGCCAGGAAATTCAGCATGATGACTGGCACTTCTGGGGTCATGGGCCATCCCTGTAGCTAAGGACAGACTGGTCTGGAATGTCCATGCCAGCTCACTCACACGGCTGACTGTTGACGCTGGCTGTCGTCTGGGAGCTCAGCTGTGTTCTGGACCACAGAACCTCCAAGTGGCCTCCCCATGTGATTTATGCTTCTCACAGCAGTGTGGGTGGGACCCAATGCGGAGACTCCCAAGAGCAAGGGTTCCAGAAGACCAAAGTGGAAGCTGCAAGCCCTCTCATGACTGAGCCTTGACAGTCATCAGCGCCAGGTCCACTGCATTCTATAACTTGTGGGGGGCCAGCCCAGGTGCACTGTGGGAGGGGACCTGGAGGCCAGGAGGGGTGGTTCCATGGCAGGCTGTCTTTGGATACTAGCTAGCACATGGTCTTCTCCATCTGTAGCTATGTTTCTAGACCACACAGCTTCCAAGGCCACTGTGGCAGCAGGAGAAAGAGCTCAAGGTCCTGCCAGATGTTTCTAAGGTTTAGATCTGTGGTTCACATCACTTCTATCCACATTCTATTAGCCAGAATCTGGCTCTATAGCCTCCACCTGTCAGCAACGGAGCCCAGGAAATGGAGGGGAGGGGCATAGCCATTTGCTGGGGGTGTCTGTGCCACGGGAGCAAGGAAAAGCAGGTGGAAAGGAAGCTGAGACTGATGCACAAGTGAGAGTGTTGGTAAAGAACATCCTGAATGTTTCAGAGACACCAGGTGCATCCAAAAGCACAATGAAGGTGATTAATGGGTGGCAGGGGAGCAGCTTAGGAGAAGGTTGCTTTCCTGGGGCTTGGCTTCAGTGAGGTTTGTTCCCTAGGTCTGGGTGCTGTGCTGGGCCCCTTCTCACCACTGATATGCAGCTTCGGTGCCCCACTATAGCTCTGCCATTTATGAAGATATTTTCTTGCCACTTGGTAAGTAGCCATTGTCCTAAGTCGCCTGAGTGACCTCTGCTACCTTGGACATCCCAACCTCCCCATAACCAACAATTAAAGGGTTAATGCTGGCACAGAAAGGATGCTCTGGAACTCTGCAGTGCTACAGGGTGACATGCAGTACTTGCTGTGATTGGTTGGGGTCCATGCTATATTTATTAGAGTTTTTTGAATCTCAGCCTTGATACCTGTCTCTTCATATAAAGGGTCAGAGTTTGGAGAGGGCACCTGGAGATGCTCCACCATAGCGTCCCTTTTTCCTGTCATCTTGGAAGCCTCTAAGCTCTTTTTTTTTTTTTTTTTTTTTTTTTTGAGACAGAGTCTCGCTTTCTTGCCCGGGCTAGAGTGAGTGCCGTGGCGTCAGCCTAGCTCACAGCAACCTCAAACTCCTGGGCTTAAGCGATCCTACTGCCTCAGCCTCCCAAGTAGCTGGGACTACAGGCATGCACCACCATGCCCGGCTAATTTTTTGTATATATATTTTTAGTTGGCCAGATAATTTCTTTCTATTTCTTAGTAGAGACGGGGTCTTGCTCTTGCTCAGGCTGGTCTCGAACTCCTGAGCTCAAACAATCCGCCCGCCTCGGCCTCCCAAGTGCTAGGATTACAGGCGTGAGCCACCGCGCCCGGCGCCTCTAAGCTCTTATTGCTGGGGCTTAAAGACTGTGGTTTTGGAGATGTGAGTGCTCTTGGCTATCATACAGTTCGTGGGATTTTAACTCCAGGCATCTGGAACTTAGAAAAAATTCTTCTGTCCTTACCATGGCAATGGGGCTCACCTGCTTCTCCATCTCACACTTGTTCGTTCCTCCCTTGGCCACTGTGCTACAGTCATGCCACCTTTCCTTTGAATAAGCTCACTCTGCCCCAGGACCTTTGCACTGACTAGTTTTCCTCCTGTAGAATGATATACTCCCAATATTTGCCTGACTAAATCCTTCTTACCTTTCTGATTGCAAAGAGCTTCCTTGACCACTCATTTGCAAGCAATTTTCCCCCAGCCTAGCAACTCTGTTTCACTATTCTGTCTGATCTTCGTAGCACACTTCCCACTATATAACATTACCTTATTTTTGAAATTGTTTATTTGTCTCCCCTCTAGAATATAAGCCCGAGAAGGACAAGGAATATATCATATATCTTTGATTCTCCTCATATCCCCAAGGCCTAGAACAGAGTCTGGGAGACAGTTGCAGCTGAGCTCTCTGCCTGAATGGCAATTTTTTGCTAAATTAGGAAAAGAAAGCCCTCTACTGATATACTTTACCGTCCTTTGCTGGAAGTGTGTCATAATCATTGTACAAACCTACCCTCCCTATGGCTTCTACACCCTGTGTGCCCCTGCCTCCATCCCATCAGTACTTGCTTGTTGAATGAATGAATGAATGGATGGATGGAATTCAGAGGACAGGAGTTATGAAAACAAATGTAAAACTGTGTGGTGAGTGTGTGTGTGCCTTTCTTGGTTGATTGGCTCATCCACCCACTGATTTCACAGTGTTGGGCACAGAATCCTGTCATTACCAATAATGATCGTCAAGCACCCACTCATTGTGTTGGCTTGGGGAATTCGCACATGGATAAGATGCACGTTCTTGATTCAAGAAGCTGTGAATCTAGAGGACTAGGTGGTCATGTGAGTTAATGGGACAATGCAGGGTCACAGTGGCTGCAACAGAAGCCAGCCCAGGGCGCTCCTGGAGCACAGGACACCTGTGCCGTCCAGAATAATCAAGAGGTGATTGAGTTAGAGCCAAAAGAAGGGAAAGTTCTAACATTGTTCAGTGCTCTTTACAATTTACAGAGTCACGATCCTCATGTCTCAGACTCCAAGCAGTGTTACGTTCAATAGTGAAAGATAATTTCCAAACTCAAAGTCTTTAGTTGCGTTTCCTAAGCTCTGTGAAGGCAACAGGGAACCCCTCTCCAACACTGCCGTCATCTCCTTTCTGCTCCCGTCCCTCTTTCACACTCTTCTCCCCGGAAACTCCACCCACTTTGGAGTCCCTTTCCCCACTTCACCGCCTCTGCTCCTTACTGTGAAGACAAACACAATCTCTTCCTTTTGGGGTCATTCCTTCCTCCCCCAGGTCCAATAATGTACCCACTCTGTGACTCTCCAGCACAAAAGCCAGGGAAGACTTGTCCTTGGAGAGCAGCCAGGGCAAGGAACTGCATATATGCACCCTGAGGAAGAAGAGAGGCTCAGAACACTCAGGCATTAATTATTTTGGCCTCACTACACTTACTTTTTAAACTACTATTATTAACCCTTTTAATATTATTTTAATATTATTATTAAACTATTTTATTTAATAGTAATATTATTATTAAACTATTATTAAACTATTTTAATATTATTATTATTTTCCAGAGGGGGATATTGAAGCTTGGAGAGATCAAGTAACCTGCCCACGATCCCACAGCTAGTAAGTTACTGTTCTTGCTGCCATTTTATCCTTCCCTCTGTCTTCCCATTAGCCCACTTCCCTGTGATTTCAACCCAAAGAGAAACTTCTCCCGAGAAACCTCTGCCAAACGCCTTGTCTTGGCCAACCCCTCCATCACACACTTCCATAAGGCTGTGTGCTTTCCTTCACAGCACTTGTCACAGTCGCGCTTGTACATTTCTTTGGATGATTACAGGGCTAATGTCTATCTCTAACATTAAACTGCAAGTTCTTAGAGGGAAGGGACACACACGCAGATGCACACTGTTGTATTTCCAGTGAGTAAAACAACATCTGAGACATGGTAGGTGCCTGATAAATAATTGCTGAATAAAAGAATGAAGTGAACAACTGGACTTCAAATCCCTATCTCCAAAAATCCAAGTTCTTTTCTGACATCATGAGTTGGTGTTCTCCACAAGGGGAGGATGGTACGAAGGTCATTCCAGGTTGAGGAATTATCACGTGACCCATTTGGGGAATTACAACAAGTGTTCTTTTCTGGCGATAGTGGTGGTAGCTTGAATCCGGGCTACAGGTGGAGGTGTGGCAGGAGCAGCGGAGCTGTGGGCAAAGGCAAGGGCAAGATGATTAAAATATCTTGCATATCTGACCAAGGATCAGGGCTCACAGGGAACTACTGTGGGCATTTCAGCTGGTGTGTGTGTGTGTGTGTGTGTGTGTGTGTGTGACATGATCATAGTCACATTTAAGAGAGACCACTCTGCCTGCTGTTGAGTGTAGGGAGGACAGAGGATCAGGGCAGAGCCAGTTGGCTAGGGTAGTTCCACCAGGTTGGAGAGGACACAGTCCAGGACAGGGATATCAGCAGTGAGAAAAGAGAGACAGGAGGTATTACTCTCCAGTTTCAGGTGTAGGCACGTGGGCAGATGGTCTTGCCATCTCCAGCAGCAGAAAGCACGTAAGGGGGAGAGGGGCTGTTTTAAGACTCAGCAGCCTAGGTCTCAGAAGCTGGGACACTTGCAGGTGTTGGTCCAGGTGACAGGTGGGGCCAGGGTGGAGGGTGCAGGCGGGGTTAGGTGGAGAGAGAGAGTAGGGAGCGGATGAGAAAGTCCAGCCCCTGTTTCTAGACCTCAGCACACTGTAGGTGTCTGGGCCAGTAGGTTGCAGATGGAACTGTGGAACCTACTCCTGTCTCATCAATTTCTCTCCCAGGGGCCTTCAGCTGAGCTTAACACCAGCAGAGGGACTGGAATGGTCACGAATGCAACGTGTGGCTGGGGAGGTGTGCTAAGAGCTCAGAACACTGTTCTCCATCTCCACTGTTTTCCATCATTTGTTTTATTTTTCTTTTTTCCAGTTTGGGCTTTGGGCCACCCATTCAAGCCTGTTTCCTCTTCTGTTAAACACTGAGATATTTATTTATCCATCCCTTCGAAGGTTACAAAAGAGACGGTGAAAGTGCCCTGCAAGGAGGAGGCTTCCAACTCTCTGGGGGGTTCTCTTCCTCCCGCCTTAAAAATCGCTCAAGAATCGGGGGTTGTGGTGGGGAAAAGGACAGTCTACTTGGAGGTCAAGTTAAGCCCCAGTGTCGGGATGGGTGTTGAGGGAGGGGCTTGGGAGGACGGGGTAAGGTGGGGACACTGTCTACTGCGCACCTCTTCCTAGATGGCTTCTCAGAATCCCAATACCGCCCAGAGGAGAAGGTATTATTATCCCACGCGGAGGCTGAGAAGCCAAGGCCGGGGAAAGTTATGTAAGGCGCGCAGGGTTTCGCAGCCAGGAATAAAGTCCGGACGGGACTCGGGTCTCTGGGGAATCCAAGGCAGCGTCTTTAGCCTTGTAAGGGCTTGGTCCCCGGCTAGAAGCCGGTGCTCTTCGCCATCCCTACCCCACCTCTTTGTTCCCCAAATGCGGCCAGGTTTAGGGCTCCAGGGCTGGGCTAAGCATCCTTTCGTCTTCTCGAGCGAATTTTCCCCGGCCCGGGGCTAGGGTCTGGCCCTGGCGGGCCTCGCAGATCTGAAGGTTCGCTCTGGACTCCTGCGGGCGGAGCGCGGCGAGCGAGGGCGTCCATGCGCGGGCGGGGCGGGACGCGAGCGAGCAGAGCGCCGAGACTTGGGGGGCGGGACGCGGGACCCTCAGCGCGAGGGACGGCTGCAGCGCAGCAGTACTCGCCCAGCGCCCGCGACTCCCGGTCCCCGCCCCCTCGGTGGCGGCGCACTCTCCCCTTCTCCAGCTGGGAACCAGACACAGCAGCTACCTGGCGCGCTGTGGGTTCCCGGTAACAGTCCTGGCCGCCCACGGGCACCAGCCATCTCCTGTCCCCAGCGCCCGGACTCGAGGGGTGCAACGCGGCCACCGGCCCTGAGGCTGTTGAGGAGGCGAGAGGAGTCCCCTCGGGCTCCGGAGACCCGCGCAGCGCATGGTGAGCGCCCCCTGGGCTCCAGGGTCCCCTGGCTAACGGGTCGCACCCCTGGGGTGCCCAATGGGGCCGCCCCGGGGGCGTAGGTCTGAAGTTGGGACGGCGCGCAGCCCGCTCCTGCAGCCGAACCCTACATGCTGCCGCCGGGGTGCAACGGCACCGCGTCCCTGGGGTTGGGGCTGCAGCGGCAGCTGGCGCAGGGGCAGGCCATGAGGGAATCAGCGGGGGCGCTGCCGCTGGGGCCCACACAGGTGGTCACCGCCAGCCTCCTGACCCTGCTCATCATCTGGACCCTGCTGGGCAACGTGCTGGTGTGCGCGGCCATTGTGCGCAGCCGCCACCTGCTCGCCAAGATGACCAACATCTTCATCGTGTCTCTGGCCGTGTCCGACCTCTCCGTGGCACTGCTGGTCATGCCCTGGAAGGCGGTCGCCGAGGTGGCAGGTTACTGGTCCTTTGGGGCATTCTGCGACGTTTGGGTGGCCTTCGACATCATGTGCTCCACTGCCTCCATCCTGAACCTGTGCGTCATCAGCGTGGACCGCTACTGAGCTATCTCCAGGCCCTTCCGCTACGAGCGCAAGATGACCCAGCGTGTTGCCTTGGTCATGGTTGGCCTGGCTTGGACCTTGTCCATCCTCATCTCCTTCATTCCAGTCACAGTGAGGAGTTGGCCCAGCCGATCCAGAGGAGCTGCCTGTGCGCGGAACACCAGCCTGCGAGCTTCCATCAGGAAGGAGACCAAGGTCCTCAAGACCCTGTCGGTGATCATGGGCGTCTTTGTGTGCTGCTGGCTGCCTTTCTTTTTTCTTTTCTTTTTTTTTTTTTGAGACAGAGTCTGGCTTTGTTGCCCGGGCTAGAGTGAGTGCCGTGGCGTCAGCCTAGCTCACAGCAACCTCAAACTCCTGGGCTTGAGCGATCCTACTGCCTCAGCCTCCCGAGTAGCTGGGACTACAGGCATGCGCCACCATGCCCGGCTAATTTTTTCTATATGTATTTTTAGTTGGTCAGATAATTTCTTTCTAGTTTTAGTAGAGACGGGGTCTCGCTCTTGCTCAGGCTGGTCTCGAACTCCTGAGCTCAAACAATCCGCCCGCTGCGGCCTCCCAAGTGCTAGGATTACAGACGTGAGCCACCGCGCCCGGCCCTGCCTGCCTTTCTTCATCCTGAACTGCATGGTCCCTTTCTGCAGCGGACACCCTGAGGGCCCAGTGGGCCGGCTTCGCGTGCATCAGCGAGACGACCTTCGACGTCTTCGTTTGGATCGGCTGGGCCAACTCCTCGCTCAACCCTATCATCTATGCCTTCAACGCTGACTTCCGGAAGGTGTTTGCCCAGCTGCTGGGGTGCAGCCACCTCTGCTCCTACACCCCAGTGGAGACAGTGAACATCAGCGATGAGCTTGTCTCATACAACCAAGACACCGTCTTCCACAAGGAGATAGCAGCTGCCTACGTCCACGTGATCCCCAACGCGGTGACCCCCCAGGGTCAGCGAGATGGCCAGCGAGGAGGAGGAGGAGGGCCCTTTCAATCGAATGTGCCAGATCTCTCAGACTTCCCCAGGTGGCCACCCTGCTGCAGAATCTGTCCGGGAGCTGGACTGTGAGGGGGAGATTTCATTAAGCAAAATAACTCCTTTCACCCCAAATGGAGTCCATTAAACTGCATAGGAAATGCCCTCATGTCTCTGCACAACTGCACAGACATTTGCAAGCATGCACACACACACGAATACACACATTTCCCATGCTGCACAGTTTATCACGTGTTTCTGTGTCTCTGTGCAGTGGCCCTGGTGCTTAGAAACCTCACCCCATTGATTCGTAGTTGAAAAAATTGGCAGAGGCAGTTGGAATAAACTCAGTCAAATATACCCCAGCCTGGCAGTGACAGACCAGTGATGCTATTAGGGAGGAGAGAGTGGTGCTTGGCCCTGTCTCTTTTTAAAAAAGTAATACTTGGTCTTTAAATAATATACTTTCCCCTCCCCTCTTAAACAACAACTTGTTCGGTGGCCTATTTGTGTTTGAGTTGGTTTTTAAGCAACAGCTTCAGTGTGTGTGCTGGTGATGAGTGGGGGCATGGCTTTCCTGTGTCTTGCTTCCTTGTGGCTCTGTGCTTATGCAGTTTCTTCTTTCTGTGCAGGTGAGTGTACTTGCTATAGCTGAAGAAGACTTCCTGGTTTGTTCTGGTGTCTAGTAAACAAAAATTTTGTGTATTGTGGGGTGATTATCTTTGCTTTACTAGATTGGATTTCAGTATCTGCTTATGGAGAAACCAGTGTGCTTCTTTAAAATTCAGAGAAGATTTTCACTGGGTCTGGAAGCATGTGTTTATTTTCTTTACAGACAGTTAATGGCCTTAAAGGTACACACAAGGAAAAGGACCTTAAAGAGCTTCTGATTTCTCAGGTTTCTTTTCTGTGCTGAGAGCCGACATCAGTGCCACGGCATTAAATACAGAGCTGTCAAGTCCAGATTTTTTTTTCTATTTGGAATCTTTTAAAAATAACATAAGACAACTTTCCTGATTCCTAGATAGATGATAAAGTTCATTGAAAAGATCATCTAGAATAATAGCTCGATCTTTTCCATCTCAAATCTAGAGTATGTTTTAGAATGAAATGGCTTTTGAGAAACTGTTTTCTGAAGAGCTTTGAAACGTGTGAGTCAATATGCTTTTTAAAAGAAATCATATTTTTAAATGGGTGCTTTCATTTGTGGACAATAGCAAATAGGAACATGCATTTTAACTAAAATGTAGATGTCACAGATGACATTGAATTTGGATATGAATGAAATTGGAAAATATGTAGGTTGAGGTATACAACAAAAAGGCCCAACGAACTCCAATCTTTTGTTTTTTCCTCTGCCGCTGTTCCCATTTGGAAACTCCTTAGATGCCTCTGCTTCCAAGGAGCCGGTCTCCTCCCTGGTGCCCCGCAGGCCTGCCAGGAAAGGAAGGCAGGGAAGCCTGGGGACCAAACGCCCTGTCTGTGCTGGGACCACAGGCCTTATTCCCCAAGAAACCACCCTCCCTTGTCCTCAATTCCAGAATCCTCAAATGCCTGGAAACCAAACTTACAGGATGGCAAAACCCGACCTTACTGAGACCAAGTTGTAGACTGCTTATCCTGCTTAGCAGTGAATACGCATATTTGCTGCGGAAATGTCCATGTTTGCTCACAGGGTGCTGTGCTAGGTCCCCTGGGGGTGCTAGAGAACATACAACTCATGCACCAAACTCCTTTCTAATATCTGAAAAATTCTGAGTTCCAGACCACACCTGGGCCCAGGATTTTCAATAAGAGGCTGTGGGTCTGTGTTACACCCATTTTACAGAGCAGAGTCAAGGCTCAGAGAGGTGAAGTCACAGCTGGGAAGGGCTGGAGTCTGAGCCTGAGTTTCCCTCTCCCTCACCCAGCTGCTGCAAAGCTCTGCCCACCCTCTCTGTCCCACCCCTCTCCCGTCCCTCCACTGAGAAGCTTTCCTAGTCCACCTTAGCCAAAGCTATTGTCCTTCTTGACAAATGACCTTTCCTTCTTGGGTCCCAGAGCCAGCCCAGCACCCACTACTTATGGGTACTTGTTGGGAGGCAAGAGATCTTGGTGATTAAGCCCCGACTCAGGGCTCCAATTACAATACCCAGGACGGAGCCTTTGTTTGGCCACTTTTCAGCTGTGTGACCTTGGGCAGGTTACTTATCCCTTTGGTGCCTCAGTACCCTCATCTGTAAAGGGTCATGATAGTTGTACCCCTGACATAGGGTTGGTGTGAAGATTAGAGAATGTGGCCTGACATGGGGCTGCCAGGTAAGACACAGGACACTCACATTGCACGGGACATACTTAGGCTAAAAAATTATTCAATGTTTATCTGAATTTCAAATTGAAGTGGCATTGTTTATCTTTATTTTCTTAATCTGGCAACTTTAGCCTGGCACAGAGTTCTTGCCCGGTATATGTCAGTTGGCATGTTAATAATAAATGTTGCGTGGCATGGGAGGCTTATCATAGTATTGGTACACGCCTAATCGTCCCCCACTGGATTAAAAATGCTTCAAGACCATTCATTCATTCACTTAATTATTTACTGGGCACCTCCGGCATGCAAGTCACAGTTCTAAGCCTTAGGGACACAGCAGTGAACCAGACCTGGGCCCTGCCTCCAGGGAGCTTCCAGTCTGGCAAGGAAGATGAATATTAAACACCAGTTACCCAAAATGATTAATAATTATTGTTATTGTCCCAGCTGCAATGAGAGTCTATGGGGGCCTCATACTTTCCCATCTCCTCCCTCACTCCTGCCCCGGGGGGGGGGGCCTGGGCAGCCGTGCTGGCAGAGCAGGGCTTAGCCAGCATGCTCCTGATCTCTACAAAGGAGGGCTGGAGAGTCCAGTGGTGTCCCCAGCGGGGGAGCTGGGCTACCCCAAGCAGCCCACACTCTCTCCCCACCTCCACTGTGAATGGAGCAAGTTGGCAGGTGGCAGGCATAGCAGAGGAGAGACCCAGCCTGAGGTCATGGTGGATCTGGGCTGCACCCACGCCCTCATCTTTGGGAACACCTGCGCTCATTCAGCCAGCCAGCAGGCTCTGGGTGGGGGCCAAGAGAAGGGATTTAGGGAGAAGAGTATGTGTGGTGATGTCAGGGGAGCAGAGGGCCTTACAACCAACCCATGCCATGTGTGAGATGAGGCTCCGCCCCTGTATCCCACGTGAGAGGCAGGGTCCCATGCCCTGGGTACAATGGAGTGGGGTCTCAGCTATGCTCCCAGTTCCTGACCATGCATAGAGCAAATAGGGCCCATGCCTTAACCATAATTTCTAACCCTAATCCCTAAGCAAACCCTAACCATAAAACCTAACCGTAAACCTAATGCTAACCCTGAACCCTAAACCTAACACTAACCTTAAACCTAACCCATCAAACTAACCCTCATCCCTAACCCTAACCCTAACCCTAACCCCAACCCCTAACCCCTATCTCTAACACTAACTCCTAAACATAACTGTAATACCTAAACCCTAACACTAACCCTAAAATGCTAACCCTAACCCTAACCCTGACCACCACCTTAACCCTAACACTACCCCTTACAACAACCCTAGCCCTAACCCTAACCAAACAACGACACTAACCCTAACGCTAACCCCAAACCCTAAACCCTAACCCTAACACTACACTTAACCCCTAACCCTAACCAGAATCCTAACCCTAACCCTAAAGCTAACCCTAAGCCCTAACCCTAATCCTAACCCTAAATCTAATTCTCATACTACTTCCATTCTCAGAGTTAAGCAAGCCTACAATCCTCCCATGCCATGCATGAGAGGAGGCTCAGCCATTTTGTCCTCAATGACACGTAGAGGCCCATACCCAGCGTACGATAGAGTGGAGTCCTGGTGATGCTCCCAGCCCCCCACCCCACATAGAGCAGATAAGGCCTGTTCCCTAAGCATAACCACTACCACTAACCCCTAACACTAACCCTAAACATAACACCTCACCCTAACACTATTGCTCACCTTAACATGTAAACCTAACCGTACCCATAACACTAACCCCTTAACCAAACCTTAACGCATAACACTTACCCTAACACGAGCACCTAACCCATACCTCTAACCCTAACTACTAGCCATAACCATAACACCTAAACTCTAACCCTAACCCTAACCCTAAAATGCTAACCCTACCCTTAACCATACCAACAACCCTCATCCTAACCCTAACCCTAACAACAGCATGAACCCTAACCCTAACAACAACACTAAACCTAACCCTAACACTAACCCTAACCCTAATCCTAACCCCTAACCCCAACTCCTAACCCTAACCCTAACTCCTAAACCTAAATTTAACCCTTAACATAACCCTATCCCTAACCCTACAATCTGCACCCCGATAGTTTCTTTCTTTAATTGACTCTAAGCATTCCTATATATGACTCCTTTCTGCCAAATACTTATCCTCTTCCTACAAAATGACTTCTTTCCTAAGTGTGTTTGACAGGAATCTCTTACACATATTCCATGATCAGAGAAAGTCAATCCTGCAATCCACCCTGTGATAGTGGCTTTCTCTCAGTCAATGTAAGCATTCCTCTACATGACTCCTTTCTGCTAAGAGGTATCCTCTTCTTATGAAATGACTTCTTCCTCAGTGTGTTTGACAGGAAACTCACACTTCTTCCGATCTCAGAGTTTAGTAAATCTGCAAAGCACCCCACAATCAGTGCTTTCACTAAGTGAATGTAAGCATTGCTCCTATATATGACTCTCGCCCCTCTTCCATTCTAGAGTTTAGCAAGCCTAGAAACCACCCCCTGATAGTTGCTTTCTCTCAGTGAATGCAAGCATTCCCATATATGAACGATTTCTGGCTAAGAGTTATCCTCTTGCTACGAAATGACTTCTTTCTTAAGTGTGTTTGACAGGAAATTCTCACACTTCTTCCATTCTCAGAGTTAAGGAAGCCTACAATCCACAGCCCAATATCTTCTTTCTTTAATTGAATGTAAGCATTCCTATATATGACTCCTTTCTGTCAAATACTTACCCTCTTCCTAAGAAATGACTTCTTTCCTAAGTGTGCTTGACAGGAATCTCTCACACATCTTCCATTGTCATAGTAAATCAATCCTACAATCCACCCCCTGATAGAGGCTTTCTCTCAGTGAACGTAAGCGTTCCTGTTTATGACTCCTTTCTGGCTAAGAGTTATCCTTTTCCTAGGAAATGACTCTTTCTTAAGTGTGTTTGACAGAAACTCTCACACTTTTCCCATCCTCAGAGTTAAGCAAGCCTACAATCCAGCCATTCCATGTGTGAGATGAGGCTCCGCCCGAGTGCTGCGTGACAGTCAGGGCCCAGGGCCCAGGGTACGACAGAGTGGTGTCACGGCTACCTTGCTGGCACCCCTCTCACCGTAGATTAGACAGGTCCTGTGCTCTTAAACTAATTGCTAAATCTAAGCCCTAACACTAACCCTAACCCGTAACTCTAAACCTAACCCCCAACACTAACTCTAAACCCTAACCCTAACCCCAACCCCTAATCCTAACCCCTAAACCTAATCCTAATCCCTAACCCTAACCCCCAACCCTAACCATAACCCCCTACCCTTACCCTAAATGTAATTCTCACACTTCTTCCATTCGCAGAGATAAGCAAGCCTACAACCAACCCATCCCATGTGAGAGATGAGGCTCCTCCTCTGTGTCCCACGTGAGAGGCAGGGTCCCATGCCCTGGGTACAATGGAGTGGGGTCCTAGTGATGCTCTCAGTTCCTGACCCCGCATAGAGCAGATAGGGCCCATGCCTAAACCCTAATCCCTAACCCTAACCCCTAACCATAACACCTAACCCTAACCCTAATGTTAATCCTAACCCCAAACCTAACCCCTCAACCTAACCCTCATCCCTAACCCTAACCCTAACCACAACCCCTAACCCCTAACTACCTGGGGGAGGTGTTTTGTAGGCTTGCTGATCTCTAGTTTGGAAGACATGCGAGAGTCATATATAGGATCGCTTACATTCACTCAGAGAAAACAGCTTGTGGGGGGTGGTTTGCAGGCTTGCTAAACTCTAGTTAGGGAAAAGTGTGAGAGTCATATATAGGAACGCCTGCATTGATCAGAGAAAGCAACTATCGGGGTGTTGTTTTTAGGCTTGCCAAACTGTAATTTAGAAGAAATGCGAGAGTCATATATAGGAACACTTAATTTCACTTAGATAAAGCATCTATCAGGGGAATGTTTTGTTTGATTGCTATATTCTGAGATTGGAAGAAGTGTGAGTTTCCAGTCACACTTAAGAAAGGAGTAATGACGTGGAAGAGGATAGCTCTTAGCTAGAAAGGATTCATGTACAGGAACGCTTACATTCACTGAGAGAAAGCCACTATCAGGGAGTGGATTGTAGGTTTGACTTACTCTGATAATGGAAGATATGTGAGAGATTCCTTCAAACACCATTAGGAAAAATTCATTTCGTAGGAAGAGGATAAGTATTTAGCAGAAAGGAGTCATGTATAGGAACGCTTACAGTCAGAGAAAGAAACTATCTGGGGGGTGGATTGTAGGGTTAGGGTTAGGGTTAGAGTGAGGGTTTGTGTTAGGTTTAGGGGTTTGGGTTGGAATTATGGGTTAGGATTAGGGTTAGGATTGTTAGGATTACAGTTAGGGTCACCATTTTAGGGTTAGGGTAGGGTTTAGGTGTTACATTTAAGGTTGGGGTTATAGGTTAGGTTTAGGGTTAGGGTTAAGTTCGGGGATAGGGTTAGCATTAGGGTTAGTGTTAGGTGTTATTGTTAGGGTTAGGGTTAGGGGTTAGGGTTAGGGCATGGGCCTTATCTTCTCCCTTGGGGGTGGGGGCCTGGGAGCGTCTCTGGGACCCCACTCCATCTTACCTTTGGCATGGGCCCCTGCCTGTCACGCAGGAAACAGGGGCGGAGCTTCATCTCACGCATGGCATGGGTGGATAGTAGGTTTGCTTAACTCTGGGACTGGAAGAAGTGTGAGAATTAGATTTAGGGTTAAGTTTATGGTTTGGGTTTGGGTTAGGGGTTAGTGTGAGGGTTAGAGGTTAAGGTTAGGCTTTAGGGTTAGAGCATGGACCCTATCTGCTCTATGCATGTTCGGGAACTGGGAGCATCACCGGGACCCCAATCTATGGTATGCAGGGTGTGGGCCCTCGCTTGTCACGTTGGACACAGGGGCAGAGCCTCATCTCACGAATGGCATGCGTGGATTTTAGGCTTGCTTAACTCTGAGGATGGAAGAAGTGTGAGAGATTCCTGTCAAACACATTAGGAACGGAGTCATTTAGTAGGAAGATGATAAGAATTTGTCAGAAATTAGTCACATGGGAACACTTAGATTCAATTAGAGAAAGAAACTATAGGGGGAGTGGATTGTAGGGTTAGGATAAGGGTTAGTGTTAGGTTGAGAGGTTAGGGTTTTGGTTAGGGATTAGGGTAGGGTTAAGGTCATTGTTAGGGTTAGGATTAATGTTTGGGTTGTATTAGGGTTAGCGTTTTTCTGTTAGGGTTAGGGTTTAGGTGTTAAGGTGTTGGTTAGCAGTTAACGTTAGAATTAGGGTTTAGGGGTTGGGGTTTGAATAGGGTTAGGGATTAGGGTTGGGTTGAGGGGTTAGGTTTATGGTTAGGGTAAGGTTTAGCGGTTAGGGTTAGCATTAGGGTTAGCATTAGGTTTAGGATTAGGTGTTATAGTTAGGGTTAGGATTAGGGATTAGAGTCAGATTTAGGGTTAGGGCATGGGCCCTATATGCTCTATGGAGGGCCCATATGCTCTATGGAGGGGTCGGGAACAGAGAGCATCGACAGGAACCCATGCCATCGTGCCCAGGGCATGGGCCCGAGCTTGTCATGTGGGACACAGGGGCAGAGTCTCATCTCACGCATGGCATGTGTGGATTGTAGGCTTGCTTAACTCTGAGAATGGAAGAAGTGTGAGAGTTTCTCTCAAACACACTTAAGAAAGAGTCGTTTCCTACGAAAAGAATAACGCTTAGCCATAAAGGAGTCATAAACAGGAACACTTACTTTCACTTAGAGAAAGCAACTATCATGGGGTGGATTGTAGGCTTGCTTAACTCTGAGATGGAAGAAGTGTGAGAGATTCCCATCAAACACTTACGAACGAAGTCATTTAGTAGGAAGAGGATAAGTATTTGGCAGCAAGGAGTCATATATAGGAACGCTTACATTCAATTAGAGAAAGAAATTCTCGGGGAGTGGACTGTAGGCTTCCTTAACTCTGATAATGGAAAAAGTGTGAGAGTTTCCTATCAAACACACTTAGAAAAAAAGTCATTTCATAGGAAGAGGATAAGTATTTGGCAGAAAGGAGTCATATAAAGTAATGCTTACAGTGAATTAGAGAAAGAAACTATCTGGGGGTGGATTGTAGGGTTACCATTAGGGTTAGGGTAAGGGTTAGTGTTAGGTTTAGAGGTTAGGGTTAGGGTAAGTGGTTAGAGTTAGGGGTTAGGGTTACAGTTATGGTTGGTGTAAGGGTTAGGGTTAGGGATAGGGTTAGTGTTGTTATTAGGGTTAGAGTTAGGATTAGCATTTCAGGGTTAGGGTTTACTTGTTATGGTTATGGTTAGGGGTTAGGGATAGAGTTATGGGTTAGGGGTTGGGGTTAGCTTTATAATTAGGGTTAGATTTAGGGATTAGAGCTAGGGATTAGGGTTAGGGCCTGGGCGCTATGTGCTCTATTGGGGGGGTCAGGAACTGGGAGCATCGCCTGACCCCACTCCATTGTACCCTGTGCATGGGGCCCTGCTTGTCACGTGGGACTCAGGTGGAAGCCTAATCTTACACATGGCATCGATGGATTGTAAGCTTGCTTAACTCTGAGAATGGAAGAAGTGTAGATTTTTGTCAAGCACACTTAGGAACAAAGTCATTTAGTGGGAAGAGGATAAGTATTTGGCAGAAAGGAGTCATATATAGGAGTACTTACATTCAGTTAGAGAAAGAAACTATCAGGGATTGAATTGCAGGCTTCCTTAACTCTGAGACTGGAAGAAGTGTGAGAGTTGAGACTGGAAGAATTGTGAGAGTTTCCTGTCAAACACACATAAGAAAGAAATCATTTCGTAGGAAGAGGATAAGTATTTGCCATAAAGGAATCATATATAGGAACGCTTACATTCAACTAGAGAAAGCAACTATTGGGGGGTGAATTGTAGGCTTAGGGTTAGAGTTAGGGTTAGGGTTAGTGTTAGGTTTAGAGGTTAGGGTTAGGGTTAGGAGTTAGTGTCATTGTTAGTGTTGTTAGGGTTAGGGTTGTTGTTAGGGTTAGGGATACGTTTAGGGTTGTTGTTAGGGTTAGGGTTAGAATTTTTGGGTCAGGGTTAGGATTTAGGTGTTATGGTTATGAGTAGGGGTTAGGGTTAGAGGTACAGGTTAGGGGTTTGGGGTTGGGGTTAGGGTTGAGCTAATTGATGTTATCTTGAATCCTTAAGGACACCCATTCCTGCCTGGGTCCCAGAGCCATCCTGAGGGTCTCCTGCCCTCTCTCCATCTCAATAGCCTCCCAGTCCTCTGTGGCCCTGGACGAAGCCCTGGCCCTGATCTTGAGGACCAGCTACAGCTCTCAGAGCCCCCTGTTCCCACCCTCCCAGGGCTGGGGCGTGCTTGCATCTGCTTGCATCGCCCTGGGAGACAGCCCACTCCTCCCAGCCCCACACTTCCCCAGCTCCTCCTCACACCTCTAGTCCACAGAGATGAGGGGTGACATTCCCCTGGAGCCCACCCCTCCCTGCTCGTCGGCATGGAGACCTTGATTGTGGGAGGGGGTCCTATTGGGGGGTGGGGATCCCAGCAAACTTGACCCAAAGTGGAACCTGAGGCCCTGACCACCCCAGGTCCCAGGGGGCTCTAGCAGCCTATGGCTCTGTGATTCTGAGATGGAGAAGAGGTGGTGGGCCACGCCGGGGAACCCGGGGAACACCAAGATATCAAGGCATGACATGGGGCGAAGGAGCCTTGCTGCTCCACCTTCTCGACATCCCCACTTCCCCTCCCCAAGTCCTCAGTCAGGTGGTCCCTTCTTAAAGGGTGCTACCTTAGAGGCCACCTCCATTCCTCTGGCTGCCTGAGGGCGCCTTACCCAGATACCCTCTCAGACCCACCCACACACCCCATCTGAGGGTCACTCAGAATGGCCATTGTTCTGTAGGCTGGGAAAGAACCACCCAACTCTCTTGCCTCTGGGCACAACCGGAAATCAGCTTGGGAAGCCAGGCCATCTCTGAGAACAAATGGCAGGTCCCATGGGGCTGCCCGTGGCCAGAGGGTGCTGGCTCCAGCCTGAGACTGAGAGCACAGAGGGGTGGGTATCAGGCTCAGGCACAGGGCCCTCCACTAGGCCCCCGTCTTCTCTGGAGGTGGCCTGGTAGGGGTGTGGGGGCAGAGACACCCGTCTCTAAGAGGCGGTCAGATGTCCCGGCCCCCTCTGCCCCAGCTGGGTGGGTGGGAGATGCTGGGGGCTGCTACTGAGCTCCCGGCCCATCCTGACCGCCCCTCCTCTGCCCTCGCCTACGTGGCCTCCACCTCCCGGGGTGTCCGGTTATGCTCGGCCTGAACCCGGCTCTTCACCTTCTTGCCCAGCTCCAGCCCCGCCCAGCTCTTGCCCTTGGCCTGCTTGCCCCGGCCCCGGCTCCGGAAGGAGCCCGAGCACTCCCCGAGGCCCCGGCACCACAAGCGCTCGCAGTACTCATCCACCCGGGGCAGGTTGACGAAGCCGATGAGCTGCAGGATGTCTTTGTACCAGGCCTTGGGGGGCGTGGGGGCCAGGCCTCCCCGGGCCGGGGGCTCCTCTGGCCTTGGCTCCCGAGGGAACAGGCTGTCCAGCTGTGAGGCCACGATAACCTCCAGAGCCAGGCGGACCACAGTCTGGGAGAAGCCGTGCTCCAGCGTCGTGCAGGTATAGGTGCCTGCATCGAGGCGGCTGAGCCTGCGGAACAGCAGCCCCTGCTCCACGTGCAGGACTCGCTCGTCCGTCTTCACCTGCCAGGTGGGCAGAGGGCATGAGCAGGGTGTGGGCCAGGACATCCACCATCAGCTTCTCTACCCCCAGCTTTGCCAAATTTGCCATCCTTGGGCCCAGTGCTTGGGCACTTCCCCTTGCCCAGTCCCCCCTTTCCAGGAGGGGACCAGCAGCGTGGCAGGCATGGCCTCCTCTAGACTGTGGCTAGTTGCAGGCAGGGCCTCATCTTCCCAGAGCCCCAGGACAGGGCCTGCAAAGGGCCTTTTCAAAGATTCGACTGACTGGGGTCTCCCCTAGTCAGAGAACACCAGTCTTGGCCCCGGAGGGCCCTGGCACACGTTCCCAGGGAGCAGAGGGGTTAAGAGGGTATCTACAGGCTTTACTGGGCGGAGAGGCTGTACCCCGAACCCCAGGACTAGGCTTCAGAACCTCTCTCTGGTCCATACACGTATGCACACGGTTGTGTACCCTCACCCCCAACGCACGTAGGCACACTGGGCCTCCCCTGTGATGGCCTGCACTGTTCACTGCCCCCACGTGGGAGCAGCGGCCCCAGCCCTGGGTGGGCTGAGTGCCCACTGCAGCGTGGGAGGCACGAGTGCTGCTCTGATCCCAGCCGGCCTCTGCCTGAACCCTGTCTGGGCTTTAGTCTGCGCATGCTGAGGGTGGATCGCTTGGGCTGTTAGTGTTGTGTAACTTCATCTTGTTGCTGCCTTCTCCCCTGGGGAATCTTCTCGGTGCCCAGCCCAACAGCTGGCCCAAGGCTGGCCTCCCCCAGTTCCCAAGCCAGAGGGGGAGCCCCTCCTGTCATCAGCCCCTCCCGCCCCGCCCCTCCCCTGTGGGGGAATGGTGCCTCACCCTGCCCTGCCCACGCCCATCCTCAGGCCCCAGACTGAAGCCATCTCTGGGGTTGACAGACCTTTCCGGGTGGGGGAGGAGAGGGCCTGGGCAGACAGCTGCACTCCAAGGAGGAAGTGTGGGGCCACGCATTGGGGGGTGCAAGGGCCAGTGGTCAGGGACTCAGGTCTGGGGCAGAGGAGGAACAAGAACACCTGGGGAAGAGACCCCTTCAAGGATGACCCATAGGTGTGAGCGTGGGGGATTTCCTTCCATCTCTGCTGCCCACCTCTCAGACTGGAGGAGGGGCTTCCAACCACACCTGGCTGGTTGTTCCCAGATGGTAGAAACAGGGGCACCTCCTTCTAGGCACCCCAGGGGCCTAATACACACTTTTCTCAGGTTAATCTTGGCAGGTTTCCCCCAGAGCATCTTCCTAGGGCTCAGAGCTTGGGGTTCAGGGAGGGAGGTGACCTCAGGACATGGAGGCTGGTGACAGGGTCCTCACTTACCTGGTCAGGCCCCTCATCCCCCGGCCTCTGCAAGAACCAGTGCACGGCAGCCTGGGGAGACTTGGGCAGGCACTCCAGGAAGGTGCTGTTGTGCTCTGTGCCATAGACCGTGGTGACTGCAAGTCCCGCAGCCTCCTCTGGAGAGGGGCAGAGGTCAGCTCAGCTTGGGAACTATGGGACCCAGGCCCCAAAGCCACCACTGACTCCCATAGCCCAGGAGCCCCGACCAGTGTGACAAAGACCTAGGCATTCATTGACCACTCCAGGCCAGTCGCTGTGTCCAGGGACCCTTTACCCATGCACTGCCAGGAGCTTCACAGGTAGGGAAACTGAGGACAGTTTGTTACAACAGGACCAGCCTGAGAACACACTTCACAGGGCTTGAGCCCGGGCCACGTCAGGGCCCTGTTAGAGCCCAGCCCGTGCCCCCACCCTCTGCCACTCACCTTCCTGGCTCTGGCCCAGGCACTGCAGGGCAGGGTTGCCGTGCCGGATGTCCTGCCGGCGGAACCGGCGCTTGCTGGGACTGGGGCGGTAGCGGGTACAGGAGGTGCCGTCCCAGGCGCAGTACGGGTCCCGGGCCAGGCAGCACTCCGCACAGGCACTGCCGTAGGTCTCACACTGGTGCAGCCGCAGCTGGGCCACGCCCAGCCGAGAGCCCACATATAGCATTTGCTGCGGAGGGACGCGGGCAGAGCCCGTGGTGAGCCCAGGCTTTGCCCAGAAACAGTGAGGTTCCCAGCCCCCATGGCTTCCTGGGACCCCTGCCACTCACAGGAACTCTTCCAGAACCTCTTGGGTTCATTCACAAAATAAAGTGTTTATCACCCACCTGCTATATACCAGATCCTGTGTCACGACATGGAGGGGACAGGGCAGACCCAGGGTCTTTTCTCTAAGGGGCTTCTCCAGGCCCTCCTTGCTGCTGACCTTTGCCCTCTACCCCAATGGCCTTCATCCTGACTTGCCTCTGATCTTAGAAGTGCACCTTGCTTTAAGTAATCCCAGTACAAAAGTTGGGATTTACCCAAAGATAAACTGGGGCAGATAAACTTGGGGAGATGGTATTTACCACTTGGCAAATACAGCAGGCCTCTAAAAAGGGGCTCCCTCGTTTGATTTAAAATCTGGATTTGGTTTTCAAGCACACTTCTGCCTCCCTTATGAACTGGTCTTTGTGGCTAGCCCCTTATCTGAACACAGCCTCAGGGCACCTCCCATTGTGCCCTGGTTTCACGCCTGTGAAGCTCAGCTCCCAGCCGTTCCTGGCCACTCACTGCCTGGGCAAGTCGGGCCTGTGCACACAGCTTTCCCCAGACCACAGCAACGCTCAGGGAGGCTGCGCCCATCCAGAGGAAGGAAGCAGCTGCTCTTACCCTTTTGACAGAGATCTCCATCTCGGTGATGGGTGTTGGCACCTGGGGAAGGAGCAGGAACTCAGCGTGGGGTGGGTGGCACGAGACCCTCCCCTGCACCCCTGCTTTCAGCCTCCTCCAACCCCTGGGGTGGAAGCTACCCAGCTCCCAGCCTGGCTCATACACCCCCTGGCAACTAAGGCTAGACAGTCTTTCCCAGTGGGTTCCAAGAAAGGACCCCTGGTCCTGGCTGGCCTCCAAGCAGGAGGTTTGGCTAAAAGCACAGAGCTCCTGTGTCCCCTCCCACAGCCCCGTTCCCCAGCAATAAGGCAGCTGTCCCAAATCACCCAGCTCAGGTCCAGGAGGCACAACCATCCCCCTAACATGGAAGACCCTGCTTGAGTCTACAGAGGGTCCAAGGAACCCCTGGGGGATTTAGAGTCTCAGCCACCTCCTCACGGCAACTTGAGCCAGTCGGGGCTTTGTCAAGGGGTGCTCCCGTTGGCCATCCGTCCCTGACACCCTGGGCACTGTCAGCTCACAGACTGCAGCACCAGCCCTACAGTCACTCAGAGGCTTCATCAGCGAGGCCTTAGAGGGGCCTGCCCAGTGGGGCCATCACTTTCAGCCCCACCCCACCCCCATCCCCAAACGCAAGTTTGGTAAAGACAGGCCGGCTCCCTCCTGTGCGCTCCTGCTCCCCTGTAGCCAGGCCCGGACCCAGGGACATCAGCCCCCTGCTCACCT
This sequence comes from Varecia variegata, assembly GCA_028533085.1. Classification (NCBI taxonomy): domain Eukaryota; kingdom Metazoa; phylum Chordata; class Mammalia; order Primates; family Lemuridae; genus Varecia; species Varecia variegata. The sequence goes on along the minus strand of CM052436.1, from coordinate 162,843,776 downwards.
TAAACACCTGGAGCTCCTCCAGAACCACCTCCTCAGGCTCTGCTGAGCCACCTTCCTGGAGGGCAATGACTTTGAGCACAGAGCCTGAGTCTGGGGCAGGGGAGGAGTGGTCAGTGGAAGAGGAGGGGGGAGTCCAGCACCCTGCACCCCTCCCCAGCCGGCCACCCCGACTCAGCCCTCCTACCAGTCCCCAGGAAGATGACGTCATACGTGCCGTCCTCCGCCTCCACACGGTCCACCACGATCTGGCGCAGCCGCTGGGCCAGGTGGGTCTTGACAAGGACAGGGCGGCCATGCTGAGGCCGCACAGGCCGGAACATGAGAGGGTGGGCTCGGGCGAACTGCAGCACCTCGTCTGGGTAGTCCTTGGTGCTGCCAAAGGGCCGCCCTGGCTGCGCGGTCATCTTGCTGGGGCACTGTGGGCAGCAAAGGGAGCCCTAAAGTATCCTGGGATCACACGCTGTCCCCCCCCAGCCTGTTTCCACCCCTGACAGGGGAACCACTCTTGCTGTGGGGGGCTCTTCTTCACCACCCCAGCCCGCCAGGCCCTCTGGAGCCCCAGCTCAGCTGCTGCCTGCTGCCTGGGGACTACATGTGGACACAGGGCTGTTCCAAGCAGGAGACACTCCTGGCATCTGCTGAGGCCTCTTTCCCTGGCCTGGCCCGCTCAGAGACTCACCACGCCGGGGCGGGGGAAGGGCACCTTGCCCCCATAGGGCCCCCACTGCTGCTGGGGACCCTCTCGGTGGGCAAAGGGCCCATTGAAGACCTCCCAGATGTCTGCCATGTGGTACACGCAGACGGCGAAGCCCTGGAACACAGCACTGCCAAGGGCAGACAGGGATAGTCAGGCCAGAGTGGTCACCATAGGCAGGAAGGGGGTGGCCTGGTTCCACAGGCTGGACAGGGGGTGACAGTGCCTGCAGCAAGCAGAGACTCTGAAAAGCAAGGACACCGAGGCAAAGGCAGAGAGAAGGAGACAGAGAATGCAGTCACAGGTCGCCGAATCAGGGACAAAGACAGGGACCCATTGCCAGGCTGGAGAGTGACAGCAGCAGCTCACAGGCGGCAGGGCTGTGGGGTGCAGGGAGGCTGGGTGTGCCCACCTGACGGTGCTGAACAGTGCGTACACCTCGACGCTCTTCCCTGCCTTGGGCCACAGCAGGAACACGTCCTCTGGGACACAGAAGGGAGCACGGCATCATGGCCCCTGCTGATGCCCCTGCTCGCCAGCTCTGAGCCCTCCCACACCCAGCCCCCAGGCCTTCTTGGCCATGCCCTTACCCAGCTGGTCAAAGTGGGTCTCAGCACCTGCAGGACCCGGCACCGAGCACACCAGCCTGGCCTTGAGGAAGGTGCTCCATTTGTTCACCAGCACCCGCTGGCCACCAGCATCATTCTGGGGGTGGGGACTGTCGTCAGCCCGGGGGCCCCCTGAGGATGGACCCACCGCCCGCTCCTCCACCCTCACCCATGCAGGAGAGGTATGCACATCAGCTCTGCATCCTTGCCTCAGTTTCCCTATTGCTGTCAGGGATACAGGCCTGGGAAGGGCAAGAACTTGAACCTCACCATCCCTTCACAGTTCTCACCACACAGACTCGGCCCACACGGCTGACAGTGACATGGCCTGGGCTGCCATCAGAGGAAGGGACAGTCTCCGAGAAGAAGAAGTACACCTTGTCATCGTCCTGGTCAGAGTTGTCAGGGATCCGGGCAGCCATCACAAACCGGGGCTCTGGGAGGGTGACAGTGTTACCCTGGGGGGGAGGGGCCACAGGAGAGGCTGGGGCTGACCCAGAGTGGAGGGGAAAGGCAGGGATCCCCCCAGGAGGCTGGCGTGCTAGGGGTGACGCAGCCTCTCCTCCCCACTCCAGCACCTCCTGTCCTGCCAGTCCCGGGCCGAGCCCAGCCAGCCTTGCCCCCGCAGGCCTCACCATGCAAGAGGCTCTGGTCGGAGTCAGAGCGCAGGGCCGGTCGGGGACCCCCACTTCGGAAGATCATGGGCTCGCGCCCCAGGAAGTCAGCAGTGAGGCCCGTGTACAGCTCCCCGCCTGGGGTGGAGGTGGGGGCAGAGTCAGGGGAGGAGGCCCAGGCCCGCCCTCCCCAGTGACATAAAACATCTCCCACCCTCCCTGTCCCCCCCAGCCTGGGCATCACTCACCTACAAAGGTGCTGGCGAAGGGACGGCTGGGCTCGTGCGGGCACCGCCCCCGCCCACCCTCCACACTGGCGGGCTCCAGGCGGAGCACGTGCTAGGGAGGGAGGGAGGGAGGGGGGTGTCACCTGGGAAAGAAGCACCCCCCCCACACACCCGGGCAGCGGCCCTTGCGTGCGGCTGGAGAGTGAGGAGTGGGCGGAAGACACCCTCCTTCAGGGCCTCTCTGATGGGTCGGCTCCCTGGCACAAAGGCGCCTTTCAGGCCCCTGCCCCTCTGTCCCTACCCAGACTCAATGGGAAGTGTTCAGGCAGCAAGAGAAAAATGTCACTGGCTCCCAGTCACTTGGGGGCCCAGCCCAGGCTCACCTCCCCACGGTGCCCGACCGTGATGAGGGCACAGATGGGCTGGAAGGCCCCGGTGCCACAGGCCAGCAGGTGGGTCCGGTTGTGGGGCTGCAGCACCCGCACGAAGTTGGCACACTCCGTCTATCAGGGAGAGGGAGGGTGTGGCCGGGGTCAGAGGGGGTGCCCACCACCTCCTCCGGCTCAGCCCCGCCTGGTGATCAGCTCTGGAGAAGGGGTGGGGGTGACATTCTTCACAGACCTCCAAAAGCCCTCAGGATCTGTTCCAAATGCCCCTCAGCAGAGGCACCTGGGGGCATGGCCACAGGCCATCCTGGGGGTCAGGGCCTGGGGTTGGGTTGGGGGACCGTCCCTCCCAACAGTACTCACCAAAGGATCTCTTCCCTTTCGAACACATTCCTCCCTCTGTCCTGGCTGTGGCGGCCACAGGACCTGAAACACAGCCTGGCTGACCTCAGGTACTCCCCTGACCTCACAGCCTCAGTTTCCCCATCTGGCTGCCCAGCTGGAGGTGCCCAGCTCTCAGACAGACCCTCTCCCCTCTCAGCCCAGCTCACCTCCCGGGGATCTGGCCAGGCCTGGTCCAGCCGCAGAGAGTAGAGGGTGTCAAGGCCCCCCAAAAAGAGGCGGTCTCGGTACTCGTCCAGGTACATGGCCTGGAGGTCCAGCGAGCCCCGTGGGCCCAGGAAGATGGCAGAGCGGTTGGCAGACAGGAGGTCTAGGAGGGGGCAGAGGGCGGGTTAGGGCTACTTGGCCTACTTCCCAGCCAAGGAGTGGAGGTGGAGGGTCCCAGCTGTGCATGTGCCCCCCCCACACTCACATCTGGAAAATGTTTCCATCCACAGGACTTCTGGAAGGTTTTCGGAACATGGCTCCTGGGGGCGAGTGGGACAGGAGGCTCTGAGCCCCCCACCCAGCCCAGCCTACCGGGGCCCGCCTGCCACTCTTCCGTTCTTTAGTCCCCCATCCCTCAGCGGACATCTTCCCACTGTCCCATCTGTGCCCTCCCGGTCCCCAAGGAAGACAGCCCCCCTGGCAGAAATTAGGGCAGCAAACTGGGCAAAGTGCTGAGACGGGTTGGGTGAGTGAGCAGGTTGGGGGGAGGTGGCAGGGGAGGGCACCCCCAGCAGAAGGAGCCCCAGGCAACAGCCTAGTGTGGGGAAGGGCAGGTGTGGCCAGGAGGGGCTCCTGCCTCCAGTCCAGAGCTGTGGCCACAGAGGATTTTCTCTCCGTAGACGCTGCCCAGCCGGGCTCCAGAGGTGGGAGGGGACTGTCTAGGGACATTGGTCTCAGGAGTTGAGGACCCTGAGCTAGGTCCTTGAGGTTTGGCTGGGGAGGTGGAAGTGATGGGGCAGGCAGTAGGATGATGCAAGAGGGGGGCATGGCCACCCTTGGGAAGGCCCAGAGTACCCTATGCCTTCCCCACAGGGGTAGCTTGGCCCAGCACCCACCCCTCCCCCAAAACTCGTCAGCAGCCTCTTCCAGGAAGCCCTCGTGGATGACAGCACTTTGGGGAACTTTCCCTATTTGGGGCTTTTTCTAGTAGCCTGACCTCCCCCCAAAACCACAGCTCCTGGGACACGACCACACTCCTCCTCAGACTTTCCAGGGTGGTGTGACGCCCCCACAGAGTCTCCACAGCAGGCCTGCGTCCCCCTCAACTGGGGTTCCCAGGGGAAGGTGATCGCCCCTCGGGTTTCCCCAGGAGAAGAATCTGCCCAGCCTGTGTCTCAGGGGCCCTTCCCCATGTCCCATCAGAGGAGGCCTGTGCCAGCTACAGCACAACACACCTAGGAGAGCACAGAGGAAAGCCCCAGGCAGGGTGGCCAGGGAGGGGAGGCTGGAACTCGCCCTGGGCTGTGTGGAGCTTGCAGGATGGAGGGGGCATGAAAAAGCCAACTTTAGGATGTGGGTTGCAAGGGGGCTCCTCCCACTCCCTGCGGCTGGAGGACCAGAGGGACAGCATGCTGCCCCACGGGCCACCCTGGGCAAAGAGCTGCTGGGCCCACACAGACCCTCCAGACATGCTCTCTCTATCCCCTCTCCTCTGCCCAGTCCCCTGTCCCCTCCCCATCTCTCTCTGCCCCAGCTCCACTGAGGTCTCTCAGGGTCTCCCAGGGCCCCCCAGCAGCCCCCTCAGGCTCTTCCCCCAGGTCTCTCGCCCTCCACCGTGGTCAGGTCTCTCAGGACCTGCCTCCCCCCTTCCCGAGAGTTGTGCAGGGAGTGGCTGGCTCCATCTCCTCCAGCTGGCTGGGAGCGTGGCAGAGCCTGGGACACACACGGACAGACACACAAACAGGGCATGCAGTGGCCAGTACCTCGGTAGGAGAGCCTCAGGCGGGGCACACCGGGGCTGGGGCTACCCCCACAGAGCAGGAGGCCCCCCAGGAGGCAGCAGATGGCCCAGGCTGAGGGGGCCATGCTGGCGAACCCAGGGCACCGCTGCCTGCAGAGCAGCCCTCTAGTCCCGCTGCTGGCTGTAGTTTGCTCTGTTGCCACCAGGCCAGCCACTTATAAGGCAGTGGCTCCACCCAGTCCTGGGTGGGAAGGGAGGAGGAGGAGGGGAGGAGGCAGAGTCAGGGCCATCCACTTGCAGCTTCTCCCTCCACACTGGCTGCTCAGTGCATGCCTTTGTGTCAGACTGGCCAGGTCTCCACGGGAGAGACTTTCTCATCTGTGCTGTGGACAATTTGCACAGAGAGATATTCATAAATGCAGGTTTCCCCAGCTCCAGCAAAGTGACTAGGTAGGAAATAGCCTGAAAGGGAGGTCGGGGATCAGAGGTCAGAGGTTGATGGGCTAGGTGGGGGTCTGGCTCTGATCTGCTTTGTTCTCTGCCCCTCCAGTGCCCATGGCAGAGACCCCCACAAACTGGCCCTGGGCCGGGTCCCCAATACCAGGATGGTCCAGCCCCCTGAAGCATTGGCCAGGCTTCCCTGGCAGGGCCCAAGCTGTCTGCAGGGAGGTGGGGGTTCATTCCCAGGACAAGGGGCTCCATGTCCTGGGCAGGAGGTTGAGGTCTGGCCACACTTCACAAATCTGGGATTGGCAAGAATGTCCAGCCTCTCCCACCCAGGACTGCCTCCATCTGCCCTCCAGGCCCCATGGCCCCTCCCACAGCTAACCGGCCCCATCTCAGCTCACTGGGCTTGCTTTGGGGCAGGGGACAGAATCCACCCCATGCTAAGGGGGGGCCCCCCATTTCCCTGCCTCCCTCAGGCCTCCAGTCCTTCCAGAGACCCAGGTCAGTGGTGGGTTCTTCCCAGAGACCCCCATGCCCACTCCTGTCCCCAGCTCTGCTGGAGAACCTTGGCCAAGGCCCTTCTCTCTCTGGGTCTGTCTCCTCCTCCCAGGGCCAGCCACAAGCCACCTTGGGTGTAGCCAGGCGTTATAAACTGGTGAGCAGCAACCACAAAAAGGAAAAATACAAACTGGTGAGCAGTGTGTGTGCAGAGGCTGCTGTGACAGTGGTTATATCCCGCGACCTTGGGGGGGGGTGGATGCCCCACCCCCGCCTCTGGGGAGATGTTTGGGCGTGTAGCCCAGGCTGGGGGCCGTGTCTAGCTGGAGACTGAACTGGACAGCCCGTCAGCAGGCATGTGGCCACCAGCTGTGGGCAGGAGGCCCAACCACGCCTCAGCCTGCCAGCCCACCCTGGGGAGCTCAGCTCAGCCAGATCCCCAGCTGGGGCTGCAGGAAGGCCTGGGTCTACCGAGGCAGAGTGTTGGGGTGGCCCACTCCACGCTGCAGTAACGGCCTGCGGCAGGGGCTGGGAGTCCAAACTCTGTTAACTTCTGTGGTCTCGGTCAGGTCCCCTCTCTGGGCCTCAGTTTCCCAGGGTAGGGAGAGGGGTAGGGATCTTCTCTAAAGGCCCCTTGCTTGCCAGCTACAGGTGGGAAAGACCCCAAGGGTGCCCCAATGCTCGGATCTACGGGTCCAGACACAGGCATCGTGCGCCATCTAGTGGGCAAAGAGGGAGCTGCAGAACACCTTGTGCGGGGCAGCGGGACCACCCGAAGCTGCAGCCTCCTGAGGAGACAGGCAGTAACCAGGCACCCACAGCACAAAGAGGCAGGGCAGCGGGAGACGCTCCAGTGATGGCTTCTGATGGAGGAAATTAGGGAGGCTTCATGGAGGAAGCACCATCCGGGCAAAGATGACACAGCTCAGAAGTGGAGAGGACTGAACCCAGCAAAACAGGCAGAACTAGGGACACATGTATGGAGCAAAACACCATGTCCCCATGAGAGACTGTGAACCCCAGGCTGATGCCTGCAGCAAGTACCACCAAGTGGGTATATGGCGGGTCACAGCCCAGCCTCTCCCAGCTAGGATTCTGGGGTGAGCATGCCTGAAAGGAATGGATGCCCCCAATCCCTGCCCCCAGTTTCATTGGAAAAACAGATATTAGGACAATTCCATGTGCCCCCCACCGTGGACCCTCAGCTGCTGCAGAGGGTGAGCCTCCCGGTCAGTCTTCCCCGCAGCTCCTAGCCACTCCCAACCTCCCACCTGCAAGCGGGGCCACTCATCTCCTCTGCCTCTCCAGGGACGCACCTCACTTCCCCCGCAGCTGATGAAGGAAGAGCCAGGAGGTGGGCAGGCTTCCTCCCCCTGCTGCCCCTTCCTGACAGCCCCTCCTCTCCCCAACCCGGGCACACGTGGCCCTTGCCTGAGGCAGCACCCCCAGCACCCTCTCTGCAGCTAGCCCGGCCACCCTCCTATTTCCTTCACGTGGGCTTAGCTCTCTTCCCCTTCCTCAACCCCACCAGCTGGTTGGGTGCCCCTGGCCACTTGTGTCCTTGTCCTCCTCACTGGCAGTCACCAGCTCTTCCTCGGCCACCCACCCTCCAGGTCACCACCAGCAAGGACATGATCTTCTGCATGTCCATTTGGAACATCCCTTTCTCTGGACACCACCGTCTGTGCCTCAGTACCCCACTGCCACATCCTTCACTCACGGAGACCTGCCTGCCTGCCCCTCGTTGCCTCAAGGCCCCCTTTCTCCCTGCCCAGCTTGGATCCACAGCCAGCGCTAGAACTAGGCCCTTGCAAACACTGCTCGGGCCCTGAGGCCGCAGGCCTGCTGCAGCACTACCCTGAATCTTGCGTTGTCCGTTTCCTGCTTCGTTGAGTTGTTCCCACGAGCATTCAAGCCCTTCCTTTACCCGCTCCTTAAACAAGCTTCCCTGGACCCCATGTTGCCCTCTGCCCTGGCCCACTTCTCTGCTCCCTAGGTGCTGCCCACACTCGCCATCTCCCCTGTACCCCAGCTTCCACCCTGCTGCTCCACTGGAATGCTCCCATACAAGGCCATCAGATGTCACCATGCCCCCTTCTTTCACTCCTGGCCCCTGGGCCCTTCTTCCACCCCACTGGCCACACCTCCTCGCCTTGACTGCCCATTCGGGATGCCACCTCCCCCTGAGAACTCTCCCTGGGGGCCCTGTTTATGGCAAGGGCTGGGAAAAGGCTTCTTGCCCTGACGACACCTGTGCCCATGGCTGTCCCTCTGCCTTCTCCCTTAGCTCCTACCTGGCTTTCACCTTCCCACCACCCCATCTCAGAGGCATCTCAACTTTGACACAGACAAAAAACTCTCCATCTTTCCTGCGATCATCCCATCAAAAATACATCACCCAAATCTAGTCTTGAGGAAACATCCAGCATACCCAAAACGAGTGAGATTCCACAAAATAGCTGGCCGGTGCTCTCCAAATGGCTCAAGATCTTCAAAGATGAGGAAAGATTGAGCAATTGTCACAGGGTGGTGGAGAGTAGGAGACACGCTACTGTGAACTTGAATTGGCTCCTGTTCCAGGAAAATGCCTTTGGTAGGAGGGCAACCTACCAAACTTCAATAACCACACAAGATGAATTAGCAGTGTTGTGTCAAAGTTTAATTATAATTTCTGGGGTTTGATCATTGTCCTGTGGTTATTTAAAATGTTAACATTTGAGGAAGCCGCCTAACAAATGGGAATTCTTTGTACTATTTTTGCAACATTTTAGCAAGTCTGAAATTTCAAAACAAAACAAAAAATCCACTAAAATCCGCTAAAATAAAAGTAACCTTCACTTCCCAAAACCTCACTGCTTAACCAGCCCCTCCCCCAGGCTTTTATATCTCAGGAAATGGCAGTTTGGCCAAAATTCTAAGGGTCATCCTTGACTCCCCACTTTCTCACCCTTCACACTCAAGCCTTTAGCAAGTTCTGTCCATTGTGGTCCCCAGTGTGCCCTGAATCCATGCACACCCCCACCCCTCTCTCCCCAGCTCCGCACTGTGCAAAGAGCCACCAGGCCTTCTCGCCCAGAACCTGCCCTGCCTGAGGCCTTCTCCTGGCTCCCCCATAGGCCCTCCTCCACTCTGCAGCCCTGACAGCACCTCGCCCCCCACATGGACTGGGCTTCTCTCGAGGCCTGGCACTGCCCCCCTCACCCGAGGCTGCTGAGGCGTGGCTCCCAGCTCCCCACTGCCTTTCTGCTCCCAAGACCCTCCTGGTCTTTCCCCACCCTCTCCCATGGCCAGGTCCCTGTGGTTCTCCAGGGCTCACCCAGGGGCAGCTCCGCCAGGAAGCTTTCCCAGATCGCTCTGTCTCGTAGACCCCCTGTGCCTCTACAGTTTCCATTCCAGCCCCGTGCCAGTTTCCTCCCTGCACTCATGTCCTTAAAATTCCATGAGATGAGGGACTGGGCCTCACTCTGCCACATCCCAGCATCCAGCCATCATCCAGCCCCGCACCAGGCACATGGTCGGTGTGTGAATAAACCACTAAAGGTGCACTACCTGGCAGTGCCGTCCACTGTGGCCCTTCCTTCTCTCCTGGAACATCATCCTTCCTGGGTCACTCTGGGTGTCTGTATAGGTCCCTAAGTTCTCTAACTCCCCAGGGCAGGCCTGAGGGGACTCCTCTCCTCTCCCCCCAGGTCTCTCCAGGCACCAGAAAGCTCCTGCCAGCTCTGGCCTCCACCAGAGGCATCTCTAGAATTCCAAGACTGTCTTCAGAATGCTGGGCCTGTCTGAGGAACGCCAAGGCTGGCGCACAGGTGCAGAGGCCTCGGGGTGGCTGGGCGGAACAAGGACAGCTGCTGGCATTCTGACTGGAGCCTGGGCGCCAGTGACAGCTGTCCCTCCTGCATGCGCCACGGCTGACACCTCCACTTCCATGCAGCCCCCCCCAAGGCAGCATCATTGTTCGGCTGCAGCTTGGGACTGGGCGCCCCCACTAAGCTGGGAGCCGCCGGGACTCGGGCCTCTATTCCCCGTCAGGGAAGGAGACTGGGTTGCTGGGGGTGAGCCTCTGAGGTTCTCAGGAACTGGACATTAGGCTCATTTGGTCCTGGCCCACATGACAGAGCCCTTGGCTGGAAGCCAGGTGGCTCATCTCTCCCCGAGACTCCCCAGATGCCTCTGACAGGTCCGTGCACCTCTCTGGGCCACGGGTCCTCACCTGTCTCACAGTAGAGAGGCAGAGCAGACTAGATGTGCCTCAGGCCCTGGGAGTCAATGTTGTCAGCAGGAAATGCAGGTGAGTGGGCTGGTGGACTGGCGCTGGGGCCCGCTGGGCCCCCACAGGGCTCAGATCCACTCCAATCAGAGCTGAGAGGTAGTTGGGTTGCTGTGTCAAGGGGCATCCAGCTAACTACTCTCCCCAGGCAGAGGAGCCACACTGGCTGACCAAAGCAATGGCCCAGGAGCCTGTTAAAATGCAGGTTCTGGGGCCACCTCAGACTCTGGATGCTGGATGGATATGGGGCCTGGGCACCAGCAGGTATAGAAAGCAGTCAGCAGGGCACAGTGTGGCAGTCACTGGGCTAATCTAAACCCTCCCTCAGACAGTGGTGTTGAGCGGCGGTCAGAGCCCTGCAGCCAGCCGGCCTGGGACGAGGAAGGAAACGTGGTCCGCAGGGGTGCACTCTGGGGAAGTCTACAGGGCTGGGGATTGTCAGGGCTAGACACCAGGCCTCCAGGGAGCAAGGCTTTATTTGCATTCTCCAGGACAGGTCTGGGGAGAGAGTCAGGGAGGGCCAGGGGTTGAGGCCGTACACAGGCTCAGGTCCTGGGGACCCTGGCCCCCAACCCCCTACCCAGGCCTGGCTGAAGTTGGAGGGTGGGCGTGGGCAGCTCTGGCGAAGGTGAGCGTCTACTCCACACCCTTCATGAACTCCAGGAACTCTGTGGAGAGAGAGGCAGGTGTGGGTCAGAGGTGGCAGCTGGGCAGGGGACCAAAGCAGGGGACACAGCCCACCCGCCCACTCACCGTCGTAGTCGATGCGGCCATCGTTGTTCTTGTCTCCGTCCTTCATGAGCTCCTCAATGTCGTCCTCTGTGATGGTCTCGCCTGTAGCCTGCAGCATCATCTTCAGCTCATCCAGGTCGATGTAGCCATCGGCGTTTCTGTGGGGAGGGGGAGGGGGGCCTCAGAGCCCGGGCAGGGCTGGGGCAGGGGGGAAGAGCACAACCCTTGGAGGCACAGCAGCGGCACCCTCTCCCCCATCACACAGAACTGGAGACAGGCCTGGAATCAGACTGACCCTCTTTCCCCTGCTCTGCCGGGTCAGGATCAGGGTCAGAAGTCAAGGGTCACAGGCTTACTTGTCAAACATGCGGAAAAGGTCAGACAGCTCCTCCTCAGACTTCCCTTTACTGTCGTCCTTCATACACCGAACCATCATGACCAGGAACTCATCAAAGTCCACTGTGCCACTGCCTGGGGGATGAGTGGCACGGCCGTGAGAGAGGCCCTGGTCAGAACTGCAGGCAGTGCCCCTGACGCAAACCCCTGTGTTCTCACTGCATCCTCACACCACCCCTGCGAGGCTTGTGTGGTCACTATGCCCATTCTACAGATGAGGCAACTGAGGCTCAGAGAGGCTAACAGCTCCTGGCTAAACAAAACCAGGCTGCAAGCCCCCAGCAAGCTGGAGGCACTGTGCATCTGGAGCCTGGGGACAGAGGGGCTCACCATCCTCGTCCACCTCGTCAATCATCTCCTGCAGCTCCTCGGGCGTGGGGTTCTGGCCCAGCATCCTCATCACCTTGCCCAGCTCCTTGGTGCTGATGCAGCCATCTTCAGCGCCCAGCACGAAGATGTCGAAGGCTGCCTTGAACTCTGTGCCGATGGCAGGGGTGAGGGGGAGAGCAGTCAAGGCTCAGGAGACAGGACCCTGGGAGACCAGATCCCGGGGCCACCTGGCCAGCTGTCCACATCCCTCCAAGACCTCTCTGATGTCACAGAGAGAGGGACCAGCCTCTGGTCTCCAGTCTGGGGTCCTCTTCTGGTAAGGGGTCCCCATGCTCCCCAGCCTGGCCCTGCTGGTCCCCCACGTGCGATAGGGGGCACTCACCATTTTTCTGCTCTTCCGTCAATTGTTCTACCTAGAGAGGAAAAGTGGTCTCAGGACTCAGACTCAGGCTTAGCTGCTGTCGAGGAAACCAACCCATTCCACAGGTGGGAAGACTGAAGGGGAGGCAGGTTACTCCCAGGTCACAAAGCAGAGGCATCAGTCCTCCCTCCCTGCCCTCAAAGCCCTGAGGTGACCTGGCTGGCCTCACTAAGGCTGGGCTCAGGGCCAGGGTGACAGGTGGGCACCCCCTTCAGCCCCAAGGTGACCCTGAGTAACAATAGTCAGTGACCACTCAATGCCCTTTTGGCCCCCCTGATGAAACCCAAGCTGGGTGGCCTGAGGGACAGCTGTCCCTCAGGTGGAGACAATAAAAACAGTGTGTGGGTGGACAAGCCACCCACTGTAACCTGAGCAGGGTGGCCACTGGGCTATTTTTAACGGGGGACAAAGTTAAACCTGGTGATTGTTCTGGGGACTTTGGCATGCAGGGGGTGGGGCAGTGTTATCTGGTCCCCTGGCCTGCTGGTGTCGCCTCAGGAGCCAAAATTAGTCCCCAGCCCCGCCAGGCCTTGTATGGGCACTGGGTGGAGGGCTGCCCCCCAGCTCCATGAACTCCTGCAGGATAAGCAGGGGTGTCCTCACATTAGCTATAGCCCTTCCCTGCCCAGGAGGGGGGCTGCATTCTGGAGGCTGAGGGAGAGGTTCCCCTAGGGACGGCTGTTTGTGCCATGATGTCCTTGTCCCTGGGGGAGGGGGAGATCACCCCTTCCCCCACCATGGAATAGCATCTGAATCCCTTCAGTGACCCTGGAGGCAAGGTCTTGGGATGGCCACTCTCTAGCTCTTGCTCCCTCACCTTCACTCCTAGCTAAAGCACTGAACCCCGAGCCTGCCCAGCACTGTGCGGGCTGGGGCCCCAGTTCTCTGTTCTTTCTTCCCCGGCTCTCCTCTTTGCCCAGCCCTTCCCTGCCTCAAATCGCCTCAAATTTCAAAGCCCCTTCCCCAGCCCAGGATTCAGGCTCTGCAGCCCTCTCCTCACACCCCCTTCCACCCTCCAAAGCCAATTTAGCCACCAAGGGGCTGGAGGAGGGTGCTGGGTTGTGTGTGAGAAGCAGAATGTCAGGGGCAGGAATGCGGGGTGGGGACAGGAAGACAGGGACTCAGAGAGACAGCTCAGGAGGAACAGAGCTGGAAAGAGCTGATAAAGGCAAAAAGAGCCAGAGACAAATGCAGAGAGATGCAGCAGAGAAACAGTGACAGACTAGAGACACTTGGAGGAGACATCATGCTGCTAATAGCTGTGACCTCCTCCACCACCCACCCTGAGAGCTCCTCTCCAAGCCCTGAACTGCACCCCTATCTACACCCCTGCACCCCTGAATGCCAGACCCACAATCCCTTTGGGGGCCTGGGATGAAGGTACATGGGCCCTCTCCTGGGTCCCCACCACTTCCCTGGGGTGATCTTGCCCCCTATTCTGAGCTGAGTGAGCTCCCATGGGCCCACCCACCCCAGCCCTGCCCAGGCCCGTCCAGTCCCTCACCGCAGCCTTGTAGATGTCATCCATGCTGGCGGTTCACAGGACAGGCTGCTGGGGCTGTCAGCCGGCACTGGACTTAAATAGCCCTGCCCTGCTGCATTCCCAACCCAGCCCAGCCCACCCCTGCATGCAGTATCCTCCACCCCCTCCTCTGGTCCCAGTGATCTCAGGCTGGCTTGAGTCCCATGTGTCTGTCCTCTGCCCAGGGCGGGGAGCAGATGAAGGGCTACAATGACCAGGTTTCTTTCCCTCTGTTCCCCACATTCCTCAAGGAACTCTCTGAAAAGATTTCTTGAATGAATGAAAACATGAGCCCAGGACAGGACAAGGCACTACAAAGTAGTGGGCCTAGGGCCAGGGCCTTACACACAGCACCTCAACCTCCCATCCAACCAGGGAGGTGGGTGCTACACCCCCACTTTCCAGATAAGGAAGCTGAGGCTCCGGAGGGTGGTGACTTGCCTGAGATCTGGTTGATTTGGCAGCCCCTGCCTTTAGCTAAACCTCTCTGGAGTTGGGAGCAATATGCAAGGAGAGGCTGGGAGTGTTGGGCCCTGCCAAGAGCAGCTTTGAATGTGAAGCTCACAGTATAGTGCTATGGAACTGGTAAAGGAGGAAGTCACTGACTCACCGAAGGACAGGGTGGTCTGAAGCCGTTTAGCCTGAGGTGCCATGCCCCAGACCTTCCCTCTCCCTGGGGAGAGCAGTGCCCACTTTAGGCTTGAGTCATCTGCACTCAGTTATTCAACAAGCGCCCCATCTGTGCCAGGCTCTCTCCCTCCTCACCATCCAGTTTGGTTACCACTCCCTCTTCTAGGTCTCAGTCTTCCCCTGGGCTAGGGCTCAGTTCCCCTATTCCAGCTTGTAGTTCCTGGGTCCAGAGCCAGGCTGTCTCTCCCTTGTTTTTAGCTCTGGCAGGACACTCTGTGGGGTTCTTTGTGCCCAGTGGCCAGACCATACCCCTTCCCACCGCCTACACGCACTTCATACACAGCCCCCTCTTAAAAACACACCAGCTCCCTGCCTTGAGCACTGCGGCATGCAGGCACTGCATGAATTAATCCACTCAATTCTCCAGGAGTCCCAACTGACAGAGACTCCGAATCTCAGAGAGGTTCGGACCCGGCCCAGAGTCACTCTAGCCCTGCTCTTGCTCTAAGCACAGGTCTCATTTTCTCCTTCAAGCCACTCCTTATAGGTCTTAACAGCCAGGTGAGGTGCTACTGCAGCCTCCTTTTTCCGGAGGGGGAAAATGAGGCCAGGCAGAACAGTGACTTGCTTTGGGTAGCCTGGGAGGCGCAGGACCTTCTGCCCTCCCTTCCCGAGGACCGAGGGGAGACGCCCAAAGCTGTCACCGCCCGGGGGCTCAGTTTCTTCTCGGCTGCGCAAGGCAGAGCCGGCGGCTCCACGCAGGTAAGATTACGCAAGAAAGCAAGCTCGCGCGGCCTGCGCACGCGCGTCGTTGGTGGCTGCTGTCAATTAAGCGTGAGGGGCGGGGCGAGGGCGCAGGAAGGCGGCCGGGCCAAGATGGCGGCGCCGCGCGCGGCGCGGGCGGGGGGCGGCGGGGGCCGGTGGGCGGTGGGACGTTGACCCCGCCCCCTGCTGCTGCCTGTCTGTGCCGGGCGGCGGCGGAGGGAGAGCCCCGAACATGGCGGCCGCGGCGCGCAGCTTCGGTCCCGAGCGGGAAGCCGAGCCGGCTAAGGAGGCGCGCGTCGTGGGCTCCGAGCTCGTGGACACGTACACGGTGTGCTGGGGGCGCGGGCACCCGAAACGGGGTGGTGGCCGGAACCGGGAGTCCTACTAGGGTTGGGGAGGGATCGGGCCTCGCAACCTAAGAGAAGGGGGGCTTGGGATGAAGGAATCTGGGGAAGGGGTTTGGGCCCCGCAGGTCCGGGAGGGGGGTCCGTGCGGGGCCTGGGGAGGGGCTTGGGAAAGGGGTACGTGATCAGAAAAGGAGCCTCGGGTTGAGGGCGGGATTTGGGGATAAAAGGGGGCTGGGGAGAGGGGAGTGTCTAGATGAGGTGAAACCCTTCTAGATCCTCCTGGCCCGTAGGGTGCCGACCTGGGATACCTTGACCTGAGGTCTGGGAGGAGAGGGATGGGGAGAGGGTTTTTGAGGGATGGAATCGGGGAAAGGGTCAGGCCCTGCAGGCTTTGAAGGACAGAGAGCGGGGCTCTGATCCCGGAGCCTGGGGTCGCTGATGAGACGTGCTCTGAGAAGTGCAGGAAGGATCTGGGTCGATCGGACACAAGAATGGAGGAGGGGTGGAGTCCAGCCATGGGGAAATGAGGGGTGGTCTCAGGGCTGAAGCTTAGGCCCTAGAAACCTTAGAGGGCTTCGTGGCTTTGGGCTGTGGGGGCGAGGTGGGGCGACAAGCCGCCCACACATATTTCAAGGCTACGAGGGAGACGGAGAACAGAAAAGAGGGGTAGTTCCCAACTGTGAGGGGGTTGGAGGCCCTTCAGGGTCCGGATGAGGTTGGATGCCAGGCCTATGAGACTGGTGGACTGCCCAGAAAAAACTGGCCCTGGGGTAGGGGCGCATTGAGCACCTCCCAGCCTCCTGTCCTTTGTTCCCATAGGGTAGGGGCCTTGGCCCAGCCTGCGCCCCACCCCGCTTGGCCCTCATCCTAACCACCCCCTCCTAAAGGCCTTTCCTCTGGCTTTTTTCTGCTTTCCTGGGGGCGAGGGGAGGGAACCCGGGGAATGGGAAGAGAGGCTGGGGGCGGATCCTGGAGCAACAGGCCGGCCCTGGAGAAATGGCTGCTCAGGGCGGGAGGCTTCAGCTGAGTTGACCGTTTTTTCCTCCCCCTTCCTTGCGTGCTGCAGAGAAGGGAGAAAACTAGGTCCAAGGGGCCAGGTCCAGGTGACGGATGAGGTCTCTGAGCTGGTGGCTGGCCGGCCATCACTCAGGGGCTACGTTCAGCAGGAAGGTCATCTTCAGAAAGCTCTCCCTATTCACGGCTGAGCCCCTTCTCTAAATGTGGGAGGGGGAAGTGGTGATCCAGGCTCACCCCTACCATCATCTGTCTTTGGGTGTGCCAAGCTGGATGTTATTAACACACCTACCTTTTGGACACTGGCTATGTGTCAGGACCTGTATAAAGCATTTTACATGCATTACCTTACTTGATCATTAAACTATCAAATTTTTTTTTTTTTTTTTTTTTTTTTTTGAGACAGAGTCTCACTCTGTTGCCCGGGCTAGAGTGAGTGCCGTGGCATCAGCCTAGCTCACAGCAACCTCAAACTCCTGGGCTCAAGCAATCCTACTGCCTCAGCCTCCCGAGTAGCTGGGACTACAGGCATGCGCCACCATGCCCGGCTAATTTTTTCTATATATTTTTAGTTGGCCAGATAATTTCTTTGTATTTTTAGTAGAGACGGGGTCTCGCTCTTGCTCAGGCTGGTCTCGAACTCCTGAGCTCAAACGATCCGCTCGCCTCGGCCTCCCAAGTGCTAGGATTACAGGCGTGAGCCACCGCGCCTGGCCTAAACCTATCAAATTTTAAGATGGTGGAACCAAGGCTCAGAGAGAACTTTAGTGCCCCGTTACTTACATAAGTGACACATAAGCCACATAACCAGGCAATGGCAGAACTAGGTTTTGAACTCAGGTCTTCCTCTGCCTCTGAGCCATGTTGCCTCCTCTTAGGGCACGAAGAAGCTGCCTTCCCCCATCAGCGTGGTGCTGTGACTCCTGGCTCAGCAATAGAAATCACAGCCAGGAACCAGTTGAAGGGTTTGGAAAAGGACTTGCCTCCAGGATGTAATCAGGGCACCAGGAAAGAAGTACCACAGAGGAGCTGGTCAGGCTTGACCTGGCTTTGCTCTGACTCCCTCGGAAAGGGTGGCCTTGCCTGCAGCTCAGGTTGGGTTTTGAATTACCTAAAGGCAGGAGGTAAAAAACTAAAGAGGTGGCTTGTTGTAGTAGTCACATTTTCCATTTCTTACTGATGGATAGAGCCACAGTCTTGTCCTGTGTGCCCCTCAGCCCTAGTGCTAGGGCCATGGAAGAGACTGAGAGGGGCTCTGCTGCTCAGCAAGTGTCAGGCGCAGAAGCTGGTGGGCTAGGGCAGCCTGACTCTGGCCATTTGGTGGGGGTCTGAGTGCCCTGCAGCTGTTGCTGTGGGAGAAGGGTACTCCTTGTTGCTGGCTGCCTCCCTTGCTACAAGGGCTGTCGGTTTCCCTTTTTAGGTTTACATCATCCAGGTCACTGATGGCATCCATGAGTGGACAGTCAAGCACCGCTATAGCGACTTCCATGACCTGCATGAAAAGGTAACCCTGAGGAGGTGTGAGCTGGTGTCTCAGGGCTTGGGGGCTTTTAGGCCAAATTCCCACTGTGCCCTACATTAATATTAGGGCAAAACAGGCTCCATGCCTAGTTTACTTCTTTAATAAACCAGTTTAGTAATATAACTGCATTCATTAATGTAGCATGTAAATGCTAACGTTCAAGCATTGTATGAGACAATCTGCAAGGAGCACATTTGAATTTCAGTTTTAAGATTGCCAATTCTAGCTTGGATATGAGATGCTGGGACAGTTTCCTGGGGAGGGGACAGGTTTGAACTTGTTCCACCTAACTATAGCTATTCCAGAGCCTGCACTTTAATATCTGGCTGTGATTCCATTTATTTCTTTGTTTTTGGAGAGTACTGTCTGTCTCTGGGTGATTTGCAGCATGAGTGTTTTAAAGATAAACCACCGCCCTGGTGGGTTTTCATTCTGGTTTGGAAAAGATGGCAATTTTAGGGGCCAAGAGGTATTTTCTGAATGTCTCTAAAGTCTCCAGATGGAGTTCCTTGTCTGGAATTGTATTGGTATTTCTAATGCTCATTGAATTTGAAGAGGCCAAATCCCAGGTGCACTAGTGTGATCACTGATCCTGTTCTGCTGTCTGGAAGGGCTGCGGAAGTTGTAAGGAATGCTGGCGCTCAGACTGCTTTCCTTGGTCTTACGTAGGCACAGAGCCTCTGTGGTTGATGTGCTTGTGTTTTCTTACAGCTCGTTGCAGAGAGAAAGATTGATAAAAATCTGCTTCCACCTAAAAAGATAATTGGGAAAAACTCAAGAAGCTTGGTGGAGAAGAGGGAAAAGGATCTGGAGGTCTACCTCCAGACACTCCTGGCTGCTTTCCCTGGCGTGGCCCCCAGAGTGCTGGCCCACTTCTTGCATTTTCACTTCTACGTAAGTTCCTCATGAGGTTTTCGCCTTTGCCTGCAAACCCACAACTGCCAAAGCTCGAGGCAGCAAACCAGTGTAGACCTTAGCTTTGATGAGAAGAAATGGGCTGGAGTTTCACCCTAGGTTAGAAGATGGAGGAATACCACCCCGGTTATGGATGGGCTGTGAGCAGAAGCACGTTTGTTGACAGATTTATGTTAAATTAGGCCAGCTGTGACCACAGAGATGTTTTCTTCCACTAAAAGGCATTTTCTTTAGCAAAAATGGCCTATGGGTATTTAAGCCAGGTTTTCCATCCCAGTGGATGAGAATGGATTGGAAACAGCTGACACCTGGCATAGACTATTGTTGAGTTGTTGGTTCACAGCTGGAGACTAAGGGATCCGTCTGTGATGGTGGGATATTACCATCTTGGAGCACATCTCCACCTAACTGCCAGGGTGCTGAGACTGCGGGTAGACACCTTCCTCTGGATGGGAGAGTATCTCGTAGAGCAGCTCTGCACTTCCTTCTGGGTGGAGGAACAACTTTCATGGGCTGCTGATGACAGGATGACTTGTCAGACTTCAAGAAGGGCAGTTTGGCAGTGTGAAACTAAAATATTAAATAGCAGTTCCACTTATGAGAATTTACTCTAAGGAAAAATCAGACAGCTGCGAAAAGCATATGTGAACACAGGTAGTCATTCCAGGATTGTAACATGATACTGAAGATGATCCAAAAGTCCAGGAGGAAGAGGTTAAAAAAAAATCAAAGGGTACAGTCATACAGTTGGATATCATACTGCTGGGGAAATGATGGTGTAGCTGTGGACTTGTTGACGTGGGAAAATAGGTTTATTATATGAAAAGATAGAGTCATAAAACGGTGTGTAGACTGTGGTCCCATTCTTATAAGAAAAATTTATGTGTATCTGTTTGTCTAGGAAACTTGTAGGTTTACACCAAAATTCTGGGGGTAGTTTTCTCTGGATGATAGATTTTCAGATAATTTATATTTAATTGTTTGCCCTTTATGTAATGAAGATAGGAAAGACTCCATTCTCGTTTCAGGCTCACCTTGTGTGTGTGTGTGTGTGTGTGTGTGAGAGAGAGAGAGAGACAGTCTCACTCTGTTGCCCAAGCTAGAGTGCCGTGGCATCAGCCTAGCTCACAGCAACCTCAAACTCCTGGGCTTAAGCAATCCTACTGCCTCAGCCTCCCGAGTAGCTGGGACTACAGGCATGCGGCACCATGCTCAGCTAATTTTTTTCTATGTATTTTTAGTTGTCCAGCTAATTTCTTTCTATTTTTAGTAGAGACGGGATCTCGCTCTTGCTCAGGCTGGTCTCAAACTCCTGACCTCGAGCAATCCTCCCGCCTCGGCCTCCCAGAGTGCTAGGATTACAGGCATGAGCCACCGCGCCCGGTCCAACAGTCTTAAAGGCCAGGCCTTGTTTAAAATACAACTTTCTTGAAATCATTTTACAGTAAGATAGCTGAACCTTTCTGGGAACACTAAATAGAGCCTGGAAATTTGATGACAGTGCTAGCCTTGAGCCACTAGGCTTGAAGGGGCCCTGTGGAAAAATGGGTGGCATTTATAGATGGGGTCTATATGTTTGCTTTGAATTTTATTTAGCATATGCCAGCAAGTATGTAGTTAACAACATTTCCTGTTGTAAACATATTTTTACATTTCCTTATGTGAGAAAAAATTTGCATTCCTTATGCATGTCTTTCAGATAAATTTTACTGGTTAGTATTTTAAGAAATACTGCATTTTAAGAAAGCTTTGATTAGCCATTTAAGGGTGAAACTGGATAAGCAGCCCTTTGAAAGTATAATTCACTGCTTGAGACCTGTGCCTTTGAGGAGAGGAGGTCTCACAACCTGCCTTGAGTTTGCCCAACTCTGAGCATGGAAGGGCCTGCACTGCTTTTTTTTTTTTTTTTTTGAGACAGGGTCTTGCTCTCTTGCCCATACTGGAGTGCAGTGGCCTGATCTTGGCTTGCTATAGCCTCAAACTCCTGGGCTCAGGCAATCTTCCCACCTCAGCTGGGACTACAGGTTCATGCCACCATGCCTGCCAAGTTTTTAATTTTTTGTAGAGACAGGGTCTCCCTGTGTTGCTCAGGCTGGTCTCAAACTCCTGGCCTCAACTGATCCTCCCATTTTGGCTTCCCAAAATGCTGGGATTACAGGCATGAGCCACCATGCCCAGCCTCGACTGTTCTTTTGAGATTGGTTTGCCTGAGATGAGCCTGGGGCCAGCTACATCCCTAGTTCGGGTTTGAGGCGTGCTCTACTACTTGGAGCAACTTGGACATATTTGAAATTATTGTTATTGAACAGATCCCTAAGTTGTATAAATCCAAGGATTTAAGATAGTTTTCTTTTTTTTTTTTTTTTTTTAATTTTAAACCACCATTCAGGAAGACCAGGATTTAAAATAGTAATTGGATCCATCATTAGATTACACCAGGGTTTCTCAACTGTGGCACTGTTGACATTTTGAACTGCATACTTTTTTGCTGTGAGGTGCTGTCCTATGCATTATTCAGCAGCATCCCTGGCCTCTGCCCACCGGATGCCAATAGCACTTCCCTACCCAGTTGCCGCATCTAAAAATGTTTTCAGACATTGCCAAATGTCCCCCTGTGGGGCACAATTGCCCCTAGTTGAGAACCACTGGATTAGATCTTCATTTGGGTTTGAACAAACAGGGCCTAAAAGATCTGTCAGCCTTTTCCCCAGGCTGGGAGCTCTCTAAGGAATGTTTCTCTTAACCTTTGTACCATCAGTGTCCTCTTTGAAATTGTTCCAATGTGTTCCACCACTTGTGTTGCTGACATTGGACAGGGAACCCTATTTAGCTGTGGTGTGGATTGTTTTTTAATTGAGATATAATTTACATGCCATAAAATTCACTCTCTTAAAGTGTACGATTTGGTAGTTTTCAGTATATTCACAAAGTTGTGCAACCATCACCACTAATTCTAGAACATTTCATCACCCCAAAAAGGAACCCTGTACCCATTAGTAGTCACTTCCCATCCCTCTGCCCCTCAGTCTCTGGCAGTCACTGAATCTACTTTCTGTCTCTATGGGTTTGCCTAGTCTGGACATTTCATATAAATGGAATCATATAATATGTGGCTTTTGTGACTGGCTTCTTTCATTTAGCACTGTGTTTTCATTCATATTATAACAATCCTTCAATCCTTTTGTGACAAGTAATATTGTATCATTTGGATATACCACATTATGCTTATCCATTATCAGTTGATGGGCACTTGGGTTGTTTCCACTTTTTGGCTATTGTGAATAATGCTGCTATGAAAATTTGTGTATAAGTTTTTGTGTGAACTTATGTTTTCATTTTTGTTGATTATATACTTAGAAGTGGAAGCTGGGTTATATGGTAACTGCATGTTTGACTTTTTGAAGAACTGGCAAAATGTTTTCCAAAATTGCTGTACCATTTTACATTCCCATAAGGATTGTATTGGTTATAATGTCCCCACATCCTTGCTAACACTTGTCCATTTTTTTTCATTGTAGACATCCTAGTGGGTGTGGAGTGGTATTTCATTATGGTTTTGATTGCATTTACCTAGTTTCTAATGATGTGGAGCCTATTCTCATAAGCTTATTGGCTGTTTGTATATCTTTGGAGAAGTGTTTTCAATCCTTTGTCCTTTTAAAAATTGGGTTGTCTTTTGTTGATTTGTAAGAGTTCTTTATATATTCTGGATACTAGACTGTATCAGAAATATAATAGGTAAATAATTCCTCTCATTCTTTTCATTTTTTGATAGTGTCCTTTGAAGCACAAAAGTTTTAGACTTTGAGTTCAGTTTATCAATTTTTTTCTTTGGTTGCTTGTGTTTTTGGTGTCATATCTAAGAAACCCTTGCCTAATCCAAGGTCACAAAGATTTATATCTATATTTTCTTCCAAGAGCTTTGTAGTTTTAGCTCTTAATTTAGATCTTTGGTCTATTTTGAGTTACTTTTTGTATATGATGTGAAATAGGTATCCAACTTCATTCTTTTGCAGTATGGATTTTAATGACAAAGAAAGAAAGCACCACTTCTGTTCCCAGCCAGCTCTGAGCTGGGGAGTCTGGGGGATGGTGCAGCCTGTGTTGCAGTGAGAGGGCACACTGCAGCACTGGGACCCATTTCTGCTGTCTCTCCAGGTAGCTGTGCCCTGATTCTCCTGGACCCACAGTCACAGACCTCGTCCCAGGACCCTAGAACAGAGGTTTTCAAACTCAATGAAAGGGATTGCCACAGCGAATTCCAGCACACCATTTTGGGGCAGGACATCTAACAGTGGACTTGGAGATGGGCAGAGCCGAGTTTATCTCCCAGCCCTACTGCTTCCCACCAGTTTATTCCAAGTCAGTCATTTAACCTTTCTGTGCCCTAGTTCTCCTCCTGTGAGTTGGAAGGTGATGATCCTGATCCCCTGTGAGACCTGCAGGAGATGGTGCAGTGAAGGTCAAGGGCTTAGAAGAGGATGGGCCCAGGGTCAGGGCTGGCCATGTGACAGCCATTACTGGACTGTCCTGGTAATGAAAGGCATTTGGTTCTCTTGAAAGGTATTTTTGTTAATTTTTTGTTTTAAAGCCAGTTGGCTAGAGCAAAGATATTTTTCAAAATGTGGAATCGGGCTATGTTGAACTGTTAGCATCTCAACATTGGCTTTAGCATCCAATTTACTTCAATGATTTGTTTTACTTCAAAGTACTGAGGCGGTGAATGATAACAGATGTCTTTTCAGGTTACTTACAGTCTTGGAACTCTCTTTAGTTGAAGTTTAGGTTTGAATCCCTCAGTAGGGACATTTTGCTTAAAGTTGAATCACACATAAATATACCTGATTCCTGCGAGAATGCCTCATCACCAACATAAATAAAGTTAGACAAAAAGACCCCCAATCCTTAGCATTGCGTGTCTAAACCACACTTGGGACTGGGCGTGGTGGCTCATGCCTATAATCCTAGCACTCTGGGAGGCCGAGGCAGGAAGATGGCTCAAGGTCAGGAGTTCGAGACCAGCCTGAGCAAGAGTGAGACCCTGCCTCTACTAAAAAAATAGAAAGAAATTAGCTGGACAACTAAAAATATATGGAAAAAATTAGTCGGGCATGGTGGCACATGCCTGTAGTCCCAGCTACTCGGGAGGCTGAGGCAGAAGGACTGCTTGAGCCTAGGAGTTTGAGGTTGCTGTGAGCTAGGGTGATGCCACTGCACTCTAGTCCAGACAACAGAGCGAGACTCTGTCTCAAAAAAAAAAAAAAGAAGAAGAAAAAAGAAACCACACTTGGATGATGGTCTCAGTGATGTGTAATTAATTCCCTGGTTAATGCCCCACCGACAATCTCACTGCCTGAGCATGTGCCAAACAGATGCGTCAGGGACTGGCCTAAGGTTTTCCTTTGCATGCAGGCATGTGTGTTTCTGGGTACACTTGGTCGCAGGGCTCTGTGTGCATGTAAGTCACAGAGCTGCAGCCTGACTAGTCCACAGTGTGTTTATGTGAAGCTCAAACCCCTGCTCAAGGCTGCACACCAGCATAGGGTCCCAGCAGTTGGTGGTGCGGCCGATCAGTTGGTCTGTAACACATTTGGAAGGTGAGTGTTATATTAAAATTTGTTAACATAGCTAATATTAATGATTTTTTAATTGCAATTTTCATGGAGGTATAAAGAATGTCCTTTTTAAAAATACATTTCAATTCGGATGTGTGTGGCACTTCAAGTTCCTTCAACACAGATGGTATAGGGCACGTGGGGAGTCGCCTGTCCCCACAGGTGTCCTCCCAAGAGTATCTGCAGCAGCTTAGGCTCAGGGGCCACTGAGGCCCCCATCTCATCCTGGCTCGGGGAGACCTGACTCTGCACATCTTTCTCACAAGCCCACGGTTTGACCAGAGAACTCTCTGAGGAGGCCAGTGCTCTAGGTTTGGGGGCTGAGGCATTTCTGTGTTCCTATCTGGTTCAGTCTCCCTTCCATGGTGAAGATTGGCCTGGGAAACCAAGTAGAAAGTATTGCAGCAGTATGCACTTCCTGTGCCCCAAGGAACAGGGAGAAAAAAATTTACAGTTTGCTTTTGAGATTCCTCAGAAGTGAAAGCTTGCTCTTTGAATAGTAGGAGCCCTTGGCCCTCACTATCTCTCAGCTTTCTGTGTTTTCTGGAAATTGCAGCCCTGTCCCCTTAGACGGGCTGGCATTCAGGGCGATTTTTTTTTTTTTTTTCTGAGAGACAGGGTCTCACTCTGTTGCCCAGGCTGGACTCGAACTCCTGGCCTCAGGTGATCCTCTTGCCTCAGCCTCCTGAGTAGCTGGGACTACAGGCAGGTGCCACCACACCCAGCCCAAGGAGATTTTTTTTCTCAGTGTTCTTTCTGAGCTGGTGCCAGCTGGCTGAGGAAACGTGCTGTGAAAGTGAGGGTTGCTCGGTACTGATCATGGGGCAAGGAGCCCTTTCCCGTGAGAGACCTCTGGGAGCTTGTGTCCATAACGAGGTGTCTGAAGGCCCTGGAGCTACTCTTGGGAAATTGAGGTGGGCAAAGATTGGCAGCCCCTGGGACCTGCTCAGATCCAGGCGATCTGACAGCAGGGAGGACTAGGAAGTGTTGATTTATAGACAGAGCTTGGTTCTCAAAACCATCCGTGGAGAAACAAGCCTTTGGATCATTCCAAACTCCTCCTTATTTTTAGTTCTTCGCAGCTACCACGGAAAATGTAACTGAGTTTAAGTGGTTGCAAGAGACTGAAGTTGAACTTCTGAGGGAACCCATAGCTTCTCCTCTTACTTGCAGCAGGAACCCTCTCCTGCTCAGGGCCTGCTTTGTCCCTCTGTTGGCCCATTTACATGTGGCCATGTACCCTGCTGGGTTCTAAATCCCTTAAAGCTGGGGCTCTGTTTGCTCCTTTTGGCTTTTTGTCCATGGGGGGGGGGCAGATTATTCTCATACTATATGTAAACTGAATTTCAAGCAGATTAAAGGAATAAACATGTTTTTAAAAGATACCATAAAGGACCAAAAGAAAGGAGAATATTTTTATAATCTTGGGGTGGGAGAAGAGGCCCCAGAAGTCACAAAGGAAAAGAATTGCAGGTTTAAACAATGTAAAAATGAAAAACCTCTCTATGTCAAGAAAACCATTGTGAACAAAGGTAAACAGCATACACAGACTAGGAGGAAATTCTTGCAACATATAAACAGCCATTAAGATAGCCATGATATATAAAAGATAATAAGAAGGAGACAAACAACCAAAGAGATAAACAGGGAAAGGACACACTGTCTTCTGTAACCTGGTGCCTTTTGAGTCCCATAAACACGTGAATTGCATGTCCCGGTGGCAGCGACGTTCCAGTGAGTTATGAGGGTGATTATGCAGCCTCCATCTGGACCTGTTTACAAAAAGGCCTGTTGGCTGCCTTCTGTCTATTAGTTAAATTTCTTACCTGTAGGGTGTGGGGGAGTGAGGCAGTGGGCTTTGGGGGGCCCTGCCAACCCCACGATTACACTGCTGAAGTGCTGAGGCAGCTGGTTGTGCACAGAGAGGCCCAGGGCCAAGTGCCTTGAGTGTGTGGCTTTGCTAGTTCCTGGCCTTGTAAAATGGTAGGGTCACAGCACCTCTCCCCCTTTGCTCATCTGTGAAACAGGGTTCAAGATAGCAGCTTCCTAGGCCAGGTGTGGTGGCTCATGCCTATAATCCCATCACTTTGGGAGGCTCAGGCTGGAGGACAGCTTGAGGCCAGGAGTCGAGACCAGCCTGGGCAACATAGCGAGGCCCTGTCTCTACAAAAAAAAAATTTTTTTAATTAGCCAGGGTGTCAGGGAGGTTGCGAATATGAAGTCTCAGCTACTCAGGAGGCTGAGGAGGGAGGATCGCTTGAGCCCAGGTTGCAGCCAAGGTTGCAGTGATCTATGATTGTGCCACTGTACTCCAGCCCAGGTGACAGAATGAAACCTTGTCTCTAAAAAAAAAAAAGGAAACCCAAAAATCAAACAAAAAGAGAGCAGCTTCCTCTTTTTGGCATTGGGGTATTGGGGAGGATTTAAGGAGCTGGTACTACTAAATTCATTGCCTGGTGTGAATTCAGATCCAGCAGGTTAGCTGTTCACATGACCAAAGGCTTGTCTTTGCAATGCCTCTGTTACCTCATTTAAAAAGGAAATCCTTTCCCACGTCTTTCTTGTGACCTGGGGCTAAGTGTCACTGTTGTGCGTCTGGAAGGGATGAGCACAGGAAGAAACAAGTGTTTGCTCTCCTGGGTGATAGGAGCCCCTTTTCCAGAAGAAACAGGACTTCCTCTCTGCCTCGCCCTCTCCTAGGGACTCCTGGAGCCAGTTTGGGAAGCTGCTAGCTTTCTGAAAGCCCATGGCATAGCTCAGCTGTGCTGGCCTCCTGGGCCCTTGTGTGCTCAGCCAGTGCCCCGGGACTGGGAGTTGCAACCATTAGTCTGGTTTCCATTCCACTTTTGAGGAGACATTCCAGGTATCCTACATGTAACTAGAAATGCTTAGTTTCCCCTTCTAAGCTCCTTGCTTCATTATAGGTTTACCCTCTCCTTTATTTTGTTTAACTTTCTAGAGAGCTGGTACTGCCACAGCAGAGGGGGTAGACAGCAGGGAGTTTGTAAATCACAGTGACTGGGGCCAGGTGCACTTTCAAAACACAGGTTTTGTTTTCTCTGCAGGAGATAAATGGCATCACTGCAGCACTGGCCGAAGAGCTCTTTGAAAAAGGTATGTGGCCACAGGTCCTTGAAATGTTGGGCACAACTTGCCTAGCCCTGCTAGGTGGCCAGAGGCCCAGGGTGGCACAGAACTCAATCTGTTGAGCTGTGCCAAGTGAGTCCTAGCAGTGGCCCACCTCCTTGGGGTTGCCCAAATCCCTGGACCTGGTCCGCAGCCATACCTGCCCACCTTCCTGGCCTGTGGTAGCCAGGTCTGAAGACTGGGTCCTTCACCTTAAGACTCCTGAGTGCCTGTGGTGGGGTGTTGGAAGGTGGATGGCATGCTGCCCTCTTGCACCTGGTTTGTCCTTACCTGAAACGGTTCAGATGGCAAATATAATAGAAGCTGACCTTGGGTCATGAGCATAGTAACAGTAGCTAACATGTAACTAGTGCTTCCTGTAGTCCAGCCTCGTGTTCAGCATCATACTGCTTCCCCCAGGAGCTGTAGGTTAGGTACAGTTGAGGACACTGAGGGTCAGAGGCCCAGCGATCTGCTTGAGGGTACGTGGCTGGAAGGAGCAGAGCAAGGACCAGGTGCCAGTCAGCACTGTGCTGGCATCCTTGGCCCGCACCTGACGTGGATGTCTGCATTTAGGAGGCTGCAGCGTAGTAGGTCTGTTGCCCGGAATGCTTCCTCTTGTCAGCCTCACCCTGGTTTAGTGCCTTCGGTCTCATTGCTCAGGGTGGTCCCAGCCGCACAGCCCCATGGCCCTGCCCTCCCCTGTCATCAGATGTCTAGGGTGGCCTTGTGCCCAGTGAGCACTCAGGAGGGCAGCTCTCCTGCGTGCTCAGGGCTGTGGCTTTGCTCTGATACGGTGGGGCACAATAATAGGTGTTTGCCAAGTGCCTGTTGACTGTTGGCCTGGTGGACAGATGCCCTGGCTGCATGAGGGCAGGGGCTGGGGCTGGACACTCGTCCTTCAGGGCATGGCTGTTGCAGGAGAGCAGCTCCTGGGGGCCGGCGAGGTCTTTGCCATCGGGCCCCTGCAGCTCTATGCAGTCACCGAGCAGCTGCTGCAGGGAAAGCCCACATGCACCAGCGGAGACGCCAAGACTGACCTTGGGCACATCCTGGACTTCACCTGTCGCCTTAAGTACCTTAAGGTAAAGCCACAGCAGCTCAGTTGTGGAGAGCCTCAGTGGGTGGGGCCTGACAGCTCCCTGGGGGGCAGTGCATGTGCTTCCCGCTAAAGGCAGGTGTTCTTGGCACTGTGCTTCTGGCTGTGGGCACCAGGGGGCGGTCATGACCCAATGTCCCAGTCCCCTTAACTTCAAACCCGAGCCTGTGCCTGCTTTGTTGAAGGCAGAAGTGGTCAAAAGTTCAGGCTTGTTAGCTGCTGCAGTGCTGCCCTGTGCATGTGAATAGGGGACGGTCACAGCGGCATCCCTGATTCAAGCCACATCTTTGGCCTCAGGTTTCTGGCACAGAAGGACCTTTCGGGACCAGCAACATTCAGGAGCAGTTTCTGCCGTTTGATCTATCAATATTCAAGTCCCTTCATCAGGTGGAGGTAAGGCCCAGAGCCACTGAAATGCAGGCGGGGCCCCCAGCGCGGGCATCCTTTCGCTGTGACTCTCTGTGCCTGGGGAGCGTTTGTGATGTCAGGTGTCCAAATTTAGCTGGGCACCGTTGCTTTCATGTTTGGCACCATGTGGCAGATTCCGTGTAGGTAAGCCAGGCCCTGTGCGGGCAAAGAGGGGCCTCTCCTCTCCTTGGCTGGTCTGCATGCCTCTGCCCTTGGCCTGGGCAGCAGGGGGCATTTAGACAGGGAGGAGGCACCAGCACCTGGCTCCTTCTGGGCCTCTCCATGGGGGCGTGGGGAGCGCGTTGTTGAAATTGAAGTCCTGGGAGTCATCCTGAGGGTCAGACAGAGCCAAGTCCAAATCTGTATTTCCCAAGGCAGACCAGCAAAGGGCTCTGAGGGTCCCCTGCCCCCTGGGCTATCTGCCCTTAACAGGAGATACTTTGCATTGCTCACTGCTGAACTCCTTGGTTCTCAATGCCAATTTTGTTATCATTTTTGAAAAGAAAGGGAAGTCAATAATGAATACTAAAATATGTTTTAAAGCTTATTTTAAGCTTTAAGCTTTTAAGTTTTTTAAGCATGGCTTTTATGTTTGGCCCTATGCCCCATGTCTCTTTGGTTGAATCTTCCCAACAGCCCTGTGAAGAGAGCACTTTTATCCCCATTTTACAGTTGAGGAAACTGAGGCTTGGGGAGATAAGGACATTTGGCCAAGATCACACAGTTAATGAGGGGAAAGCTGGGATTCGAATTCAGTTGAGTCTGACCCCATAGCCTCCACTACCCATTGGGCTATTCTGCCTGCAGCGTTCTAGGTTTGTCCCAGAGACCCTAAGGACCCCCGCCCCTTGCTGGAATCTTGTGGTGTGCCTAACCGCTGCAGGCCCAGTGAGGACTGGGACGCGAGAGGAAAGCCCAACCCAGCCCTGCTCGCCCAGCTGAGGCTTCGTGGGTTTGGGTCTGTGGGCGTGTGGCGCTTGGGCAGGTGGCTCGGGGGAGTATGCTTTGGCCATACCCCTGCCCTCCTCGCCGCAGGACCACTGAGGTGGACTGGGGGCTGGGGGCGCAGGAGGGCCCACCACACCCACTGCGTCGTGGAGGCACCTTGTCCAGCTCTGGTTTCCATGACCCACATCTTCTGTCCACCTGCCAAGCCCCAAGCAGCCCTTACAGAGAAAATGGAATTTGTGGTTCTTTGTGAATCTGAGAAACCAGGTGCCTGTCTTACTAGATACTTCGGAGAATGTTTGGTCACCACTCAACATTGGGAAAAAGAGAGACAGATGGGCAGTTGCCTCTGTCTCTAAGGATTCAGGCTTGCCTATTGCTGTGCTGCTTTTGTGTGTGGGTGATGACCACCCACTTCCCGGGACTTATGATAGAGCAAGGATACTGCCTCTGAGACAGCTGTTCCTTGTTCCAGATAAGTCACTGTGATGCCAAGCATATCCGAGGGCTGGTCGCATCGAAGCCCACCTTAGCCACAATGAGCATTCGCTTCTCAGCAACCTCGATGAAGGTAAGTTTCATCTGTTTCCTGCCTGGGGCGCTGTCTTTGGGGCAGGGTCTCGGTCTGCAGTCCCCACCACTGAGGATGGGTATGGACACTTGTATATCCATCAGTACTCAGCGGCTGGACCTTCCCCTTGGTAGCCACACGCACGCAGGACCTCCCAGCACTTGACAGCCCTTGGGACACATTAGTTCACATCTTTATTAAAAATCAATGTTGTTGGCCAGGTGGGGTGGCTCACACCTGTAATTCCAGTACTTTGGGAGGCTGAAGCAGGAGGATAGCTTGAGGCTAGGAGTTCGAGAGCAGCCTGGGCAACATGGCAAGACCCCATCTACAAAAATTTTTTTAAAAGTTAGCCATGCTTGAGCCCCAGGAGTTGAAGGCTGCAGTGAGCTATGATCGCCCACTATACTCTAGCCTGGGCAACAGAGTGAGACCCTGTCTCTTAAAAAAAAAAAAAAAAAATCAATGTTGTTAACAAGACATTTTAGGGAACTGTGGTTTTTTCCCCCCAAAATAAAATGTCACTGGTTTTTAGTGAACAAAGTGTTCAGCATGGCAAGTGGCAGGACCTTTATTAGTTAGATAGATATCACTGTTTCTCTACGCTTAACAAGCCCTGGCTTAGCTCTCATTTCTGTCTTGTTCTCTGTGGACTTGAAGTAGAAGGTGAGGTTGTGGAAGTGCCGGGCCCCGTTGTTTATATGTGAGCAACAGATACATTCGAATTGGGAATGCAGGAACTTTCTTTCTTTTATGAGTTACACCTTGGTAATGTTAAAACCCTTCCCCAGGTATAGAAAAAGCATATAGTGGCTAATTTTATGACTTCAGGTGTATGATCAAGATTTGGTGAAGTTTCTCTTATGGAGAGAGCAAGGGCATTGGGCCACCTTGTCCCACTGAGGCTCCCCTTGCTGCCTGGCTAAAGGAGCCCAAGGTGATCCGTCGTGAGAGGAGAAGTCTCATAGGCATCAAAAGTGTCAACGAGGAGGCCTGTCTCCCTCCTTTCAGTGGTCTCTGGGCTCTGCGTGGCTACCCTGGTTTTAGCATTGACTTTATCCCTGTGAAGGACCGGTTAAAAGGGCCCACTGTCCGCAATGAGGACCATATCATCAGCTGGGCAAGTGCAGTTAGTTGCCTGGAAACACCATAAATTCTGACCGCCAGCCCCTGAGATTTAAGCCAGAAAAGGCATCAACATGTAGCAAAAGGCCCTTATGGGCTTGAAAAGCATTTGCTCCTGAAGCAGGGCCAGGACATAAGCTAAGCGGCTGTTATGTGGCTAAGCTTTTCAGATATTTCACAATCGTTCAAAGACGTATGAAAAGTCCTGTTTTAATGCAAGTTCACTTCCACATGCTAAATATGCTCCAGCCCTTCCTTAAATTTTGCAATGATTGTGTTCCTAGTGAGTGTTGCGTGAGGGAGGGCCTGAGTGTGGTGCTCAACAGATGTTCTTGTGCAGGAAGTCCTTGTTCCTGAAGCCTTGGAATTTGATGAGTGGGAGCCAGAAGGCACGGCCCTGGAAGGCCCTGTGACTGCTGTCATCCCCACTTGGCAAGCACTGACCACTCTCGATCTGAGCCACAACAGCATCTCTGAGATCGACGAGTCTGTGGTATGCTCTCAGCGGGTGCCAGAGGCTCCTCTGGCCTGATCAAACCCTGAGATTGGGTATTTGACTTGACTTTTTCTGGAAGGACCATAGAAAACCTGTATCCAGTGCTCTGTGCATTGCCTGCAATTTTTAAGTTAATTTCAAAGTGGAATTGCTTAAAATTTGGCAATGTAGTACTTATAATCAAATAAAGCATATTAATTGCATATACATTTGATATAATAGAACTACAATAAGGGATGACATTTACTCCCGAGGCATAGAGCAGAAAAATCACTCCAAAGATGACAGGTGCACCCATGTCAGAGTGACTTCCAGAGGGCATTTGGGCAGCAAGAGTGTGGTTCCTGTATTTGTGCTGCTGGGTAGGTGTGGGCAGGGTGTGGGCAGGATTGAAGGACATACTCCCTTCTCTGTCTGGGACCTTGCTGTGTGTCATTTTCATCAGCCAAGTGTTTTGTAAACTGGCTTGTGCCCAGCACTGGAGTCCCCGTGCGTTCTTCAGGTGCACTGCAGGGCCAGGCGGCCGGAGTCTGTGATCAGAAGTGAGGGTCTGGGCCGACCGTCCACTGTGGGGGGGGGATGTGTAGGGTCCACCCCCGCAGAGTAACATCAGGTGTTCTTTTCTTTCATAAGAAACTAATCCCAAAGATTGAGTTCCTGGACCTGAGTCACAATGGATTGCTGTTTGTGGACAATCTGCAGGTAATGTCTTTGGAAACCAGCCCAGCCTGCAGGTGCTCCCAAGGTCCCCTTCTGAGAGTTTAGGAGGCTGATGCAGCCTTGGGAAATGGGCCATACCCAGGAGTTCGTAGGGCAGGGGCTGCCTTCTCTGTTAAGGGACCCAGTGATACACTGAGTGATTCTTACTCCAGTTCCAAAGAACTAGAAAAGATGAATAAACACAAACTGAGTGCATGGTGAGGCACCTCTGTCCTGAAGATGGACAGCCTTGTTTTCAGTGCCCACCCCAACCTGTCTGCAGGGGTGCCACTGTGCCATGGCATGTGCAGGGAAGAAGTGGGACTTCCTTTCCCAGTCACCATCAGAGGGACTTGCAGAATTGGGTGGTTTGGGTTGGAGGGCCTGTCGTGCCATTAGCATCAATCCCTTTTCTTTGGAGACTTGACCTGAACCACTTTACCCTGTTCTCGATGCTGCCGCAGCACCTGTACAACCTTGTGCACCTGGACCTGTCCTACAACAAGCTGTCCTCTTTGGAAGGGGTTCACACCAAGCTGGGGAACATCAAGACCCTGAATCTGGCAGGCAACCTCCTGGAGAGTCTGAGTGGCCTGCACAAGCTCTACTCACTGGTCAACCTGGATCTCAGCAACAACAGAATCGAACAGGTGAGCCGTGGCGCCGGACATCTCAGGCTCCTGGGACTTCTGTGCCTTGATGTTTATCACTTTAAAGAAGAATGTTAAGATTCCTTTCAT
Source organism: Varecia variegata (assembly GCA_028533085.1). Taxonomy (NCBI): domain Eukaryota; kingdom Metazoa; phylum Chordata; class Mammalia; order Primates; family Lemuridae; genus Varecia; species Varecia variegata. The sequence continues at coordinate 162,810,321 of CM052436.1, read as the reverse complement.
TTAAAAGAGGCCATCAAACACGTTGGTGTGTTGCTGAAACGTAAGAGAAGGGACCAAAGGGAATGAAACTCATGCCTTGCAGATGGAGGAGGTCAGAAGCATAGGCAGCCTCCCGTGCCTGGAGCATGTGGCTCTGCTGAACAACCCTCTGAGCATCATCCCTGACTACCGGACCAAGGTGCTCGCCCAGTTTGGAGAGAGGGCCTCGGAGGTAAGCCCCGGTGCGGTCATTGGCACCCGGGGAGACAGGGTGCAGTCCACGTCTGCATGGGCAGAGTCGGGGGGAGGCCTGTTGTTCTGTCCTTGCCTGCTTCAGAAGGATGCCTGGCCCTTGAGGGCCTTTCGGTTCTGGGAAGTCCATCTGTCCCCAGGAAAAGGCTCCCTTGCGTCTCCCACCCGTTTCCTGTTGGGAGCTGCTGGCTCACAGGATGCCACTATCAGAGCCTTGGGCCAGGACTCCCCACGAGCCAGCAGGCACAAACTCCTTGTGGAGGGCCTGTCTTCAACTGTTAACAAAAAGTATTGTTTATCCTAGGCAAGGGACAGAAATGAGATACTTGAAATTATCATGTTTCCTGGACAGCTTGTGGCCATAGCGTCTGACTAGAAATCAAAGGGTTTGTCTCTACCAGCACAGCCCAGCCTGGGGCCCGGGGCCTGGTACTGCTGGCTGGCCGGTCACCTATCGCCATGTCAACCAGACAGCCCTTAGGAGGTGCACCATCTCCTCAGCCTTGAGCAGGCCCCTCCCGAGTTCTGACTGGCCCTTGGAGCCGCTGTTCTCCCAGATCCCAGGGCAGAAGATACCTGGGTGTCTATTAGCATTCCCCTGCCTCTTTTTGGCCCCAAGTGCCCCTCCTTCCACACTGTCACCAAGACAGTCTGCACAAGATGCCATCTCCTCCTCCCCTCCTGGGCTCTAGACCTTGGGAGGCTCCCAGGCCACAAGGTGTCAGCTCCTGTCCAGGCCCTTGGGACCTTCCCTTGTTCAACCACACCGCCCACCAGCCTGCCTGCCAGCCAGCCCGCCCACGGCCCCCACCTGCACACGCAGGCAGGGTCCCCCCTTCCCTCTCCTGCCACTCTCTATGCCTTTGCCCTTCAGTTCCCCTGCCAGGAAGTCTCTCCCCACGATCTTTGATCTGCAATCTGCTTGTAACCAGAGGCTTAGTTCAAGTCACCCTCTTCTTCCAGACACCCAAGAGGCTGTTGCCTCCCCTTCTTGGAGAGGGATTCCCCGAGACAGACCAGGCAGTGTGGGACCTTCCTGGGCCCCTCCAAGGCGCTGCCAGCTCAATTCTGTGGGTGCGAGGAGCCTCCCGGCACACTGGGTCCTCATGGGGCCTGGCCCGCAGAGGTGCTCGTGCCCACGCAACAGGGCCCCCCCATTCTCCCCCCCACCATGCCTGCCAGTCCCCATGCTACTTTCTGGACTCTGTCTAGGTCTGTCTGGATGACACAGTGACCACAGAGAAGGAGCTAGACACTGTGGAAGTGCTAAAAGCAATTCAGAAAGCCAAGGAGGTCAAGTCCAAACTGAGCAACCTGGAGAAGAAGGTGGGTTTTGTGTGGGCCGTGGGGAGCTAGGCTGTGGGATTGCTCGGGCCGCTGAGTCCCAGCTGCACCACTCCCCGGCTGCGTGACCCTGGGCAAGTCAGGGCCTCCGATCCCATCTGTGGGGTGGGGACAGTGATAGTACCTCCTGTAAGGATTAGGCAGGACCATCTTCGGCATCACGGGTTTGTGAGAACCTCCAAGCTCGTCCCTTCTCACATCCCTGGCCTTGTGGAGCTCTGTTCTTCCCGAGCTTTGCCTGCTCTCCCGGCTGACTCAGCTCTCCTCCTCAGGTTGGTGAGGATTCCCGGCTCTCGGCCGCCGCCTGTGTCAGACCCGGCAGCTCCCCTCCCACCGTGGCTCCCACCTCTGCCTCCCTGCCCCAGCCCATCCTCTCCAACCAAGGTAATCGTGTGTGTATCTTGCTCCTAGTGGAGCCACAGCCCTGGCTGGGGTTGGGGGAGAGATGCCAGCACCCGCTTCCTGCAGGGTCAGACACAGGGAGGGCAGTGCTGTCCGCAGGTGGCTCCTCTCAGGGACACATGGTGGGGGTGCCCAGCCTGATTTCAGTTCTGTTGTTTGCTTGATGAGGACTCACAAGTGCTCTGACGCCCACATCTAATTCCTCTCGGATACCGTGGGGTGTCTCATGGGCCCTGAGGCTGCCCTTTGAACAGGCTCGGGCTGTTGGCTCGTGGGACCTGTTCCCCGCCAGCAGCGCGGCAGGTCGGCTCCTTGTCAATGGAAAGCCGGGCCTTCCTTGCCACTTTATTGAGTCTGGAGCCCTGATCCCTGCGTGGAGAGCTTGCTTGTATCACTGCCTCATCTCTGTGGCTCTCGTGGTGTGACTTGGCCCCAAGACATAGTGTTTGTGGGACCGACATGAGCTGTGTGTTCCCGTGGACCCATGGAAGACCAGTCCTTTTCGCCTGCCCACTGTCTGAGCGTTTTCAAAGGGCTTTCACCTCTGAACCCAGGCACCCTCGGAGATGAGTGAGTGAAGCAGGTCCCATGAGCGTGTCTGCCGGCTCGGCCCCACGGAAGAGGGGAGGGTGTGCCATCCCGAGTGGAGCCAAGGCTCGGGACACGCAGGAAAGAACGCTGCCTGCCCAGGCTCCTGGAGACGCAGAACTTGGTGTGAGGTCTTGGAAAAACAGTTGACCCTATGTTTTAAGAGCCAGAAAAACATTCCTACCCCTTGACCTGGTAATCTTGCTGGTGGGGTTTTGTCTTAGAGGGATGCGATACTGGGCATGGGGAGGTGCAGTGCTCGCCACTGCCAGAGCACGGGCTGTGGCTCAACCGTCGGAGGAGAGGGGGAGTCCGCGGTGGCACAGATGCCCTGCAGCCGTCCAGCAGGGAGAGGACTGGGCAGGAAGAGGGAGAAGTGCTCACGTTAAGGCAGGGGCCTGACGCCAAGCAGCATGCCAAGGTGGTGACCGTGAGATGCGGAAGAGAATTCATGAGCGTGAAATGGTGGGTTAGGTGCCACAGTGACTGCCCATTTTGCTTTTGCCAAGCTCTTTTTTTTATTATTCTTAATTTTTTGTAGAGACAGGGTCTCGCTATCTTGCCCAGGCTGGTCTTAAACTCCTGGCTCAAGCGATCCTCCTGCCTCAGTCTCCCAGAGTATTGGGATTACAGCTTTTTGTCAAACTCTTAACTGAGAATTTTTGGTTGTGTTTTTTTTACATGAAAGCGGGGGAGGGTTGTGTCGCCGTGAGGAAGCTTCCCTGACCCTGCCTCCTGTGGCTGGGCCCAGCTCCTCTCTGTGGCCCCACAGCACTGGCAAGCCCGTGGAGGAGCCATGGGACAATAGGCTTCTGGGGACAGGGAGATGTGTCTGGTCCTTGAGGCCAGGGATGCAGGGTTCCCTGAGCATTTGTTGGTGAGTGAGTGAGTGAAGGAGCAAGCAGAGGCCCAGCCGGCCAGGTGCAGGCCCTGGTGGGCGGGGGGAGGACTCCCCGAGTCTGCGGCTGCAGGCAGCCCCCTGCTCTGGCGGGGAAGCGTCGGCACCAGCCTCAGCTCCTCCTTCCTCACTGCCCTCCGCACTCTGGGGACACTCCACAGAGTGGTGCTCTGTCGTCTGTCCCCCTCCCTAGTCACTGGACTTCTAGACGCTGTCTCCAGATTTGCACCTCTTATAAATAAAACCGAACTGGATGTCTCTGTGTGCGTGCACATCTCTTTCCTTTTGCTGAGAAACAACAAAGGTTGGACCCCCATTGAGGACTCTCCTGATGTCCCCTGTTCCATCTGCTGAGTGGCCCCTTCTGACCACTTGTTTGTATAGGCCATGGTCCAGGAAGGAAGTGGACAGACTGTCCCTGTCCACATTTCCTCGTGTGCAAACAGGGCTTGGGTGGGTAGAGACAAGAAATGTTGGGTTTTTTCTCACTAACGTAGAGGCATCCACACGTGTTTTGTTCAGCCGTGTGTTACTGGATCTTGCCTGGATGGGCAGGGGTTTCTCCCATGTGGGAGCAGCTTTGCTAACCGATGCCTGTTGCTCTCAGCCTGGTTCTATAGCAGGGCGCCTACTTGCAGAGGAACTGGGTGCTCGGGGCCTGCCCGAAGCGGGCAGGCACTGATGAAAACACCTGGCCTCTGGTGGTCACAGGTGCTGTTAGCCAGCTGTCATGCCACGGGGGCGGGCTGACAGGCAAAATGCCAGAGTTGATTCCCCAGCCAGGCCCGCAGCTGAGAGAAGGCTGTGTAGAGAGATGGTTAGGAGCAGGCACGGGGCAGTCAGCCGAGTTTGCATCCCAACTTCCTGGCCGTGTCACCTCGAGCAACTTGTAGCCTCTCTGAAGCTGTCTTCGCAACTTTAAAGCGGATACACCCTACTTCATCGATTCTAAGATGCACACATTTCTACCTTTTGACTTCTGAAATTGAGATGCATCTTTCAGTCAGTGGCGTCTCAAAGTTGCAGTCAGCCAGCTGGTATTCGTGATGGAATCGTGGGCAACCTTCTGTGGACACCTTCTGCCAAGACCAAGATGGCACCACATCCCCGCATCTTAGATTTGATGAAATGTGGTAAATACATAATGAGAGGCATGCATGAGCTTATGCTGGGGGTTCCTTAGCACTGCTCTTAGCCCCACAAACATGGTCGGTAAGGGCTTCCCTTTCCTGCATCCTTGGGGGGGGGTCTAAGATGACCAGGACAGGGCCCCTGAAGAACTTGGAGCCACTAGGAAGATGAACAGTATGGCCAAGGGAGCTCAGGGCAGAATGGTCTGGGACATTTGTAGAATGTCTAGAACAGAGAAAGTCTGCAGTGGAGGTGGTGTCTGAGGTGAATCTCATCTGACATGTTGGTGGGAAAGGGGGGATTCCAGGAGGGAATGGCAGCACAGGCAGAAGCCTGGAAGGGGCTGGGGGAGGCCCTGGCAGGTGCTTCCTGGGTGGCCCTGTGTGCCTGGCCGTGCGCTTACTGACCTCCTGCCTGTGCGTAGCCCCTGCTGCTTCGCTTTGTAGGGGTGCTGGGCTCGGGCCGCCTGCCTCCCTGGCCCACGGGTAGAGGACCTGGGCTGTGTGAGTTGTCCTGTCCTGGGCAGCAGCTGAGCTGGACAAATGTCTCATGACTGTAGGGCGGTCAGGGCTCAGGGTCATTGCATTGGGCCATGGTGACTGGTGGTGAACCAGGCCATGCAGGCGTGCTTAGGGCTCCTGTAGACCTCAGCGAAACTGGGGGCTGATGCCCAGTGTTCATGCAGCTAGCTGCGGCTAGGGACACGTTAACAAAAGGCTTTTCCCTCAACCCATCTAGAAATTATCTGGAGTGAATTAACGGGTCCCGATAGGCTGTATTCATTAAACAGCCTCAGCAGGGTTTGAGGACACCATGCATTTCCAGGGCGCATGAGAGTGCCACTGTCCATGGAGGTGGCCCCAGGGCAGGTCAGGGGGAATGGTCTTTGGGTGTAGGCTCGGCGTGTACTCAGCAGCCTTGGAGGAAACAAGTCTGCACGTATCTGTGAGCCCTGCAGGGATGTCAGGTCTGGGGATGGGGTCACATGTCATTGGGAAAATTCTCCAGGAGTAAACACCTTAAGACTTTTGGTGGACGTATCGCCCAACTGCTCTCCCGAAGGGTGGGCCAGCTCGCACCCCAGCACCCACCTCTGCCCAGGGAGGCTGGGGCAGGCTGCATCAGTCTGACTTTCGCCAAAGTGAGAGACAAAACTAGTCTTTTGTTTCAACTTGCCTTTCTTTGTGTACCTGTAAGGGTGAGCATTTTTTTCATGTTATATCTGTTGGCTTTTCTTCTGCAGAATGTCTGTTCATGTCCTTTGCAGTCTCTTCATGGGATTTCTAACCTTCCCCCATTTTTGTAATCTGTAAGAGCTTTTTATAGACCAAAGATACACACCTTTGTCAAATATTGCAAGCACTTTTTTTCTCATTTCATTTGATTTTAACTTATCTTGGTTATTAAAAAATTTGTCTATAGAAGTTTAATTTTTAGATAGTCTTTCTTCTGTTGCATTTATGCTCGGAAAGCCTCTCCCTACTCTGAGATTAGATAAGCAGTCGTTTGCTCTTTCTTGAGGTTTTTTGAGATTTCTGTGTTAACATTTCCTTCTGTACTCTGTGGCTGGGTTTTGGGGTCTGGCTAGCCCCCGGCTACACCAGTAGCCCTAGGGGCCCAGCCCTGTTCGTTGAACGGTTGCTCTCCCCACCCCGCCCACCCCACCTGCCCGCCCTGGTCTCTCCAGGAATCATGTTCGTGCAGGAGGAGGCCCTGGCCAGCAGCCTCTCGTCCACCGACAGTCTGACTCCCGAGGACCGGCCCATTGCCCGGGAATGCTCGGATTCCTTGGAGTCCATCCCTGCAGGACAGGTAATGCCTTCCTCCTGCTCCTGGGGACCGTTAACCTCTCCAGACAAACTCTCCTGCCTGAAGTTGTCTGCAGTAGGAAGTCGCCTGGCTGGAGCTACCACAGGTGCTCCCAGGGTTTGGTGTACTTTGCCCGCGCGGTCTTTCTCTCGGACGTGTCTCTAGTTGAGTCTTCTTGACAAATCCAGTGGTTAAGGGTTTGTGCTCAGCCCTCCCTCCCTCCCTCACCGCCGCCTCCTCCTCTCCTCTCTCTCTCTGTTGATGGGAACAGGCAGTTCTCTCACTGGGCCCTGGGGACAGGCAGAGGGCAGATGACCCTTGAGTTCCCCTGAGCAGACTCCCCTGGGGAAGGCAGTTCTGAAGGCCCTTGTCGGGGGGTTCCCCATCAGGAAGTTTCTCCTCTACTGCATGGCACCCCTGGGGCCATTCTGCCTTTTCCCAAATGTCACCCTGGTGGTCTGGGACATAGTGTGACTCCAGTAACTCCTCTGTGGCTACTGCTGAGGGTCCCAGAGCCCCTTCCTGTGCTGTGGGAGAAGAAAGGAGGAAGGCAAGAGCGGCCTTCCTCTTTGCTGTGTGCTTGGGAGTGTGTTTAAGTGCCTGGGCTTCCCCCCAGCCCCAGCTCTGCAGCAGCACAGGGTCATGGCTGTGTGACATGGAGGCGGTTTGCAGAGTCCTCGTCTGTCCTCAGTACTCCATAGCACTCTCCTGTCACCCTCCCCTGGGTTACACAGCCATGGGTTCCCAAGCCCTAGGTCTTCCCCAGCACACAGAGACTGTTGGGCTGTGTTGGGGCTGCACTGCGTCTACTCAGTGTGTCCCCTGCTGGCCAGCTATAGCTGCACCAAATTGGTGGACTGTCCACCTGGACCCTTGGGCACCACATCCCTGGAGAGTGGCGAGAGGCTCTGGCCCTGGGTAGAGAGTGTGGGCTGTAGGCAGGCAGACAAGGTGGGAATCCCAGCCCTGCCGCGTGCTGGCAGGATAACGCGCAGCGTGGGAGTGGTGAGGTGCCTCCTTAGGGCGTCAGGGAGAGCGGGGTGCTGGCTCAGGGTCTGGCACCTAGTAAGTGCCTGGCGGGCTGCAGCAGGTGGGGCTGACTGTGTTTCCTTCTCCATCAGGCGGCTTCTGACGAGTTAAGGGACGTGCCGGGAGCTGTTGGCGGTGCAAGGTAAGGAAGAGGTTGGGAGGTGTTCTGGGCCTGGCTGCACGGCCTCTGCACACGCTCAGCTGTGGGCTCGTGGTGGCCAGTTGGTATTGTTAACAGTGTTCACAGAAGTCCCACGGTACTATTTCCTCCTTTAAATAAACACAAATGAGATGGGCTCTCTAGTCTGTTTCCAAATTCTAATCCCTAAACTCTGCCTGACACCTGTTATCTTACACTAGGGATCGGCAGATCAAGGCCTGTTGGGTCCACAACCTGTTTTGTACAGCCTGTGAGCTCAGAATGACAGTTATGTTCTTTTTTCTTTTCTTTTTCTTTTTTTTGAGACAAAGTCTCTCCCTGTCGCCCCAGGTAGAGTGCAGTGATGTCATCACAGCTCACTGCAACCTCAAACTCCTGGGCTCAAGTGATCCTACCTCAGCCTCCCAAGTAGCTGGGACTACAGGCGTGGGCCATGATGCTCCGCTAATTTTTCTATTTTTAGTAGAGACAGGGTCTGTTTCTCAGGCTGGTCTCGAACTCCTGAGCTCAAGCCATCCTGCCTTGGCCTCCCAGAGTGCTAGGATTACAGGTGTGAGCCACTGCGCCCGGCCAACAGTTACATTCTTAAAGGGCTGTTTAGAAAAGAAGATCATGTGCATAAGGGTGGCCCACAAATCCTGAAATACTTACTCCCTGAGTCTTTAAAGAAGTTTTCCAACTCTCATCCTATATGCAAGGGCTGCAGTGGCCAAGAAGAACTAGAATTTAAATGCCAAGGTCCTGAGACCCACCCCAGCCCACTTCCCTGCCCTGAAGGGCACTGCGTACGCCTGAAGGGAACCTTGATCAGCATGTGGGTTCCTGCCCTGGAGTACTCCTCAGGGGTTCATGGCAGTGTCCGAATGGCTGAGAAGTCTTTGTGGGGGTGCTTCTGTCATGGGAACCAGTATGGTTTGGGCAATATAGCATTGGGACGGTTTGCAGAGTCCTTGTCTGTCCCCAGCACTCCACAGCACTCTCCTGTCACCCTCCCCAGGGTCACACAGGAAGAGGTTCCCAAGCCCAGGGCAGAGCTGCACTGAGTGCCTGTGGCCCAAGCCCCTGGAAGCATGGGGACCCCAGCCTTCCAGCAGTCAGCACCTTGGCTCCCTACCGGGACCCTTGTCCCAGAGTAGGCTTGGTTATATAGAAGGCTTTGGAGACCCATGGGTTGGTTCCTCTGGGCCAAGGTACAGCAGCAGGCTCTGGACGTGGGAGACAAGGGTGTCCCCACCCAGCCCGTCACTGAGCTGGCCTCTCCCGCACAGCCCAGAGCATGCAGAGCCAGAGGTCCAGGTGGTACCCGGGTCTGGCCAGATCATCTTCCTGCCTTTTACCTGCATCGGCTACACGGCCACCAACCAGGACTTCATCCAGCGCCTGAGCACGCTGATCCGGCAGGCCATCGAGCGGCAGCTGCCCGCCTGGATCGAGGCTGCCAACCAGCGGGAGGAGGGCCAGGGCGAACAGGGCGAGGAGGATGACGACGAGGACGAGGAAGAGGATGTTGCTGAGAACCGCTACTTTGAGATGGGGCCCCCGGATGCAGAGGAAGAGGAGGAAGGAGGCCGGGGGGAGGAAGAGGAGGAGGAGGAGGAAGAGGATGAGGAGGCCGAGGAGGAGCGCCTAGCTCTAGAGTGGGCCCTGGGTGCAGACGAGGACTTCCTGCTGGAGCACATCCGCATCCTCAAGGTGCTGTGGTGCTTCCTGATCCACGTGCAGGGCAGCATCCGCCAGTTTGCCGCCTGCCTCGTGCTCACCGACTTCGGCATTGCCGTCTTCGAGATCCCGCACCAGGAGTCGCGGGGCAGCAGCCAGCACATCCTCTCGTCCCTGCGCTTCGTCTTCTGCTTCCCGCACGGCGACCTCACCGAGTTCGGCTTCCTCATGCCGGAGCTGTGCCTGGTGCTCAAGGTACGGCACAGCGAGAACACGCTCTTCATCATCTCGGACGCCGCCAACCTGCACGAGTTCCACGTGGACCTGCGCTCGTGCTTCGCGCCACAGCACATGGCCATGCTGTGCAGCCCCATCCTCTACGGCAGCCACACCAGCCTGCAGGAGTTCCTGCGCCAGCTGCTCACCTTCTACAAGGTGGCCGGCGGCTGCCAGGAGCGCAGCCAGGGCTGCTTCCCCGTCTACCTGGTCTACAGCGACAAGCGCATGGTGCAGACGGCTGCCGGGGACTACTCGGGCAACATCGAGTGGGCCAGCTGCACGCTCTGCTCAGCCGTGCGACGCTCCTGCTGTGCGCCCTCCGAGGCTGTCAAGTCTGCCGCCATCCCCTACTGGCTACTGCTTACGCCCCAGCACCTCAACGTCATCAAGGCCGACTTCAACCCCATGCCCAACCGTGGCACCCACAACTGTCGCAACCGCAACAGCTTCAAGCTCAGTCGTGTGCCCCTCTCCACCGTGCTGCTGGACCCCACACGCAGCTGCACCCAGCCTCGGGGTGCCTTTGCTGATGGCCATGTGCTCGAGCTGCTCGTGGGCTACCGCTTTGTCACCGCCATCTTTGTGCTGCCCCATGAGAAGTTCCACTTCCTGCGCATCTACAACCAGCTGCGGGCCTCACTGCAGGACCTGAAGACCGTGGTCATCGCCAAGACCTCTGCCACTGGGGCCAGCCCCCAGAGTCCCCTCGCAGATGGCCAGGCTACCGAGGGCAGGGCCAGGTGAGACGAAGCACAGCTCTTGGGGACCCAGGGGCATGGGCTGGCATGTTGTGATCTCTGAGCAGCAGCAGTTGGTGGTGGGCCCAGGGTTGGGCCAGCTCTTGCAGGGCCACTCTCCTGCTCCTCAGTTCCTGCCTGTCCTCGGCAGGGTGCCAGGCTGCTCCTTATCTCCCGGTGCTACAGAAGAGGAAAGCTGTCCTCTCACAAAACAGGTTGGCCCAGGCTCCTGCCACCCATGCGTGGCAGGCCAAGGGGGCTGCCCCCACCCATGCGTGGGAGGGTCATAGGCTGCAGCACCCTGAGGCCAGGAGGGCTGTCACCCTGGCCCTGCCGCCCTGCTCCACTGGACCCAGGCAAGATCTGAGTGTCTGATCTGGGTGAGTCATCTCATCCCAAGCCCCTTTCTTCTAGGGGAGGCTGAAGTCCAGAGCAGGAGAGAATGGCAGCCTTGTCCCCATTCTTCCTTACCCGCCCCCCCCCCGCTTGGCTTCCCTGGACTCCCTCCTGGCTTTCCCTCAGGACTGCCTTGGGGTGGGGTTGTAGAAGGACCTTGGAGGGACCCCCACAGCTTACCCCTACCTGGGGCTCGAGGGAGACCTTGTGCCCATATGGGTGACCCTGCCCCCTGTTGCTGGCTTCCTGGCTGCAGATATGCAGGGGCTTCCCCAGCCCAGGGAAGAAAGCCCTTCATTTGCCCTGCCATCCTGAGCCACAGTCTAACGCATGTTCTCTTCCATCCTGGTAGACGGGGGAGACCCTGTCCTCACCCCGCCTCTCCTTAGCATCTCATGGGGTCTGCCTTTTCCCTCCAACCAGCCCCCCAAATGATGCTCCCAGAGGGCTCCTGGCCTCTTCCAGGCTGAGTCTGGTGCCCTTCTCGTGCCCAGCTCGAGACCCCCCTAGTGCCTCCAGGTGCTGCAGAGCAGCTCGTGCCACAGGTGGCCCTGCCTGGCCGTGTCCTCATCGCCTCTCCCCTATGCTGAGGCTTCGGGTGCTGGGCACCTCATCTCCATTCCCTGCCCCCCCAACCAAGGCTGGAACCTGCCCACAGTGAGGACCGCATGCAGAAACCGGCGCCCCACTTCCCCCCAGCAGATGCAACCCCTGCCATCTTCCAGGAGGGCAGGAGGACAGCCTAGAGGCTTCTTGGGGTTTTTGGCCAAGTGCAAGGCTAGAGCTGCAGGGATCTCTGAATAGCGGTGCTGGGTCCAGTTAAGAGGATGACATCCAAGGACCCCCCTTTGGCGTGGGCGTGGCCATGTGGGATTTGTTCAGGGAACCCCTCAGCCTCCGTGAGCTTTAAGGTTCTGAGCATTACTTGGTCTCATGTCTGGAACGGCCGAGTGTGGCCATGTGCAGTGGTGGCTGGGTGGGCCAAGAGCCTGGGCCACATGAGGATGCCCCAGAGGCAAACTGATGGGCAGTTTGGGTTTTTGGTTCTTCCCTCCATATGCTCCCTGGTCCCAGCCCTGCACACCTCAATTGGCACTCTGGGCTCTGGAATGGCAATTCTGACACTTGCCACCTTCTCAAAATGAGTTTTCAGTCCAAAGAGCCTTTGCCACATGTATCTGGCCAGCTCAGCCCTGGGAGGCCAGATGGCCTGCTCTGCCCCCACCTGCCTGTCTTCCTTCCAAGAGCAAAGGCCTGGACACTTTCCCCTGCCGTTTTGTCCTCCTTTAGAGAACCGGGTGGGGAAGTCCCAGGTGACCCACAGGTGGTGTGCAGTGCACATAGACCCTTCGCCATCTGAGGTTGCACATACGAGGTGAATCTCCATTTGGGGTCCACTTGTTAATTTGGTGTTTTTTGGGGGATTGGGAGATGCAGCAATGACCAGTGTCCCCAGGAGGCCCCAGCAGAGGCTCCAACTCCAGCCCCGGCCCCAGCCGCAGTGGAGATCCCAGCTCCAGCCCTGGCAGCAGCCTCAGCCCCAAGCCCAGCGAGGACTCCGGCTCCAACAGATGCCTCAGCCCCAGTGGAGGCCTCAGGTCCAGCTGCGGCCCCAGAAGAGGCCCCAGTGGAGACCCCAGCCCCAGCCCCAGCCCCAGCCGAGGCCCAGGCACAAGCTGAGGTCCCCACCCAGTATCCAAGCGAGCACCTGATCCAGTCCACCTCGGAGGAGAATCAGATCCCCTCGCACCTGCCTGCCTGCCCGTCCCTCCGGCACATTGCCAGCCTGCGCGGGAGGGCCATCATCGACCTCTTCCACCGCAGCATTGCCGAGGTAGGGGCCCGGGCTGCTCCTGCGGGCTGGCACGTGTGAGTGCTGTGGCACCGGTTGGTACTGACGGAGAGGCCGGGCTTGCCTTCAGGTCAGCCTCAGGTCTCTGGACGTCTCTCATGTCATGTGGCCCCCAGCTTAGCTGCTCACAGCTTTGAGGACATAGGTAGGGAGCCCCCGAGCTGCCCCCACCCCAGCCAGTTGTCCTCTGCCCCTACCTCCCGTGTGCAAGCTCCGGCCCCAGACAGACCCTACCCCATACCCATCTCCCACCCCTCCCTCCCTCTGTGCTTCTGGATTTAGAGATACGTTGATGAGATGAGCTTCCCACGTCTCCCTGGCTGAGGCCATGGGCCCGCTTCTGGGACGTGCCGGTCACCAGGGCGGTGGGGCTGACAGGTAGTGCTGGGGGGAGCTGCCCTGCTGGGTCTGTCTTCAGGCACGGTCTAGAACAGAACACGCCTGCTCTCCCACAGACCCACCCCTAGCCCATCTCTCTCCAGGTTGAAAACGAGGAACTGAGGCACCTCATGTGGTCCTCGGTGGTGTTCTACCAGACCCCAGCGCTGGAGGTGACTGCCTGCGTGCTGCTCTCCACCAAGGCTGTGTACTTTGTGCTACATGACGGCCTCCGCCGCTACTTCTCAGAGCCGCTGCAGGGTAGGCGCCAGGGCCTGCCGGTGCTCGGGAGCTTGGGGCAGGTACCCAGGGCAGCCTGGGGCTGTGTCTGGAGCCAACTGTGTGGCCTCAGGCAGCAGTGACTTGGCTGCAGTGGGCCGAGAGTCCTTGTCTGAGGAAGGGGATAGCAACAGCACCTCCCTCCTGGGGTTGTCACAAGGGCCCTAAGACGGGGTGAACGCGCCAAGCCAGGGCCCAGCGCTTGGGAACTGGCTGTTACGAAGAGGGGCTGGGCAACCTCTGCCCCTCGGGGCCTCGGTGGGAGCCTCGGCCAGTGGCCTGGGACGCAGAGGCAGTGGCGGCGCCTCGCCAGGCTTCAACAGGCCAGGCCAGTGGACCCGTCCCTGCTGTGCATGCGGCACACCTGGGACCCTTGTGCTCACCTGCCATGGCCACCACCACACTCGGTCCCTTTCTCGCCATCACAGATTTCTGGCATCAGAAAAACACTGACTACAACAACAGTCCCTTCCACATCTCCCAGTGCTTTGTTCTGAAACTCGGCGACCTGCAGTCAGTCAACGTTGGGCTTTTTGACCAGTATTTCCGGCTGACGGGTGAGTGACCCACTGTGCTTTGTCCTCTTTCGGGTGAAGGCCAGTGTCACCAGTGGGCTTCCACCTTCCATGTGTGGGTGCGTTATCGCAGGCAGAGTTATCTCTCTGCTCAGGAGTCAGTTGCCCGGGGCGGGAGGAAGCAACCTCAGGAACTGCTGAGGGTGCAGAACTCGTGCCCAGGGCCCAGAGCAGGAGGCGGGACGTGCGGCAAGCGCCAGCCCGGACAGCAGAGTGGGCCCTGGCTCGGGGGCAGGATGTTTCTGACTCACACTTCCTGAAGAGAGAAAGCTAAGCTCTTTCCCTAATGCTTCTGTATCCCTTTCCAGAAAAATATCTCAGCCCTTCCGGCCTGAGAAATGGCTGCCTTCCCGGGCCCGTGATGCCTTCCCACGTGGGCCCTCCTGGCCCTGGCTTTCTGGGCTTCAGGTCCCGGCCGAGACTTGCTAGGGACTAGAGGTGGCTCTGGTGGGGGTGGCCTGTGACCATGACCAGCCCCTTCTCCTGCAGGCTCCTCCCCAGCACAGGTGGTCACATGCCTGACGCGGGACAGCTACCTGACACACTGCTTCCTCCAGCACCTCATGGTCGTGCTGTCCTCGCTGGAACGCACACCCTCACCTGAGCCTGTTGACAAGGACTTCTACTCTGAGTTTGGGAACAAGACCACAGGTACCCTTGTCCAGCTCAGGCTGCGGTGAACATCGTGGCCCCGAGTGCCTCTCCGCCTCTGTCCCTCTCTTTTCCCACTTAGCGGGTCAGAGTTTTATGTGGGGCTTTGCCACAGCCGTCTCCCTCCCAGCAACCCCCCGCCATCTGGCAGGCACATGTCCACGTCTGCTCTGGGCTACTGGCTGGCAGGGCTCCGGCCGAGCGTGGGGGCTTGGAGCACCCTCTCCTGCCTCTCTCACACCAGGTCTCTGAGTGGCCTGGGACCGCTGGCTTCCAGTCGCACCACGAGCCAGTTCCAGGCTACAGCCCTGTGGCATCTCTCTGCAGGGAAGATGGAGAACTACGAGCTGATCCACTCGAGCCGCGTCAAGTTCACCTACCCCAGTGAGGAGGAGATTGGGGACCTGACCTTCATCGTGGCCCAGAAGTTGGCTGACCCAGAGAAGGCCCCAGGCCTCAGCATCCTGCTGTACGTGCAAGCCTTCCAGGTGGGCACGCCGCCGCCTGGGCGCTGCAGGGGCCCACTGCGCCCCAAGACGCTCCTGCTCACCAGCGCCGAGATCTTTCTCCTAGATGAGGACTACGTCCACTACCCGCTGCCCGAGTTTGCCAAAGAGCCGCCACAGAGAGACAGGTACCGGCTGGACGATGGCCGCCGCGTCCGGGACCTGGACCGAGTGCTCATGGGCTACCAGACCTACCCGCAGGCCCTCACCCTCGTCTTTGATGACGTGCAGGGTCATGACCTCATGGGAAATGTCACCCTGGACCACTTTGGGGAGATACCAGGTGGCCCAGCCGGCGCTGGCCAGGGCCGTGAGGTCCAGTGGCAGGTGTTTGTCCCCAGCGCTGAGAGCCGAGAGAAGCTCATCTCGCTGTTGGCCCGCCAGTGGGAGGCCCTGTGCGGCCGCGAGCTGCCCGTGGAGCTCACCGGCTAGCCCGGGGCACGGCCAGCCCTTGCCGCCTGCCACGGCCAGCCTGGCGCCTGCAGGGGCAGGGAAGCAGGCTTTTTTTGTTCTCTAAAAAATGTTTTCTCCTCCGTTTTGGTACCTTAATTTGTCCCCACAGAATGTGAAGGTGTGTGTTCAGTTAATCCCAACACTGGGAGTGAGAACGCCGGGCCCTTCCAGGGCCGTGCGTGTGCCGGCCGCCCCCGGGGGTGTCGCCTGCCCTGGGGTAGCGTGGCTGGGTACACCAGTGTCGTCTCTTTTGTCGTGGGACCGTTGTTAACACGTGGCGCTGTGGGTCTGATTTACTCTTTTACACGTTCTGAAATGTCCAGTCCAGTTCTTTGTTGTTGTCGCTGTTGTTGTGGGTATTTTGCTGCTAATCACGAAGCTGGTGGCAGAGTGCACATCGGAAGCTCCCACCCCTGTGCTGTTTCAAAGTGGAGGCCTCCCCTGGTCCAGACGAGTGGGAGAGCCCCCCGGGGACAGGAGTCTCCCCTGGCCTTGGGCTAGGAGGGGTGGGGGCAGGGGACCTAGAGCTGCCAGCACCAGGCGTGATCCCTGTTGCCTATATTCTCTCTCCCAATAAAGCAGAGTTTGACACAGTCTGGGTCTTGTGTTTCAGGGGTTACTGGGGTCGCAGCAGGGCTTCAGCCCGGTTATGGTTGGCAGGGGGGCCCTCTGTGAGACACGGGAGGGCCAGGTGTTGGGGGAAAGGAAGAAGCAGCCCTCCAGGGGCCAGATGCTTGTTGGGACAAGGGGAGGACCAAGGGACCTCTATAGACAGGGCCGTGCTGTCCAGAGACTACCATGAGCCCAGGGCAAAGAAGAAGAGTGTGAAACTCGGGGCACCCGGACACACCAGCCCCTCTGCCTGGGTACAGGCATGCCACCCTCCTTTAGTCCTGCAGGCCTCGAGTGTCACACCTGGGCCCAGCCCACCCGAAGCTGCAGTCTGTGTTGTGACAGTGAGGCCTGGAGTATGGGATAGCTGCTGGGGGGGCCAGGAGGTCTCACCAAGATGGCCCTTGATTGGTGGCAGGGGAGGGCCTGTGGGATGTGGCCCCGGGCAGTGGGCAGTGGAGAGGAGGGTACATGCCAGCCCCTGTGCCCCACCCTCCCCTCGTTCCTACCCCAGAGCAGGACCCCTGAGCCCCTCTTACCTCTCCTGGCCCAGTGAGGAGCCTCGGGGCCCCTGGGCCAGGTGGGTTATGGAGGGTTAAGTGGGGAGTGGCCACTCCAGCTCCCAGGCCTGCTCCTGCTCCCCAGTTTCCATCGGTGCCAGCAGAGTGGGGCTCCTGGCCTGGGGGAAGGGTGAAGGGGAGGGGGAGGAAAAGGGGTGGAAGGAGTCACCAAGGGGAGGGGCTCTCCACTTGCAACCCCCTTCCCAGCCAGACCTCGAAGGCCAGCCCAATGCCCCCCCCCCCCCAAGCTGACAGGGATGGGGCATGCTGAGGAGGAGGAGGGGCTGCTTACCAGCTTCCCCCAACCAGGCTTTTACCAAAGGCCTTTGCAAATGGCCACCTGGCTCTGTGGTCAGCTCTTTCCTCTCTCCATCCCCGTACACTATCTGTAATTGGGGAGCAGTGACAACCAGGCCCGGCACACTGAGACCCCCAGCCTGGGCCCACCGCGTCTACTGGGGGAGGCCGTGCAGTGTGGCAGTGGCCGTTCTGCCGGCGGCAGCCCTGGGGTTGGATCTGCAACACTGACTAGCTGGGCGGCCTTGGACGAGCTACCCAGCCCCTCTGAGCCTGTTTCCCCACCAGCAGCAGAGGGACAAGAAGGTACCCACCGTCACCCACCTGTGCTGCACCCCGTGTGGAGCGTCTGTGCGTATCAGCCACACACTGTCCTTGCTCTCTCACAGCCCGTGTTCCAGGAGGGACAGAAAATTAAATAAGCTAGTTTTGCTTATTTATAAGCTAAATTTTAAGTTATAAGCTAATTTAATAACTAAGCTAAATTGTAAATAAGCCAATTTAGTTCAGACCTTTATAGCAGCCCTGGTGGCCAGGGCTGCGAGGAGGTGAAACCAGGTGCAGGGTGACCCCGCAGCCTGGGATCAGGGACGTGCTCTGAGCCGGTGGCCCTTGACCTGAGACTGGACCTATGAGAGGGAGCTGGTGTGTGACAATCTGGGGTAACAGGCATGCCAGGGGAGCTTGCTTTTAAGGAGTAAGAGCCTCAAGTGGCTGGAGCAGAGGTGGTGGGGCAAGTCGAGAGAGGCTGCCATCGTGGGGAGGGGTTCGGAGTGCAGTGGGGAGCCAGGTGGCCGGGGCTGCTGGGTGAAGGGCAGACCAGGGAGGGAGGGGTGCACGGAGGGTATGGGGGTCGGCGGGCAGGACCCGCTGGGGAGTGGCTGGGGCAGGTGAGGACACGCGGTCTGGCAGGCTAGCACCGTGCCTGGCAGCGAGTCAGAGCCTGGCGAGTGCCCTCGCAATTGGAAAGTTGGAAAGGTGGAGGTGGGGGCAGACAGACCGAACCCCCAGAGCTCCTGGATGAAATGTGCTTGGCTCTCAGAAGGGGTAGCAAGTTGTTCACATTTGCATTTGAATTTGCTTCGGAACCTCAGATAGACCCCAGCTCCAAAGCTAACAGTGGTCTTAGGCTTCTAGCCGTGATACCAGGAGGAGGGTCGTGGGCCAGGAAGCCCCGAGCAGTGCCCAGGCCATCCATGCAGGGGTCAGTGGCCAGCGCCTTCCCTTCCGCCTGCAGGCTGCTGATACACAGGAGGAAATCCTGGCGGGTTCCTGTGGGGGTGAGCTGGCGGGGCCTCCGGCCGCTTTTAAGGCAACTGCCCGCCCCGTCCCGCCTGCCTGCCCCGTGCTCGCCTCCTAGAGCTCTTTCCCCTCGCTGCCGGCTGCCCCGACTCTGTCCTGGACAGCGTGCCCGCCAGCCACCGCCAGCCATGGTGGGGCCTCGGGGCCTCCTCCTGCTCTGCCTCCTGGCCTTCTGCCTGGCAGGCTTCAGCTTCGTTAGGGGCCAGAAGGTGAGTGTGAGCCCGCTGCGGGGGCACATGGCATCCAGGCCCTGCCAGCCAGCGGCGGGAGCATGGAGGGACTGAACATGGAGGGGGCGTGGGTCCGGGGACATGCAGAGCAGCTGGTGCCTGTCTGACCTCTGAGCAGGCCCGGGGGGCCAGGCTGTTGTGCCCACCCCGTGGACTGCGGTCTGTCTGGCCACCTGGGAGCAGGGTGTGTCGGCCTGCCCTCCTCTAACGGCACCTGGCCGGCCGCCGGCCCAGAGCCCCCCAGGCGGGTGAGGGTACGGAGGCAGGCCCATCCTGCTGGTGCCCTGCCCAGACTGAGGCCCAGGTCTCTGTGTGGCCCTTGCCTGGGGACTGGAGACGTAATCACTGCCAACCCCCGAGGGACCCACAAACTGAGACATGGAACGTGTGTGTGCATGTGTGTGTGCCTGTGTCCAGCCCCAGGAGGGCCTGGAGGCAGGATGAGAGTTGCCCGCAGCCAACAGTAACACCCTCCAGCCCAGAACTGCACTGACCAGCCACAGTCCTGGCAGGTCCCCTTGAGCCCTCACAGCCTCCCCTGGGGCGAGTGGGAAACCAAGGCCCCGAAGACGGAGACGGGCCACTCTCACGCTGAAGCCTGCTCTACCCACTGCCCGTGAGTCCCCGGCTCACCAGGCGTGCTGGGGAGCAGACAGGGTCCTGGTGCACAGCTGTGGCTGTCCCCTCTGCCAGGCCTCTGTGTGCCAGCCACCTCAGGCTGCAGGTCAACCCAGGCCCCACGGTAGGAACATTGTTCCCACTGGAGCTTCTGGAAGAGTCTCCCACCCTGTGTCTGGGGACAGAGTCCCTTGGCTGGGACCTGCCTCCAGGTGAGGGACCCTCTCCTGTGAGGCCAAGTTCTTCGGCCTCCTGGGGCAGCTGCTCCAGTGGCACTAATGGGCAGACTGAGGTCCAGAGAGGGGATGGGCGTACCCCGGATCCCACCCCCAGGCAGTCCCACACAGGGACCCAGGCCCCCTGCCACTGTCGGGCTCTTTCTCTTGTATTCCTTGTGGTCCCTTGGAAAGGCTCCACCAGCTTCAGGGACAGGTCAGAGTTGGGGAGAGGCAAATGTGAAGCTGAGAAGGTGACTGCTGGGGGAAGACCCAAGGGTTCCAGGGCTATGCTGAGCCCTGCAGGTGGGCTCCTGCCCTCGCCTTGACTCAGTTTCCCCCCCAAGTACACAATGCAAGGGAATTTCAAAGTCCTTCCCACCTCCTCATGCTCTGGGCAATGAGGACGGGCATCAATGAGTGACCTCAGGATGGAGTTTTTTCCTTGCCAGATACCTGTGGCTCTGCCCACCCTGAGGCTGGGGCTCAGCCTGCCTGGGTCAGGGAAGGGAAGAGGGTCCGGGGGTCTTTGTGGACGGAGAGGCAGCGGTGCTGGCCCATCTCACACAGCCACTCGGCCCTGTGTAAACAGTCGGCCTTCCCTCCGTGTCTGTGCACTCTGCATCCATGGACCCAACCAACTCTGGATTGAAAATATTTGGAAAAAAATTGTATCTCTACTGAACATGTCCAGGCTTTTCCCCATTTACGTGCATTTACAGAGTACTAGGTATGGTAAGTAAACTAGAGGATTTAAAATATAAGAGAGGGTGTGCGCAGGTTACATCAGGGACTCGAGCATCTGCAGATTTTGGTGTCTGATGGGGGTCCTGGCACCAGGCCCCACAGACACTGAGGGACAGCTGTATTAGGATTGGCGGCCCCGAGGGGAAGAGACGTCCTGGGCCACACACCCAGCAAGGGGCAGCAGCAGGACAGGAGCACGACGCAGGCAGCAGAGGCAGGGGCCATTGCTGTGGAGAGGTCTCAGCGCCGCGCACGCACAGCCGGGTGCCGAGCTCACGCTGTAGGCACGGGCAGCTGCGGCTCGGTCTCCAGCCAGGGTCTGCAGGGAGTGGGGCACTGTCCCGAGCCCAGCCCGTGCCCTGCCCGCTCTGATCTAGGGCCGGGGGAGCAGGATGGAGGTCCCTTCCTCTTTGAGAGGGTTTGGATTCTGGGCTCTCAGCCTCAGAAAGTCCCCACCGTCCCACTTTCTGAGCTGGGACCCCAGAAAGTCTCAACTTGGGTTTTCATCCACCTTCTCACCAAAGGCGTAAGACTTCGTGTGTCCTCAACTTCCCCAGCAGCATCTCCATGGGAAGCAGACATTGTGACATAGTTCATAGTGCTCAGGCAGGTCCCCAGGCGCCCCAGGAAGAAGGGAATCTGATTCAGCACTCAAGCTGTGACCCAGCCTCACTCCACCCTGCGGGACCAACAGAGATGTGGCTCAGGCCACTAACGCTCCTTCCAGCCCCTGGGGCAGAGCCAGGGCCCCTCGGTGTGGTCCCCGGGGAGGCGCTGATTTGGCAGCTGCTGTATCCGTCCATCAGCATTTCACACACGCTGACACACGCTGACACACACTGACACACACTGACGTCCTGCGAGTGTCCACACCAGGACCCAGAGCCCCCACTCCCTCCGGGGCCCTGCCTCACCCTGGCCGTGCCCCAGAGTGGGCACAGCGCTCTCTTCCTTGCCCTGAGCCCAGGGCTGCCCAACGTTCCTCTGAGAGCTGGTGCCCTGGCCAGAGTGGTGGCCATGCTGGCAGTTTTGCCCGCTGGCCAGGTGGCCTTGAGGGGAGCCCACTGCCCGCCAAACCTTGCCCTGAGCCAGCAGCTGCTCGGCCCTGGAGTTGCCCAATTTCCTAGTTGCTCCCTGGCTCAGCAAAGATGAGCTCCAGGGTGGGAAATGAGACTTCAGCGTCCCGGCCGCACAGCTCAACCCCGAGGCCGCCCGGATCCACTTCCCTATTTCCAGACCGCAGAGGCATGAGCGGAAAAGGCCAATTCACAGCGGCACACAGGCCCCGGGGCCTCGTGTTCCCCAGAGGAAAGTGTTGGGGGCGTTATTTCTCCTTTCCTCTTGCTTTGAGAAGCCACACATCTGTCATTCATTCTAGGAAAGGGATGTTCCAGGCTCACTCCCTTTGGACCACAGTGTGCTCAGCATTTTTCTTTTTCTGTTTTTTTTTTCCTTATTTCCCACCCAATCACAACAGTGAGTTCAGCATTTTTCAAGATGAGAACATCTTGGCTTCTCCAGGCTACGCCCCAATCCCCCTAGACACCTTTAGGACGCACCTTCCCTCTGCCCCGTCCTCTCACTAGAACCGTGAGTTTAGGTTCTGCCCGTCCAGGGCACAGTGCTGCATGTTACTGGGACTTTGCTGCCATAAAAGGTAGCCCCAGTGGCGGACGCTGGGAGCTATGGCAGGCGTGAGTGGGACTGCAGGGCTGGGGCTGTTGGCAGTGCCCCCGTGCCCACGGCATGGTGGCAGGACCCCCTCACACCTTCCATCCCCCACTTAGGTGTTGAGCCCTTCCCCCAATTCATCCCACCACCCCGAGTCCTCTGGAATGTGTCCCTGCCTGGGCCCCGGCCACCTTCTTCCCCTGCCTACCTCCACCTCCTCTCTGTCCCCATGCACAGCACGGACTGAGTCCTGGCGCGGCCCTGGACTCTGTCTCCCCCAGGCCTATGAGGCCCTGGCTCCCTGGCCACCAGCCCCTACAGCCTCTCCTGAGGCAACTCTCCGCCTTGTCACACGTGGTCGTTTGCTCCTTCCCACTCCCAGCCTTTGCTTCTGCTGGCCCTGGCCAACTCTTGTGTAGCCTTCAGGTCCCAACTCAACTGTCACCTCCCCAGAAAGCCATCTGGGCCCCAGCCTGGATGCTCTTGGCCCCCTTAGCTGCCAGCATTGCCCATCATCGCCTGGACCCCAGGGTCCCCGTCTGTGGGTGGGGGTGCCAGGCCAGGCCTGGAGTGAGGGCTCAGTGGCCTGTGACTGCCCGGCCCAAGCATGTGCAGACCACACCCGGCACACCGCTGCTCACAGAGCCCAGCCTCTCAGGGCGGGATTGTCTCAGTCTCTGACCCCCAGGCCGTGGAGAAGGCCCTTGGGCTCCGGCAGAGAAGGTCATTCTGTAGCCACGTGGGGAAAAGCTCAGAGCAGCGCAGGGGCTGGAGGGCACAGCTGGAGCCCTGCACCGCATCCAGGCCCGTGAATTGAGATTGGAATTGCTGTGTTCTCCCAAACGGTGTCAGCTCCATCATTTATTGTTTCTTTATTTTTAAACGAAAGGCAAAAATAGGCACCAGGCTGGGAGTCCAGGTCCTAGTCCCTGGTTCACACCTGTCACAACTCTGGACAAGGGCTAGATTCTCTCCGTCAGAAGGTGTAGCCTCCGAGCCTCCGGGCCGTGAACACAGGCACTCACTGTGGCCTCAGCAGCTCGTGCCAGGCAGGTTTCCCAGGGCCTTCCCCACCCTCAGTGCGTGCCCACTGAACAGATGGGAAACTGAGGCCTGGGCTGGGGCTGGGCCTGGCCGCACTCAGGACAGAGGCAGGACTGGGCGCGGGGTCCAGGCCCCTCACTCTACCCCTGTCTGTGGCCCAGGTGCGGTCCAAACGCTGCGACACAATGACCAAGTACGTCACTCACGTACCCTGCACCTCCTGCGCCGTCATCGAGAAGCGGGCGTGTCCTGTGGGCTGGCTCCGAGAGGTCCCCGAGAAGATATCCCAGGACTGCCGGTGCGAGCTGAGCCCCATCCTTGCTGGCGGCAGGGACCCCAGGGGGCACTCGCCTACTCATACACCTGTGGACGCCCTGGGAGGCAGAGACCGGGAGGGAGGAGGGTGTGAGGGCCGGGGGCAGGTGGGGCTTATCGGGCACCTGCTAAGGGCCAGGCCCTGTGCTCAGCTCTGGGCCAGGCAGAGCAGGCAGGTGGGGGGGAGGCTGTGGGGAGGGGCTGTGGGTGGGAGCCACTCCCAGCACCCTGCCCACTCTCGGCCCTCAGCTACGAGGTGCAGCTGGGGGACGCGGTGGTATCCATGGTGGGCTGCAGTCGCGAATGCTGGAAGGACGTGGTGCAGAAGGCCTGCTGCCCCGGCTACTGGGGCTCCCAGTGCTACGGTACAGGGAGGGGCCTGCCTTGCTCCTCACTCTCCAGTCCCACCCTGGGCTCCCCATGTGCAAGAGCTGCCTGTGTTCCCCCTCAACTTGTTCTTCTAATGAGCACTTAACTGAGAGCCTCCAAGGCGTGACCCCTAGCTCTGGCTGCCCTGGGGGAGGGACTGAGTCTGGGGTTGGCCAGAGCTGCTGGGGTCAGAGGTAAGTGGAAGGTTCTAGGGACAGAGCTGAGTTTTGGGGGGTCCACAGAATGCCCTGGGGGTGCTGAGACCCCATGCAACGGCCACGGGACCTGCCTGGATGGTATGGCCAGGAATGGGACCTGTGTGTGCCAGGTAAGGGCCGGGCAGGGTGGAGGTGGGGAGCTGGGAGGGGCCGCGCTGAGTTGGTGCATCCACCACCAGGAAAACTTCAGCGGCTCAGCCTGCCAAGAGTGCCGGGACCCCAACCGGTTCGGGCCTGACTGCCAATCAGGTGAGTGTTTGCGAGGCAGGTGGGCAGGGCCAGTGTCTACCTGGGGGCCCCTGGGGACACAGTCCCAACACCCAGCTCCCACCTCTTCCTTCTGCCCCCATCCCAGCCCCTCAGCCTTGCACTGCCCCTTCAGGAATGCATGTTTTGCTTCGTCATACCTCCAGGCCCTTGCACATGCTATTCTCCTTAGAGGCTTCCTACAGGAAGCCCTCCCTGAACATCCAGGCTGGGTCAAGTGCCTTCTCCGGGTTCCCACCACACCTATGGTCCTGCGTCACAGTTCTGTACTCCCAAGGCTGTACCTTCTGAGCTGAGTTCTGCAAATGCAGATGTGTGCCTGGGCGAGGCTAGGGTCCCACCTGTCCCTTTGTGTCCCTCCCAGTGTGCAGCTGTGTGCATGGCGTTTGCAGCCATGGCCCTCTTGGGGATGGAAGCTGTCTGTGCTTTGCTGGATACACTGGTCCCCGCTGTGACCAAGGTGAGCAGTGCCACTGGGGCAGCAGGTCCACTGTGGCCAGAGTAGAAGCCTCCTGGGTGAGAGATGGGGCCTGAGCCTCGGCAGGGGAGGGGTGTCATGCAGGACCTCCACTGTCCAGAGGCCCAGAAGAGGTAGAACCCTGCTCAGAGTCCCACAGCAAATGAGGCAGAGCATGTTTGTTCCGTGTTCCCCCCAAACCTGGGCTTTGGGCCATCGCAGTGCTCTTTCCTCTCTGCCCAGAGCTGCCCGCCTGCAAGGCCCTGCACTGTCCCCAGAACTCCCAGTGCTCTGCAGAGGCCCCCGCCTGCAGGTGCCTACCTGGCCACACCCAGCAGGGCAGTGAATGCCGAGGTAAGCCTGTGACCTGGAGGCTGGGGACCCCAGCTCAGGGTGAGTGGGGCTGGGAGGGTACCCTTTTGGCCCTGCAAGTGCAATGTGGCCATCTATAGGGAGGCAGAACTATCGCTAGGGGGGCAGAGGGCCTGTCCTCGAGGCCTAGGTCAACCTAGGCACTCCAACTTCTGGCCATCCTGGTGGAAGATGTGGAGACGACAGGGCCCTGGGTGCTTGGCTCACTCAGGCCCTCTCTCTCCCGGCAGTGCCCGACCCCTGCTGGCCATCACCCTGCTCCCCACTGGCACGGTGCTCGGTGAGCCCCAAGGGGCAGGCTCAGTGTCACTGCCCTGAGAACTATCATGGCGACGGGAGGGTGTGTCTGCCCCAGGACCCGTGCACCGTCAACTTTGGTGGCTGCCCCATCAACTCCACCTTGTGTTTGTACCAGAAGCCAGGCCAGGTGAGCCAGGGCCCCAGGCTGGAACTGTCCCCACAGTGCACCCACTCACGCTGGCCATGGGACCCTGAGCAAATCATGGGCCCTCTGGGAGCCTCAGCGGCCCCACTTGTAAGATGGCGGGAGGACAACAGCCTCTTCTGGGAGGGCAGCTGTGGGCACCAAGCAGGGGTCCTCGGGGACGGACATGGTGTCTCCCGCTGCTCCACCGCGGCAGGCCTCCTGCACCTGTCGGCCAGGCCTGGTCAGCACCAGCCGCGGCACCTCTGCGGGCTGCTTTGCCTTCTGCTCCCCGCACTCCTGTGACAAGTCAGCCACCTGCCAGCTGACCCCCAGTGGGAAGACCAGGTGGGCACAGGGGCCTGAGACTGGGGAGGGGTCTGGGCCAGTGTGCACCTCAGCCATGGGCCTCCAGGAGGGGTGGGCGAGGGCCGGGAGGTGGCTCTGGCCACGGCCCCGCCCTAAAGGCTCTCCCTGGGTCCCCAGCTGTGTGTGCAAGGAGAGCGAAGTGGGCGATGGGCGTGCCTGCTACGGACACCTGCTCCACGAGGTGCAGAAGGCCGGCCAGATAGGCCTGGTGCCCCTGCTGCTCAGAGCTGCCGTGGCCATGCTGGGTGTGTGACCCGCCCCTGCCCCAGCGGAGTGGGCAGGGAGGGAGGGGTGGACTCTGGATTCCCATCCTCGGCCCAAGAGCTGTGGAAGCCAAGAGTGGGCTGTGGGAGGTGTAGGATGGGAGCTGCCCTGGCCTTCCATCTGCCCTAAACCTAGACCCCAGCTCCCCAAACCTAGATCGGTGCCTGCGGGTCTTCCCACACCCAGGTGGATTCCCCCAGGGTCTCCCAGGTCCGTTCTGACGCGCCCTCTCTGCCCCCAGACCAGGGCTGCCGGGAGATCCTCACCACGTCGGGCCCATTCACCGTGCTGGTGCCGTCCTTCCTCTCATCCAGGACCATGAATGTGAGCCCCTCCCTGTTGAGGAGCTGGCCACCGACCTCGCCGCCTCCCCCGGGTGCTGCCTCAATCTTCAGGGCCCTGAGAGAATCCACCACCGCTCACACTCTGGGCAACAGAGGCCTGGGGCATCTCGTCCCCTGCACTGCTTGGGCGGGAGTGGCATGAAGAGCGCTGGCCCCCCGGGCTCACTTGGCGCCCGTCCCCTGCGTCTGCAGGCGTCCCTGGCACAGCAGCTCTGCAGACAGCACATCGTCGCAGGGCAGCACATACTGGGGGACGTGGGGACCCAGAAAACACGAAGGTGGTGGACGCTGGCCGGGCAGGAGATCACCGTCACCTTCAGCAGCTTCACGGTAAGGGAGGGACCCCAGCCTGGGAGACCAGAGGAATCACAGGTGGGGGACACAGCCTGGGCAAAGGTGTGCGAGTGGGGAGGAGCCTCGGGACAGAGGCTGGTGTGTGGGATCTGGCCTGACCTCTAGTGTCTCCACAGAAATACACCTACAAGTACGAGGACCAGCCCCAGCAGACGTTCAACATCAGAAGGGCCAACTACATAGCAGCCAATGGAGTCTTCCACTTGGTCACTGGCCTCCGGTGGCAGCCTCCCGCTGGGACCTCTGGGGATCCCCAGGTGAGCTGGCACCTTCGCCTCCCCTCCCCTGTGCTGCTGGGTGACCTTGGACCCTGCAGGCTTCAGGGAGGGAGGAGGCAGGAGCAGTTCTGCTCAGGGCTGGAGCAGCCTCACCCCCTTCCCTGGGAGCCTCACACTTGTCCCTTTCTGCAGAGAACTATCGGCCAGATCCTTGCCTCTAACGAAGCCTTCAGCCGGTTTGAAACCATCCTGGAGGTGAGCTGTCGGGGGGCAGTCCCAGCCCCTCTGGGCTTCTGGGCCAGGACTCCTCGTTTTCCCAGAATCTGCCTCACAGTGACCTGGGGTTCTGGAGTAGCATGGTCTTTGCCCATGCCCCTCTCCTGGAGCCTGAGGCTCTGTGGTAGCATGGACCCACGGTCCACGTTTCCCACTTACTCGGTGGGAGTTCCCTGCGGGCCAACGGCGGCAGGGCCCAGGCGGGGCTCAGAGGTGGAGGCTGGCCACGGAGCCCCCCTGAGCCTCCCTTGCCCACAGAACTGTGGGCTGCCCTCCATCCTGGATGGACCTGGGCCCTTCACAGTCTTCGCCCCAAGCAACGAGGCCGTGGACGGCTTGCGTGATGGCCGCCTGATCTACCTCTTCACAGCTGTAAGCTCCGCAGGCAGGAGGGCCTGTGGGTATGGGGGCACCAGGGCCTCCACCCTTCCCCCTGGGGCCTCCAGGAACCAAACCCTCTCTCCCCTGCCAGGGTCTCTCCAAACTGCAGGAGCTGGTGAGGTACCACATCTACAGCCACGGCCAGGTGAGAGGTCTTCTGGGAGGGTGGCCAGCTGGCACCTGCTGCTGGGCTCCCAGGGTGGGGTGTCTGCAGGTTCTGGTCTTCCCAGGGCCCCATCTCCTCCCACTCCCATCTGGACTACTGTGGCACAGAGGAGAGCCTGGGGCCCAAGGGGGTAGCCGTGGGTCACCGGCAGGACTGGGCATGGCCACCAGGTGTGGCCAGTGCCCAGCCTAAAGCCACACTGTCCCTCACCCAGCTGACTGTTGAGAAGCTCATCTCCAAGGGTCGGGTCCTCACCATGGCAAACCAGGTGCTGGCCGTGAACATCTCTGAGGAGGTGAGATCCATGGAGATCTGGAACGAATGGACCAATGCAGGGGCTGGTGGTGACCAGAGTCACTCAGCCTCTCTCAGGCCTGCCCGTGTGCTCTGAGCCCTGTGGCAGGCAGGACGCTGTGCGAGACCCTGGCGGGCTCATGTGGAAAGCAGGCATAGATCAAATTCCTCTCCTGGGGCCCACGGGGCGGGGGGATGGGAAGGGGAGGGGAGGAGGAGGGAAGCATATGGCAGTGGGCTCCGTGTGGCGGAAACCGCGTGGGTCGGGCCTGGAGGCTGGGACAGAGTTGCCGGCTAGTGCAGAGGGGAAGAGGCAGGCACAGCAGGTCGGGCCTTCAACATCACACTGCGCCATTCTGCCCTCACCTCCGTCAGCCCCTCCTTCCCTGCCCGCTCTGCAGGGGTGGAGGTGGGTGGGGAGGGCCGGGCGGGGCCTGCTGGGCTGGGGGTGGCACAGAGGGTCTCTGCCACAGGGGCGCATCCTGCTGGGACCTGAGGGGGTCCCGCTGCGGAGAGTGGACGTGCAGGCTGCCAACGGCGTGATCCACATGCTGGAGGGCATCCTGCTGCCCACAACCATCCTGCCCATCCTGCCCCAGCACTGCAACGAGGAGCAGCACAAGATCGTGCCGGTGAGTCTCAGCCCCCGCCGGGGCCAGTCACCCTCCCCCAGGCAGAGCCCCCAGCCGGCAGACTCCCCAGGGCCCGCCTGGACCCCGCCACACCCTGCCCTCCCAGCCCCGTGGACTCTGCCTTTGAGACAACTCTCGCCACCCACTTCACACACCCACCCTGCCCCCGCCTGCCTGCTCTTTCTCAGACACCAGCTCTGCCCTCTGCCCATGATGCCAGCCCGGGCCGTCCTGTCCCTCAGGCCTTGGCTCATGTCACTTCCTCAGGGTATGCTGAGTAAGCAGTGACTAGCCTCTCTCCCTGTCCTCCCCCACTACCTTGCCCAGGGCTCCTGTGTGGACTGCCAAACCCTGAACACCAGCACATGCCCCCCCAACAGTGTGAGACTGGTGAGCACCCCTTGGCCCAGCCCTCAGGGCCCCCGACTCCTGGCTGCCTGCTGAGGTGTCTGCCCTGGGACACGGCAGGGGAGGAGGGGTGGGAGGCCAGGCCAGACCTGCAGGCTCAGGGCCTCACAGCCCCACTGAGGGTGGGAGCCCTGGACTCAGGGGGCTGAGGTCCCTTGACCAGGGCTGCCTGGAAAAGGGGCTGGCCCAGGACCCACACCTGCTGACCAGCCTTGTGTGGCCCTCCCCAGGACCTCTACCCCAAGGAGTGCGTCTATATCCATGACCCTGCTGGGCTCAACCTGCTGAAGAAGGGCTGTGCCAGCTACTGCAACCAGACCATCACGGTGAGCCTGCACACCTGCTGCCCACCTGCGCCCTCCAGCTGGGGCTGAGGGGGCTGCTGTCCTCAGAGAGCAGCACTGCAGTCCAAGGGTGGACAGGGTGTCACAGAGGGGCCTTCCCCACTCCCTTGCTCTAGAGATGGGACAAGGGAGCAGAAGCAGCCTGGCCAGGGAGGATTGTGGCCCAGACAGACCCTCAGACATGCTTTGTCTCTTGCAGAAACTTGGCTGCTGCAAAGGATTTTTTGGGCCCGACTGCACGCAGTGTCCTGGGGGTTTCTCCAACCCTTGCTATGGCAAAGGCAATGTGAGTCCCATACTCCCCTGGGGGAGGCGTGGGGAAGACAGGTGACTCCCTCCTGAGTTGGCCAGTGACTAGCTCTGTGTTTGGACCAAGCCTGCCTCTCTCTGGCCTTGGGGTCCTCATATCTAGGCAATGAAATTTAGATCAAATTATTTCTCATTTTAATTAAAAATAATTAGATTTTTTCCATTTATTTTCAAAAAGGCAACTGTCAGTAGTTTTCTTGTGTGTTCTGTTTTTGTCACTTTGTAATATCAGGGTTACTCTAGCACCTGGCTGTGTGCTAGAGTTATGTGTTTCTAGGTTGAGCAGAAGTCACCCATGATCCCTACAGGGCCAGGTGCCTTTTAGGGGGCTAGGTCTTTGTCAGCACCAGTGATTTTGAAGGTCCCTTCCAGGGTGAGCTCTTATGAGGAGCAGGAGCTCGGAGCCAGCCCATGGAGGGGGAGGGGATGCTGGGGAAGGGGATGTGGAGAGTCCCTTTCCCACGACTGATGACTGATCCTGCCTCCTGCCCACCCTCTAGTGCAGTGATGGGATCCAGGGCAACGGGGTCTGCCTCTGCTTCCCAGACTACAAGGGTATCGCCTGCCACATCTGCTCCAACCCAAACAAACATGGAGATCAGTGCCAGGAAGGTGGGTGGTCCTGGCCTAGGCTGCCTCCTGGGGAGAAAGAGGGTCTGCTTAGAAAGGGGTCTGGGGGCTCCAAGAAGGGAAACAAGGCCCCAGGAAGAGAAATGAAGGCCAGAGGGAGTGGAGGAAGATTTAGGAACAGAAATAGATGCTGTCTCCCTCACTCATACCAGGGAGAGAACTGCGGTTTAATCTAAAGCATGCAGGATTTAGGTCAAACACACTGAAGAACTTACTGGTGGGGTGGGGGGCAGGGCAGCTAGAATGGGATGATTAGAAAGCTCAGAACGCCCCTCACATTTCATATGCCCGTCCATCGAGTCTGGGATGACCTCTGATTTTGTGACCCTGAAGTAAAATCTATACTGGCTGCCCTATTCCAAACCTCCCACCACCAATCCATCCTGGCTCCCAACCAGCCCTGCCTCCTGCCTCAGTTTCCCTACTCCCATCTCGTCCCTGCAGACTGCGGCTGTGTCCATGGTCTCTGTGACAACCGTCCAGGCAGCGGGGGTGTGTGCCAGCACGGCACATGTGTCCCTGGCTTCACTGGCCGCTTCTGCAATGAGACAGTGGGGGACTGTGGGCCCACGGGGCTGGCCCAGCACTGCCACGTGCATGCCCGCTGCGTTAGCCAGGCGGGCGTCGCCAGGTGAGGACTCACGCTTCCCCTCTGCCCCATCCATAACCTTGCCTCTAGCCTCTTCCAGAGGCTCACTGGAGGCCCCTTCTCCACCCCCCCCAGATGTCTCTGTCTCGATGGCTTTGAGGGTGATGGCTTCTCCTGTACACTCAGCAACCCCTGCTCTCACCCAAGCCGTGGAGGCTGCTCAGAGAACGTCAGTCCCCTTGCTCCTTCCCTGAAGTTCTGACGCAGGGGTGGGGAGGTAGGACTCCCTGGCCCTCT
This sequence comes from Varecia variegata, assembly GCA_028533085.1. Lineage (NCBI taxonomy): Eukaryota > Metazoa > Chordata > Mammalia > Primates > Lemuridae > Varecia > Varecia variegata. The sequence continues at coordinate 162,779,371 of CM052436.1, read as the reverse complement.
ACCCATGGCCCTGTGTCCCTGAGTTATTTATCCATGGCTCTCGCAGGCTGAGTGTGTCCCTGGGGCCCTGGGCACCTACCACTGCACATGCCACAAAGGCTGGAGTGGGGATGGCCGTGTCTGTGTGGCCATTGATGAGTGTGAGCTGGACGGGCGAGGTGGCTGCCACGCCGACGCTCTCTGCAGCTACGTGGGCCCTGGGCAGGTGAGGCACAGCAGGCCCAGGGACAGCAGAGTGGGGTGGGGGCTTCTGTTCTGGGGGACTCTCTCCCTGCTCCACTCCTGGGGTCACACGCTCAGTGTCTCAAACCTCAGCTGCGAGAATCCAGTTCTGACGGGCTGAGTCGTGCCACCTGGGGTTAGTCTACTCACCCACTCATCGGTTTCCCTCGTGTCGTCAGGCACCTGTTACGTGCTAGTCACTGTCCTAGACTCAGGGAATGTGACACTGAGTAAAACAGGAAGAGACTCCTGCCCATGGGAGTGACATTCCCAAATCTTTAGGCTCATGGAAATCCAGCTCTGGAACTTGGAAGTCTCAGATTCTAGTCACAGGCTCTTAGAGGCCCTTCAGGCCTGGTGAGCCCAAGGATACCTAAAATGCCAAGTGGGAGGCCAGGCCTGGCTTGTTCAGGGTCAGCCTTCGTGTGGCCCAAGCTCTGCAGGGACCCAAGGGGTTCTCTGTCCTCCCAACTCCTGATGGCCTTTGGGCACCTGCCCGTGGGGCCTTAGCAGTAAGAACTCAGAGGGTGTGAGAGCTGGAGCTCCAAACCCCATCTGAGCCTTCAAATTCAGAATGGAGTTGTCGAGTGAACAGGTGAGATGCCCCCACCTTGGAAACAAGGGCAGCTGAGATCTGGTGGGGGGTGGTCTCACTGGTCACTCACCGCAGGGTGGACAAGCCCAAGGGCCACTGGCGTTCAGTGGGAGGGATCAGAGCAGCCGAGCAGGGTGGCAGGGATGGAGGTGGGATCTGAGCCGCCATCCCTGGGACTGGCCTTGGCAGACACCTGCCCACTTGCCACAAGCCGCTGGCTCAACGGCCTTGGCAGGGCTGCAGGCGCAGAGGGGCCCCAAGTCTCTGTGGATGCTTACCACCTCTGTGGATCGGCACCTGCCGATGCCATCACTTTCTCGGACCGTCCTGAGAGCCAGTTTCCCCTCAGGGCCTCAGTCTCCCCACGCAGAACACAGATCTCCAAGAGGGGGAGCTGGGAGAAGCTCCTCTGGGGTCTGGGCAGGCTCCCTGGGGGGCAGTACCCAGAGAGAGCCAAGGAGTGGAGGAGGAGAGGGTCGGGCTCAGGGTGCGAGGAGGCCCTCTGTTCCTGACCTCTCCAGAGCCGGTGCACCTGCAAGCTGGGCTTTGCCGGGGATGGCTACCAGTGCAGTCCCATCGACCCCTGCCGGGCAGGCAACGGTGGCTGCCATGGCCTGGTGAGGGGGTGTCAGGGCTCAGAGCCCTGGGGAGGCTTCTGGGGTGGGCTTGGGCTGCAGCTCCGTGCCTGTCCCTGCTTCTCTCCCTCCCTCCCTCCCTCTCTCTCTCTCTCTCTCTCTCTCTCTCTCTCTCAGTGTCTGTCTCCTGTCAGGATCAGGATCTTTCTAAACTCCAAATCCAACTATATCCCTCACTTGTTCACAGAATAAAGCCTTCACCCCTCCTTATTAAGGCCACGGGCCCTGCACATGCCAGCCCAGCCCCCCCCCCCCAGCTGCCCCTCTCTGCTGCACCCCCAGTGCATGCTCCTCTGGCCACTCTGAGCTCCTCCCTGCCTGGCCTTGCTTTTCTCCATGGCACACACCCCTGGTCACTCCCCCTGCTCTCAGCTTAGGCTCCTGAGGGTGCAGGGCCTGCTAGGCGCTCCCACAGCCCTGGGCTTCCCCCAACCCATCTATCACGATGGGGGCCGATGCACATCAAATGCCCCGTGATCCTGGAGTGCAGGGCCAGGCACACTCGAGCAGTCCCACGAGCACAGACGGGGTGGCCGGACAGGCAGAGAGATGGGGGTGGGGCCAGCTTGTCACATGGATACTGAATAGAGGGCCTTGTCTCTGCCCCACCCCCACCCAGGCCACCTGCCGGGCAGTGGGCGGAGGTCAGCGGGTCTGCATATGCCCCCCTGGCTTTGGGGGTGATGGTTTCAGCTGCTATGGAGACATCTCCCGGGTAAGTGGTGCTCACACTCGTTTCCTGTCTTCCCTATGCTTGGGGAGGAGTCCTCTCATGCACCTCTGGTGGGAAAAGGGGGTGCTCGGGGTCCTTGGTGGGGAACGGCTTGAATTTGCCCTTAGGCACGTGACCTCAGCTCTTTCCCTCCCCTTAGGAGCTGGAGGCAAATGCTCAGTTCTCTGGCTTCTACCAGTGGTTCAAGGTAGGATAGGGCAGAATGCTGGGGTTGGGGCTCAAATCTAGGAGGACTGCCTGGAGGTGGGGTGCCATGTAACATCTTTAAGAGCTGGAGGGGGGGTGCAGGCCTGGAGGCCTGGAGTGGGTGGTCTCTAGACTGCCTTCATCACTCCTCCTGTCCCCCGCTCACTGTGTGCATGCAGAGTGCTGGCATCATGCTTCCTCTTGATGGCAGAGTCACAGCCCTGGTGCCCAGCGAGGCTGCAATCCGTAGGCTGAGCCCTGAGGACCAAGCCTTCTGGCTGCAGCCGAGGATGCTGCCGAACCTGGTCAGGTGGGGTAGCCTTGGCTGGGCCACAGGAGGGGCCTTCTGTAGGGGACCCAGCCCCTCCCCAGAGGGTCCTCAGCCTGGCATGTGCCCACCCCTTGGGGTAGATAGAGCCCAGTCCCAAGGGTCTCTGTAAGTTATACTAACCTATTCCATGACCGCCCACAAACTTTGCCCCTTCAGGGCCCATTTTCTCCAGGGTGCCCTCTGCGAGGAAGAGCTGGCCCGGCTAGGTGGGCAGGATGTGGCCACCCTGAGCCCCACCACGCGCTGGGAGATTCATAACATCAGTGGGGTATGTGGTGAGCTCTGGGCAGTAGAGGGGACCAGGCAGGGCATGGGAGGGAGCTCAAGTGGCTGCAGGGTCCCCAACACCAGGGCCTCCATGGGATGAGACTGGGCTCCCCTGGCCCTGCCTAGAGCCTGGTTCAGAAGATGTGCTCAGGACACCTTGCTGATGGGCAGTATGCCTTTGGGCCAACAGTGACCACCTGCCAGGGGCTATCTGTCCACCTAAGTCTGTACGTGCATATCCATCCCTCTCACCACGGGCCCTGGGGAGCGTCTATGTGCTCATGTGGTAGATCCTGAGTGTGAGTGTCTCAGTGGGCCAGGTGGGGCCGCCGTGGCCAGGCTGGGCCATGGGAGGGGGCTTCTGTGTGGGACCCAGCCCCTGGGCCAGGCTGGGGACCACCAGCAGGTACCTGTGTGCCCAGCAGCCTCTCTGTTGAGGCTGTACCCACACTTAAGCATCTATCTGTGCCCACCTGTGACTGAGTGTGGCTGCTGCCTTCCAGAGGGTCTGGGTGCAGAACGCCAGCGTAGATGTGGCTGACCTCCTTGCCACGAACGGTGTCCTCCACATCCTCAGCCAGGTATGGCCAGAGCCGGGTGTGTGCGGGGAGCCTCTAGGCAGGCCAAGAGACAGCGACACCCTGACCGGTCCTCATGCTCTGCACCAGGTCTTACTGCCTCCCCGAGGGGACGTGCAGGGTGGGTTGCTGCAGCAGCTGGCCTTGGTACCTGCCTTCAGCCTCTTCCGGGAGCTGCTGCAGGTAAGGGAGGCTGGCAAGAAGGGGAGTGTCTGCTGGCGGTGGGGGAGGGTGTACCATCCCCTGTGTCTGGAAAGGGCTGGCTGGCTCCCCATGTCAGGGTTGAGGACCAATATTCCCATCCCTGACCCCGCCCCCATCCCTAGCGCCACAGGTTGGTGTCCCAGATTGAGGCCGCCACTGCCTACACCATCTTCGTGCCCACAAACCGCTCCCTGGAGGGCAACAGCAGCAGCCTGGTGAGGCCATAGGGATGGGCCAGTGAGGCGGGAGGGTTTAGGTATGGAGGGTGAACCTCCCGTCCCATGGCACAGGGACACAGTGGGTGCGATGTGCCATCCAGGGCACTTGCTAGTCCTGGATCCCCTGAGTGCTCCTTCCTTCCCAGGACGCAGACGCAGTGCGACACCATGTGGTCCTGGGGGAGGCGCTCTCCGTGGAAGCTCTGAGGAGGGGGGGACACCGCAACTCCCTCCTGGGCCCTGCCCACTGGCTCGTCTTTTACAACCACAGCGGCCAGGTTCGGGTGACATGGAGCAAGGAGACCCTATCCCGGGGACCCTGCTCTTGAGGACCCAGTCTCTTTGGAGTCTCCCCACCTGCGAGCCTCCAACTTCTGCCCCAGGGGGACCCCTCCCACCCCTGGAGATACCTAAGCCCTGGGGTGCCTCCTGACCTCACAGCCCTGAAGGGGAGGGTGGTGGTGGAGTGCGGATTCAGCCTCCTATCCTACCCCCAGCCTGAGGTGAACCACGTGCCGCTGGAAGGCCCTGTGCTCGAGGCCCCTGGCCGCTCACTGTTTGGCCTGTCGGGGGTCCTGACAGTGGGCTCGAGCCGCTGCCTGCACAGCCACGCGGAGGCCCTGCGGGTGAGAGGCTGGGGACACAGGAGGGCAGCTGGGGAGTTAAGAGCCGGGGGCTGCTGGCTGGCGGGGAGGGGCACTAGGGCAGCCTGCCCTGGAGGAAGGATGGTGGCTTGGGAGCCCCTGACCCTGGACGGCCTGATGCCCTGCCCTCCTTCCTTCCAGGAGAAATGCGTAAACTGCACCCGGAAATTCCGCTGCACTCAGGGCTTCCAGCTGCAGGTGAGGCTGGACTTAGCACAGCTCCGACCCTGCTCTGCCTGCCCTTGCTGCCCCCAAAGTGCCAACCCCTCGCCCCCAACCCCAGCCCTGCCTGGCCGAGGCATGGGGAACTGGGCAGCCCACTTCCCTGGTAGAGGCCCGGATGCCTGGCCCAGGTCTGCTCAGAGATTCACTCAGGTTTGCAGCCTGAGGCCCGGATCCTACCTGCCTGCCCGCCCCTCCCTGCCCTTCTGCTATCCTGCTTATCTGCCAGACACCTGTAGTTTGTCTGTCTCCCCAAGCACTGCCCTGCCCCTGCCAAAGCCACTGGCTGACTCCTCCTGCCTGTCCCCCATTTCCAGGACACACCCAAAAAGAGCTGTCTCTATCGATCTGGCTTCTCCTTCTCCCGGGGCTGCTCTTACACATGTGCCAAGAAGATCCAGGTTTGTCCTGAGCCCGCCACCCCAAGTCTGGCCAGAGAGGAGGCGGTGGGAGTGGGTGGGGGCCCAGGAGAGGAGCTCGGATTGGATGTCAAGGGCAGAGGCTGGGCTGGGACTAGGGTAAGGTCAGTGAAACAAAGGCCCAGAGGAAGGGGAGGGGAGAAAGGTCTGGAGTTGGAGGGCTAGTGTTTGTCCCTGTGTCTAGCCCCTAGGGAGTGAGGATGGGGAGAGGGAGAAAGGGGCTCAGTCCAGAGTGGCTCCAACAGCCAAGCCCCAGGGGCAGCAACTGGGCCTGGCTCTGACCCCCCACTGTAGGATTGGGGCTCATCTCTTCCCTGCTTGAGCCTCAGTTTCCCCACCCCTGCTGGGGGAGGGTTGTAGAAGGCTTTCTCCATGCCCCTTTTGTCTCTGACTTTCTACCCGTCCCTGGGTCTGGGGTTCCAAGTTGCTTTGTTCTATGGCCCTGTGGCCTCAAGATGGCTCCTTTCCCTTCCTGACATCTGTCCTGGCCCGTGTCGGGGCTCTCCCTCCTTCCTGCCCCCTATAGGTACCCGATTGCTGCCCTGGCTTCTTTGGGACACTGTGTGAGCCGTGCCCAGGGGGCCTTGGGGGAGTGTGCTCAGGCCACGGGCAGTGTCAGGACAGGCTCCTGGGCAGTGGGGAGTGCCGCTGCCATGAGGGCTTCCACGGAACAGCCTGTGAGATGTGTGAGCTGGGCCGCTACGGGCCCAACTGCACTGGAGGTGAGGTCTGGGGCGAGGGCGGGGGAGGTGGGGGGCTCCTGGCAAAGGAGGGCTGGCTAGAGGCACTGAGTAACTCCTGTCTTCCCTTGTCCCACTTGCAGTGTGTGACTGTGCCCACGGGCTGTGCCAGGAGGGGCTGCGAGGAGATGGAAGCTGTGTCTGTAATGTGGGTTGGCAGGGCCTCCGCTGTGACCAGAGTGAGAGTGGGTCTCAAGGGTGAGGGGTGAGTGATTACTGGGGAGGCAGTTCCTGGGTCTGAATGACCAGAGCCATCCTCTTACTCTCCAGAAATCACTGGCCCTCAGTGCCCCAAGAAGTGTGACCCCAATGCCAAGTGAGTGGGTCCAGCCTGGGGCAGGTGGGCAGGTGGTCAGGGTCCTGGGGGTCGGGGCAGGGGCTGGGCAGGCACAGCTGAGCTGCTTCTGTCTCTCCTAGCTGCGTGCAGGACTCTGCTGGAGCCTCGACCTGCGTCTGTGCCGCGGGATACTCGGGCAACGGCACCTACTGTTCAGGTCCAGCCACATGGATGCCAGGGCCCCTCCCTGAAATGTTGGGGTGGCTGTCCCCACAGAGCCCCCTCCGCTCCATCTAGGTCTAGCCTCTATCACTGTCCCATCTCAGGGCTTACCTCTCCCTTTGACCTCTTCCTGTCTCTCATGCCCTCCTCTCCTGTCCCACCCCATGCCTGCTCCTCACAACTCTCTGGAACCATCTACCCGTAGAGGTGGACCCCTGTGCCCATGGCCACGGGGGCTGCTCCCCCCATGCCAACTGCACCAAGGTGGCGCCTGGGCAGCGGACATGCACCTGCCAGGATGGCTACATGGGCGACGGGGAGCTGTGCCAGGGTGAGGCTGGGCCCCCAACCCAGTTGCATGTGGGGCTGGGGGTCTGGCTTCAGGGATCCAAGTGAGCCTAGGAAGGGCTGAGGGGCACAGGTGTGGGGGCTGGGGGGCTGAGAGAGGAGGGGATGAGCACCTGAAGATACAGATGGACAGATGAAGAGAAGGGCTAAGGGCCACCCCCATCCTGTGTCTTTTCCCCCAGAGATTAACAGCTGTCTCATCCACCACGGGGGCTGCCACATTCATGCCGAATGCATCCCCACAGGCCCCCAGCAGGTCAGCATGGCAGGGATGGAAGCTGGGGCTGTGCCATTCCCTCACAGGGTGGGGCCACCCTTCAGAGCAGGCTTGGGGAGGGGGTGACCCTTTTATCCAGGGTGCTGGCCAGCTGTTGGCTCCCAGAAGCCCCACTGATCAGGATTTGGGACAGGTCTCCTGCATCTGCCGAGAGGGTTACAGTGGAGATGGCATCCGGACCTGCGAGCTCCTGGACCCCTGCTCTCAGGTCAGGCCCCCAGACCTATGCCATTTTGCAGGGAGAGGAGACTGAGGCAGGAACCAGCCCTCCTCACCCCAGCAGGGTCCTAAGGGCCTCTGAAGGGTGGGCAACACTCCCCTCAAGCTCAAGTCTGGCTGATCAGTAGGAAATAGGGTTTTGGGGGTTGAGTTGTGACCTTCATGGCCCCTTCCACAGGGCTGGGTGGAATAGAGGAGTCTTGGAAGCCACTGATACCTCCCTTTCCTGTCCCTGCCTCAGAGCAATGGAGGCTGCAGCCCTTATGCCGTGTGCAAAAGCACAGGGGATGGCCAGAGGACATGCACCTGCGACACAGCCCATACCGTGGGTGACGGTTTCACCTGCCGTGCCCGAGTTGGCCTGGTAATGACACCTAAGTCTGAGCCCTGATCTGGTCTTGGCTGTGCTCCATGGGCCTGACCCCATGGTCTTGGCTAAGACTGCAGATTTGATCCTGATCCTGATCCTGGCCCTGACCATGACCCTGAGCCTGACCCTGACTCTACCTGGGCCTGACCCCAGGTGTGACTCATGAAACTAATCCTAACCCCAGCTCAGACCCCCCAGCTTTCCTTTCCCCATCTCTGCCTTGGCCAGACCTTGGGCTGCAAGTGCTGGGACAGGCACCAGGCCCTGTGGGGGCCACTCAAAATCTGAGCTGATCCTCGCCCCCCCCAGGAGCTTCTTCGGGATAGGCACGCCTCATTCTTCAGCCTCCATCTCCTGGTGAGTGTCCATCCTGGGCCTCTGCGATCTGCAAGTCCCACCCCTCTCTGGGCCTCCATGTCCCCATCTGGTCAGATGGTTGGCTGGTCTGGTCTCTCAGAGTCCAGGTCTTTCCCAGAAGACGTGGAAGCCCCAACTTGGTCCCAGGTTGCTCCCCTTCCACTGAAGCTGTCGCCCCCGACCCCAGGAATACAAGGAGCTCAGGGGCGACGGGCCTTTCACAGTCTTCGTGCCTCACGCAGATCTAATGACCAACCTGTCACAGGTACGCAGCCCCCAGAAGGAGGCTGAGGAGGGATGGGCACTCCGGTGGTGGGCACCGTGTGGGCAGAGGCAGCAGTCAGGGCCCCCACTCCCCTCGCGATTCCACTCCAGGAGGAGCTGGCCCGGATCCGCGCACATCGCCAGCTAGTGTTTCGCTACCACGTGGTTGGCTGCCGGCAGCTGCGGAGCCAGGAGCTGCTGGACCAGGAGTATGCCACGGCGCTCTCCGGGCACACGCTGCGCTTCAGCGAGAGGGAGGTGAGCCTCGGCCCTGCCCGCCGACTCGGCCCCACTCAGGCCCGGTCCCCGCGTGCCTGTGCCTGCCCCACGGGTTAAGACCCTCGCACCTCCCTTTAGCCAGGGGCGCTTCAGCAGGAGGGTGATAAGCCCCGCCCACTACAATGGGCCAGCCCCAAGCCTAGGACTCCAGCTCCCACCGCCCCTCCGCCCCCCACATCCCCAAGTCCCGCACCTTTGCGTGCTTCTCCGAGAGGACGTGAGCTCCGCCCCCTCCCCTGGCTGTGCTCTGGGTCCCGCCCACCTGCCCCAGTCCCGAACCGGAGACTCCCCCAAGCCAGGCTCCGCCCTCACCTCGCCCCCGCTCCCAGCTCAGAGCTCCCCACCAATCGGCTTCATTCAGCCCCGCGCCCCACCTACGCCCCACCCCCAGGGCAGCATCTATATCAATGACTTCGCGCGCGTGGTGAGCAGTGACCACGAGGCAGTGAATGGCGTTCTGCACTTCATCGACCGTGTCCTGCTACCGCCCGACGCGCTACACTGGGAGCCTGACGCTGCCCCGGTCCCGCGGGTAACCTGGGCACGGGCCTGGGCGCCGGAAGGCAGCCGGCTGGGGGCCTGGGATCCTCCCTTCCCTCCTGACCTCGCTGTTGATGAGCGCCTTTCCCCAGAGAAACGTCACTGCTGCTGCTGAGAGCTTCGGTTACAAGATCTTCAGCGGCCTCTTGTCGGTACTGCTCTCGTGTGTGGGCCTGTCAGGGTGTGCATATGCCTGTGTGCGTGCAAGTGTGTATCCTTACCTGTTCATGCACACCCACCTGTGGGCAAACCCGTTCTATGTGAACACATCTGTGTGAACTCACATGTGCACAGGCCATGTCTGTGTGCATGAGCTTCCCAGTGTGAGTATAAGGGTGTGCTTATGTGTGCCTGCATACTTGACAACAGTGTGCATGGTTGAGGCGTGTGCAAACTTATCTCTGTAAGTGTGCCCACGCATATGTGCCTGGTATGGCCACAGATGAATGTGGCAATGGGAATACGGCTACATCTCTGGAGCCCCTCCCTGGTGTCTGTGGTCCAGCAATCCCCCCTCCACCTACACCCCCTGCCTCTGACCACTAGTTTCTGACTGGGCTGTGACTGCCACACCTTTGCTCTACCCCACCAGGTGGCTGGACTCCTGCCCCTTCTTCGAGATGCCTCTCATAGGCCCCTCACAATGCTGTGGCCCACAGACTCTGCCCTGAGAGCCTTGCCTCCCGATCGCCAGGCCTGGCTGTACCATGAGGACCACCGTGACAAGCTGGCAGCCATTCTGCGGGGCCATGTGATCCGCAATGTCGAGGTAGGTGCACCCCCAGACCTTGGTCCTCGCTGTCTACAGCTCAGCCTGCCTCTCCAGCTCCAACCATGGCTCCATCTGCTCAGGGCTTGGCATGTGACCTGCCCAACCTGGGCCCACTCAGAACCATGCATGGGACCCCCATCTCCTTCTCCTGCAGCCGTGCCCGACCAGTGAGTCTGGGGAGAGGGCTTGGATGAGGGAAGCAGGAGGCAGGGGCCCTGGCAGTAGGGGGCTGCAGTATACCTGTGACCCCCATGGACCCCACATCCTCCCCCTGCAGGGTGAGCTCATGGTAGGTGAGGATGATGCCCACGTTGTGCAGCGGCACTTGCCCTTTGAGGGTGGCCTGGCCTATGGCATCGACCAGCTGCTGGAGCCACCAGGCCTTGGCGCTCGCTGTGACCGCTTTGAGACCCGGCCGCTGCAACTGGTGAGGGAGGCCATAAGCGGATGGGCAGGAGCCCAAGCCCAGCTGCGGTGTCCATCCACTTGACTTCGCTGTGTTGGTCTCCATCCCTTTCAGAAGACGTGCAGCATCTGTGGGCTGGAGCCACCCTGTCCTGAGGGCTCACAGGAGCAGGTAGGGGCTGGGGGCTGAGTGGGAGGCTGGGCAGGGCCCAGGGACCAACAAACTGAGGCTGTCTGCGGCCCTTAACGTCTTGGCACAGGGAAGCCCTGAGGCCTGCTGGCGCTACTTCTCGAAGTTCTGGATGTCCCCTCCGCTGCGCTCTCTGGCACTGCGCAGCATCTGGGCCCGGCCTAGCCTCTGGGGCCAGCCCCAAGGCCGGGGCAGGGGCTGCCATCGCAACTGTGTCACCACCACCTGGAAGCCCAGCTGTTGCCCTGGTCACTATGGCAGGGAATGCCAAGGTGAGCATCCTGCTGACTGGCTCCTCTGGTCCCCAAGATAGCAGAGGGCATGGCTCCGGCCATTGTCCCTGAGAGTGTTAGGGAGCTCTAGGACTGGGGAGGTCTGGACAGTGAGTAGATCTTACTAGAGGGAATGCTGGAAGAGGTGGCGTGGGTGTGTGGATGGTACACAACCTGGTGGGGAGTGCTGGGGGGGCCTGGTGGGTTCCTAGCAGTGCAGGGGGGGGACATGGGTAGGGAACAGATGGTGGAGCTAGGCTGGGGGTGCGTGTGTGGGGGCCTTGGTGAGAGCCCCTGCCCCAATTCACTTCTCCCACCCCCTCCCCTAGCTTGCCCTGGCGGCCCCAGCAGCCCCTGTAGTAACCACGGCGTGTGCCTGGACGGCATGAGTGGCAGTGGGCAGTGTAGGTGCCGTTCAGGTTTTGCTGGGACAGCCTGTGAACTCTGCACTCCAGGTGCCTTTGGACCCAATTGCCAAGGTGGGCTGTCCCTGCCCCACCCCACCCCACCCCACCGCACTCCCTGATTCTCTTGGCCCTGTGTGCCAACTCTATCCTACTGTCTGTCCCTCTGCCTAGCCTGCCGCTGTGCCTCACATGGGCACTGTGATGAGGGCCTTGGGGGCTCTGGCTCCTGCTTCTGTGACGAAGGCTGGACTGGGCCCCACTGTGAGGTGCAGCTGGGTGAGTAGCCCTTGTGCTTGTGTCCAGCCTCCCTGCACACTTGCACACACCAGTGCATGCCCCAGCTTCACTCAGGAGAGGGCAGTGAGGGTGAGTGGGACAGGTGGAGGCCAGGAGGGCAGCTACTAACTTGGTTATATGGGGGTGGGCCCCGGGGGACAGAGCTGCAGCCTGTGTGTGCCCCGCCCTGCGCACCCCAGGCCATGTGCCGTGAGGGCAACAGCTGCGAGTGCAGCCTGGGCTACGAAGGGGATGGCCGAGTGTGCACAGGTAAGAGGTGGGTGGGGATGTGGAGGCAGGAGGCCCCCACTCCCCTGCAGCCACTGGGTGCAACCACTCCCTCCCTGCCTTCAGTGGCAGACCTGTGCCAGGATGGCCATGGTGGCTGCAGCGAGCATGCCAACTGCAGCCAGGTAGGCACAGCAGTCACCTGTACTTGCCTGCCCGACTATGAGGGTGATGGCTGGAGCTGCCGGGCCCGCAACCCCTGCGCAGATGGCCACCGTGGGGGCTGCAGTGAGCATGCCGACTGCCTGAGCACTGGCCCGGTGAGCATGTGGGGAAGCCCAACAGCCAGGGTGGGGAGGGCCCACAGACTGGCTCCCTGGTCTCTGGAGGTCCTCACTGCTCTCCCCACCCCCAGAACACACGGCGCTGTGAGTGCCACGCAGGCTACGTGGGTGATGGGCTGCAGTGTTTGGAGGAGCTGGAGCCACCTGTGGACCGCTGCCTGGGCCAGCCACCACCCTGCCACGTGGACGCTGTGTGCACTGACCTGCACTTCCAGGGTACGCACCCCTGCCTGCTTCTTGTGCCCCTGCTTTATCCCTTAGTGCCAGCCAGCTGACCATGTGCCCCTCCCTTCTGCAGAGAAACGGGCTGGTGTCTTCCACCTCCAGGCCACCAGTGGCCCTTATGGCCTGAACTTCTCAGAGGCTGAGGCGGCATGTGGGGCCCAGGGAGCCGTCCTTGCTTCACTCCCTCAGCTCTCGGCTGCCCAGCAGGTGTGTGGGGCCTGGGAGTTGGAGCCCAGCCTCGGGGTGTCCCTTGAGTTGGACACTGGGTTTCAGCATCCCTTCCTGCCCCTACAGCTGGGCTTCCACCTGTGCCTCGTGGGCTGGCTGGCCAACGGCTCTGCTGCCCACCCTGTCGTTTTCCCTGCGGCGGCAGACTGCGGTAACGGTCAGGTGGGCATCGTCAGCCTGGGTGCTCGCAAGAACCTCTCAGAGCACTGGGACGCCTACTGCTTCCGTGTGCAAGGTGTGTCTTCCCCCACGAGCCCCCTCCCTGGCTTTGCTCCTTCCCACCAGTCTGCCGAGTCACTGACCAGCCTTTCCTGCAGATGTGGCCTGCCGATGCCGGGATGGCTTCGTGGGTGATGGGATTAGCACGTGCAATGGGAAGCTCCTCGACGTCCTGGCTGCCACCGCCAACTTTTCCACCTTCTATGGGGTGTGCGGCGGCCCAGCCTAGGGGTGGGGGGCACAGCCCAGCTAGGATCCCGGAGAGGGAGTCTGCTCACAGCCCTGTCTCCCCATCCTCCCAGATGCTACTGGGCTATGCCAATGCCACCCAGCGAGGTCTTGACTTCCTGGACTTCCTGGACGACGAGCTCACCTACAAGACACTCTTTGTCCCTGTCAATGAAGGCTTTTTGGACAACATGGTAACCAGCAAGGGCATGGGCAGAGTGGAGCCCAAGTCTGCGCTCTCTGGCTGGCTCAGGCCACCAGGTCTTGCTCTGCCCACAGACGCTGAGTGGCCCAGACCTGGAGCTGCATGCCTCCAACACGACCTTCCTAAGTGCCAATGCCAGCCAGGGGACATTACTCCCTGCCCACTCAGGCCTCAGCCTCGCTGTCAGGGATGTGGGCCCCAACAACAGTTCCTGGGCCCCTGTGGTGAGTCTGGCCCCTGCCCCTGCCCTGCCAGCACTGGCCCTCACTTACCACCGGCTGACTCTGGTCTCCCTGCAGGCCCCAGGGGCAGTCGTGGTCAGCCATGTCATCGTGTGGGACATCATGGCCTTCAATGGCATCATCCATGCTCTGGCCAGTCCCCTCCTGACACCCCCACAGCCCGTGAGTCAGGGCCCCTCCTGTTACCCCCGCTGCTGTGAGTTGGGGGTGGGAGGCAGGGACGTCTCTGGCCAGGTCCTTGATGCTCTCATTTCCAGCGGGCGGTGCTGGCACCTGAGGCGCCGCCTGTGGCAGCAGGCGTGGGGGCTGTGGTAGCCGCTGGAGCACTGCTGGGCCTGCTGGCTGGAGCCCTCTACCTCCGTGCCCGAGGCAAGCCCACAGGCTTTGGCTTCTCCACCTTCCAGGTAGGGCTGGGTGGGTTGGGGGCTGCCATCAGTGGAGTGGGGTCTTCTGATCTCGCTTGAGGCCCCTCACGCCACCCTGCTCCCAGGCAGAAGATGATGCTGATGATGACTTCTCCCCATGGCAAGAAGGGACCAGCCCAACCCTGGTCTCTGTCCCCAACCCCGTCTTTGGCAGCCATGATGCCTTTTGTGAGCCCTTTGACGTGAGTGTGGGGGCGTGGGGATGTGGAAGGGGCCAGGCCCTGGCTGCACCCACCACAAGCAGCCCTCCTCCTCTAGGATGCGCTCCTGGAGGAGGACTTCCCCGACACCCAGAGGATCCTCACGGTCAAGTGACAAGGCTGGTGCTGAAGCGGAGGCGGGTGCAGGAAGGAGACCACTTTTATTGCTTGTCTGGACAGACGCCCAGAGTGGATGACGAGGCAGGAGGGGCTGGGTGCCTGTCCCCGACAATAAAGGTGCCCTCAGCGGATGTGGGCCATGTCGCCGAGGAAGGGTGTCTTCATGCAGCCAGTGCACAGCTGGTCCATCCAGAGAGGTGCCTCGTGTTGCAGGGGTGTGCGGCGTGGGTAGAAGGTGAAGTCCACGCGGTAGTTGAGCAGGCAGCTGAGGGAGGCCATGTAGAGGTCGGAGAAGCGCACGAGGCGCCTGGAGAAGTAGGTGGGGTTGTGGAAGGTGCGGAAGATGCTCCCAAACTGTGCGTTGAACAGCGCCTTCGTGATGCACCTGGGGAGGGAGATGCGGGTGCTTGAGGGGTGGGCCAGGAGGGGCTTGGGCCGGGACTGCTGCCCAGGCCCCTGCTCACCTCAGCTCCTGCCGCTCCTTCATCCAGGCAGCCAGCACCTGCCTCGACTCCGCGTCCTGATAGGTCTGCAGGACACACAATGTGGGCTGGGCGTGTGCATCTGGGAGGCTGCAACCCTGGGCCTCCACCTCCCAGCCACCCCCCTCCCCGCACCTGCATGCGCTCCAGCAGCCCCGTGAGTGCCTGCTGCCACGTCAGCGAGTGCATGTACTGCTCCGTGTTGATGATGCGGATCTCGCGCTCCAGCTCGGGGATGATGGCGCCTGTGCGCCAGCCATGCCGCAGCATGAGATCCTGGTGGATGGGGTGGAGGGGCTCAGCGCCAGCTGAGAAGGCTCCCTGCCCTCTCCCGCAGCCCAGCCCTGTCCCCTCACCGCCAGATCACTGTAGAGGTGGTCTCCAAAGTAGAGCACGCGGGGCCCACGCCACTCTGTCAAGCGCAGGAAGTCAAACAGGTTTCCCTGGGGACAGAAGGGGGACATTGCTAGGCTAAGTGTGCCTTGTCCTCCACCAGTCCTCCCTCCCAAATCTCCAGAGGCAGCCCCAACCCAGCCGGATGCAAGCTGCCCTTTCCCGTGGCCTTGCTGTCCCTCCCCTGGGCTCTAGCTCTTGCTACTTCCCCCTCCCACTTGGGAAGGGGGTTCTGCCTGCCGTAGGAAGGGCTCCTGTAGGCCTGGCACGGTGCCTGTGCAAGGGCCTCCCCTCCCTGTGGCCTCACACCCACCCCAGGCTAGGGCTTGAGTCCCTGTCTGTGAGAAAGCAATTGCAAGGAAGGCCATGTGGCCCTGAAACAAAGAGGCCCTGAAGTCCTTGCTGGCCTCCCAGCCTCAGCCCAGAGGGACCCAGCGAGCTAAGGGAAGACCTCACTGGAGCCATCTGCTTCTCCCGCTCCAGAGCCAGAGTAAGACAGAGACACTCAGGCAAGCTCATAGGGGAGCAGCCCACACCCAGATGCAGGAGGAATTTGCACCCAGCAAAGAGCAGTCTGTGCATCCAAGAGCCTCAGAGATGGAAGCAGGTGGTTGTGGGACAACTTCATTGTTGAAATAAGTTCAAGTAGAGAGGCTGAGGAGCAGGGGGCCCACTGAGGACATGCCCCTGGAGGGCAGAGAAAGACAGGACTCAGAGTGAGAGGCTACTGAGAACCAGGGCAGGAGCCAACACACCCAGCATGAGGAAGCTTCAGAACATCAGGCATAAAAAACAGCCTGCAAGCTGCCAGGGAAGAAAAAGGCATGTTTCCCACAAACGTTGGTGACCCTCTTCAGCCCTGGCCAGATGCCAAGGCAGCACATGGCCCTCGGGGCTAAGGGGGTGCACCTGTGCCTGAGGGACCGTGAGAGCTTGGGTGCCACAGGGTGGGAGGCTGAGCAGGGGTAAGAGGGTGGGGGCACTCGCCACCCCCTCGCTGCTCTCCCAGCCAACTCCTGGCTCCCCCCTCCCCCACCCCAAGGCCTGTGGAACCCCCACACCTAAGAAGCCCAGCTCAGCCAGGATTTCCGCATTCCAGCCAGGGCTAAACCTTAATCACCTCCTGTTTGCAGCCACCCAATCCCCCAGCCCAGTACCAGGCCCCCTCTTGCCGTCCTAAACACACAGAAAGGGGGGAATCTCCCCAGAGAGCTAAAACTACCCTAACCCTAACCGCAATGAGCTGCTCCCACTGGCCCAGTTCAGGGGCCCCAACCAGACCCATTCTAGCTGTGGCAGAGAGCACAGCCCCAACTAAGAAGTACCATTCACTGGGCACTTAGCAATCGCTGGCCATTCACAGGGCTTTATACCACAACTCAAGCAGACAGTATTAGACCTCTTTCAGACAAGGAAAGTACGGCACAGAGAGATCAGGTACTAGCCAGGCTCCCTCTGCTACTGAGTAGCAGAGCTGGAATTCAAACCCAGGCAGCTTGACACCACCCAGACCTGCTCCCTGACAGCCATTCCCCGGTGGCCCCTGGCTCCAGCCCCACGGCACGGGGCTGGTCAGGGCCCAGGAGTTGTGCTGCTTCCTCGGACGCTGCCCCTGCACAGTCTGGGGTCTTGGTTGGGCCCTGTGCCCCCACCATGCGCTTTCTCCCCAGGTGGCCCTCACCTGCCGATAGATCTTGCCCTTCTCCAGGCGGGTGATACGGTCCCACTGCAGTGAGCCCTTCTCGTCCAGTTTTCTGAAAGGCCTGGGGCAGGGGTGAAGGGCTTGATTGCCAATCTGAGGCAGGGCCATGGGCGGGGGTACCTCTCCTCTTCCTCCAGAGAGGGCCACATGCCAGCAAGGGGCTGTCCTCACCCCAAAGCACGCAGAGCAGTGAGCAAAGGCCAGGCTGGCCTGCCTCAGCCCCCTCATTGGGGTGGGGCCTCCATTCCCCCTCCCTGGCCCTGCCCGCCCCGCCGGGCCCATACTTGCGCCGGTCAGTGAAAAAGCTGGGCTTGTCTGCCTGGACGATGACCACATCGAAGAGTTGGCGCCAATCGGGACCCACCATGTGCCGCATCCCCTTGTCCCTGTGTAGAGGTGGTACAGGTAGCAGGCAGTCTGAAGGTGGCTCTGTGCCTG
The DNA here is from genome assembly GCA_028533085.1 of Varecia variegata. NCBI lineage: Eukaryota > Metazoa > Chordata > Mammalia > Primates > Lemuridae > Varecia > Varecia variegata. The sequence continues at coordinate 162,762,223 of CM052436.1, read as the reverse complement.
CCAAGCCACAGGGGCCCCGGCCCTGCCCCTCCTTCCACAGTGGGGCTGAGCTGGACTCACACAAAGCTGAAAGGACTGTTGGTGATGAGGAACAGCTGTTTCCCATGGGCCACCAGGCGGCTCAGGACAGCGAACGTTTCGTCCCCTCTCAGGATGTACTTCTCTAATGGGGGAAGGTGGGTCTGTGAGGGCCAACCCTGCCACCCCGGTCAGGCACGCCACCACGGCAGGACCATCGTCCACCCTTACCCATGTCCTGCTCAATCCACTGGTACATGAGCCCCTTCACATGCACATCTCGAATGGCGTCCTGGGGGCAGGGGTGGACAGTGAGGGTGCAGCAGGCCCAGGAGGGCCTTTCCTGCCCCACCCAAGGGGCAGGCCCAGCACCCTCACCGTCACGTCCTTGTAGAGGTGTGCTTGGTCAAACTCCAGGCCGTGACCTAGGAAGTGGTCTACCACACAGGACAGCAGTGCCATCTCCGGCAGTGAGAAGATGTCCATGAACTGCTTGATGGAGGGGCCCTAGGGAGGGGCCACATTCTCAGACACCCCTCTGGCCCCACCACCCCTGGCACTGGAGACTCAGGGCTCCAAGTCTGCCTTGGGACACTGGTGGAGGGTGCAGCCTGTGGGCAGGGTACAGGTACTGCCTTCCAGCCAGCATCCACAGCGACAACACTGAGCTGGACTGCGCGGGCAGCAGCGGATGGAGGGAGTACCTTGCCATAGAAGCCACTCATCTGGTACAGTGGGATGTGCTGGGTGCCCCCATATAGGTCGATCACCTCCTCATCTGGCACAGGCTGGAGGCCCCTGAGTGGGCGCACAGACACCATCAGTCCAGAGTGGTCCTGAGCCTGGGCAGTGGTGTGGGCTGGGGTGGGGTCAGGGCGGAGTCAGCACTGACCTGTAGGCTGTCCCCAGCTGCACATAGTGGAAGGCGTCAATCTTCATCAGAAGGCTCTGGGGGCACCAGGGGCCAGGACAGGCGTTGAGGTAGTTTTGCTGCTGGCCGAGCCACCCTCTTCTACCCCATGCCACAGCCCCAGCTGGACGGTACCCAGGGGATCATGTGCACACCAAGAGGAGGCTACAGCTTGGAAGCCAAGGAGATGGACAGGTGAGGAAACCCTTGTAGAAGGGAGGGGGCTAAGGAAGTAGCCCCTGTAAATGTCCAGCCCCTCACCTTCTGAATGTCGTAGTGGAGGCCACGGATGGCAAAGCTGGGGTTGTAGTCGTACTTCCGAATTCCCTCTGGGTACTGTTGGGGGGAAGAGGACCAGGCCTAAGCCAGCAGCACCACCGCGCCTGCTGGCTGGACTGCCACTGTGGGGGTCAATCCAGCTACTTGCCCAGGGCGGCTGTCAGGCCAGGGGAGCCCATGACTCAGCCCTGAGCTTAGGCCAACCTGGACCCTGCCAGCCTCTGGGACCTGGTCGTGGCATGGGCCTCCTGCCTGGCTAGACTCACCTTGTAGTGCTCAATTAGGATGTCACGGGCAGCACTGAAGATCTCGGGGTGCAGCGCATCTGCATACTGGGCCAGCGTGTAGTCATAGTCGAAGCCGTAGACCTCAACATCACGCAGGCTGATCTCATTGTTGGCGTAGATGGCTGCCGGGTTCAGGAGACTGCAGACCTCGGGGGGCAGAAGGTCTAAAGGAAGGAGATGCAAGGAGGCAATACAACAGGGACGATGACCACCACAGCAGCTAATGGTTCCTGTGTACTTTGTGGGTGCCCAGCTCTGTAGGCCTCACAAAACACCTCACAATGGCAACTCTTAGCCCAATGCTGTAGATGGTCAAACTGAGACTTGGACAGAAGTCATCTACCCAGGGTCACATGGTTGGAGTAAGGCAGAGCTGATGGTGTGCTAACCCCATGGCTGGAGCTCTTTCTCCCGGTCCCCCAGGTATACCTGCCTGTGTTATACCACCACCTGTAGCCTACCAGGGGCACCGAGCCTGTGCCCCTCCAGGCTCTTACCACAAAGCCCCATCAGACACACGGCTGTGCTGGAACCCTGGCAGCAGCCTGCAGGCACACGGGCACTCAACTCCTCACTGTCTAGCCCCAGAACAGCTGCCCTTGGGACGGTCTACAATGCAAATCCTCCCCCTTGCTCAAAAACCACTCAGAAACACCACTGTCTCATCCCTGTAGGAGAGCAACTCCTTTGCTCCTCTCTCAGCTACCCGGCTGCCCACTGGCCATCTCCTGACCTCCTTGGGGGTGTGAGGACAGCATGTAGGGGGACTTAGGACTCCAACCCAGAGGGTGCTGGGTCTGTCTTGGCCAGACTAGGGGGCTGAGGCCGTAGAGCTATGTTTCCACCTCGCCTGCAGCTCAGATTGGGGCTCAGAAACATTAGTGGGGTAGGGAGCCCCTCTGCTGCTCAGGCTGCCAGCTCTGAGCACCTGCCACAGCTCAGAGAGCAAGGCCCCTCTAATCAGATTTCAGCTGCCTGCCAGCCCACCTAATGACATTTGCTGGCTCTAGCCAGGGAACATTGCTAATTACGACAGGCGGGACGTGTGATGTAGGGTTCTGGGCCATTACACAGGCTGCTGCTCCCTTCTGGGGATGCAGTCATGGCCACCCCAAGTCCCTGGATGCTCCCAAGAGGCCGCAGTTGGCTCTGAGCAGAATGGGCTCTGGGGTCCCAGGTCATCTGCCTTGGTTTCCCCATCTGTACAGTGGTGGAGGCTGATGGGGAAAGGAGATGTACTGGAAAGGGCCCTGAGGTCAGCCAGATGAGCTCACGCCCTCTCATGGCTGTGACTTCAGGAATGTCACCTTAGCTCTTGAGCCTCAGTTTCCTTTAGAGAAAGGGGTATTAAAAATTGTACTGACCTACATATTTACTAAAATGGGCACATAGAAGGTGCTGTTCTGTGCAACATTCCCACCCTGTACTGACTCATACGCAGGATTAAATGGGTGATGTCCCACCCAAGCCCATGATCTCCCTATCCTCAATTTCCCCATGTCACTCTAGGAACAGGGGCTGCAGGGAGAGGGGAGCAGGCAGGACTAGGCGCACAGGGCACTGCCTCACAGGGACCCCAGGTCCAAGTCTCCACGATCCCTGTCTCAGCCACAGCTAGTCCCAATCAGAGCAGAAGCCCCTGGCTGTGCCTGGCAGCTGCTGTACTCAAGAGGCAGACACCTTGCTGATGTGCTCCCATGCCCAGAGCATTTGCCTTGGAGGCCCCTTGGGAACACAGGGCTCTGCCCCCACCCTTTTCCTTTGGAGCAAGTGCAGGGTGTGGGTGGGGGAACAGGTGCAGCTGGTTTCCAGGCCAGCACAGAGCAGCTGCTCTGCAGATTCGTGGGTGCAGACAGGACACTGTTCACTTGGATGCACACGAGACACAGTCAACTGCAGCCCTCTAGGGAGATGCTTCCGAGATGCCCCTCACCTGGTGTCACTAGGACCCTGAGCCTCACCCTTCCCATGGCACTGAGTTCCTGGGTACCAGCTGTGACTGTGGCTCTTGGCACACTGTCCAGAAGCCCCACCCTTGCTGGCACAGAATTCTGGCTAAGACCAGGCCTTCACCTGTGCCCTTGAGGATGTTCACAGGGGCCCAGGGACACAATCCTCCCAGGAACAAAGCAGGATGAGGAAGCACTCCACAGTGCTCCTGACCTGATTTTTGGACCAAGAAAACCATAGCTCAGGGAGCCGCAGGGTCCCACTGCCTTCCACAGGGTGGTGGTGTATAGGGCCAGGTGAGGATGTGCCCCCTGACCCGGCACTGGCCTGCCACCCCTATGGCCACCTTATGCTCTCTTTACTCCTCAGCCCCAAGCTCTCACACCTGTACATGGCTCCAGGTCCAGAGGCCAACTCCTCCCTGGCATTCATGACACTCACTTGTGGGTGCCTTGGAGGCTTGTCTCATTTAATCCTCACTCCAGTCCTGTGAGGTAGTCACACTTATTCCTCCGTTGTCCAGAGGAAGAAACTGGACAGAGAGGTGAAGTCATTTGCTCCAAACCACCCAGCAGTAGGCAATGGAGTTCAGGTCACCCCACCTGCCTTAATCATTGTGTCCCTCAGCCTAGCCCTCCAAAGTCAGCACACTGAGGCCAGGTGGGGCCGGGGGGTCCTGCTCTCAGGGCCCAGGGGCTGGCCTGGGGCCTGGCTCCCTCACAAAGTTTTGCCACAGGTATTAGTCTAAAGCCTACGTCACTTCCCAGAATCTCACCCAGATGGAGAGGGTCAGGGCCCAGGACTGTGAAGTTGGCTTGTTCTGGTGCTCATCACGGCATGTGGTGGAAATCACCTGGCCCCTTGGGAAGAGGAGCTGAGGGGGTCTGGGAGGATCCACAGATGCAGTCAGGCCCTGGAGGACAATGCTCGGTAGACCTCTCCTCCCCCTCAAACCTCCAAGGCAGACTGTTCCAGGCCCAGAGCGGACTTCTTAAATAGCACCCAGGCCTGCCCCTCCACGGAGGCAAATTCAACCCAGGACCTCAAGGGCTGACAGAGGCCCAAGGGCTTCAAAACAACCCTTCCTCAGGAGACTTCACTATCCTGCCTTCAACTTGTCAAGAAGTGAGTCTCAGTCACCCTCCACTGCCCAGGTCTCCACACAGCTGCAGTGGAAGCCCTTGTCCAGTCCATTGAGATCTTCCAGACAGGGCTACTTTGTCTTATCAGACAATGAAAGCCACATCACCCCTGGGGGTTCCTCCGGAAGTTTCTCTGTCCATTCTTGACCTGGCTCTTTTCCAGTCATCACCACAACCTGTGACAAAGGTCCCAGGACTGTTTTGTGCCCAAGGACACTGAGATTTGAGAGGATGAGGCTTGCTGAGGGCCACCGGGCTGGTGATAGGGCCATGATTCAAACCACATCTGTCTGCTGCAGAGGCAGGACCCCACTTGCCACACCCGAACAAGGGGGCCTCAGGCCTCATCATCCCATTTCGCAGAAGGAGAGAGGAGAACCAGAGGTTAAGTGCCCCGTGCAGCCCTGGTCAAGACTGTAGCAGCCCTTCTGGATTCCAGGGGACTGGGGGGACTTGCTCTGGTTTCTCCAACGCTCTCGCCTGCCATGCTGCGAGTGCTCTGGACCTCCAAGGGCGAAATCAAGAGGTGTGTCTGAAAAGTCCAGCTAGCGTCCGCCTAGGTCGGGCCGCCCCCAGGAGCACGTCCAGGCCAGCGCTGCTCGCTGGCTTTGCCCACAGCACTCCCGCCCCAACTACGGGCCGGCGCAGAACAAGGGGTTGGGGGCATTTCCGCTATGGCCTCCTGGCGGGCGGGACCCCAAAGGAAGACGGCGGGGGGGCCAGCACTCTGGCGGCCACTTCGGGAGCCTCGAGCTCCCGTAGAACGAGCCGGGAACAAACCTCCCGCCCGAGCCTCTCCCGAAAAGCCGCCCGGCCCTCGGGCGCCCGGGCCCCGGCGTGCCCCACCCGGCGCTTCCCGAGAGGAGCGGCGCCCGCGACGGCTCGGGGGCGGTGTCCTGGCGCTCGGTCCGTCCGTCCGTCCGCCCCGCGGGAGACACCTCCGGCGCACGTCCCGCTCCGGCTCACCCACCGTGCACTAATCTCCGCATGTCCTGGTAGCGGGCCCACAGGTGTGCGCTGAGTTCGGCGCCGCCGGTGGGCGCGGAGCGAGGAGTGCCGGGGCAGTGGGCGCCGGGACCCGGGGGGCCGCAGCCAGGGCAGGAGGGCGAGGTCGAGGCGGCTCGCGGTCCGCCCTGGCCTCCGCCAAGCAGCCAGCGCCGAGCGGCCGCCCGCAGCCCCGCGCCCGCCATGCCCACCGCACACCGCCCGCGCTGCCCTCGGGCCCTCCGGCCAGCCCGCCGCCCTCCGACTGCGCGCCCGCCACGGTGGCCGCGTGCAGCTCACGGCGGCCGGCCAATGGGCGCGGCGCGCGGAGCCCGGCAGGCCAATGGGAGCGCCGCTCGGCCCGGGGGGCGGGAGGTCCCGGCCGGGCGGGCGGGGCGGGCTCCCAAGCCCCCTCCCCCCAGTCTCCGGCGCGGCGGCGAAGGACTCTGCGCCCCCCTTCGGTCGTCACGGTTGCGATGGCGGCTCAGTCTCCTGTCGGAAGTCGGAGGGCCTCGGACTCCTCAGCTGCACTGCCGAGGCGCAGAGAGGAGGGGGCCGGAGTGCGGCGGTCCACCCCAGTCCCCGGGTCCTCCGCCCCTCCCCCACGCCTCTGGGTCCTCCTGGCCCCAGATCCTCCGCTCCTCTCCCCCAGGGCCCGGGTCCTCCTTTCGCGGGACCCTGTCCCCCGCCTCCAGCCCCTGACAGCCCGCTGACCAGAGCCTGGGCCGCTTCTCTTCATCTATTTAGCGAATAAAGAGCCCTACCCACGCTCTCCCTGGTGCCAGTCCCACACTGAGTGAGACCACAGGACCTGCAGGGCAGCCAACGTCCACTGTGCAGCTGCTTCTCCCGGTACCTCCAGGTGACCCCTTCTAACGAAGAGCAGTGGGCCAGGGGTCACTGTGCCGGCTTGGTTCTGACCGCAGCAAATGGCTGCATGACCCGCCCAGCTCCTGGCTTCCAGGCGCAGGCCCCTCTTGAGATGCCGCGGTCTCTTTTAGCTTTGTCGCTAGACTTTCCAAGGAAATTCGTCTTTTCGTCTTGGAACCGCTGTCCCCCCGCCACATTTCTTCTACTCAGATCTGGTTTCAGAGCCAGCACACGCACCAAGCTGTGCACTGGGCCCCGAGGAGGCTGACCCAGCACCCGTGGGCCCTGGGGGGTGAGCAGCTGGCCAGGTGGGAACACATGGTTGCCTGAGGTAGCCTCGCCGGATTTAAGGGTGCATGTGTGTTTGAAGCTCTACTGAAGTCTGGCTGAAGACTTACAGTGTGCCAGACACTGAGCCAGGCACTGGTGAGGATCGAGGCCAAAGGGTGGGCCCATAGGTGGTGGCGCCCCTGAGGACTCCAGTGAGCCAGGTGGGCTCTGGGAACCTGGCCTCACTGAACCTCCTCCAGGCAAGTGGACACCCTGTGTTGTGCCGCCCTCAGAACCACCAAGAGAAAAGAGCCAGCACCAAGCTGGGTGTGGGGGTGTGTGCAGTGAATGCAGAGCAGGAGGCTTCCTGGCTGGCCCTTCAGGGCCAATTACAGGGGGCAGCTCAAGCCATTCACTGCTGGCCCTATGACCCTTTTTGGGGCCCTGCACGTGTTCCTTTTCTCTCTTCCAGTCTGGTTTTGTATATTTTGGATCCCTATCACCAAATCCCCTCATTGGTTCTAAGCTTTCATTGGATTTTCTTAAGATTGTCTAATAGTTGTTTCCATTCTAAAGCTGTTCCTCCAGTTGTTATTTTAGCCCTACGAAATGGGGTGACAGTCCCTTACAGATATCTTCAGCAAGCACAGTGAGGCAGCATGAGAGGCTATAATGATGAGTGGAGGCTCTGGAGTTAGAGCTCTGCTTCTAGCTGGCTTAATCTCTTAACTTCTCAGTTAAGGGAGTACATATGAAGAGCCAGGGCTCAGCAAATCATTATCATTATCATAATACTGTAGAGAAAGTTCCCCATTTTACCCTCTGGGAATGGAGACAGGCTAAGGTAGTACCTGTGGAACAGGGATGTGGTTTGACAAAAGCCCACGCTCTTATTTATCTATTATTTATTTATTTATGTATGTATTAATGAAGACAGAGCCTTGCTCTGTTGCCCTGGGTAGAGTGCTGTGGTGTCAGCCTAGCTCACAGCAACCTCAAACTCCTGGGCTCAAGTGATTCTCCTGCCTCAGCCTCCAGAGTAGCTGGGACTACAGGCCTCGCCACCACGCCTGGCTAATTTTTTCTATTTTTAGTAGAGAGAGGGTCTCACTCTTGCTCCGGCTGGTCTCCAACTCCTGACCTCAAGTGATCCTCCCGCCTCGGCCTCCTAAGAGTGCTAGGATTACAGGCATGAGCCAGCACCCCTGGCCACCCCAAGCTCTTTGACCATCATGCTCTTCTGCGATTATTGTGAATAGAACACCTACAAATGCCTGTAGGACAGTAAGTGCCCCATACATGATAGCTTCTATTAATTTTAGAGTTGTTTGTCGCAAGGCGCTTAGACTTTTGTTGTGATGATAAAATTCTGCTCTCGATAATGCATATCAAATTCTGTTATTTTAGAAGTCTAATCACGTGCCCGAAATAAACTCAAGGCCTTGCATAATTGCATTTTAGAGTGTGGTGCAGTACAGGATTAGTCCATCAAAGAGGGTCTCACTTCCACCAGGGTATTAAGAAAAAAGATGGCGACGGCAGCTTAGGGCGCGCGGCTGCCAACTCCGAGCCCCCGCCCGCACCCGGGAGGCCGGGGCCGACGCCACGTGGACGGCCCCGCCCCTTTGGGCTGCTCCGCCTCCAGCGCCGAGGCGCCTGCGCCAGCTCCTTGTGGCTCGGCTCGGCCTCACGGAGCACGCGCGCTCCGCAGTACTCTGATTGGCGGATCTGCACACATCGCTGCACCCCGATTGGCGGACCCGGCTCTCTCTCACCAGGCGGCAGTCGCTCAGCGTCTGGGCTTCTGTGTGCGGTGAGGACTGGCGCGGCGGCCTAGGCTGCGTTCTGGCGCTCCGGTGGCGCCTGGTTCCGCCATACCTCTCTCCACGACCTCAGTCGAGCATGTTGTCCAGGGCTCAGGTGAGGCGGATTCTGCAACGGGTGCCCGGGAAGCAGCAACTCGGCATCTACAGGTTCCTGCCCTTCTTTTTTGTCCTGGGAGGATTGATGGAGTGGATCATGATTAAAGTGCGCGTGGGCCAGGAGACCTTCTGTAAGTGAGGGTACAGCAGCCTCCGTTTCCTTTCAGGAATGCACGAAGCGGCAGGGATTCCTTTTTCCTGGGGGGTATTCTTATATTGCAGACCAGTCATTCCATTCAGAGAGCTGAGCTGCTTTTATCCTTCTCAGAAGGGCAAGTGCGATTCCTTTCGCTTGGCAATCGCTTTCTCTCTCCTCTAAGCCGCGCGTTGGCGTCCAGCATTGCGACCTTTCCTGCACTTTGAGGAGAGGGCACGTACCTTCAGTCCTCCCAAGCCTGCCCTTCACCCCTGCCGGTGACATTGTTTGGGCCTAAGGAACAGACTTGTTCACTGCCAACGTAGGAGGAGGTGGAGCCTGAGGATTCATGGAAACTGCTGTGCACTGGCTAGTACTCTCTGGACTCTACAGTCTAAACGCTGGAGAGAGCTGATCTGACAGCTTGGCTAATTACCACTGTCTTTACAGGGCAGTCACTGGCGCCAGGTCTTTGGCTCAGCACTATGAAAAGAATGTCTCGCATTGCTTTGCTGAGCACTAACTCTGGGCAAGCCAGGTCTTCTTTCATAAAGACTTGCCCCAACCCCTAGGCCCTTTTTTTTTTTTATGCCCCTCTCCTGAAACACTGTATCACTTGTGAATTGCCAACCCTCACTTTAAAAAAAAAATTGTTACATTAGTTATTCCTAAAGATATTTAGTCCTCGTGTTCATCCGTTCATCGATATTTAATGACCACCCCGAGAGGATATAATGAGTAAGGCACAGAGTTCCTCACTCCAGAAGAGCTCTCAGATGATACAGTTACCATTAAGCATGATCAGTGCTGTGAGGAAGTGGGAGAAGCATGGGAGTCTTGGGTGGGCACCTCAACTGGACTAGAAGGTGCAGGGAAGGCTTCCTGAAGCAGTTACCAAGTAGGACCTGAATGTTGATGAGGTGTCAGCCAGATGAAGGGAAGGTTTGCAGAGTTGAAAGCATCTTCAGGGCAGTGGTAAAACTAGACATGGGGCCTTGTGTGAGAGCATGCTGTGTGTTTGAGGAATTGAAGCAGATGAACAGTGAGGGGGTGAAGTGGCTAAAAGGGTGCCTGGGCAGGGCTGCAAAGGGACTGAAGAACCAAGAATGGATCACAAGGATTGAGGGGTTTTAAGCAGTGGATTAACACTGTGAAGAATGGCTCCATGTCTCTTTGTGGAGAGCAGATTGGCAGAACACCTAGGCTATTTGGCTGTCGAGATCTGAGATAGTGGCCTGGTCTAGGTTGGGGGCAGAAAGGATGCCAAGGGGTGGGTGGCATTAGAAACACCCCAGAGGTAGTACCGACAGGGCTGGGGGATGGAGTAGACTCAGGAGATGAGTGGAGGCTTCTGGTAGAACAGTTGAAACAGGGGTGGTACTTTCCTGAAGGTGCAGAACACAGGCAGAGTGATCCTGGGCTCCATTTGGGATGTGCTGAGGTGGAGGTGGTTATACAGATATGAAGCCCAGGAGGCATATCTGGGCCAGAAATCTGGATATGGGGACCATTCACAAGCAAATTGTGATGAAAGTCACAGAGTCATACCCCAATATTTTAAGGATGATTGAGAATGGCCAGAGGCAAGGAGGGAAACCAGGAAGGTTTGTTATGACAGAAGACAGGAGGTTAAAGAAGTTTGCCTCAGTGAAGGGAAGGTAACCCCTCCCCCTGGAAAGACAGGAGGATGTGCAAATGATGATCAGGAAGGAAGGGGTGGAGGGAAGCTGGAGACACTTGACCCTTGAGAGGGTGGGAGAGGATGGGATCATAGCTGGATGGCAGAAGTAGCCCTTGGAAGTTAGCTGAGTTTTTTACTGATGATTTTTCTCTGTGAAGACTTCAAGGCCATTTGAGAGTGGGCGAAGAAGGGTCTTCTGAGGAAACAGGACTGTCAGGCATCTCAGTGGACCCAATTAGAGGCATCAGTTGGCCCTGCAGTGCATAGCAAGTAGCGTGAGGCCTGGAGAAGGGAGGAAGTGGATTAATCTCTGGTTGGGGTTTTGAGGATGTGTCAAGAAGTTAAGATACTAACAAGAGTGGGAAGGAATTCCAGCTGGTTTGGCAGGAAGAGAGGAGGGGGCAGGGGTGGGGGGACTGCTGGGGAAGCCAGGGGCCAAGGGCCTGGGGAAGAAGTTGGTGAGATCCAAGTATAGGAGGGCTAGAAGGGATAGTGGAAGTTGTGGTCTGAGCAGACTTCCTTCATAGGAGCACTCCAAGTGACTGGAGAAGCCAGAGGTGAAGGGAGCTGGTGCTTCACCCCCCATGATAGCAGTGGTATCTGGGAGGAAGGCACAGGTCAGGGGCAAGGAGCCTAAACTAGAGGCCTTCGCTTTCAGTCACTGAAGAGGCATGATGGGGAGCAGGTGCCAGTGCAGAGAAGGTGGTGAAAGTCAAATGGCGTATGCCACAAAGGAAGAGGATTCTTTGAGGGTAGAGAATCAGTCTGGAAAAGCAACAGCTGAGAACAAGGAAATTGACCTCCCCTCCCCACCTGAAGGTTTTTAGGTGTAGGAGATGGAGTAGCAGAGAGCCGGGGCAAGAAGTGCCGTTGAGGGGCCGGGCCAGGTTTTAGTTAAGCAGGATGATTTCAGAACACAGAATAGAAACTGGGGGGGGGGGGGGGCGGACAAGTGAGGGAAGTCATAAAACATTGCTAAGAGGTGTGCTAGGACATGATCCAATGTTTGCTATTTAAGTCTAGAACTCCATTGACACAGTCCTCATTTAACTCAAGTTCTGTTTTAAATTTAAGCTTATTTTGGTATTGTTTGGTATTGAGTTAAACAATGAGATTCAGAAATAAGTGACAGATCTAGACTATTGGTTGAATTATTCAGATCTGAGTATTTTAAATTCCTCAGTTTTTAAAAAATCTAAGCAAACTTTTTGTTTGATACAGATGATGTCTACCGTAGAAAAGCCTCAGAAAGACAATATCAGAGAAGGCTGGAAGATGAATGAGAGACTGAGCTTCAGCAGTCAATAAAGTGAATATGAATTTTCACTATTGGTTTCAACACCTGTGAAAATGTACTTTTCAGATCTCTTATTCTTTCTTATACAGCTTGTCCTTTAGCAGCTTTACAGTATTCTAAGAACTGTCTTTATAAAGAATTTTTATAGTTTTGCAATCTCTGCTTGAATACTTCCCAACTAACTGCTGGGCAGAACTTGTGGGAAAATTATTTCCTCCTGAAACACTTAGCCAGTGAATCTAGTCCATGAAATATTTCTTCAACAGTTCAGAGGATCAATCAGGATGCTTTTCAGTGCAGTTTGAATTGTTTGTGAAGCCCTTTGTTTTTAGGCAACTAATGATAACCTTATTTACTTTTTTGCAGAATTCACATTAAATCATGGACACATACTCTATTGCAAGATCATTTAAACCAGGATAATTATGCAGATTACATCTCTGCCAGCTACCAGATTATAATCTTTTTTTCTAGGAGAGTAGAAATTCCTGACTGACTACACATTACTCATGCTAATATTGTTGTAAACAGAAATAAGCCCCTCCCTTGCCTGGCTCCACTAACATACAAGGGCTGGACTTCCATGAGGACTATGGGCAACAGGCTTCACACCTCTCTGTAATGAAGATGCTGTTCTTTCATCCAGCCATTAATGATAAAGACAACTGCTCCTTCCATAAGAAAGTGAAACTACACAGTGTAAAGCAACCATAGACTTGAGCTAAATCAGAGGCTCAGTCTATTGAGAAATTTGGCAGTTTGACTCAGTGTAAATTTGGGTCTGCCTGGTAAAAAAAAAAAAAGGCAAAGATGTCTTCCCATGCTTGGATAATCATATCCAACATTGTTTCAAACAAAATATCTACATACTGTAGAAGACTAAGTTTCAAAATAGTTTCTGGCCAGGCATGGTGGCTCACGCCTGTAATCCTAGCATTGTGGGAGTCTTAGGTGGGAGGATTACTTGAGCTCAGGAGTGCAAGACCAGCCTGAGCAAGAGTAACTCCCCACCTCTACTAAAAATAGAAAAATGAGCAGGGTGTCGTGATGCACACCTGTAGTCCCAGCTATGTGGGAGGCTGAGGCAGAAGGATTGCTGAGCCCAGGAGTCTGAGGTTGCAGTGAGCTACTATGATGCCACTGTACACTACCTGGGACAACAGAGTGAGACTCTGTGTTAAAAAAAAAAGTTTCTAACTATTGCACAAGAATAAAGCTGATGCTTAAATATCCTCAAGTTAATGATCTCTGTCACAAACATGTCTCCTCCTAAATTTTTCTAGAGATTTTTTTTCCAATTTTAGTCCATTTATGTTAGAACCAATTCAGTAAAGAATCACTAACTGCTCAGATCTCATTAAAGAACTACTTACAGCAAGCCCAGAGTCACAGCTGGGAGATAGCTTGAAGGTGAAGGCCAGTAATGACCAATACCACCAGGGAGAGGAATGGGGTTCATTGTATTCTCGTGCTCAGCTGTGTCACCTAGAGTTTGCGGTGAACCTAACTGACTTTACAGGCATTTTTAGTGCTTAGACTGCTGCATAATAAATTAAACTGTGGTATGATTCTCTCAATTATATGGCCATATTCCATATGTCCCCCCTTGCCCACCCACCACTTCTAAATTTAGAAGTTTAATATTTCATACATAAAGAGACTACATAACACACATACACACCTTTTACAAAGAATAACAGTAAACACTAATAAAACCATTAGCCAACTTCTGTGTCTGCTGTGGGTTCATTCCCTGGCCCATCTCCCTGCCTCTACCCCAGAAAGAACCATTAGCCTGAAGTTTGTATTAGCTTTCCCTAGGGTTTTCCTCTTCGTTCCTTTTCTTTCTTTCTTTTTCTTTCCATTAGAGTGTTGATTTATTGAAGGACACCAAACTTTTGAAAATTAAGGACTTCTGACTTTAAGGCAAATAGACTAGCAATTATTGTATTCAATGGAAGACATATTTTCAGAGTACATTATTTTGGATGCTATGAATAAGAATTCATCTTTGTTAACCAAAGTGCAAGCTTTTTTTTTTTTTTTTTGAGACAGAGTCTCGCTCTATTGCCCGGGCTACAGTGCCATGGCATCAAGCTCACAGCAACTTCAAACTCCGGGCTTAAGCAATCCTTCTGCCTCAGCCTCCCGAGTAGCTGGGACTACAGACATGTGCCACCATGCCCAGCTAATTTTTTTTTTCTATATATATTTTTAGCTGTCCAGATCATTTCTTTCTATTTTTAGTAGAGACGGGGTCTTGCTCTTGCTCAGGCTGGTCTCAAACTCCTGACCTTGAGCGATCCTCCCGCCTCAGCCTCCCAGAGTGCTAGGATTACAGGCGTGAGCCACCGCGACCGGTGCAAGCTTTTAAAGTGAAAAGAACTGCAATGCTCTTACATGCTGATTACAGAATCACAGTGCCACCTAGTATAACACTACAAGGCAAAAATTTAAAACTGCAGCACTTATTCCAGATTGATGAAAACCTAATTGACATTTATTGCTACAACTCTACTGTGATGCTGGGGAAAGAACATGAGCCTTGGAGTATCACTTTATCATCTGAATTTATAGGGAAAGTACCTAAGCCAGGCACATAATCAATGATAAATGAGGGTTATTTTTGTCTATCTAGCAGTTGTGTTTTTGAAGTCTTACCTAAATCTCTGATGTAATACTTAATCTCTCTCTTTTTGTATGTATGTTTGAACTTCTCACACTGAGTTACTGCACTTTAAAAAATATACTCGGGCCAGGTGCAGTGGCTCATGCCTTTAATCCCAGCACTTTGGGAGGCTGAGGCAGGAGGATTGCTTGAGCCCAGGAGTTGGAGGCTGCAGTGAGTATGCCCACTGCACTCCAGCCTGGGCAACAGAGCTGTCTCAAAACAAAAAAAAAAAAAATGGGGTGGGTGTGTGTGTGTGGTGTGTACACACACACACACACACACACACACACTCTCTCTCTCTCTCTTGGACCACGGTGTTTTCCGAAGCAACTTCTTTCCTAGTAAAGGAGTATCAGTGCTTAGTCTTCACACGTGTATTAAATTTGCAGTTTCTTGTCACATTTATGTGCAATCCACAAGACATAAATACCACAAAATGCCCCAAACAGGGAAAGGAACAGTCTATTAATTTGTTTGGTTGTGAACTTTCATTCAGCTGACCTAGCATACTTCCAAACTAAAAAGGAACAGAGTAATACTTAGCAGTATTTGTTGGCTCATAGTGTTCAGCTGGGATGTTTATATATCAATGATCGTTCAAACTATGCTCATGAGCATAGATGGCAGTACAGTCTTAAACTTTCAGGAGAACAGAGCCACAGGGATTTGCAAAGTGATGTTAGAGGAAAACAGTTGGTTGATTTTACCAACACTTTCTATTAAAAGTGTGGTTATGTTTTAAGAACTTATGAACATGTTAAAAACACATCTGTATCTTCTGGCCACAGACAAGCTATTTGAAGTGGGTTATACTGCTTTATGATAGAGGACATGCTTTCCTCACCATCTGCCCTCAGTAATGCAATGCTCTCTTCAATTTTAACTTCAACCTGCATTTCTGCCCATCCTGAGGACATGTTAATTCTCTGACTGCCAGCCTGAGCAGTGCGGTGTAGGGCACGTCAGGCTGCAGTCTGACTACATTTGGCATCTGTGTTAATGCAGCCTGAGCCCTGAACCTGTATGGGGGTCTGGACACTGAGTTTCATCTCTACCTGAGGAGCTTTCTTCTTTTAAATTGGCAGCCATATCCTTGTCAGCATGCAATCGGGGCTTGCAGGAGTTAAATCTACTTGCAACTAACATCTGACACAACTTTAACAGAACAACCAAATCTGGTTAATCCAAATCACTTTGCAAACTCCATTTTTATTTGGATTAAAAAGCTTTAGATGAACAAACATATGATACATACATGTTATAAGACTAGTTACCACTTAAACCTCAGATGATGATATGATACAGAAATTAGAATAAACCAAGTTTTAATCAGGTCTGAAAACCTCCAAGCTGAAAAGTCATCAACACCAATTTGGGGATTTTACACAAATAAGTGTCCCACCTCAATTCTTCCTCATAGGAAGGGAAGGGTGGGTTAAAAAAAACAAAGGCCTTTTAAAATCAGTTGGCTGACAAACATACTGTTTTAAACCTATAGGTTTTCCCCCCATATAAACAGAATTCTCCACAGGAACTTACATTTTGAAAACATTTAGGCCATTATACTTTCTAAGCCACATTACTACAGTTCCTAAAACTCATGAAAAAAAGATGTATAGTTTACTTGTACTTTCTTCAGTCAGGACTTTTTTTTTTTTTTTTGGCTTTTCTTTTTTTGAAGATGGCTGGCCTCAAATCTTATATCCTAAATATTAACTGATATTTTCCAAGTTAATATACAGAGAGACATGATTCTAAAATAAATACATAGGATTTTTTTTTTTTAAACTTAATTAGGGCCTGCCTAGTGGCACCCTGGGCCAGCTCTGCACTGCTTTAGGGAAGCCCCTGGCTGGATCTATGGTCCCTGCAGCACCCCTAAACTGGGAAGGAGCCTGAAGGAGAAGTACACTGGCTTCTAATACCCCACTTGGCCCACAGTGAAGAGTTTTTAGAGGCTCCCCAAAGAAGTCTCATCCAGACCTTAAAAAGGGAGATAAAATGAATGCATGAAATAAATAAATAATTTAACCAAAACTAAATTTCAGGTTCTTTGGTGTAATTCAAGGATGTCTAGAAACAAAATAATCTGATTGCATTACACAGTCATGATGATTTGATGGCCCAGATAACCAGGAACTGAAGATTCATCTGATTCAGTTTAACAATAAGATACTGACACACTACTGCAATAATACATTTTTTAAAATTCAAAACTATTTAAAATACTTGATGAAAATTGAGATCCAGTGGTTGACTAAAGGCAATTAAGTTACAAGGGCCTCCTGTATTTAAAGTATCTAGCATAAGAGACCGTCTTCCATTTTATACTCTTTTGCCCTCATGATTTAGTAAGTACAGTAATTAAATATCTGGGTATTGATTCATAGCAGATTAAAAGGAAAAAAGTATCTTCTGAGAGTCACTCTCAATTTACAAACAGCAGTGGAAGCTCCACCAGAACGGCAACCACCTGTTACAGTAAAGCAGTTTTCAAAAACATACTGTCAAATGAAATAATGTTCCATGTTTGTTGCTTCCTACTGTGTGAACATCATACACTGCCTCCAAATGTTGA
Source organism: Varecia variegata (assembly GCA_028533085.1). Lineage (NCBI taxonomy): Eukaryota > Metazoa > Chordata > Mammalia > Primates > Lemuridae > Varecia > Varecia variegata. The sequence continues at coordinate 162,745,228 of CM052436.1, read as the reverse complement.
TTTTAGGGTCATATAAGAAAGAAAGGGTCACCAAACCCAACCGTTTGGGATCTGTAATGGTCTTTTTGGTGAGCATGTTCTTAAATTATGGTTTCCCTTCTATAATTCAAAAGCACAAGCTAAATTTAAAAAATATTTTAGAAAGTATTGAATTTCTGATTGAGAATTACAACCCTGAAACTTAAAAGAAAAAAAATGTCATATCTGATAATGAAGAAATAAAGAATACTAAAACATATTTGCATATGCAGGCAATCTACCCTTTCACAATTATGCTTCTGATGCAGCTCACATCTAGTTACACACTCCCTTCCCTATGTTAGGTCAGGTATGATGTTTAAAAATAAATCAGCTCCATACACACCTTAATGCTTTCTTCAAGATGAACTTCAATGTTTTTCAATGAAACAGATTTAAAATTTTATATCATCTAACATGTATAGGCATAAATTGTGAATTCATTATGAACAGATCAAAAGTACCCTTAAACTTACCTTCAGGACTAAATACAATTCAAGGTTGTACACATGTTCTGCAAAAATCACTGACAGCAAAGATGTCTAACTCAACACAAGAAAAAAATGCTTTTTCCCTCTTAGTGTCCAGGAGGTACACTAGCTGCAGACAGATGCACAGCACTGATTACAGATTTCTGTAGTGAGCCTCTGTGTTAACAGAGCAAATGTGCCATGTCTGTCAAACATCGATAACCTAAATAACCACTTTTCAAAAAAAGCACTTCACTTCACCTGTAAGAATCAGCTTTTGTGGAAAGTGGCTTAAGATATTCAGGCACATGAAACAAACACAAGTACACTCCCTGTCTGATGTAAACTAAGACCAACTTCACATTTCATTATCAACTTAAACTAATCTGTAAACTCTTGTGTGTGTGTGTGTTTTTTTTTCATTTTGTTTGTTCTTTTATAAAAACAAAAACCCCCAAAAACAAAAAAAACAAAAAACCCAAGCCAAGACAAAACCTTTGATGGTTTCAGTTCCATGGCAACAAGTAAAAAGATAAAACTCCAAGTCTACATATACAACCAATTATGAAACTGGTTTTAAACGAAGGAAACATATGCAAAAAAATCTTTGTGTATTTGATAAAGTCAACTTAATATAACAAAAACAAATTGAAATAGCTTATTAAAAGTGTCCTTATATAAAAATGGCCTTGTGATGTACAGTAAAATGCAATAAAAATTATCATCCTGTGCTCCTTCCCCCCACCCCCAGTAACTAAAATGGCTACTGTTCCACAACTCTTTATGCTTCTATAAAAGAAACAATGATGTGATTAAATGTTTTCTAGGTTGTATGCTTGGCGAATGTTGAGGGTGTCTCGGAGCATCAAATCTCGAAGGCGCCAGAGGGCGTCTGCCATAGTGGTGTGGGCCCCTTTACTTTTTAGCCAATGAGAGGGTAGGCGGCTCTCCTGTTCTTTCGACAAATGGACGTCACGTCTTCGAGCTGAAAATTAAAGTGCAGACAGAGAAACAGAAATTGGAATTTTTTTTTTTTTTGAGACAGGGTCTTCCTCTGGCACCCAGGCTAGTGCAGTGGGTAGCATGATCATAAGTCATTGGAACCTCAAACTCCTGGGCTCAAGCAATCCTCTCATCTCAGCCTCCTGAGTAGCTGGGACTACAGGTGTGTGCTACCATGCCCGGCTAATCTTTTAAATTATTTTTTGTAGAGAAGGGGTCTTGCTATGTTGCTCAGGCTGGTCTCAAACTCCTGGCCTCAAGCAATCCTCCCACCCTGGCCTCCCAAAGTGCTGGGATTACAGGCATGAGTCACTGCACCTGGCCCAGAAATTGGAATTTTAAGGTGACAAAATTTCCCTTAGTTCTAAGGTCTGATAGACTTATGAAAACATAAAACATTTAATATTCATTAAATATTACGGATTTTAACTACAGAATATTTCCAAGAAAATTTTATATCATTTTATTAGGCATTAAAAATATAATAATTTTTTTTTCTTTTTTTGAGACAGAGTCTCACTCTGTTACCCTGGGTAGAGTGCAGTGGTGTCACCATAGCTCACTGCAACCTCAAATTCCTGGGCTCAAGTGATCCTTCTGCCTTAGCCTCCCGAGTAGCTGGGACTACAGGTCCTGGCTGTATTTTAGCCTGGCTAATTTTTTCTATTTTTGGTAGAGATGGGATCTCGCTCTTGCTCAGGCTGGTCTCGAATTCGAGACCTCAAGTGATCCTCCTGCCTTGGCCTCGTAGAGCACTAGGATTATAGGGGTGAACCACTGCCCCCGGCCAAATTTTTTTCTTTTTGAGACAGGGTCTCACTCTTTTGCCTGGGCTACAGTGCAGTGGCATTATCATAGTTCACTATAACCTCAAACTCTTAGGCTCAAGCAATCCTCCTGCCTCAGCCTCCTGAGTAGCTAGGACTACAGGTGCACAGCACCATGCCTGGCTAATTTTTCTGTTTTTTTGTAGAGATGGGGTCTTGTTATGCTGCCCAGGCTGGTCTCAAACTCCTGGCCTCAAGCAATCCTCCTGCCTCCCAAAGTGCTAGGATTATAGGTATGAGCCAGCATGCCTGGCCTGATCATTAATATTTCTTATAAGCACCCTTGATATTTAATAATTACTTCAGCATTAACAAAAATGTCTAAATATGTAAACATGAAGAAAGGGAAAACATACCTACTACTCATAAGAAATAAAATGATCAAATTTGGCCGGGCACGGTGGCTCACGCCTGTAATCCTAGCACTTGGGAGGCCGAGGCGGGCGGATCGTTTGAGCTCAGGAGTTTGAGACCAGCCTGAGCAAGAGCGAGACCCCATCTCTACTAAAAATAGAAAGAAATTATCTGGCCAACTAAAAATATATAGAAAAAAATTAGCTGGGCATGGTGGCGCTTGCCTGTAGTCCCAGCTACTTGGGAGGCTGAGGCAGTAGGATCGCTTGAGCCCAGGAGTTTGAGGTTGCTGTGAGCTTGGCTGATGCCATGGCACTCACTCTAGCCTGGGCAACAGAGCGAGACTCTGTCTCAAAAAAAAAAAAAAAAAAAAAAAAGATCAAATTTTGTTTAGAAATGAAGAACAAGTACAAACTTACTAATTTTTCTGCAGAAACTAGGCATGTTACTTCAGTATGTACTGAAAATACATTAAGTCTGTTGAACTAAATAACTTGATAGGTTAATAGGAACATGCTTTCTCATATTTTTCTTTTTGGTAAACTGAGATGAAATAATTTTTAGTTTACTCAAATGCATCTATACTAATACCCAAATGACTGGAAAATAATTGAAAAAAATTCAGAATATACCGAAAAAGATGGCAGTGATGTTTACGACAAACTTACCATTGAAATTTGGCAAAAAATCCATTTTCAGTGTGTGATGTTAACATGCGAAGAAACTCCAAACTATTCTATGAAATATATGATTTATTTAATTGTATAGGAAAAAAGGATGTTTATTATACAATACAATCTGCCACTAGCAGCAAGAGGCCTTTGAGGAAGTATGTATTTCACAAAGGCTCATTTAGAAAGACTCTCCTTACCTGCGAGCGTCTGATCCCACTTGCTAATGCTGTTAGATTCAGCACTGAGTCCTTCAATGTATTTCAGGTAGGCCTCTGAGTGGAGAAGTCGTTGGGTCTTTGGTGGGGGAGCCACAAACATGGGTGTTGTTGGCTGCTGTATGACAGGGGGGCCGGCTGGATGTGGGCCAGGATATGGAGGTGGTGCCTGCTGTCCTGGAGGCCCCAAAACTCCCACCTGGAAGAGCATGGGACCACATGGTAAGGCAAAAAAATACTCTGCACATGTTCTGAGAAGGAAGATGAGTAAAATGCTGTCAAGTCCCAGAAAATCAAACTGGGAGGCTCACCTGTTGTCCATATGGACTTCCACCTGGTGCCGGAGTCCCTACCATAGGGGCTACTCCTTGGTTCATCACACCTATAATTCAGAATGCAATGGCACAATTAGAGGCTCTGGGTTGAGATGACTGAAAAACTACTGTTTGATAAGAAATGATGCCATTTATAATGCAAACCTATGTACCTCTGTCCTTGACTTGAGTCTCTGTGGCTAGGAATCCTAAGCACCCAAAATAGGATTCAAATAGAAAATTCTTTTGTTTCTAGGTACTTCAAGAACAATGCTAGTACAACTTGTCAGATGTACATCAATTACTCATGATTTAGAAATGATTTGAATCCTACATAAAATTCTAGTATTTCCCTAGGTAAAACCTATAGTCAGAATACACCTCTATTTTCAAAGTACTTTCTTTCTCTTACAATTGGAGTATCTTTCTCGTACAACTGAAGCCTGTGTTTAATTCCAGCAGGAATGGCATTGGAATCAGGCTCAGCACTAACTAATACGCTAGGAGGGACACAAGGGATGAGGCTGTGGAAGTGCACAGTTAAATGACATTTGTGAATGCTGGAAGCACGGCCTTGCTATGCCCTCGCAGACCACCAGTACCTGGTTCTAAGTGGAGTCACTAGCGTTGGCAAAGAGAGGACATTTCCATCTGAGAGAGCCGCACTCTGAAAAGGGATCATCTGGAAGTGGAGTAGCCTTGTTGCTATCACTTCAGATGCAAAATGACAAAGAGAAAGGCTTCATGGCTTTACCATATTTGTACTATGTCTCTGGTGGTAATTTTGTAAACTTCCCTTGGTGAATGCTCACGAGCAATTGTTGTCTCACAGGCACCAGTAGATAATAATGAGATATCCTAAATTTATTGTCCAAGGCTATTTTTATCTCAGGGTCAAACAATGGCTATTCCAATAAAACAGAAATAGACAAGGGACCCAGTTCATTAAAAACTAACAAGCCACAACCAAAACTGTGGTGAGTTATTCTTTAAAGTTTAAACAAGCCCCACTGGCCGCAGAAGGATCAAAAAGAGCTAATTCTATAGTCTATAGTTCCTCTGGATTAAAAATGCTGATGTTTTTACCATGCAGAAGCAGCTCATTATTCTAAGGTTCAGAATGTATCATGAACTTGCATGTCATCCGTGTGCAGGGGCCATGTTAATCTCTGTATTGTTCCACTTTTAGTGTATGTGCTGCCAAAGCCAGCACTAAAGTTTAGAATTGTTAAATGTCACTTCCAAGAAGTATCAGACATCATCTTATTTGTTAGAGAGAAAATAAATAATAAAGCTTCTGTTTAAAAAGCAGGGATTTTTATTTCCCAAGTACCCAGTATACCTGGATCACCACAGTAGGATCCTGATAATTATTCAGGGATGAAGAGGTGTGGTAAGCTGCTGCTCCATATCATGTTAACCCCTGTCCCTCTCCCACCCAGGGCACTTACCCACCTTAGACTCCACAACACAGTGTGGCTCCCTAAGCTGCCTATATCATTGCTTTGCAGGGCAACACAAACAAATCAGCAACCCCCTGTGCTTCCTCTATTTACAAATGCCATGCCAGGGGCAGGCCAGTGAGAATGTGAGCTGAGTCACCAGAAAAGCTCACTGAATCCTCTGCTCCCCAAAGCCTGCTTAGACATGTGCATGTGCAAACACTAAGAGGGGTTCTTTCCCATCTCCCTGACTATAACTAGATGTGTTATGCTTCCTTCAAATTCAATTCAGAATCTCAAGAAGGGGAATGGAAGATAGCTACCTCCTAACACCCACCAAAAGACATCTGCTATCTTGAGGGTACTGGCCTTGGACATGGCTCCCACTGAGTACTACATGTACCTAGACTGTGTCAACTCCAGCATGGTCTTAGAGACTCATTAAGATACCAAGTCTACTTGCCACATGGGAACACCTATTTTATGATTGACCCCTGCTGCAATAGCAACTCATACACAGACTACAATTTCCACAATGAAGTATCCACCCCCACAAACATTTCCTCCTCTGGGGAATATTTGAAGCAAATGCTTCTATGGAGTGATGGCCATACTCTAAGCAACACTCACAAAGAGTGTGCCTGGAGGTTCCACGACAAGCCACCAGGTTTGCTCACCCTGCACACAGCTAGGTCCACCCTCTGAAGCATCCTTTGCAAAATCCTATCACTGGTAGGTCCAACACAGATGTAAGCAAATCTACCAAGTTTCCATGCACATATTATCTGGGTTGGGCCCTTAGCTGATGTTTCAATGCTATTCCAAGTCATCTCAAGGTCACATTCCCTCCAACTAGATTATAGCTAAGAGTTCTTTTGCATATGATGGCAATTAACATGGAAACTTGTGATATTCCTTTCATTTAAGTTTTCTTTAAAGTAATTTTTCAGCTTGCTAATTTATTATAAAGAAACTCAATGTAGCTATTTCTGGACTCCATTTATATATTTCTATACAAAAGAACTTCTGAGCTTCTGTTGACAGACAAACCCATGTCTATAGCTAGGAGGGTAGACTAGGCTGTTCTTTAAAATGTTATGTCATGCTTTTTAGGGGACTCACAGAAAACTAATTCAGTGCAAATTCATTCTCTCCCTCCTTTGTTCAAATTAGACTGAGCAAAGGATTTCTGAAGAGTTCTACGTTAGCAACTTTGCAATCCCGTAGAAGGGCTGTTTGAGGAGGAGGAGGTAGAGGAGGAGGAGATGGAAAAGAGGCTCTATACGGGAAACCTTGTGAGATAAGAATTGCACTGAAAGAAGAAATGCACTCAGGAGCAAAAAGTGTTTTTATATGTGACTCTAAACTAGTAATTTGAAGAAGGCATGGCCTTCTAGGCTGTTGGCTTTTGAAGCACATGTCAAACTGTTTGAGTGATTACACAAGATGCCTCTTGCCCCTTGGTCTGCTGAGTCTGGCCTCTGCCATGTGTCCTGTGCTGCTGCCAGGCAGTCAGGTGCACAAAGGCACAGTGCTGGGCCACCTGCTCAACACACAGGACAGGCCCTGCTGCTGACAACCCTGGAATTCTCAGTGAGGGAAGGCCTGGCCATAATGGGCAGCAGGTGCCTCCTGGAACAACTGGCTGAGGGAGGAAAAAGAGAACATGAAGATGACATTAATGAGTGAATGAGGATGAAGTTCTTACCCGGTGGTGGGATGCCCGGGAGGCCGGACACACCTGGCGGAAGATGGTGGGGTGGAGGCCCCCCAGGGTGAAGTGGCTGCATGCTGCCCATGCTAACAAGGCCATCAACTGGGCCCTGCAAAGGTGGAAGGCCTGGCGGATAGCCACCCATCATGCCTTGAAGGACACAACAAATTTCAGACATGCATCATTAACATGCAACATGAGCTAAGTAATAACAACCCTCCCACATGCACTACCAATGAATAAAGCGCCTTTAGTACTGCATGATATAACGGCAATTAGTGCAATTATTTTGTTGCAATAATGAACAAAATAAAAAGTTACAAATATGAAATCCAACATTTCTGGATGAATTAGTACTTAGTACATTATCTGTAGTTATTTCTCCTGGGATAAATATGCTGCGTGTTTTCAGTTAAGTAATAATAAAAAGTTCTAATAACAGCCTTCCCAAGGTCATGATTACTGCAAGCTGTTCAAACGAGTGACCAGTTCTGCCGACTGTAATTCTAATTGAATAGCATAAACACCATCATTCCACTCTGCCCACGCTCATATGCCTATCATGGGTACACATGAGGGGAAACCGGAATGGAGGGAAATGAGGCGCATAGTCCTGATCACAAAGCATGGTTCTCCAGCTTGGGGGCAAAATTTTTTCAAGGCTTCTACATCTGTTTCTCCTCCCTTCTAGCCCCACCAACCACTGCTGGTTAAAAGAATGGGTTGTGCTCAGGCTTAAGGTGGGGAATAGCTTCAAAGAGCCATCGCAGCGAATGTTTTGTCTTTAAATCACAAAATGTGATAAAATAAAGATAAAACCTAAATCCTCCCAACCCAACCAAAGCTCAGGTTGCTTAGGAGCCTACACACAGACCTTAAGGAGGAGGAACAGCTGGAGAATCAGGCTCTGCTGACATGAGAAGAGGCCAATTGTCACCACTGTCTCCAAGCTCACAAATGTTCTCAGATAAACCTTCAGTTAACAGGGAGCATTTTAATTGAAGTAAAAAATTTCTCTGAACAGAGGCTTTTTTCCCTTTATTTTCAAAGTGCACCTTCACATAACAAAATATTATTTGCTGGCTTGGGAAAAGTTTCAGCCAACAAGTATTTTTGGCAAAATGAAAGAAAATAATTTCAAAATGTCAAGGACTCACCTATCAAAAGACCTTTAAAACCACGTGGCATTTTTTTAAAAAAAAAACTTCACTTTTCTGGGATTTGTAATGATCACGATGAACAAGAACACAAAGCTCCCCCCAAAATGCAGTCACCTTTGGTCACAGCTCCTCAAAAAGGGAGGATTGAGGGACTGGTGCCAAATCTTATTTTTATAAAATACTCTTTGTAGAAGAGGGGTTCTGGGAAACAGTGGAAAACTCCAGACTCTGAAAATTTTACTCTTTGACTTTCCCTGAAGAATTATGTGAAAGGTATTTATTCACAAAGGTTTAGTCTTTTAAAGCTATGAAATTATTGGAAATTCTGAGATTGATTCACCCTGCTTCACTAGTCATATCTAAGCTGACTGAAAAACTTACAGTTACATAAACCA
>CM052436.1:162702580-162736143 GCA_028533085.1 Varecia variegata | reverse complement strand
GGCTCACGCCTGTAATCCTAGCACTTGGGAGGCCGAGGCGGGCGGATTGTTTGAGCTCAGGAGTTCGAGACCAGCCTGAGCAAGAGCGAGACCCCGTCTCTACTAAAAAAAAAATAGAAAGAAATTATCTGGCCAGCTAAAAATATATATAGAAAAAATTAGCCGGGCATGGTGGCGCATGTCTGTAGTCCCAGCTACTTGGGAGGCTGAGGCAGAAGGATCGCTTAAGCCCAGGAGTTTGAGGTTGCTGTGAGCTAGGCTGACGCCACGGCACTCACTCTAGCCCGGGCAACAAAGCGAGACTCTGTCTCAAAAAAAAAAAAAAAAAAAAAAAATGAGGGTGAAATTAAGACATTTCCAGAAAAACAAAGGATGAAGGAGTTTGTCACTATTAGACCTGCCCTAGAAGAAATGCTAAAGGGAGTCCTTCAGGCTGAAATGAAAGGACATTTTCAATGGTAGGATATCATGAAGAAAAAAGAAAAAAAGAAAAAAAGAAAAAAATGAAAGGACACTAGACAATATCTTGAAGCTATATAAAGAAACAAAATATACCAGTAGATGGAACCACATAGGTAAATATAAAAAAGCTAGTATTACTATATTTTAAGTTGTAATTCATCTTGTTTTTTTCTACCATAATTAGAAATCTATGTCAATGGGCACATAAATGTGACCACAACATACAAAAGGAGGGATGTAGCTGTATGGGAGCAGAGTTTTTGTATACTATTGAAACAGTCACTATTAATTCCAACTAGATGGTCATAAATTTAAGATGTTAATTGTAATCCCCAGGGTAACCACTAAGAAAATAACAAACAAACAATAAACAATATGGTTGCCCTAACCAAAGGAGACTTCAGTCCCACCTTCATTATGCACCTATTGTGTCTCTTAGCTGGGTTTACACTAGGACACGAGGCTCTGGAGTACTGCTTTAGTCTGGATCACAACTTAAAAGGAAGACATTCTCTGCTGCAGAAACTCAAGAAGAATGTAATGACTTCATGGGTCTTTGTTCCCTCTCCCCAGAGTGAGGAGGCAAAAATGTATTGAGCTTTCAGACATTTAGACATTTTTACTATACCCAATTCTGGAAAAATTCAAAGCACCAAAAACAACCTAGTAAACATTAAAATAATCAAACAAAGTATAAAATATTTTTTTGGATACAGGGTCTCACCCTGTCACCCAGGCTGGAGTGCAGTGGCCCAATCATAGCTCACTACAACCTGGAACTCCTGGGCTCAAGCCATCTTCCTGTCTTAGCCTCCTGAGTAGCTAGGACTACAGGTATGCACCACCACGCCTGGCTAATTATTATTCTTATATTTAAGGTAGAGATGGGGTCTTGCTATGTTGCCCAGGCTAGTCTCCAACTCCTGGGCTCAAGTGATCCTCCTGCCTTGGCCTCCCAAAGTGCTAGGATTACAGGTATAAACCACCACACTCAGCCTAAAATACTTTTTAATCTGCAAATTTCCTTTTGGTTTGTGAGCATGGTGGCTTCTTCGAAACCATGAGCAATCAATGTAAAGCTTGTGACCAGTAACCTTTTAGAAAACTATTCTAACAGATGTAATGAGTAGCTGACACAAGTAAGCTACAGAGTTAACTCAGGGCCAGAAGAAAAACAATAGCTGAAAAAGATGCTCGTATATGATGCATACAATTAGATCTAAGAAGGAGAATGCCACTGTGAACACTTGGTAGGATGACAGAACAGAAATCAAAACAGGAGTCTGGAATGGGGACAATAACATTACCAGGGTTAAGAGTCCAACAGAGACTGTAAGTCTTTTGACTGCTCTCTGTTTCTTACCTTATTCTTACAACATATTCTCCATAAAGCAGCCATAGTGATTTCTCTGTGTATGTCAGCTCATACCACCACTCTGCTCAAACCCCTCCCAGGACTTCCCCTTTACTCTAAACTCAATCTCTGCATGGCAGGCCCTACCATGACCAGATGTCCACCTCAGAGGGCTTATCCCCTACCATAACCCACTGCCCTGCACTAGCCATCCAGCTTTCTTATTGTGTCTCAAACATGCCTTTGTGTTTGGCATCTGCTATGCCTAAAGGGAATAAAACCTCAGATATTCAAATGGTTTTCTTCCTCACTTTTTTCAGGGCTCCATTCACATGTCACCCACCAGAGGAGCTTTTTTTGACCACAGGACTTAGCCTCAATACCACTCTTTATCCTCTTACTCTGCTTTATTTTTATTCATAGCCTAATTACCACCTGATGTTTTATATATTTATTTATGTATTTATTTATTTATTTAAGACAGAGTCTCGCTCTGTTGCCCTGGCTAGAGTGTGGTGGCATCAGCCTAGCTCACAGCAACCTCAAACTCCCGGGCTCAAGCGATCCTCCTGCCTCAGCTTCCCAAGTAGCTGGGACTATAGGTGTGTACCACCACATTCAGCTAATTTTTCTATTTTTAGTAGAGACAGGGTCTCGCTCTTACTCAGGCTGGTCTCAAACTCCTGAACTCAAGCGATTCTCCCACCTCGGCCTCCCACAGTGTTAGGATTAGAGGTGTGAGCCACGGCACCCAGTCTGTATTTATTTTTTAATTTATTTACTGACTCCCCAACCTCTGCCCCAATGTAAGTCTTTAAGATGGCAGAGATTTAGATTTGTTCACTGCTATATACCTAACTCCCAGAACAGTGTCTAGCATAGAAGTAGTATTCTATCAGTTTTTATGGAATGAATGTGATTAAATGAAAAAGCACAAATACCTACCCAGAATACATGTCATGGGGCAGGTTTCTTCCAGATTACTCAGAAATACTTCTTTTTTGTAGAACATTTTTGTGGGTTCATGCTCTGTCTCTTCTGGGTGAATAAAGATGGGGCCATAAAAATATGCAGCTCCATCTCGAACCCATACTTTTTCAATTCTTAAGAGAAAAATGGAGAAATTACATTAAAATTGTTTCATTCTTGAAGGGTTAATCTAACAAAAATTCCATTAACCAAAAACTTAATAATATGTACCATTTAGAGGAGTTTCACTGGCTGTTTTGATAAGACAACTTCGCTGATTTTTTCCCCCCTTTAATCACATGAGAAGATACTTGGAAAAAGAGAAAAGAACATTTGGCTACTCATCTGAGGGAAAAAAATATTTTAATATAATATCAAAGTATATAATGTAATAGTTTTATCTGACTACCAGAATGTCTTCCTGAGATGCTCAAGATGAAAACACAATTAACCATGTCACTAGACTTGTGAGCCAAGTAATGACACAAACCATCAATATTTAGGGTGAGATCACATGAGGGGCAGACATTCCTTTAAGATGGTGGTTTATGATCTTTTAAGATCTAGTACCCCTTCACCCCTTGAGAATCTGATGAAAGCTAGATACCTCCCCAGAAACAAATGAAAATTAACATCTGGCTATGAGGTACTATATAGTATTCCTCACAACCAACCATAAAGTTGATATTATTACTGTCCCATATTGTCATGGTTCCTGACACAAATCAGCATCCTCATCTCAGTTAATGGTAACTCTATCCTTCCAGTTCCTCAGGTCAACACACATGAGTCACCACTGGCTTCTCTCAGACCCAACATCCCATTTATCAAGAATACTATTAATTTGACCTTAAAAATAGTAACCTTTGCAATCACCCTGGTCTGAGCCACCATCATTCTTGCTTGGATTATTGCAATAGCCTCCTAACAAATCCCCTTGCTTCTCCCCTTGATCCTTTACAGTCTATTCTCAACAACCAACAAGCAGAACAATCCTATTAAGACCTAAGTCAAATGTCACTTCTGTACTTGAAACAATGCAATGGCATGCCATTTAACTCAGTAAAAGCCCAAGTCCCTGTAATGGTCTCTGAGGCCCTATATGATTTGCACCCTACTCCTAGGCCCTCATCTCCTATCTAACTTATGCATGGCTCACTCTCCTAGTCACAAATTCTGCTGGTTTCAACAGGCCTGGCATGCTTCTCTCTCAGGTATTTGTACTGGCTATTCCCTTGGCCCGGAATACTTTCTTCTTAGATATTCACTTCCTTTGTTTCTTCAAGTATTGGCTCAATTGCCAGCTTCTCAGTGAGGTCTATACAGACCACCCTCCCTGCTCCAACCATGGGATGCCCAACATACCTTATCCTGTTCTATTTTTTCAAGAGCATGTATCATGATCTAACATACTATACACTTTACTTATTCAAGATGTTTCGTATTGTCTTCTCACTAGAAGGTGGCTCCACAGACCTAAGAATATTTGTTTTATTCACTAGTGTACCCTCAGAGCCTGGTAAATAGTAGGTGTAATAACTTACTGAATATGATGAAGAAACCCAAGCCCAGTGAGATAAATCATCTGCCTAAGGACATGTGACTAGCAGAGCTGGGTCTTAAACCAAGATCACCTGGAACCAACTACGGTTCTTAACCACTATTGTCTACTGCCCAATCCTGTACTGGACTCTTTTACTGCTGTTTTTGCTATTTAACCATACTTCTGTCCTCTTGTCAATTTACTTGTTCATCAAGTATCTGGGCCCCTACTATGTTTCACGCACTATGATTTCAGCAGTGGATACAAAGGTGAGAAAAAAAGAGTTCCTACTTTAAGGGCGTTTGGAAACTCAGGGCATAGAAACTTAAAAAAATAAAATAAACACCAACATGTGATATGTACTCTAAGGAGAAGGAAATTTGAGGTGCTCTGAGCCTGTGTAACAGGGAGACTTAACCTAGTCTGCAGGGGACAGGAAAGACTGCTTCTTAAGGAAGTGCCATTTCAAATTTAAGCTAAAGGAGTTTACCGTATGAAGCAGACAGGGAGATTTCCGAGCTGAGAGCTCAGCAGTAAATGGTGAGGGAAGAAAATAAAAGAGCCCACGAGAGTAATTTAAAGAAGAATATGTGGTGAGAGGTAAAAGTAGGCCAAGTGTCGCAGGAGAGAAAGCTGGAGAAGTTGCCAGGGGAAGGCCTTTTGTCTTCATCCTAAGAGTGATGAAATTTCTATTGGCTCCAAATCTCTCCGACCCAATCTCATCTTCCCTACTTCAATGATGCTCACCTGCCCACACGAGGGCGCACCAGGCCATGGGATTTGATGAAGACACAGTCGCCAACTTTAAGCCACATGTCATTGTAATGAAGCTGCTCAAAGTAGTGACAACCTGGTTCACCATTGGACATTTCCACAGGGACATCTTCTTTGTCCTGTGGTAAAGGAAACTGGTTGAAGAAAGGCAGCTGACAGTCAAAGAGTAGACAGAGAAGATAAGGAAAAAAAAAGCAGACTTTCCTTTGCATTAACTTAAAAGAAAAAAACACCACAAATGGAAGCTTTGACAAAGGTTAGGAAACCAAAAAATTAGGTTGCTGAAATCAAACTAAGTCTTATCAAGTATTCTATTTTAAATTTCTAGTTAATTTTCATAAAATAATGTTACCCCAAGATGCTTTTATTCCCTCTACTTTCTTCTCCCCATTCCCAAAGCCTTTAGAAAAAAATATGCTGAAGACGACTCATCTGCATTTAAAAGTAGACTCATTCATGCATTACCATAGAGTAAAAGGAGCAAATTCTACACAAGCTTCCTCTTCACCACATTCATTGAGCTCCCTTAATACTGTAACATTAAAAATGGATAGATTTAAAAATTTCACTATTTCAATTTATTCCAACATGGAAAGGAACATCCAGCCTCTGTGACAAACACATACACTCTGTTCGTGAATAAATTATAGAGTCTGTCACCTACTGGCTGCTGTGATGTTGGGCAAATTACTTGGCCTCTTGTGCCTTAGTTTCCTCATCTGTAAAATGAGGATAATGATAGTGGACTTGTTAGGAAGCTTAAATGACAAAATCCATACTTAAGTACACAGAACAATGGCTGACTTATGAAAAACACTTAACAAAAATTGTTATTGTTGTTTTATAGTCCTAGCTAAAAAAAGAAAAAGAAAAAAGATACTCCGATAAATGTAAAGATGGTAAAGATAATGAGAACCTAGCAGATAATGGGTACAGGACTAGATATATTAACTCCAAAACATAAAAAGCTAAGGAAACTCCAAAACCCCCAAATTCTCTATTGCATCTCCCTGTCTGAGAATATTTCAAACTTCGCACTTAAAAATAATCTCCTTTAGGATGTCCAAATAATTTAATGTCTTGATCTTTATTACTTGAAATGTGATACTGAAATAATCTTCTTGGGAAATCCTTAAGAATGAGAAAGGTCCCACATACATGCTGGGGCACCTGAAGGAATGGAAGCTGTAAAAAAAAAAAATAACCCCTGAGATTAAGAAAACATTTTTCTTTTAGGAATGGATTCTGTTCTAAAGTTATTCTTTAAAAAAGTTCCTGGAACGACTTGTCTTGTTATTAAAATAAAGATATGAGACCAAAAAACCCAAGTAACTCATTATCAGACAGGAACCTGGGAACTTATAAATACTGGCCAACAAATCTAAGTTAATTCTCATGCTGGCTTCCATTGCTACTTCCTTTTCTTTTAAAGCTACTGATTCTGGCTGAGTAGGGTGGCTCAAATCTGTAATCCCAGCACTTTGGGAGGCTGAGGTGGGAAAATCTCTTGAGGCAAGGATTCAAGACTAGCCTGGACAACATAGCGAGACCCTATCTCTATAAAAAATTTTTTAAAAATTAGCTGGGAGTGGTGGGGCATGCCTGTACTGCTTGCAACTTGGGGACTGAGGCAGGAGGATCGCTTAAGCCCAAGAGTTGGAGATTCCAGTGAGCTATGATCATGTCACTGCATTTCAGCCAGGGTGACAGAGTGAGACTCTTTGTCTCCTAAAAAAACAAAAAAAAAGATTCTATAAATTCCACACATACTGGCAGAAAGTAAAAGGTAAAAACTGTCACATTCTTTCCCAAGCTCCCTTTCTAACACAACAGTGTTAGGACACTAAAATTCATGGTATTTTAAAAAACATTAAGAATTCAATTTTTTCTAGTTTTTACATTAACAATGTAAAAATTTCATTTTTCTTGATTTTATACATGCAGTATATTTGTTAGAAATAATTCAAACATTACAGCATGTAAAACTTTAAAAAAATGAAAGCCTTCTGTGATCCACCCCTGACATCACCCAGTTTTGTTTTCACATTCATGTATGTAAACGTACTTTTTTTCCTCCTTTAAGCCTACAACACCCAATATTCTAGGTAGAAGGTAGAATCCTATCCAAATACCAACCAGGCCCAACTCTGCTTAGTTTCCAGGATCAGATGAGATTGGGCACACTCAGGGTGGTATGGCTGTGGCATTTTGGTTTTACTGAATAATGGTGAGAATACAACCCATCATGCTGCAACCTGTTAATTAGTAACCTATCTTTTTTTCCACATATCTTGGAAAATTTTCAATGTTACTATACACATAGATCTACTTTATTCCTTTCACTGGCTGCACAGTATTACATCATATGAATGTATGACAACTTATTCAATTCCCATTCATGAACATTTGGGTTTAGCCTAGGGTTTTCGCTTTTATAAACAACACTGATATCATTTCTTGTGGAGGATCCTTTTTGGAGCACTGTGGAGTGTTACCACTGGAGCACAATCCTTGCTATCAGACTGCTGGGTCAGAGGCAATTGAATGCCACCAACAGGAGATAAGAGTGTGTGGCCCCATATCTGCACATGTATTATCAGTCTTTTGAACACTTGAGCAATCTGTTTGGCATTTTAAAAAATTATTAGGTTAATTAACACATTTTCTTACGTTTTTTGGCTGCCTTCACTCTGTAAATTATCTGTTTGGTCCTTTGCCCATTTTTCTAGTGCTACTTTCCCCTCTAGACTTCAAAGAGCTCTTTTTATATTAGAAACAGTAGTCCTTAGGCTGTTTTATTAACTTAACTGATGATATTTTCAATTGTAAATCAATAAAATGATCAATTTTTTCCTTTTATGGTTACTGGGTTTTGTATCATGCACAGAGAAGTTTCCTCCATTCCAAACTTATTATTGAAAAACAATTATAAATATTCATAACAAATGTTCTTATGTTACATTCCAAACTTATTATTGAAAAACAATTATAAATATTCATAACAAATGTTCTTATGTTAGCAACTAGTACTCTTACTCTTTCTCTTTTTTAATGTTTCTGTCTTATTTATTTTAGAATATGAAGCAAGGAAGAGTCTAGGTGTTTTTTTTCCAAATGGCTACCAGTTTTTTCAGTATCATTTGATTCCATCCTCTCCCTGTTCATTTAAAATACCATCTTTATATTCGTTAACCATTTATGCTTGGATTTAATTGTGAAAAGCCTATCCCTTCCATTGACTAGTCCTGAGCAGGTACCTCAATTTTGTTTTTTAAATGCAGTTTTATAAAATGTAATAATATCTGGCATGGCAAAGCTCTCTTCAATATTCTTTATTTCTCCCTTCTTTTCTGGTGAGTATACATATTAATTCTTAATAAAAATGCTAGAATAATTTTGTCAAGTTTCAAAAACAATTTATTCAAGTCTTTTATGTCCTTCGGTAGGTTGACTTTTTCTCCTTAGAAGTTCTATATATAACCTGTTAAGGTCATTTCTTAATGTATTTTGTTGTAATGTGAATTGGATATTTTCTTGCATAAGATTTTTCTAACCATTGCTATAATGTACTTAACCCTTTACTTTTAAAAGTCTTATAAATTTTTTTTTTTTTGGAGACAGAGTCTCACTCTGTCACCCCGGCTACAGTGCCGTGGTGTCAGCCTAGCTCACAGCAACCTCAAACTCCTGGGCTCAAGCAATCCTTCTGCCTCAGCCTCCCAAGTAGCTGGGACTACAGGCATGTGCCACCATGCCTGGCTAATTTTTTCTATACATTTTTAGTTGTCCAGCTAATTTCCTTCTATATTTAGTAGAGATTGGGTCTTGCTCTTGCTCAGGCTGGCCTCGACTCCTGACCTCAAATGATCCACCTGCCTTGGCCTCCCAGAGTGCTAGGATTACAGGCGTGAGCCACTGCGCCCAGCTAAAAGTCTTATAAATTACTGTTAGGTTTATATAAGATAGTTATTGATTTGTAGATGAATTTTCAAATTTACACTTATTGAATTTTCTGTTTCCTAAAGCATTTTAGTTAATTTCCCCCCATTATCTGCAAAAAGTAATCTTGCTTCTTTAGTGTCAGTATTTTCACTGCTCTTGTTTATCTAATTACATTGGCTACTTTCAGAAAATACTAGCTAATGGTGGTACAACAAATACCTTTGTCCAGGACATAACTTTAAAAGGGAATTTGTTTCCTAGCACTTGGGAGGCCGAGGTGGGCGGATTGTTTGAACTCAGGAGTTCGAGACCAACCTGAGCAAGAGCGAGACCCCGTCTCTACTAAAAATAGAAAGAAATTATCTGGCCAACTAAAAATATATATAGAAAAAAATAGCCGGGCATGGTGGCGCATGCCTGTAGTCCCAGCTACTTGGGAGGCTGAGACAGTAGGATCGCTTAAGCCCAGGAGTTTGAGGTTGCTGTGAGCTAGGCTGACGCCACAGCACTCACTCTAGCCCGGGCAACAGAGCAAGACTCTGTCTCAAAAAAAAAAAAAAAAAAGGGAATTTGTTTTACAGCCTTTAGGCTCAAGATACAAATACAATTTGAAGAAACCACACTGAGGAAATATCCGTCTAAAGACTTAAAATTTTTCCTTTGATCTATTAATATAATAAAATGTAAAGATTTTCCTAATTTTCAACAATCCTTGCATTCCTAGAATGAACTCTCCCCGTTCTTGGTTATGTTCCTTTTTTTTTATTTATTTTGAGACAGAGTCTCGCTCTGTTGCCCAGGCTACAGTGAGTGCCACGGTGTCAGCCTAGCTCACAGCAACCTCAGACTCCTGGGCTCAAGCAATCCTCCTACCTCATCTTCTCAAGTAGCTGGGACTACAAGCACTCCCCACCATGCCCAGCTAATTTTCTGTTTCTATCTTTAGTTGCCCAGCTAATTTTTTCTATTTTTAGTAGAGATGGAGTCTTGCTCTTGCTCAGACTGGTCTCAAACTCCTGAGCTCAAGGGATCCCCCTGCCGCCTCGGCTTCCCAGAATGCTAGGATTATAGGCATGAGCCACCACGCCTGGCCAGTCGTGTTGTTCTTAAAGAACGAATTTGATTTCACTTATAAAAATATTTTTCCCAAGTAAATTTTGCATTAATATTCATAAATGAGATTGAGCTCACTTATGAGCTCATTTATGTTTTTATTTTGTCGGTTTGTAGAATCAAGATTATTTTGGCTTTGTGAAATGAACTAGGAAGTTTTCTTTGTTCCCCATGTTCTGAAACAGCATTATGATTAGAGGTCCCTTAAAGGGTTATAAGAATTCACCTATGGGCCGGGTGCAGTGGCTCACGCCTGTAATCCTAGCACTCTGGGAGGCCAAGGCGGGTGGATCATTTGAGGTCAGGAGTCGAGACCAGCCTGAGCAAGAGCAAGACCCCGTCTCTACTAAAAATAGAAACAAATTATCTGGACAGCTAAAAATATATATAGAAAAATTAGCCGGGCATGGTGGCGCATGCCTGTAGTCCCAGCTACTCGGGAGGCTGAGGCAGAAGGATTGCTTGAGCCCAGGAGTTTGAGGTTGCTGTGAGCTAGGCTGATGCCATGGCACTCTAGTCCTAGTCCAGGCAACAGAGTGAGACTCTGTCTCGGGGAGGGGGGGGGGGCGGGTAGAATTCACCTATGGAGCTATTTGATCTCAGTACTCTTTGGCATTAGCTCTTTGACACTTTTTTCAATTTCTTCATGTTGTTGTCCACTTACATGTTATATCTCTTCTTGATTCCATTTTGGTAATTTACAATATCCTAGAAAATTATTCATTTTATTTAGGCTTTCAAATTTATCAGCAGAAATGTACAGTCTTTAGATTTCTTCCACATTTTGTGTGTCTGAGCTTAACCCCTTCTTTTTCCTTTATTAAGATAGCTAATAATTTTTCTCCTTGGATTTGCCAAAGAATTAGCTCTTAGATTTGAGACAGGGTCTCATTCTGTTGCCCGGGCTAGAGTGTAGTGGCATGATCATAGCTCACTGCAACCTCAAACTCCTGGGTTCAAAAGATCCTCCTGGAATGGCCTTTATCAAAAAGTCCCAAAACAATAAATGTTGGCGTGGATGCGGAGAGATAGGAACACTCATACACTGTTGGTGGGACTGCAAACTAGCGCAATCTCTGTGGAAAGCAATATGGAGATACCTTAAAGAGATACAAGTAAACCTACCATTTGATCCAGCAATCACATTACTGGGAATCTACCCAAAAGAACAAAAGACATTCTATAAAAAAGACATCTGCACTTGAATGTTTATAGCAGCACAATTCACAATTGCAAAGATGTGGAAACAACCCAAGTGCCCATCAATATATGAGTAGATTAATAAAATGTGGTATATGTATACCATGGAGTACTACTCAGCTGTAGGAAACAATGGTGATATAGCACCTCTTGTATTTTCCTGGATAGAGCTGGAACCCATTCTACTAAGTGAAATATCCCAAGAATGGAAAAATAAGCACCACATGTACTCACCATCAAATTGGTTTCACTGATCAACACCTAAGTGCACATATAGGAATAACATTAATCGGGTGCTGGGGAGGGGATGGGTGTATACATATATAATGAGCGTGATGCGCACCTTCTGGGGGATGGACACGCTTGAAGCTCTGACGGTGGGGGGGGGGGCAAGGGCAATATACGTAACCTAAACTTTTGGACCCCCATAATATGCTGAAATAAAAAAAAAAAAAAAAGAGATCCTCCTGCCTCAGCTTCCTAAGTAGCTAGGATTATAGGCACATACCATGCCTAATATTCAAAATTTTTTTTTTTTGGTAGAAGAGACTATATTGCCCAGCCTAGTCTTGAACTCCTGGCCTCAAGTGATCCTTCTGCCCCAGCCTCCCAAAGTGCTGGGATTATAGGCATGAGCCACCATGCCTGTCTTACTTTTAAATTCAATTATACTGTTTTCTAAGAATTAATGTCTTTCTTTCCTTTATAGTTTCTGTCTTTTCTCTTTGGCTAAGGTTTTATATTATTGCTTTTTTTCTAATTCTGAATAAATTATTCATTTATTTTTTGGCATAGATATTTTGAGACATAAAATTCTTTTCTGTGTGGCTACTGTCTACATACCTTTTCCAAGTTAAAATTATCTTCAGCTCGACTGTCTTCTGAATTGTCTGTATTCTTCTCATCATCCCCTTTATCTGCATTTGCAAATACAGATGCCACACGGACCACAGGCAGGGGCACATCTCGAGGGACAAACCTAACTGAGCTGACGGGCATGGTCCACAGTTTAATTTTCTTAAAAGATTTAGTTTTGGCAGAATACCGTGATTCACAAACGAAAACATCCTCATCTCGAAAGTTTTCTGGGCATAATTTAAAGTATTCCTGGGGGGCATAAGAACACAACTAGTTAGGTGAATTTTCTGAAAACCACAACCAAAAAAAAACAAAAGCAAATACCAACCAACAACCAAACAAAAGCTAAACTGATTAGACTTTCTGGCAGTTAGCAATAAATGGTAAGTGGCTCGAGATCTAGGAATATTTCCTTGGCTACAGAATAGACTTAAATACACACCCTTTAACTTATAAACATGAATAGTTCTATTTAGCTTACCACTTCTCTTTGCAAATATATTAATATTTCATATAGCTATACTACTCCTTAAAGTTTTGGACAGGGCTCAGGTACATAAGACAGATACAGAAAAGCACACCTAACTACCTAAAAACCAAACTGACAATTTATGATTATCCTTCAGAAAACAACATTCCTAACAATTAGCCTGGCAACTTAAGCTAACTGCATATAACTTAACAGTGTGGGCAGCAAATGGTCTTTCATAACCATGTTCAGGTTAATTTCTTCCTAAATCTTTACATATAGCTATACAGACACAGCTTAAAAAACCAAACAGTTTAAAAGAGAGTTCTTAATTTTGTAAACACTGATTTTTGTGTTTTAAAATTTTATTCCCAGGGAATGAGTGATACTTTTGGGGTTAATGAATTTCTTACCTTGACAAACATGACCACACATTTGCCTAGAATTTTACTAACAGGAACTTTATTGTAATAGTCACTCTTAAAAACTTCTTTTTCTAGAAATTTTCGTGTAGCCAGGTGGAACGTTTCATTTGGTCGATAAAACCAACAGCCATACAACCATTTTTCACCTCAAAAACAGAGAGAAAGAGAAAGACAGAGAGAGAGAGAGAGAGAGTCATCATTAAAAGAAATCACACATTCCTTTTTTTTTTTTTTAAAGAGATGCGTGTGGTCTTGCTATGTTGCCCAGGCTGGACTCAAACTCCTGGGCTCAAGCAATCCTCCCACCTCAGACTCCCAAGGAGCTGGGACTACAGATGAATGCTACCCCGCTTGCCTCAGAAATCACACATTCACTGCAAAATTAGGAAATAGTCCATTAAGCCATTCTGCCATGGTCTGAACCTAACACTGTGCTTTTTAGGCCACAGTTTCTTAATATCTTAGAAGAAATAATATTTTAAAATAATGAAATGTAATGAGGCCTAAAAAATGCTACTTACTCCCTCATATTAAAAGATGTAACAAAGAGAATGAGGAAGGAAGGTGATGAGACCTGTTCCACTTTGCTCCAGTGAGTACACACCTAGAGTTGTGTGCTTTAATAAGGATACAGACATACTGAAGGACATTATTTAGCACTTAGGCAAAGGTATTCAAAAGTATTTCACATGACTGGCAGCTAAAAAAACTGCATTGCCTGGCTCACATTTCTACCTGCTTTTGGCTTCATTAACTTCTTTTTCTGTTTTTTTGTTTTTTGTTTGAGACAGAGTCTTACTCTGTTGCCCACGCTAGAGTGCCGTGGCGTCAGCCTAGCTCACAGCAACCTCAAACTCCTGGGCTCAAGTGATCCTCCTGCCTCAGCCTCCTGAGTAGCTGGGGCTACAGGTACATACCACTACACCTGCCTAATTCTTTTTTTTTGCTTTTTGTAGGGGTGGGTCTCCCTACTGTCCAGGTTGGCCTCAAACTCTTGGCCTCAAGCGATCTTCCCGCCTTGGCCTCCCAAAGTACTAGGATTATAGACATCAGCCACCATCCCAGCCTGGCTTCATTAACTTCTGTTCATTTTCCATGTCTCAACTGTTCTAGGAAAACTTTTTGAAAACAAATTCTAAGCCAAGGCAAATGCATCCCTATAATAATTTCTTTTTTATTTGTAATATTTACTGGAGTGGTTTTGCCAGGGGAAAAACATGAGCTTTTTGTTCTTCTGAGTCTATGTCATTCTACATGGATTTTGGCTCAAAGTGTGTTTTTAATAAATATCAGTTGAATGAAAAAAATCTCAACTTCAAGAAGTTGTATGTCTTTTGACTCAACTATGACACTGCCCAATAATGCTAGATACTATGTTTTCCATATGGAGTGCATGCTTAATTATATTTATTCATATATTGAACAATTATTGTTGGAAGGCATAAAATGTCTGAGTTAAAATTTTGTTTCCTGAGGAGCAAGGAGGAGTAAAATAGGCACATCTTACCAATCTGCCCTTTGATTTAAAGCAAACTTACCAGCTGAGTCTTCCCACAGTCTCTCAATACAGACTATGTGTGGTTGCAGGTTGGCCTCTGCAGGTTCCACATAGACGTAATCTCCAACATGGTACATGCTGTTCTTAAAGCTGCAGTCTTGGCTGTATGTGCGATGTAAGCCTGAGAGGCCTGCAGTACCAGAAGAATCTTCACTCTTTTCAGCTTCTTAGGTTTAAAAATAAAATAAAATAAAATAAAAAGAAAAGTACTCACTAAAAGGATATTAGAGTCAGATGTAGGATTCAAACAACACATAAATACATTTAATTCTTTTCATAACATTCAAAGGCAAGAATCAGCAAAAATAATATGACCTCCACATTACTAACAGCCTCTACCCAAAACTGTCTTTTTGAATTACAACCAACTGCCATTAATTTAAATAAATAGATAAGTAAACAAAGGAACCATAGAATATGGTCGTTTTAGATAATACAGAAAGACATAAAGAAGTAAGTTAATTATAAATCATGTAATTCTAGAGATAATTTCTGATGTAATTCCTCTACATCTTAATGCTTCTGAATTTGTTTTCTAACAGTTATTACATGGATATGATTCAATGGAGTCTTAGAATTGAGAAAATATGGAATATGTTTACCATATAATATAAACAATATATATGTATATTTAATATATCATGAACATTTCCTCTGAGATTAAATGCTTTTCAATGTGACTTTTATTTTTGTTAAATCAGACTTTTTTTTTTTTTTTTTTTTTTTTAAGACAGAGTCTCACTCTGTTGCCCGGCTAGAGTGAGTGCCATGGCATCAGCCTAGCTCAGAGCAACCTCAAACTCCTGGGCTTAAGTGATCCTTCTGCCTCAGCCTCCCGAGTAGCTGGGACTACAGGCATGCACCACCATGCCCGGCTAATTTTTTCTATATATATATTTTTAGCTGTCCATATAATTTCTTTCTATTTTTTAGTAGAGACGGGGTCTCGCTCTTGCTCAGGCTGGTCTCGAACTCCTGAACTCAAACGATCCGCCCGCCTCGGCCTCCCAGAGTGCTAGGATTACAGGCGTGAGCCACCGCGCCCGGCCTTGTTAAATCAGACTTTTTAATGGTTCTAGTATAAACCATCCTTTGCAAACATCCTACTTTTTTTTTCTAGGACAAATCTTTGCCCACATCTTTGATTACTTACTTATGATAATTTCCCATAAATGGAAGAGCTGGAAATAAGTCTTTTAAATATTATTAAAATGCATATTCCAAATATATCTCCAAAAGGCTATACCAACTCAAGTCCCTCACTGTTGACTACAAGGGGTCTGTTTCTCCATTCCCTAACACTGGTATTAAAATTTCAGCAGAAACACTGTCAGGTGAACTGAAAGGGACAGAGAGAGTACAAAATGAAAGAAGGCTGTCCAACACCCAAAATTCTAGAGACAGGGAACTGACTGATAAAATTACTCAATTGCAAATATGTGCTTTCTTGAAAAAGGATGATTCAGAGGACAGTGTCAAGCTGCAGAGGATTATTCCCAGGCCTAGGAACCAAATGGAGTCTGCCTAGCTAGATTTCAAAATTGCTTGGAATTGGTTACACTTTTATCTTTCTTCTCCCTTTTTGAACAGGAATATCTGTAACCATTATTCCATGCAAGTCTCATTGTATTTTAAGATCAGAGAAATGGTTTTCTAAGTTTTACAGTCCACACAGAGAAAAGAACTGTGTCCCAGGATGGATCATACCCAGAGCCTCATCCATACACTTATATGACTTAGATGATGAGACTTGAGACTTCTGAGCTAATGATATTTAGATGAGATTTAGGTACCTGTTACAGGCATGCTACTGTAACAAATAACCAAAAAATATGGAAGTGACTTAGGAATTGGGCAGTGAGCAGAGACGAAGAATTTTGAGAAACATGATAGAAAAAGCCTGTATTGCTTTAAATAGACAGCTAGTAAAAAAAAGGACATTAAAGACTTGTCAAGTGGAAGACTCAGAAAGAAATGAGAAGGTTGTTGGGCCAGGCATGGTGGCTCATGCTTGTAATCCTAGCACTCTGAGAGGTCAAGGTGGGAGGATTGCTTGAGATCATGATTTTGAGACCAGTCTGAACAAGAGCAAGACCCCGTTTTTATTAAAATAGAAAAAATTAGGCTGGGGTCATGGGTGCACCTGTAGTCCCAGATACTCGGGAGGCTGAGACAGGATGGCTTGAGCCCAGGAGTTTGAGATTGCAGTGAGCTGTGATGGTGTCACTGCACTCTACCCAGGGGGACAGAATGAGACTCTGTCTCAAAAAAAAAAAAAAAAAAGGAAAAAATGTTGTAAGTGAAGGAAAGGGGATCTTTGTTATATGATAAAGCTTAGTGCTAGGAGGCTGAGGCAGGAGGATCACTCGAGGTCATGAGTTCAAGACCAGCAAGAGCGAGACCCCGCTTCTACTAAAAATAGCAAGAAATTATCTGGCCAACTAAAAATATATATAGAAGAAATTTAGCCGGGCATGGTGGTGCATGCCTGTAGTCCCAGCTACTCGGGAGGTTGAGGCAGAAGGATTGCTTAAGCTCAGGAGTTTGAGGTTGTTGAGAGCTAGGCTGACGTCACGGCACTCTTAGCCCTGGCAACAGAGCGAGACTCCGTCTCCAAAAAAAAAAAAAAAAAAAAAAACCAAAAAAAACCAAAAAACACTTAGTGAAATTATGTCCTGTAGTTATTTGGATTCTGGGCCTCCTGGGCTGATCTTTTAGTTATCTTTTTCTTCCTTTATTTCTGTTTGCTGCTGTTCTACTTCCTGGGAGATTTTTCAACTTTATATTCTAATACTTCTCTGAATGTTTCCTTTTGGTCGGTCATCATATTTTTAAAAACAGCTTTATTGGTTGGGCGCGGTGGCTCACGCCTGTAATCCTAGCACTCTGGGAGGCTGAGGCGGGAGGATTGCTCCAGGTCAGAAGTTCGAGACCAGCCTGAGCAAGAGCAAGACCCAGTCTCTACTAAAAATAGAAAGAGATGATCTGGACAGCTAAAATATATATATAGAAAAAATTAGCTGGGCATGGTGGCGCATGCCTGTAGTCCCAGGTACTCGGGAGGCTGAGGCAGAAGGATTTCTTAAGCCCAGGAGTTTGAGGTTGCTGTGAGCTTGATGCCACGGCACTCTAGCCCAGGCAACAGAGTGAGACTCTTGTCTCAAAAAATAAAATAAAATAAAATAAAATAAAATAAAATAAAATAAAATAAAATAAAAACAGCTTTATTGAGGTATGATTCACATGTGACACAATTCACCTATTTAAAGTTCAATGGTTTTGGTACATTATTAGTTTTTAAAAATTGTGGTAAAACATGACATAAAATTCATCATTCTGACCATTTTTAAGTATATAATTAACCATAACCACTATTTCCAAAACATTTTTATTACACCAAACAGAAACGCTAATCATTAAACAATAACTCCACCTTCCTCCCCCCAGCCCCTGGTAACCTCTATTCTACTGTATGTCTCTATGAATTTGCCTATCCTAGATACTTCAGACAAGTGCAATCATATATTTTCCTTTTCTGTCTGGCTTATTTCACTTAGCATAATGTTTTTAAGGTTAATGCATGTAGCATGTATCAGCATTCCATTCCTTTTTATGGATGAATAATATTCCATTGTTGGGATATACCACTGTTTTTGCTTTTATTATTTTTAATTGACACATAAGTGTACATATTTATGGGGTACAGTGTGATATTTTGATACACGTACAAAATGTATAATGCTCTGGTTAAGACTTCCAGCACTATGTTGAATAAAAGTGTTAAGAGTGGGCATCCTTGTCTTGTTCCAGATCAGAGAGAAAAAACTTTCAACTTTTGCCCATTCAGTATGATGTGGGCTGTGGGTCTGTCATATGGCCTTCATTGTGTTGAGGTATGTTCCTTCTATAACTAACTTGTTGAGAATTTTTATTTGAATTTTACCAAATGCTTTTCCTGTGTCTACTGAGAAATCACATGGTTTCTGTCCTTCACTTTGTTGGTGTGATTGATGTATCTTGTTTATTTATACACATTATGTTGAACCATCCTTGCTTCCCTGGGATAAGTCCCACTTGATCATGATGAATGATTTTTTTTTAACCCTACATGCAAGCTAGGTGAATGATCTTTTTAAATGTGCTTTGGGGTTTGGTTTGCTAGTACTTTGTTGATGAATTCTGCATCTATGTATGTTGGGAATATTGGCCTATAGTTTTCCTTTTTTGTTGTGTTCTTGTTTGGTTCTGGTATCAGTGTAATGCTGGCCATGTAGAACGAATTTGGAAGAATTCCCCTCTCTTCAATTTTCTGGAAGAGTTTGAGAGGAACTGGTATTAATTCTGCTTTAATGTTTGGTAGAATTTATCAGTGGAGGCTTCAGGTCCCCTGGGCTTTTCCTTAATGGCAGATTTTTCATTATGGACTGAATATTATTCTTGTTATTGATCTGTTCAGGTTTTCTATTTCTTCTTGGTTCAATCTTGGTAGGATTTATGTGCCCCAGAATTTATCCATTTCTGCTAGGTTTTCTAATTTGCTGATATATACTTGTTTGTAACAGTCTCTAATAATCTTTTATATTTCTGTAGTATCAGTTGTTATGTCTCCTTTTTCATTTCTGATTTTATTTACTTGGGTCTTTTTGTGTGTGTGATTGGTCTAGCCAGTGGTTTGTCAATTTTGTTTATCTTCTTAAGATATCTTCTTTATTTTATTACAAAATAAACAAAATTTGCTTTTTGTTTGTTTTGCTAGTTTTGCTTGTTTCTGCTCTGAATTTCATTATTTCTTTCCTTTTACTAATTTTGGGTTTGGTTTGTACTTGCTTTTCTAGTGCCTTGAGAGGCATCATTCATTTATTTGATAACTATTTTCTAATGTAGGTATTTATTGCTAAAACTTCCCTCTTCGTACTACTTTTGCTGTATCCCATAGGTTTTGGTATGTTGTGTTTCTACTTACATGTTTTTTTTAACAACTGGTAATCAGTTTATTAAAACAGTTGACTTAAGCATCTGCAATGGTGACTTCAATCTCAACTCCCAGCTCAATACTGATAGAAGTAATCCACTTAACAATCTCAGAAGGACTATGCAAGTCAATGAGTCATTTGTGGATTCTCATCTGGAAGTGGTCCAAAGTTTTAGAACCTTCACTACAAGGAGTTTTTCTTGTAGTGATTGATTCTCAAAGTCTTGGTAGGCATCCGAACTGGTCCTTTCACTTTGCGGTTCTTTTCCTTTGAACCTATGATCAAGTCAGCACACACCTTCTCCAGGGATTTTATGTTGTGGCTGGTTATGTTGTGGCTGAATTATTCTAATTCAGTGAATTGCCACCTCTGGGTCCATGGGTGTTTTTCCGGTATCTTTAAAAGCCAGGGCTGCGGTGCAGCTTCCTAACCAACTTGTTCCTCGATGAGAGTGAACAGCGGTGAGTCAGGAGCAGAAGCAGGCACAATATGCTTCCACTGCAACTGTGAGCACATCTTCCTTGAAAAGCTGTACTTACATTTGTTTCAGAAATTTTTCAATTTCCTTCTTAATTTCTTCATTGACCCACTGGCTGTTCAGGTGCATGTTGTTTAATTATCATGTGTTTGTACAATTTTAAAAGTTTCTTGATATTGATTTCTAGTTTTATTCCATTGTGGTCAGAAAAAATACTTGATATGATTTCAATTCTTTTAAATTCGTTAAGAATTGTTTTGTGGTCTAACATGTGGTCTATTCTGGAAAATGTTCCATGTGCTAATGAAAAGAATGTGTATTCTTCAGTGTTGGATGAAATATTCTGTAAATCTCTGTTATGTTCATTAGTTCTAAAGTGCAGCTTAAAACCAATGTTTCTGTGTTTTCTGTGTAGATGATCTATCCAATACTAAAAGTGAGGTGTTGAGGTCCCTAAGTATTAATATTATTATACTGGCATCAATCTGTACCTTTAGATTTAATAATATTTGCTTTATATATTTGGGTGCTCTGGCGTTGGATGCACATATAACTGTTATATTCTCCAGTTGAACTGGTCCCTTTATCATTATACAAATATCTTTTTTGTGTCATTTTAGTTTTTAACTTAAAGTCCGTTTTATCTAATTAAGTATAGCTACTCCTGCTCACTTTTGGTTTCTGTTTGCATGGAATATCTATTTGCATTCCTTAACTTTCAGTCTCCAGTGCCTTTACAGATCAAGTTTCTTATAGGTAGTATATGTTGTTTTTATCCATTTAGTCAGCCTACATTTTTCAATAGAGGAATTTAATCTGTTTACATTCAATGTTATTCTTGATAGGTGAAGACTTACCTATCAAAGGTGAAGGCTTACCTACCAAAATGACTTACCAGTCATTTTGTTAATTGTTTTCTGGTTGTTTTGTATACTTTGCTCCTTTCTTTTTCTCTTATTATCATTGAGGTTTGGTGGTTTTCTGTAGTGATAAGGTTGTTTCTTTCTTTCTCCTTTGTGTATCTCTTCCACCTGTGAGTTTTATACTGTTCATGTTTTCATGATAGTGATTATCATCTTTTTGTTTCCAGACACAGGACTTCCTTGAATATATCTTGTAAGCCTGGTCTGGTCTAGTGGTGATGAATTCCCTCAGTTTTATACTTATCTGGGAAACATTTTATTTCTACTTTATTTCTCAAGGATAACTTTTGAGTACAGTATTCTTGGATGGCAATCCTTTTCATTCAGTACTCTGAATATATCATCCCATTTTCTCCTGGGCCTGGAAGGTTTTAGCAGAGAAATCTGTTGTTAGTCTAGTGAAGATTCCTATGTGACTTGATGCTTTTCTCTCGTAGTTTTCAAAATTTTCTTTGTCTTTGCCTTTTGACAGCGGGGCTATAATTTGTCCTGAGGAGGATCTCTATGCGTTGAATCTATTTGGGGACTTTAGAGTTTCCTGGATGTGGATATCCATATCTCTCACCAGACTTGTAAAGTTTTCAGCTATTATTTCATTATATAGGTTTTCTATGCCTCTTCTTTTCTCTTCTCCTTTGGGAACACTCATAAAGCAAATATTTGTTTGCTAAATGATGTCCCATAAGTCTAATAAGCTTTCTTTATTCTTTATCATTCTTATTTCTCTTTTTCTCTCTGGGTAGTTTCAAAGGACCTATCTTCAAGTTCAAAGATACCTTCTTCAGTATGACCAACACTGTTGTTGAAGCTCTCCACTGTATTTGTTATTCATTGAATTCTGCTACAGACCTTCTGTTTGGCTTTTAAAAATTTCTAACTCCTTGTTGAATTTCTTGTTCATGTAGTTATCCTTATTTTGTTTAATCGCCTATCTGTATTTTCTTGTATTTCATTGAATTTCCTTAAGATCATTATTTTGAATTCTTTTTCTGGCAATTCAGTAACTTCCTTTTCACTGGGGTCTGTTACTAGAGAGAGATTGTTTTCCTGTAGTGGTGTCATACCTCCTTACTTTTCTTGGGTCCCTGCACTGATGTCTGCATGTGGTAGAACAACTGCCTCTTCTAAACTTTCTAGAGTGGCTTTTGTAAAGAAAGACTTCCATTTGCAGTTGGGCTTTACTGTGGCATTGGGAAGGATATGTTAACTCCGTTTCTCGATAGGTACAATGGTATAGTCTCCATGCAGCTTCCTCAGCTGATTCAACGTCAGCAATAACTGTGGGTGCTTCAAAGGCCTATAGACATTTCTGGCAGCAGTGGTATAGGCTGTTATTGTCCTCCTACTCTTATTATCATGAGGAGACTTAGCCAAGGGGAACACTCTCATTGTCAGGTTTGACATTGCCTACAAGCAGCTAGGATCCAGGAGCAGGTGCTCAAGGCAGCTATGGGGCCAGGGTCCTAGGCTCAGGGTCTCATGAACCTATTATGGCACCTGGGTCTGGGAGTGCAGGTTTTCTCTCTGTGGCAGGGTTGGATGTAGGTTGCACACAGAGCCAAGATCTGTGACTCTGAGGTACTCCCTAGTATCTTGAGTCCAGGGGGCCAGGTTGTAGCTGTGATTCTACCCATGGTGGGCAGGGTATGACTGCAATTCAGAAATTTGAGCCAACAGGACTCAGTAGCAACTTGGGTCCCAGGGGATGAGGCACTACGTAGTAGTGACTCTAGACCATGGGATTGTGGGGCTTGTCAGTATCCCAGACTCTGTATGTCCAGATTAAATGGCAGCCAGTACCCCAGCAGGGAAGAGCACAGCTATCATTTCAGCACTGGCAGGGGCAAGAGGGGGGTGCTGCAGAAAAAGCACAGCAATGACTCCAGAGACGGGTGTCTCAGCTGCTCACACTCTAGGGGGCTAGCGTAGCTCCAGGGTATTTGAGTTGTTTGACCTATAGGGTTGGGTGTCTCAGCTCAGCCACTGCTGTTTCCCTGGGACACAGAATACTGTATCAACTTAGCCCTGGGATGCATAGCTGCTCAGCTTGCCCAGGGGACTGATTCCCCAGTGAGTGATGTGTCACTTCAGCTCAGGCCTGAGGAGAATGAATGTTCTGGGTGGCCCAGGCACCATTTCCCTGGGATGCAGGGAATTGCTTCAGTGTAGGCACCGGTTAAGTGTGACTGCTCTCAGTAGCCAACATATTGTTTTCCCAGGAGGCAGGGTGCCACTTCAGCTCTGGCCTGAGGGGGTGAGGACGTGGGTAGATGGAATGGCTCTAGCTCTGCTTAGCCCCACAGAGAAGGGTGTAACAGCTGCTCACACCTTGGCTTGGGGATGATGGGCCACCAGGCTGGGATGGTTCTGTGGCAGCTTAGCCTCAGTGATGAAGGGGAGCTGGGGCTACTCACCTCTGGAGCAATACACATACTAGCCACAGTTCCAATTCCAATATGGCATAGTGTTGGCTCCTTCTCTAGGGGGAGCACAACTATGGGGTCTCCAGGTAGCTCCCTCAGCTGGGCTTAGTGCATGCGATGACTGCAGGAGACATCAGCCATGGTCTATAAGTGTCCAAAATATTTATGGAGGTTGATGGGGTCTTCTTGCTTATCTCCTTGCTGTAGAGAGAAGTCCCCCTGGTTCTCAGCTGATCCTAGTTGGGGGATGGGGTGATGGAGACTCAGTGTTTTCTTCTGTTCTTTATGTGGCCGTACGGAGTTTCTGTGTTCACCAATGTTTCTGTTACTCCTCTGATGTGCTCTGGCATTCTCCTTCAGTTACTTTTGTTAAAATGAAGTTGCTTATTCGTTTTTCTGGCTGTCTTTGTGAGGGGTATGAGCATTAGGGGCTTCTAGTTGGCTATCTTACTGACAGACATCACTTTGAATATACCATATTGTGTTTATCCATTCATCTGTTGATGGACACTTGGGCTATTTCTGCCTTTTGACTATCATAAATAATGCTCCTATGGACATGGATATACAATACAAACTTCTCTTCGAGTTCCTGCTTTTATTTCCTTTGGATATATACCTAGGATTGGAATTGGTGAATCACATGGTAATCCAGTATTTAGCTTTTTGAGGAACCACCAAATTGTATTCCATAGAGGCTGTACCACTTTACATTCCCACCAGCAATGTATGAGGATTCCAATTTCTCCATATCTTCATCAACACTTGTTATTTTTTTTTATAATAGCCATCCTAAAGAGAGTGCAAATGGTATCTCGTGGTTCTGATTTGCAATTTTTCTAATGATTAACGATGTTTAACATATTTTCGTGTACTTATTAGCCATTTGTATAATATAATTTCTTTGGAGAAATGTCTATTGAAATCTTTTGCCCATTTTTGGATTAGGTTGTCTTGTTTTTGTTGAAGTTCTTTATATACTCTGGATAATAGACTCTTATCAGGTATATAATTTGTGAATATTTTCTCTCTTGGTGGGTTTGCCATTAATTTTTTTTTTAAAGAGACAGTGTCTTCCTCTGTCACCTAGGCTGGAGTGCAGTGGCACAATCATAGCTCACTGCTGCTTCAAGTGCCTGGGCTCAAGTGATTCTCCCTGCTTCAGCCTCTTGAGTAGCTAGAACTACAGGTGCCTGCCACCATGTCTGGTTAATTTTTAAATTTTACGTAGAGATGGGATCTTACTATGTTGCCCAGGCTGGTCATGACTGCAAACATATTTTTAATTACCAAGAAAATTTTTGTTCTGTGAATGTTCATCTTTTTTTTTTTTTTTGGGGAGACAGAGTCTCGCTTTTGTTGCCCGGGCTAGAGTGAGTGCCGTGGCGTCAGCCTAGCTCACAGCAACCTCAAACGCCTGGGCTTAAGCGATCCTACTGCCTCAGCCTCCCGTGTAGCTGGGACTACAGGCATGCGCCACAATGCCCGGCTAATTTTTTCTATATATATTTTTAGTTGGCCAGATAATTTCTTTCTATTTTTAGTAGAGACGAGGTCTCGCTCTTGCTCAGGCTGGTCTCGAACTCCTGAGCTCAAACAATCCACCCGCCTCGGCCTCCCAGAAAGCTAGGATTACAAGCATGAGCCACCGCGCCCGGCCTGAATGTTCATTTTTAATAGTCTTCTGTTCTTGTTTTACAGATGCAGTAACTTGTCATGTGCCTGAAGACTTAAATTTTAGCTTAGGTTTTTAAAAAAAAAAGTTTAACATTTTAGGGATTTTCCTTAAATATTTAACCCTATTTAAACAAATACCTGCTCCTATTTAACAGTGAGACACTAAAAAGGCTGGCTAACTGATGGGTTTCAAAGGAGACCTCCAGATGTTATTATCTTTAGTTTTTCCTCATTGCCTGGTCCATTTCTCAAGAGAAAACCTCCTTCCTGCCTTGGAATGCTGGCATCCAGCATTCTAGAAGCTAAATAGCTCGGAGGGCCAAAGGGTCTCACAATGTAGTATAAATCCTTTCACTTAATCTTCCTTTTCAGTATCTTACTCCTACCCCTTAGGTCTGCTTCATATTCCTGAATCTAGACTCTTTAGGAGGAATAGTCACAGGAAGGGTTGAGGCAGTGATCTGGAAGCTCAATTCCTTGTATTTTATTTTTTTAAGAGACAGGGCCTCACTGTATTGCCCAGGCTTGGCTTGGACTCCTGGGCTCAAGCAATCCTCCTACTTCAGCCTTTTGAGTAGGTGGGACTATAGGCACATGCTACCATGCCTGGCTCAACTCCTTTTAGACTTTCAACTAATCCTCCTGTTTTCAGCCCCACATGCATCTCAATTTTTGGAAGTACTGGCTGTTCTAATCCCTGTGCTGGTCTAAGATAGGATTTGTCCTGCTTAAGGTCTTCATCCACTGCTGATATTGAAACCAGTGTTAGCAATTTATCTATCTATTTTTAGTTCCCAAATTTCAATCGCCACCATCTCATCTTTCATTGATTTCCTTTTCTTTATTTTTTTTTGGGGGGGGAGGGGAATGCTTGTGTGTCTGTCTTTTTATGTTGTTTTTAAATCCCCTTTCCATCATTTTAGAGGTGTTTTGGGAAGAAATAGCAGTAAACATTTGTCTATATTTAACTGAAAGTTCTCTATGTTGTTTTATCCTTATTTACCCTGTACGAGGACGTCTGGTATTTAATAAAAACAAGGCTGTGTGAGATCTTCTAGCTTCCCTTAATGTCCATCAGGTTGTTGCTAAGAATCCTCTTATGACTTAAAGACAGACAGGGCTGATTTGACATACACAACCACTATCTAACTTTCTGATGTTTTGATATCTTTTTTTTTTTTTTTTTGAGACAGTGTTTCACTCTGTCACCCCGGCTAGAGTGCAGTGGCATCATCACAGCTCAATGCAACCTCAAACTCCTGGGCTCAAGCAATCCTCCTGCCTCAGCCTCCAGAGTAGCTGGGACTACAGGTGCATGCCACCACGCCCAGCTAATTTTTTCTATTTTTGGTAAAGACGGGGTCTCACTCAGGCTGCTCTTGAACTCCTGATCTCAAGTGATCCTCCCTCCTAGGCTTCCCAGAATGCTAGGATTACAGGCATGAGCCACCACGCGTGGCCTTGATTATCTTTTAATATTCATAAAATTGGACATAGGATGATCTAAAGCATACTGTAGTTCTTTTGTGGCTAGAAACACCTGAAGATGCCCTCACATTTATCATAAGTCAAAAATGCATTTAACACATTTAACCTATTGAACACCAAAGCTTGGCCTAGCCCATCTTAAACATGCTTAGAATACTCACATTAGCCTACAGTTGGGCAAAACCACCTAACATAAGGGCTATTTTATAATCAAGTGTTGAATATTCCATGTAACTTATTGAATACTGTACTGAAAGTGAAAAACAGATGGCTGTATGGGTACTCAAAGTACAGTTTCTACTGAGCGAGTATCACTTTTGCAACAGTGAAAAGTTGAAAGAAATCATTGAGCAGGTCTCAATAGTGGGCTTAAAATATTCTGTAAACCATGCTGTAAACAGTTGTGTTGTCCTCCAGGCTTTGTTGTTCCATTTATAGAGAACAGGCAGAGTAGATTTAGCATTAATTCTTACGGGTCCCAGGATTTTCAGAATGGTAAATGAGCACTGACTTCAACTTAAAGTCACCAGTTGCATTAATCCCTAATAAGAAGTTAGCCTACCCTTTGAAGCCAGTCACTAACTTCTCCTCTGTAGCTATGAAAATCCTAGATGGCATCTTTTTCCAATAGAAGGCTGTTTCATCTACTAAACAAAGTGAAAATTTGTTTATATAGCCATCTTCATAAATTATCTTAGCTAGATCTTCAGACAACTTGCTGCAGCTTCTCCATCAGCATTTGCTGCTTCACTGTGTACTTTTATGTCATGGAGATCACTTCTTTCATTAAACAAACCTTTTGTTAGCTTCAAACTTTTCTTCTATAGCTTCATCAACTGTCTCAGCCTTCACAGAACTGATAAGAGTTATGGCCTTGCTCTGGAACAGGCTTTGGTTTAAGCCAAAATTGTTGACTGATTTGATCCAGACCACTAAAACTTTCTTCCTACCAGCAATGTCTGTTTTGCTTTCTTATCATTTGTGTGTTCATTTACGTAGTACCTTGAATTTCCTTCAAGAACTTTTACTTTGCACTGACAAACTTAGTTAAATGTTTGGCACAAGAGGCCTAGCTTTTGGCCTATCTCAGCTTTTGACATGCCTTCTTCACTAAGCTTAATCATTTCCAGCTTTTGATTTAAAGTGAGAGATGTGTGACTCTTCCTTTCACTTTAATACTTAGAGGTCACTGTACAATTATTAACTGGCCTAATTTTAATATTGTTGTGTCCTAGGAAATAGG
Organism: Varecia variegata; assembly: GCA_028533085.1. Taxonomy (NCBI): domain Eukaryota; kingdom Metazoa; phylum Chordata; class Mammalia; order Primates; family Lemuridae; genus Varecia; species Varecia variegata. The sequence goes on along the minus strand of CM052436.1, from coordinate 162,708,271 downwards.
GAGGCCTAAGGAGAGAGAGACTGGAGAACAACTGGTTGGTGGAGCAGTCAGAACACACATAACTTATGTCGATTAAGTTCACTGTCTTATATGGGTGCAGTTCGTGGCATTCCAAAATAACTGCAATGGTAACATTGAAGATCACTGATCACAGATCACCATAACAGCTATAATGACAATAAAATGAAATGACTTGCTCCATGCAGGGTTGCCAGAAACCTTCAATTTGTAAAAAAACATAGTATTTGCAAAGCATGATAAAACAAGGTATGCCTGGATAATGTTCAACATGTCAGTTAAGCCAGCTGGTTCACAGTGATATTCATGTCTTCTATATATTTACTAATTTTTGGTCTAGTTGTTCTGTCAATTAATGAGAAATGAGTATTGAGACTATAATTGTTGAACTGTCTATATCTCCTTTCAGTTGTCACTTTTTCCTTCATGTATTTTTGGTGTTCTGTTGTTAGGTATATATACATTTATAAATATTATATGTTCTCAATATGTTGATGTTTTTATCATTATGAAATATTCTTCTTTGTCTTTAGTATTCTTTTTTCTCTTAAGTTCTATCACTCCATGTTTTGATTGGAGTGTATGGTCTATTCATACTTAATGTAACCATTGATACAAATGAATTCACGCCTGCCATTTTGTTATTTGTTCTCTGTATCTGCGGTCCCCAAATATGGACAGGTACTGGTCCATGACCTGGGTCATGGGAACTGGGTTACACAGCAGGAGGTGTGTGGTCGGTGAATGAGGGTATTTACAGCTGCTCCCCATCGCTCGCATCTCTGTATAAGTTCTGCCTCCTGTCAGATCAGCACTGGATTCTCATAGAAGCACGAACCCTACTGCAAACTGTGCATGTGAAGGATCTAGGTTGTGTGATCCTTATGAGAATCTAGTGCCTGATCATTTGAGGTGGAGCTGAGGTGGTGATGCTAGCGCTGCGGGAGCGGCTGCAAATACAGATTATCATTAGCTGGGAGGTTTGACTGCACAATGAATGTAATGTGCTTCAATCATCTTGAAACAGTGCTTCCCACCCTCAGTGGAAAAACTGCCTTCCACGAAACTGGTCCCTGGTGCCAAAAAGGTTGGGGACTGCTGCTCTTTTTTTTTTTTTTAATTTTTTTTACTTTACACTCACAGCAAAGACTGCTGCTCTTTATGTCTTATGTATTTTTGTTCCTCTTTTCCTCCTTTACTACCTTCTTTTGTAACTGGTAAGCAAGTATTTTTTTGTGTATCATTTTAATTCCTGTGGTGACTTTTTTCGCTATTTGTTGAGTATTTGCTTTAGGAATTACAATATATATCTTTAACTTACCACCACCTACTTATTTTTGTTAAATACTGACTTAATTTCATTAAATACTGTGACTTTGCTCCAAGATAGCTCCATTATCCCCCCCCTTCCTTGGCACTCTTACTGTCACATATATCACTTCTACAAATGTTATAAACCTAACAATAGTGTTGTAATTATTGCATTTGTCAATCTAATTTTTTAAAAGAAATTAGGATAAAAGTCAATAAATCACACACACAATCTTTTACATTTATCCACATATTTACCATTTCCAATGCTCTCCAGTCCTTGTGGATTTGATTTACCATCTGGTGTCATTTTCTTTTTGCCTGAAGCTCCTTACTTTAGTATCTCTTCTAGGGCAAGACTGCCAGCTGTGAATTCTCTCAGTTTTTGCCTATCTGGGAGTGTCTTTACTTCAATTTCACTTTAAAACAACGGATTCATTGGATATACAAATCATGGTTCATTTTTTTTTTCTTTTAATACTTTGAATATCATTTCATTGCCTTTTGGCCTCCATTATTTCATATGAAAAGTCAGTTATTAATCATATTATTGTTTTCTTATATATGATGACCCATTTACTGTTTTCAAGATTTTCTCTTACAGCATTCTGATTATGACATATCTAAATGTGGTTCTCTTTGTGTTTATCTTACTTTGAGTTCTTGGAGCTGCAGGTTAATGTTTTTAATCAAATTTGAGGTGTTTTCATCTATTATGTCTTCAAATCTTTTTTTTCTCCCTCTTTCTCTTCTCTCCTCTGGGACTCCCATTATAGGTATATAAAAGACTTATCAATAGGGGTTGCTTCTATGCCTGCATAGCTAGCAGTCAGTCAGTAATTCAGGTGAATGTTGTACTCAAACACCTCAAGGCCATAAGGATTTGCCCTCTGCTAATGGATCTGTGTATACGTTGGGGGATGCATTCAAATTTGCAGCCTATTTTCAAGTACCCCTTGGGTTTTGTTTTTCACCAGGTTCTTTTGCATCTCCCCCTCTACCTATGTGGTTTTCCAGTCAGCTGGGAATGTGTGGAGAGCTTATCTCAGCCCTTCTATAGCTCTCTATTTTCTAGGATATTCTTTAACCTAGACTATCACCTCAGGATAGCAAAGCTGCAGCTTTACTCCATGCATTTCTACATCAACCATTTTTAGCTGGCAGACACAGATTCTCCACTGTCATTCCCCACACAGACATTCACCATCCTGAATGAGTACATTCCCTATGGGAGTGAAGGTGTTGGTTTCTGCAGTTAACCCTATGCTGGCAAAATTACTATTCTCAATAACCAGGCTCCTTTCTCTTCCTTTTTTGGATATGCCATTGTTTACAAGAATTTGCTTCAAATCTGTTTTGCTTCAAATTTATTTTGTTTTCTTGTCTAAGGAAAAAAACCTACGGAGATTTGATGCTAAAGATTAACATAACTTTTGGAAAGTCATATATTCTAGGAATCTATGTAAACTCGAATTTTATCAGAAATGATCAAAGTTGTAAAAAAAAAAAAAAAAAAAAAAAGTTCTTGGCCAGGTGCGGTGGCTCACGTGGGAGGTCAAGGCGCGAAGATTGCTTGCGGTCAGGAGGTCAAGACCAGCTTGAGCAAGAGTGAGACACTGTCTCTATTAAAAATAGGAAAAATTAGCTGGGCACGGTGGCACGCAACTCTAGTCCCAGCTATTCGGGGGGCTGAGACACTGTCTCAAAAAAAAAAAAAAATTCTTGTTATCAAAATATTTCTAAATTCAGGCAAGTGATTCAAAGTAACATTTTTAGCATGATATGATTAAAATAAAACTTTCTCCTAGGTATGTGGTTCAACCAAAATATCAGCTATTTGTCTGGCCCAGAGTATGTAAGAGGAAAGCAGTGCTACCAGATGATATGGCAGAAACTATGGAATTTGAGAATTCTTTTTAGCCCTAGCTAGGCCCCTTAGGTTTTTATCTAACAATAGTATGAAGAGGCATTAAGCTCTCACACTTGTGAATTAATTGACTCTGTTCCCAGAATATTAGAATAACAGCTGTGTCACAGGCAACTTTCAATCTTTTCCAGTCTGGTGATCAAACTGATAATGATAAAAAACAATTCCATCTCATCGTACCTACTATGAAATGGTCAACACCCCAAGTCTTCATTAACACAAACAGGACTCTATTCCATAGCTAATTATGAGACCAGCTAGAACAGAGTATAATATTTCTTCATATTTAATAAAATGAAAAGAAACCAACCTCTTTTTTCTTCTTCTCGTTTTAGTTTATCTTCCTCTATTTCTTTTGGCAATTTTTCCTTTTTCTCTTTTTCCACGTCATTATGCAAATGTTTTGTGGTATAACTGAGTGCTGGTGAAAGAAGGATCTCTCCATTTTTGCAGAGTTCATCACGAATTTTAATAAAAAACTGCTGAAGTTCTACGGCATCCTCATATATTTCAGAATCTGTCCTGTAACGGCATTAAGAGTATCCATTGACACATAAGCTGTTTTGTTTAAACACCTCAATTACATGTTAAATTCTATTAAATGCTTCTTTAATATGTTAATAGGCATAATGGTGTTTCTGTACAGTTCCATGAAGGGTATCTTCTTTTTTTTTTTGAGACAGAGTCTCGCTTTTGTTGCCCGGGCTAGAGTGAGTGCCGTGGCGTCAGCCTGGCTCACAGCAACCTCAAACTCCTGGGCTTAAGCGATCCTACTGCCTCAGCCTCCCGAGTAGCTGGGACTACAGGCATGCACCACCATGCCCGGCTAAATTTTTTCTATATGTATTTTTAGTTGGCCAGATAATTTCTTGCTATTTTTAGTAGAGACGGAGTCTCGCTCTTGCTCAGGCTGGTCTCGAACTCCTGACCTCAATCGATCCACCTGCCTCGGCCTCCCAAGTGCTAGGATTACAGGCGTGAGCCACCGCGCCCGGCCTAATTTTTCTATATATATTTTTAGTTATCCATATAATTTCTTTCTATTTTTAATAGAGACGGGGTCTCACTCCTGCTCAGGCTGGTCTCGAACTCCTGACCTTGAGCGATCCTCCCGCCTCGGCCTCCCAGAGTGCTAGGATTACAGGCCTGAGCCACCACGCCCGGCCTAAGGGTATCTTCTTGAAGTTTGCTAGAGCAGAATCTGAGGTGTCATTTTACTTTCGTAAGCCTCATTCCTACCAGTTCCCCTTTCTCATTCCTTGCCTAGGTCACATAAAAGGAAAGGCCTTAGGCATTTTCCCTTGGAGATATACAGCACATGTATCAGTTCATTCTGGCAAAAGAAGATGGTTGCCAAAATTAAGAACTGTACCCAGGCTCCACACCATGTCCAACACTTACATCTAATCTTTAGATTAATTTTTACTCTCTCTTAATGCAGAACAACATATCATATAAAGTCCTAACAAAAGATTTAGGCTATGTCCACTTTCTTCTTTTTGGTTGCCTAGGTTGGTAGGACCCAGTGACTATTTGAACCTAAACTGCAAAGCTATAAGGGCATCCTATAATGGTTACAGGTCTCAGAGTTAGTGTTCATTTTAGTTTCCCAGAAATAACTATGTCATTCTGGGGAACTGGCAGAGGCAAGATAATGAAGATGGAAAAAAAATTATCTGTGTCACATTCAGAACTTTTCTGAGCCCTTTCCTCATTTATAAAATAAGGGTACTAGGCAAAATAAACTTTAGAATTTTGACGGAAAGAAATTTTATTACTATTTCTAATCCACTGTGGTCCAAGGATATTACTCTATTAACTAACAATACCAGGGTCTGAAGAATTTTTCAGGCCAGGCATGGTGGCTCACGCCTGTAATCCTAGCACTCTGGGAAGCCAAGGCAGGAGGATTGCTTGAGCTCAGGAGTTCGAGACCAGCCTGAGCAAGAGCGAGACCCCGTCTCTATTAAAAATAGAAAAATTAGCCAGGCATGGTTGTGTGTGCTGCAGTCCTAGCTACTCAGGAGCCTGAGGAAGGAGGATTGCTTGAGCCCAGGAGTTTGAGGTTGTAGTGAGCTACAACGACTCAACTGCACTCTAGCCCAGGCAACAGAGATAGACCCTGTCACAAAACAAAACAAACAAACAAAAATTATTCACAAAACTAGCCACAGACAAACGTCTTAGCAGTTATGAAGACATTCTAGTCAGGAGAGTGTGGCAGGCGTAACAAGCTAATTCAGCCCCTGCTGACACATACCACTAGAGCATTAAATTTCAGTGAGGCCATCAGATCAGCAAAGGTGAACTGGCAAACAATTAAAAAACACTGCTAATAACCTAAATGGGTGCTACTGGAAAGGTTTTAAATACTTGTAGGAAAGCAATAAAAGTTACCAACAGAAGAAACCTCTAAGACACTTTGAGCCCGTTTT
>CM052436.1:162627084-162702480 GCA_028533085.1 Varecia variegata | reverse complement strand
CAGGCATGCGCCACCATGCCCGGCTAATTTTTTCTATATATATTTTAGTTGGCCAGCTAATTTCTTTCTATTTTTTAGTAGAGACGGGGTCTCGCTCATTGCTCAGGCTGGTCTCGAACTCCTGACCTTGAGCGATCCACCCGCCTCGGCCTCCCAGAGTGCTAGGATTACAGGCGTGAGCCACCGCGCCCGGCCGAGCCTGTTTTTTGAATATAGATATCTGAAGCCTGTTCACGTGAAATTCATTTTATAATAGCTTACAATTTTAAATATAAAACTAAAAGTGAAAATGCACTTTTCATAAATTCATGTTACATTGAAAGAGCAGATTCATAATTCCATTATGTCACGTAGTTCAGAAATAAAAATTTTGCACAGAAGTCACTAAATGCCTGGTATGTCCTTTTCGTCTTTTTTATTCAAAGTACTATGAAGAATCTGTCAATCTAAGAGGCCAAGTGTTCACTTAATGTGCAAGAACAAAAACTCTAGATGGAAAAACAACTCTAATTCGCCTCAATTGTTAGGTAATCCTGTTACATAAGGTACACATTCAGCAACAGGAAATAATTAAGATTATAGGAGGCTCTTGATGCTTCCCTGTCCTTGTCTTCCCATGAGTCCTTCTTATCTACAAGGGAATCAGAGTGTTCAATCCAAGAATACTGTTAACAAATTAGGAAAGCCAGCAGCCAACTGGCAGAATCAGCACTACGTTGCTACTGAGTACTCCTGAAGGACAAACCACCGTCACGCGAATGAATTTTCTCTTCAGTTAAGTCTCACTGTTCAGATTCCATTTCAGAGTGTGAAGTTCCAGGTGATGTTGGGTAGGGGTAAATGGTGATAAAGCATGAACACTGTATGTGGACTTCATTGAATTCATGAACTTAATATTTCTGGGATGATTATCTCCATTACTGGCAATATACTAGATAAAGGCAGAGTTTCTCATTCACTAAAGTGATGCATCCTCATCAATTCTTATTAAATACTTATTCTTAATTCTTATTAAATACTGTAAACTATCTTCATTCTCAAAGATAAGAATAGCTTCCCTTATGTTTTTCAACAAAGCTCTGAGAATGAGAGTGAAACTGTATGCATCACTATCTCATAAAAATACACCTTAGACTCTTACCTCCCAGGCCTCAAAAACAAAATGTCAACAATGAAAGAATGAAAAAAACTTATTTCCTAGAGATACAAATTTGCTTAATTCTTGAAATAAACAGGTTATCTATAGAGGATAAACAAAGTTCCTAATAATCTAAGAGGCAAATACTCTGTGGAAGACTCACAAAACTAACCCCAAGATGTAACTCTGTGGAAGACTCACAAAACTCACCCCAAGGGGAGAAGGGAGTGGCTTTAGACTTAAGGACTACATAAATAAACCAAGAACAAGAATGGATGTCTAAATTCCATGAAAGCAGTGTGTGCCATGCATCTAGAACTTGCTCATTCACTAGTAGTGACTCCATAAAAATTTGTTGAATAAATGAATAACTCTACTACATTTTGACTGCAATATGTCCCCCTATCTTTCTTTTTATTTCTACCCTATTGTTAAGAATTAAGTACCATTTCTTAAATATGTTGCTCAAGGGCGCACATTTAGGAAATCTAGCCCTAACTCTAACCCTCTCTCTTGAACATATCATATTCATTTGCTAACCCTAGGCCTCTGCATATTAACACTTGTATTATTTGAAATATCCTCTCCCCTATTCATTTTTTTTTTAAGAGACAGGTCTCTCTCTGTTGCCCTGGCTGGAGTGCAGTGGTGATCACAGCACACTGTAACCTTGACCTCCTGGGCTCAAGGGATCCCTTTGATCCTCCAGACTCAGCCTCCCAAAGTGCTAGGATTACAGGTGTCAGCCACCCCACCCAGCCACCCCTACTCATTTCAATCCTACTCATTCTTCCTTGATGCCTCATGCCTTTGCAGAAGAACTCTAGCCCATGGAGTTCCTTATATCACCATCTTTACTAAATATCAGGTTGTGATGTTATCTATTGTCTATGATAATTTTTCCCCAAGCATAGGTCCTGTTCCATCCGTCATACTTCAAGCTCTTAGAGCACAGAGTTCAAGGCTTGTCATCCGTGGCTGTGTTCCATGACTGATGTCCTGGTAACTGGCTCAGCAGCGGCCTTCTACAGTAGGGGACAAGACCAGCCATACCACTTACTAGTTGTGCAACTTTGGGTAATTTCTCTCTGCCTGTGCCTCTGATTCTTAATATACAAACTGAGAAGATTATCAATTACCTAGAAAGGCTATTACAAGAATTAGATATTATCTACATAAAGTGCTCAGCATGGTGCTTTACAAAGAGCAGGTACTTAAGAGAAATAGCAAACATTACTATTTATTTTTCTTTCAAGGTCCAGAGCAAATGTTGGCTTTACAGCTTCCTCAGTTGGAATTACACTGTCTAAAGTTCTAGTTCACATCATGATAAGACCGTAAACTCCATGAAGGTAGGATTTATATATATATATATATTTTTTGAGACAGAGTCTCACTCTGTTGCCCGGGCTCGAGTACTGTGGCGTCAGCCTAGCTCACAGCAACCTCAAACTCCTGGGCTTAAGCGATCCTACTGCCTCAGCCTCCCAAGTAGCTGGGACTACAGGCATGCGCCACCATGCCGGGCTAATTTTTTCTATATATATTTTTAGTTGGCCAGATAATTTCTTTTTATTTTTAGTAGAGAGGGGGTCTCCCTCTTGCTCAGGCTAGTCTCGAACTCCTGACCTTGAGCGATCCACCTGCCTCGGCCTCCCAGAGTGCTAGGATTACAGGAGTGAGCCACCGCGCCCGGCCTGTATCTTTAACTTTTTATATACTCCCAACTATCTCTAAGAGCACACAGAAAATACACTATCATTGCTGAATTCAATTTGTCTTAACAGTCAAATATGCTATTGATATGTAGCAAAGATATACCACAGATCAAAATTAGAAGGAAATTTAACTTCAACAAAAATCTAAATTTGCTTCTTTCGTAACATTTAATGTCTGCAGCAGGCTCTTACAGCGATAAATCCAAGATTAAAAAAAGAAGCCCTTTTAAGGTACTTAAAACGGTGATCAAATTTTATCAGTCTAATCTTAGATGAATACTTTGGAGCTATTATTTAAAGCATTCTTGGACTGAAGTCAAACCTTAAAAAGAAAAATCCTGTTACTATTTCTAATTCCTACTTCAAATTTAGAAGCATTTATTCTTTAAAAAATACATTCTGTGAAAGGCTGTATTTTAACTTTATGTCTGTGAAGGGATCTTCAATTTTGAATTACTCCTTCTAATTGGCCCTAATCTAGGTAACTTAATAGCGTGCCCTCTCTTCCCCACATAATATGTTTGTTCTTTAGAAGTTTTGAGTAATTAGGATTCAGAACAGTATGTTACCAACTGTAATCATGTACCTAAGCCAAAACGGTACATCAAAGCAGTATTCTTTCATCTGTTTTGTATTAAATATCACAAGCTTTCAAATAGAAAATGGCTTTGAAAACATACCGATTCATCCTTCTTGCCCTTTCCAATACTTCAAACATGTGCTCTTGAAATAAATCAAGCCGCCGATAGCGATTATTTTCAACATTCTTCCTAATTATGTCAAAAGTAAGGGGTGGTTTGTTAGGAAAGTTGGGATCCACCGCAGGAATTTCTGCTAAGGAATCACTGTAGCACCTTCCCTCATCATCCTGATGACTCATGACTGACACAAAAAGATTATGGATAAGCTCTTGAATAAGCAAGGTCACATTTGGGACATGGGAGTCCTCATCTCCCTCCAGGTCTCTCCGAGTTTCAAGCAGGACTTTGTGTAGGACAAGGGCATCTTTGTAGATCAAAGATTCAGGCTCATTGTATGTACAGGCATTATTAAACATCATGACGAAGTCCTCAACCATAGAATCTACATCTTGGTACTTGTTGGCCATCATGTGACTTCGAATTTTTTCCATGTCCATGGGCTTCTTAATGGTCAGATAATAGTCAGGCAACTCAGATCTAGAAGGAAGCCTCAGAAATATAGCACTGAGGCGGCGACCCCTCTTATCAGTATAGTTCTTTACAGCTTCATAGACTTCATTTAGTTTCTGCTGCATTGGAGTCATGTATTTTGATTTTTTAGGAGAAATGCCACTCTTCCTACCTAAAGAAAGAAATTCAATGTTAAAATAAAATAAATGAAACTAAATTTGTATATAGTTGGTAGCATAACCACAGGAAAGGGACTATTCCAAGTGATTTGTAAAACACAGTAATTAGCATATCTTCAGTAAAATATAACCTATGGATAAAAAAAAGAACTGGAAAAAAAATTTAACTGTTTTCAGTAATCACATTTTTGATAGGAGAGTAAGTACTGCTTATGTTGAGATAGCTGTGACTAAGGTGGAACAAAGCAAATGAAGTAGCTATGTGAATTCTAATTCTATTATCACTGGTATCCCTGAGAACTGAGATTTTCATCATCGAAGAAAAAGAGATACAGATGTTAAAACAAAAGACACTGAATAAAAACCTTGTGGCCTTGAACCTCAATTGAAAGTATCAGTATGAACTTATAACGTATTTTATCTTTAAATATAAACACACATAAACACAAACATATCTACGAGAAAGTGACCTGGTTTCTTCAATGAGTCAGTGACATGAGGAAAGAAAGGGAAAGAAAAGAGAAGAGACTGCTCTTTGAGAAGAGTTTAAGGGCATAACAATCAAATATACTATATAGAACTTAATTAGATCCTGATTTGAAGAAACACAGTATAAAAATACATTTGTGAGACAACAGAACTTGAAAATTTGTCAGGTATTACATGAAACCAAGAAACTCTTGCTAATGTTGTTAGGTATGATAATGACTTCATGGCTATTTAAGAAAATGTCTGCATATTTCAGAGATACATATTGAACTATGTAGAAGTGAAATGATAAGATCGGATTTGGTTTAAAATAATTTAGAAAAAAAGAGAAAAAGGGGATATAGGAAATAAGTATGGCACAAGGTTGATAAATATTGGGTAAGAGGTGTATACAAAGGGTTCACTGGGCCGGGCGCGGTGGCTCACGCCTGTAATCCTAGCACTCTGGGAGGCCGAGCTGGGCGGATCATTTGAGCTCAGGAGCTTGAGACCAGCCTGAGCAAGAGCAAGACTCTGTCTCTACTAAAAATAGAAAGAAATCATACGGGCAGCTAAAAATATATATAGAAAAAATTAGCCAGGCATGGTGGCGCATGCCTGTAGTCCCACCCAGCTACTTGGGAGGCTGAGGCAGGAGGATCGCTTGAGCCCAGGAGTTTGAGGTTGCTGTGAGCTAGGCTGACCCCACGGCAAAAAAAAAAAAAAAAGGTTTACTGTAGTATTCTTTACATTTGTATATGCTTGAAATTTTTCATAAGAAAACAGAGAAATAAGAAGGAAATTAACATTCGACATTAAAATTCCCTTTCCCTGAACTTGTAAAATATGTGTGTATTTATTTTAAAAAAATATACACACACACACACACAGGTGTGATGGCTCACACCTGTAATCCCAGCACTTTGGGAATCCGAGGTGGGAGGATTGCTTGAGACCAGGAGTTTGAGACCAGCCTGAGAAACAGTGAGATCCTATCTCTACAAAAGATAAAAAAGTAGCTGGGTGTGGTGATGTGTGGTTTTTTTTTTTTTTTTTTTGGAGACGGAGTCTCATTCTGTTGCCCAGGCTGGAGTGTCGTGGCATTAGCCTAGCTCTCAACAACCTCAAACTCCTGAGCTTAAGCGATCCTTCTGCCTCAGCCTCCCAAGTAGCTGGGACTATAGGCATGTGCCACCATGCCCAGCTAATTTTTTCTATATATTTTTAGTTGTCCAGCTAGTTTCTTTCTATTTTTAGTACAGACGGGATCTCACTCTTGCTCAGGCTGGTCTCCAACTCCTGATCTTGAGCGATCCTCCCACCTCGGCCTCCCAGAGTGCTAGGATTACAGGTGTGAGCTACTGCGCCTGGCCAGGTGATGTGTGTTTGTAGTCTCAGTCTCAGCTACTGGGGAGGCTGAGGCAGGAGGAGGATCACTTGAACCCAGGACTTGGAGGTTGCAGTGAACTATGGTGATCCCACTGCATTCTAACCTGGGCAACAAAGCGAGACCCTGACTCCAAAAAACCATAAAATACATACATACATTTAGATAGCTATTATTAAACTATCTATTGTTAATTAGTCTCCCAACTCAACTTAATGGAATCAATTCTAGTTTTAAAGGGTATTGTGCCCCTACAAACCAGAATGAAAATTTTACATATCTGCAAACCTTCTGCATGCTTTTGTAATTCCATGAAAAGATAAATACCTTAAAAAGAAGTAAATCAAACCCAAAGCTACTATGAAATTTAGTTTACAGTCATTTCTTATACAAAAGCAGGTCTGTTTGTTTTCCTCCTTATCAGCAAATATGGCTCTAAAGAGTATTTGACATCACTAACATTTGCTTGGTATTTATTTTATTTACATATTTTAAATAAGACAGAAACTTCTTGTTTAGTCCAATGGTATTAATTATTTTTGCTATCTTTTCTCCTTGACTTTTAATAAAACAACCATCCATGAACCACACTCAAATGACAGCTGAGTACAGTACAGTGAATGGATATCTCTAACCTCTGAAATTCTGTCCAGTGGGAGCTGCTGGGATTCAGTTTTAATTCTAGTAATTACCAAACATACAAAAAAGAAAAATCTGCCACTATACTCTTCCAGGCATCATACATAGAAAAAATATCTATTCTTTCTACTTAATGTTTACAAAATGTCCCCAACATTCAGGAAAGTAAACAAAACCTTTGATGTTCTATTCTATTCCCCACATGCTCATCACAGTTTAGCTGCTTAAAATATTGTAAAAGACAATGCTTGAAAAGAGGGAAGAAACTCCATACTGGAGTGCCAGTGAGTTTAAATACACTCATTTAATTGAATACTTAATTTAATTAAATATTATTTCAGAAAATCGGTAATCTCTCCTTGACAGACTAAACTGAAAAAGAAAGAAACGTGATGCTGCCTTACTCAGCTTGAGTTTGGGGGAAGCCATGTCATCATCATCAGGCAGGGGCCCCAGCTCTTTCCTTTTATCCTTGAGTAGCTTCTCCAGGATATGTGCATCGTTGTACACCTACATTCCAAAAATATATTTAAAATTATTTTCTAAAAAACTTTTTAAGAAGGTATAATATGTATCCATAAAGAAGCTTTAAAATCACAGTTTAGGATAGTTGGGAGCACTACAGAGCAATAAAATCACCACCTCAGTAGGGAGGGCCTTGGCCTAAATTGGTTTTGTAAGCTTCCCAGGTGATTCTAATGTGCAGATAAGCAAGCTAATGTCTGAGAACTACTATAGCAGAATCATCATAGGTTTTAACAGAAGTCCTAAAACACATTTACATGTGTTGTTTTCCTCAAAAACCTATTTTTTCCCCACTGGACCTTAAAGGTAGCACACTTAGCCCAATGGGAATTAGAGATTAAAAATATCTGATGGTTACAGAACAATATCTCAAATATTGTTAAATCCCAAATCTGAGTTCACAGTCTGGAATCTGATACATAAAAAAACAATCCCCGTGTAAGGATTTCTCTCTGAAGATGGAGCCAAGGGTGGTAATATGCAGTCAAGAACTAGGTTACTCACCTAATGGCTTTGCCTCCAGAGCTGCCTCCTCCTACCTCCCCAGCAGAGGCTATGCCCTCCCTTGACCATCCACCAGAGCAGAGGGGCTGAGGATATAAGTGACCTCTCTTCTTTGGCCACCTCTTTTTATTTATTTATTTATTTATTTATTTATTTATTTATTTTGAAACAGGGTCTCAATCTGTCACCCAGGCTAGAGTGCAGCAGTGTCACCATAGCTCACGGCAACCTCAAACTCCTGGGTTCAAGTGATCCTCTTGCCTCAGCCTCCCGAGTAGCTGGGATTATAGGTGTGTGCCACCGTGTCTGGCTAATTTTTCTATCTTTGTTTTTTTTGTAGACATGTAGACATGTTTTTTTTGTCTCACTCTTGCTTGGGCTGGTCCCAAACTCCTGGGCTCAAGCAATCCTCCTGCCTTGGCCTCCCAAAGTGCTAGGATTACAGGCATGAGCCACTGCTCCCAGCCTGGCCACTTCTTTTAAAGGTAGCTTTTTTCTCTACCAGTGATAGAGAAGTAGTACATTAACCAATGATACTGAGGACAGAGTAAACCCCATGATAGAGGGAACCATTTCTTTGATCTGCAAGCATCCTCAATGCATATTTTATTTTATAATCAAATGTAATGCTTTCTTCCAAGCAGAAGAAAGGAAATAAATGATTTGAAAATGTTATTTTATTTCTGGGAGATTTAAAGTGGATAAAAGATACAAAATAGAAGAAATATTAAAGAATGAAGACTGTATTTTAGCTATACTGATAAAGAACTAAAAATCAGATGCTTCATACCAAAATCAATTAAATCAATTATTTAGAGGTACATTTATGGGAATATGATGCTGATTCTTATATAATTATACCAATTTATGGACTGTCTTTGGAGAAGTATGGGATACGGAAGATAGCAATAATGATGATGAAAGATTTTAATGCTACTGGCTTTCCTTTGAGTGCTTATTCAGTACTGTGTTAAATGCTCCCTATGTATTACCTCTTTTAAATCCTACAACAACCCTGATGCAAGCACTATTATTGTTCCTAATTTACAAATGAGGAAACTGGGGATCAGGAAGGATAAGTTAGTTACACAGGGATGGGCAGAGTGGGATTCAAATCTAGGATGTCAGATAACACAGGCACAGTATGAACTTTTAATCTTTATGTTATACTGCCTCTGATTTTAACCTATTAAGAAAAAACAAAGTTATTAACCTAGTCACCAAGAAGAATAACTTAAGTTAGGCCTCTCAAGCTGATCTCTCAAAATGCATTGTTGTACCGCCACCTAAAAGAAAAAGTGCTTACTTAAGGATCTCTACCCCTCCTTACCTGGGAGCCCTCCTCATTGTAGTGCCTAGCATTGCGGAACATCAGCTTCATGTCTTCTATCATTCCTTCTTCACCTGCATATTTGTCATTGCGGATGTTATGCTCAATTATTTTCAAGTCCATTGGCTCCAAGATGATTTTATAATAATCAGGATAGTCCTTTTTGGATGGTTTAACCATAAAGAGATCACAAAGTCTTCTGCCTGAACCTGGCTCTCGAGCTTCAAGAACAACATTGAATAAGATTTTCATTCGCTGCTTTCTTATGTTCTTTTTACTGTTGAGGGAGGAGGCAGAAAAGGGGAAAAATGAGAACAGGTTCAGTTTTCTTTATACAGGGATGAACGTGAAATGAAACAGATTAATCTGTGGGCAGGTGCTCAAAATGATTACAATTTACTGATTACATATGCCACAAGCACAGTAAACATGCTGGAGGCTATAAGCAAATATTAGAAAAATTTCCAAAATAGTTAAAACATAGTGACCCTGGCAGGAACAGCCAGTGAACACCAGATAAAGCTGTTTAGAATATCTCATGAAATGCAATGTTTAAAAAAAGATCTTTCCTGACACTGAAAGAAAATGAAATTCTATAATTAAATGAAATACATTTTTTTGTCTAAAGATGAATAGAGCAAAAGTGCAATAAAACTAGTGATTCCCTCTTATTACTACTATTCTCACTTCCAAGCACAAAAAAAGAAAACAACCAAAAAAAAAAAACCTAGCAAAGATAAATGTTCCATCTCTTAAGACAACTACTCCTGAACACCTGTATATTTTGGTTCCCAGAAAATAAAAGGAGACTGTCTACCAGACTAAGTGTGTCCATTCCACAGTGGGTACAAGTCTCTCCGGTATTGATTCTGTCAGGGTCAATCCCTGCTCCCTCCCTCCATCAGTATTATTCCACAATCCCAAGCTAGTTTAAATAATAAATGATCTGTGGTTCATCTGCATTCTCTGGAATAAATTTTCATCCTAGAGTATGAATCCCTGTCTTATTCTCCAAATTCCCCCAGTGAAATATGATGCTGAGAAACTAATGTGAAGTGGTATGGAATAAAGTACAAGGGACCAGAAATTAGAACCAGAATTCAAAAGGGGCCCAAGAGAGCAGACTGTCTTGCCTCCTAATTGTTGAGAAAACTGGCTCAGAGAGGCTAAACAACTTGCCCAAGGTGAGCTGCCCAGTAAACTGTTAGAAGAGATGCTCTTCTGAAAAGACTTCTGGCCAACTGTTCTTATGTTAAGTGAACAGTCAGGTAGGTAATAATAAGAAATGACTTAAGAGTTAATTTCTATTCAGCAAACATTTACTAAGATTTAATAATACAGTATAGTCATCCATTGGTATTTGTGAGGGATTGGTTCTAGCACTTCCTGCAGATACCAAAATCTGTGGATGCTCAAGTCCCTTATATAAAATAGTGTGGTTTTTGCATATAATCTATGTACATCCTTCTGTGCACTTTTTATTTATTTATTTTAGAGACAGCGTCTTGCTGTGTCACCCAGGCTGGAGTACAGTGGCTTGATCACAGCTCACTGCAACCTCAAACTCCTGGGCTCAAGGATCCTCCTGCCTCAGCCTCCTAAGTAGCTGGGACTAAGGCGTGCACCACTACGCTTGGCTAATTTTTTTAGTTTTTGTAGAGATGGGGGTCTTGTTATTGCCCTCAAACTCCTGGCCTTAAGAGATCCTCCCACCTCGGCCTCCCAAAGTGCTAGGATTACAGGTGTGAGCCACATGGCAATCTAGGAGACATTTCATATTCTAGTGGAAACTATCTCTCCAAAGAGGCATCAGGGGTGATGATGTGAGAGGAAGAGTTCTCTCTTTAGCAAGTGGGTAATAGAAGGGAAGGTGGGACCAAGCTCCAATACAACAGAGATAAGAACACAGATGACTTTAACTTTTAGGAGGTCACTAAGGGAAAATTTCAGAACCTGAAATCAGACATGGTTTGTTTAGGTCTCACATGTGAGGGCTGACTTTAAAAGGAAGACTCAGGGATTCAATTTTGAAGCTCTAAGCTTAGAAGATCTCTTCAATAAGCTAGTCAGAATGAAATCAGTCCTTATTACAGGAATTTCAAACAGGATAACAATTCAGTTAAGGCCTGACCCGGACCAGGAGGAGATGAGCCCTATTCCTTTCTGGGTTCCAGCAAACCACTCTCAATTATCATTAGGCTTTCCTATTCCTGTATGAAGCTACAAATACTCTCATCTGGGAAAAGTTTTTTTTTTTTTTGGAGACAGAGTCTTGCTATGTCACCCTGGGGAGAGTGCAGTGGTGTCATTATAGTTCACTGTAACCTCAAACTCCTAGGCTCAAGCAATCCTCCTGCCTCAGCCTCCACAGGAGCTGAGACCACAGGCATGCGCCACCACGCGCCCATCCAAGTTTTCTATTTTTGGTAGAGATGGGGTCACACTATTGTTCAGGCTGGTCTCAAATTCATTAGCTCAAGCAGTCCTTCTGCCTCCACCTCCCATGGTGGTAGGATTACAGGCATGAGCCACTGCACCCAGACCAAGGGGAAGTTTTTAACTGAATTTTGCCAACAAAGTAAAAGAACAGAAAGTGGCCCATTATTCCAACACCAATAACTCTGATACTGGGTAGCTTTGAGTGGGACATACCCAGAATGTGAAATCTGGTTGTATGTAAGAAATTGCTCTAATCTAATAACTGAAATTTATTGTTTTAGTACTCTATTACTAGTCATTTTTTTTTCTCCATGTGTATCATTTGCTCCTTAGGAGAGTGATGTGTAATTGATTTCCATCCTCAAAGGCAAGCAAAACTTCTATTACTAGGGTCACTTTTGACCTTCTCTGAACCAATCCAGCTTTGTTATTTTGTTTATATTTTTCCAGATCCTTAGAGCACCTTTGAGACTAAGACTCACTGGCCAATTATTATTATTTTGTGGAGACAGTGTCTCTCTCTTTTGCCCAGGCTAGAGGGCAACGGCATCATCATAGCTCACTGCAACCTCAAACTCCTGGGCTCACGTGATCCTCTTCTCTTAGCCTACCAAGTAGCTGGGATTACAGGTGTATGTCGCCATGCCTGGTTAATTTTTCTTTTTCTTTTTGTAGAGACAGGGCCTCACTATTGCCCAGGCTGGTCTTAAACTTCTGGCCTCAAGAGATTTTTCCACTTCAGCCTCTCAAAGTGTTAAGATTATAGGGGTGAGCCACTGTGCCTGGCCCAGGTCCATTAATTTTAACCTGGCTACCAGAAAAAACTCAGAGCTAAACTTCATACTCTTTTATAATAACTGTATTAGCTTGGGTGGCTGGTATACTTGCTTTATCTTTTTCTATTATGGATGCTAAGCCATATTATATCCATGACTTCTGAAAGCTTTAAATGCTCTTTGAAATGAATACACTCTGCATTACAAAAATTCAGCCACTACAGTCCCCTATTTGAAACTTTCTGGCTACTATTTTCTTTGTCACTTTGCTTTTCAGATTCTTCTTAGAACCTCTCTATATGTCCGACTTCTCCTCCTCCAAACCATTAACTGTGAACAGTTTGTTTACTCTTCTCCATTTTTGGAAAGATGCGTATCATTCAATCCCAGACCTTGTAACTAGCATAATCATTATCCTTTTTTTAATCAGCATCTTTTAACATACTAAAGTAAAATACATCTTGAGGGAGTTCAAAACTAGGGGTATTCATCATTGTGCACTAAAGGGGCCATGCTTAAGGGGACAACAATTCAGATCGTAGACATTGCTATAATAAATATACTACAATTTTATAGAAGATGGGCCATAAAGGGTCCTGTCGCAACAAAATAAATTATTTTAAAGCAATTTTCCAATACATGAAATTCAAATAAATGTCTTGAGAAATGCGTGCTTTATCTAATTTGCACACAGATTATAAGCTGGTAGAGGCTCTGTTCTGAGTCTAATTTTCCAGGACCACCACCAACCCCCAGAACCCAACCCAACCTAAAACACTGCACAGTCACTTTCTGCTCCCCTTATCTTATTACTAAGTTCTAAAGGATTTCCACAGCCCTTCTAGATGTGATTTTCCTTTCAATTTTTCATGCCACAGTGTTAGTCCTGGCCCCCATACTTCGTGGCCAACCATTTTCTCAAATGTCCTTATCATTATTCCCCTGAAGCTACTACTTATTATTATATATACCCATTTGCATATATACACACAAAATTCCCATAGTTATAATAGCTACCACTTCTACCATGTGCTAAACACTATGTACTCATTTAATCCCCAAACTCTGAGAATCAGGCAGAATTATTATCCCAATTTTGCAGATGTAAAAATTGAGGCTGAGAGACATCAAATGAATAACTAAGGCCACAAAGTGAATAATCAGAACTGACACTTGAATCAGCTGATAATCACCATGAAGCTTTTATCATGTCCCTTGATAAGATGGTGCTTATCAAGAGCCTCTTTAAATTCAGCCCTGTTCGCAGGCTGCCAGGTCTCCCAGCATTTAGCTCCCTGGCCTTAGAGCTTCAGTGGTGCTTGTTATTAAGCTTAGTAAACACAAAAGTTCTGTCTTTTACAAGGTTTGCTATATTTCATTTTCAAATCTTTAAGAAATAAAACCTTTTCATTCATCTTTTCCAATGGGTCTTCCCAGACTGGTAACATTTGACTAAAAACAAAATGAAATCTACTGAGTCCTTATGTCAACAGGCACCACACTTCCAGAAAATAATCAGAGCTACATTTATTGAGTACTCACTGCATCCAGTCCTAAAGGCTCTACATGTATTAACCAAATGCATTCTCATAGCAATCCTATGTAGGTACTGTCATCAACTCCTTTTTCAGAGGAAGGTGAAATGAGGCTTAGATCACAGAGCTAGTAAGAACAGCTGGGATTTGAACTTGGGCAGTTAGGCTTTAAAGCTTGGGGTTGTAACACTACCCCATGATGCCTCCAATTTCTATTTCTATTACCACTTAGAGTTAATGCCATACACTATGAATGATATATAAAAGAATACAATCCATGTTCTTTTCGCTAAATTTACCGCCTAAGAAAACTTTTCTTATGGAAAATCTTAGGAAGATGACAATGATAACGTAGTCATTTTATAGAGTGGATTACAGAGGGTAGCAATATGTAGGTAACTTAAGACCTTAATTTTCAAGGAGAAGCATGGTGGGGAAATAAAGTTATCTGGGCAATCATACAACATTTCTATATAACTACATAGTTGTGTACCTTATGCAATTATTTTACTACATTGTTTCCATATAATTTCATTTGTTTTTAAACTGCCTGTTTCCCTGGCCAATAAGTTCCTGCTAGGTAGAAGAAATTACTGAATGTTCTCCTTTATGACCTGTAAGAGCAGAGTCTAGTGTTGCGTAAGTAACTGATACTTTGTGAACATCAGATGGCAAATGTGAAAACAAAAACACTATACAATTATTACAAGCACTATGGCATGACAACTCATAGGTTGTTTTTAAAATAAGTAACATGCAAAAGAATGGATTCTTTTTAAAAAAAGACAGGGATAAGATCAGAGACTGAGTAAATGTATGCATGCTGGTGAAGCACTAACCCAATGCATAGTGACCACATGCACTGACATCACTTGGACTGTCAATGTTGATTCCTCCACCCCCCCCAATCAGTAAAAGCCATTCCTGAAAGGGAATCAGCATCCGCCAGTCCCTGGTCACTGGCAATGCCACCTTCTACCTGTTGCTACAGAAGCATAGCCACAATGATTAGTGAGGGGGTTTTCTGTCCCAGCAAAGCTAGCAACAAAGTAAGGATATTCATGAACATATCTAGGCTAACTAATTCTGAATTTATTTTACTAACTAGACTTCTAAACTGCACTGCTTTGTTTATTCATAAAATAAACTGGCACCCAAATACTTATTTCACATGCTTGAGGCTTCACTTTTCACCTAATCAGTACTGACCATGCCACAGAAAAGTTATACTTTTAAAAGAATGTTTATGCATAAAAAAGGACTGCACACCTGGATAGCCTCCTGAGACCCAACATCTCACTGTCATGAGTGTTCCTGGGAAAGCAGAAACAAACATTACATGTGAAGAGAAACAAAACAAGCAACATTGGAGGGTATAAACCAAATATGGTTGAGAAAAAAGAGAATTATTCAGTCCAACGGCTAAAAGATAAATAATACCTGGAACATTTCAACACAAGACAGAAGGTGGATATTTGGGTGTAGGGTAGGGGGAAAAGAATGCATTCCCCGAATGAAGAGAACATACCCACATTCAATTTTTCTCACACTCTTTGTTATTAAAAAGATAAAGCAAAAGTAGAATCATACATAATATTTAGGAGTCAAGTGGCACTTGGAAAACCTGGCCCTGACTTCTAGCTTAACCTAGGCTGCTGTTTGCCTGACTTCTGGAGAAGTCTATTTCTTATTACCAAAACCTCTTAACTACCTTCCACAAGGCTCATCATGTTAATTCCTTTGTCATAGTCTGAAGTATAGGAATTAATTCTCTCAATCTTTTAACATCCACTCATGGCTGCATTTCAAACCCAGGTTTGTTCTTCTATTACTTTAGCAGATGGTTTCTATTTGTTCTTCTCTTATTTGTGTTTTCCCCTTCATTGCATAAAACACTTCCTAGGAAAACTGTTCATAAAGACTGTTTGTCTGAAGTGGAATTTTATTATTTCAAGAACACAAAACTCAGTTTTCTTTTTACAGGAGGTTTTAGGGCAGTAACTTTCATTTAATCTACTTGAGTGTCCCACAAACTATAAGCCACAGAGATACATAATTTTTAAAGATATGGCCTGGGCTAATGCTTCCTTGGAACTGTTTTCTTAACATTCAATTAATTTAAGATCTCTCTTTTCATCCAGTGTTGGCACTAATTGGACCATCACTTTTGCCTCCATTACCTTCTTTTGCCTGAGAAGTTTTAATCTTTGATTGGTGACTGATCTGGAAAACACAGGTGATGCTGTAGTAGAGTAATATAATTACACTCAAAGATGTTCTTGATTTGATGTCTTTGATCTGGTTTCATACTTTTCCTCCGTTGTCCCTGGTATAACAAGGAATTAAGAACTTGGAAGGATGAAATTCATAGGCCAGTAATGGAGGAGACTCACATCTCAGGGTACACCAATCAATTTAGTTACCATGACAAAGTTATTTTCAATGCTAAAAAATTTTCCCAATGCTATTTATAAGAGGGAAAGATAGGACAGCCTCTCTTTTCTAAACGACTTTTTAAAATCTGATCTTAGTGGACTGCTTAATGCATGTACAGAACTGTCAAGAGTTACTAATGACCTCATTCAATTTTGAATCTGTCATGTCCTGCTATTAGTGATTAGCTTATTCCTTGTTTAAGGTATTCTCTCTGTTTTGACAGTTGCTGCAAAGATGGTAAGACAGTTATGCTTGAGGAAGAATACAGTGTTCTACAATGATCAGGCCAGAGAAACTCCGAGTGGAAGACGTAGACAAAAGAAATGGTCTTGCATGATTCCTTACAGGAGCCCAACTTCAGAATTTCATAGTAAGATCCCCTTCCACAAAACCCATGAGAGGAAGAAAGAGTTAGGGAAGTTGAGAGACAGGCTAGAGAGGAAAAAACCCCAAATATCTAGCTTAACATTCCATGAGCTATAATAAGTTATGATTTGGTACTTAACAATCTGATATTCTTAAAATGGCAAATAAAGATCAGGGTAACACAAACAAAGGAGTTAAGAGCAATGACTAACTTCACTGAGGTGGTAGTACAGAATTTCTCCTTACTTTTCTTAATTCATATTTCATTTTTATAATTCACCATGTAGAAATTACCTAAATTAGATTAAGAGGCACTCTTCAAATGCCTCATAAAAAAAATAACCTGGACAGCAAAAAGAATAACATGTTTTGCCAAGCTACATATGTAGTTGTCACTTTCATCTGTGTCCTCTAAAAGCAATATAGTATTTGTACAAAAAAGTTAATCATCCACTTTACAAATGACTTGTAAAAGAAGACATCAAATATTTAAAGCTTATAATAGAATTCACACTTGATAGCTTAAAAAAAGCCATTTGTCTGTACTTATCTAAAACAATATAAACAGGAACTGAGATGTCTCCAGCTTTGAGAAGAGTATATACCTTTTTCTTTTGGCACTACCAGTATCAGAGGTGGCTGAAGAGATCATGCTGTCTCCGTCCTCAATGTCGTCTCTCCTGGCAAGCTCTTTCTTCTTTGCCTAAAACAGAGCAGATCCCAGGAGTCAAGCTCATTCTGCTGAATACTCCTATGAATATATGAACATTAAAGAGCTACACATATCCAATTCACTCAGAAAGGTAAACCATATGTAGGATGCACAAAATTAGAGTCATTAAACATTTTCAATAACCCAATTTAACAAAAGCCTGCAAGACAAAAAAGTAGGTTAAAAAAGTGGATCTAGAGAGTTGAGGAATCAAAGGGTGCCGAGTGGTTAAAAGCACTGAGGCAAGGTGTAGGGGCATCTTGCTCTGGTGGCCATATATAAGTAAAACCAACTCAAAGAGGGCCCTTTGGTACTCCCGACTTCTAAGGGGCAGTGTAGTTAAGAATAAAGTTTACTGTGAAAAGAGAAAGAAGATCTACTTTTCAACACATACATTTTTAAAGACCTCTGCCAAACTGAGCTGGAGGTCCAAGCACAGCAGGCTTAGGGAATATATACACAGAGTACTGAAAGGGAATATATACAGAGTGCTGAAAAGGTAATACCTGAAAGTCATAGCACTAAGGATCACAGTGTTGATCACACAAAATGAAGACTCCGTGGGTGATCTAAAATTGCCTTTGTTCCTTCCTTGCTCTGAGATTGTCTTTCCAGAAAGATTCTACCAAAAACTGTCACACAGACCCAATTTCTATTTCATACCTACCTTTTTGTCTTAAAATCCCTAGATGACCCATGACCTCAGATGTCCTCCAAGGGGTTCTCTCAGAGGTGATCTGCTACATCATGAACACTATACAATGATTAATTAGCTTTCAGAGGTCCTTTCTGTTAGGACTAGCCCTACTTTAACAGAAACAAAGTCTAGAACCGAAGGAGTAAAACCTAAATGATGGAATATCATCTGTGAATATGGGGTAACTTTCTGAAAATCCTAAAATTATCCCCCAGGGACAAATCCCTGCTTCCTCCTCTCAGAAAGCTAAGCCTGTCTAAACCATTATTTCTACTGTATATTGCCCTGACAAATCTAAAAAAATATTCAGCAGTACTTACAGTTGAAATGAATGAAGTGATATTGCTGGGCAGGCAGGGGGGACGGGAAATCACACTTCTTAAAAGAATGCACTCAAAACGTGAAATTATTTTAATCATTCATACAATAAACTTAGCAAAACCAAGAGATCATACCTGCATAACTTGCTGTAATTTTAGAACTCTCTTGTAGATGGCTGAATTTGGAACATTATAGCGTTTGGCATTTTCAAACATTAAATTCAGATCACACTCCAAATGATCTAAAGTTTCATATTCTTGGTTCTTCAGCTTTGTTCTGTGAAAGACAAACATAGGCTAGAATCTTCCATTATGAAAATCATGAAAACATTCTTCCTGAAAGTCCAGTGTAAAAATTTTGACAAGCACTAGATGGTATCTTTACTAGGGATACTGATTAGAAACTTGAAAATGACTTTCAAGATACAAAGGAGGTAAAAGCACCATTACATTTAAGCAATATGAAAGTTTACTTGACAATCCAAAAGAATAAGCTAAAACACTGTAAGAATAAGAGGACCTTATAAAGCGGTCAATTACAAAGCAGATATATTAGGAAAAAACCTAATGGAATAACCCTGTTAGTGCTTAATAAGCAAACCTTAGGAAGGGACAAAAATTAAGGAGGTTTTAAAGCTACCTCAATGAAGAATCATGGTGATCTACCCAGTTCTGAAAATAAGAAGCCATTCTAGTTCACGGAGGTTAAAGAAAACAGGAAGTACTGCCAATGCCATGAAGAAGTGTTTAGAATAATTTATTTATCTCCAGGGAGACACATATGGACAGTGAAGAGTGGTCTTACAATGGTAAATAAGAGATAGATAAGTCAGAGTCTATTCACTACTATTCCCCCAGTATAAACATTTATAATGATTAAAACAGTTTAAAATTAGGGTTTTTACTTATTTTACTTAAAAGACTTAAGAATTTAGATATCTCTCTTAGAAACTACCACTATTGCTAATACCAGCTCTCATAAAGCCCTAATATACTTTGTACAAAGTAAAGAGTCATTACTTGCTATAATTCTATATGGATTTAGACAGGATAGACTTTTAAATTCTTCAATTGCAGCACTTGCATGCTAACTATCAAAATCACAAAAACAGGCTGGGCACAGTGGCTCACACCTGTAATCCTAGCAATGAGGGAGGCCAAGGCAAGAGGATCACTTGAGGCCAGGAGTTCAAAACCAGACTGAGCAAGAGTGAGACCCCATCTCTGCAAAAAACAGAAAAAATTAGCTGGGTGTGGTGGTGCATGGCTGTAGTCACAGCTACTTGGAAGGCTGAGGCAGGAGTATCGCTTGAGCTCAGGAGTTGGAGGTTTCAGTGAGGTATGATGACACTACTGTCTAGCCTGAGCAACAGAGAGAGACTATCTCAAAGAAAAAAACAAATCGCAAAAACAATATTAAGTAAACAATAACAATATGTGCAAACAGCTTCACAGAATGAATGTAGAGTACAAACTTTTCTCTTAGAATGGCATCATCCATTCTGTATGTAAAGTTTTACTTATAATCCTAGCACTCTGAGGTGCTGAAGGAGGCTGAGGTGGGAGGATTGATTGAGCTCAGGAGTTCAAGACCAGCCTGAGCAAGAGTGAGACCCCATCTCTACTAAAAATAGAAAAAATTAGCCAGGTGTTGTGGTATGCGCCTGTAATCCCAACTACTTGGGAGGCTGAGGCAGGCAGATCCCTTGAGCCCAGGAGTTTCAGGTTGCAGTGAGCTGTGATGACACCACTGTACTGTACCCAGGGCGACAGAATGAGACACTGTCTTAAAAAAAAAAAAAAAAAATTCCAAAATCATATTCAGATACTTTGTAGTCCTTAAAGACGTAAGAATATTAAAGAACATCTCTGGGATGAAGCAAAAAACAACTTAGCACAAATTCATCTCTCAGTACCAGCTATGTAACTAGCACCTAGAGTTTAAATTCAGCCTCCTGTCAACTCAAAGGGTAAAGTGCTAAGTGTTCTCAACACCCATAAAGAACACAGAATCCAAACTTGTAAACGATAACAATAATAAATCTACAGATATTACCAGACTAATGTAGCAGGGGGGACAAGGGTAGCGGTAGCAGGGAGAGGGAAGGGAAAAATGGAAAATAAAACATGGGTTGACAAACCCCAACACAGCAGAAGGTAGTATATGGAGCCTACACTATGTAGCTCCTGCTCACATGTCCATTTTTGTTGCTTTGGGGGACACTATCTTCCTTCTGGTAATAATCTTCCTAGAATTATGCTGTACAATAAATATAGTAGCCACTAGTCATATGTGGCTATTTAAATTAAAATTAAACAAAATTTAAAATCTAAGTCCTTAGGTGCACAAGCCACATTTCAAATGCTCAAAAGACACACACACGTAACTAGTGGCTATCATATTGGACAATGTAGATAATAAAACATTTTCACAATTGCAGAAAGTTCTATTGAGTAGCACTACCCTAGACTTCCTTCTTGCTCTGCATAGCACAAGGAAGGGGACCCTGGCACAGCAATGCTCCTGTCAGGCACCACTTATTCAGTGTCCTTGGAAGGGAGTAGGTCTAGACATCCTAAAAGCTGACTATTCAGAAATTTTGAGTGCTACCAGCCAGGCCTCAAACACTTCCCTATAACAAATTTTAAAAGGGGTGGGGGGAGGTACAAGGTATAGAACTATGGGACTTAACAAAGCAAAGTTTATACTGGCAAATTCCAACTTGGAAGAAGGTAGTGGGCAGGGGACTGAGCTGGCTGAGGATTTAATTTGTCTTCTTTTGAACTAAACTACTGTAATTGGACTATTTGAATTTTAAAAAAACAATGAAAGAGAAAAGAAATCAAGAACAAAAATTATTCAATTAAAAGGGAACCTGTCAACATACACAAGACTGCCACTATGTTTTCCAAGGCAAAGAATATAAAAGACAAACATCTAAGCTACTTATTTAATGAATGTCAACCTTAATTTCTGTGTTATTTTAATAGGGCCAAGCAAACCAATTTTCTATATTCTACTTGTATACAAGACCTTCAAAGTTTAGAGTAAATAACAGCACCACAAATCTTACTGCTCAAATGATGAAAACAAAAGTTACAAATTTGAAAGCACGAAACATACATTGTTAGCCACTCTTATTTCCCAGAATCCTGCAAGTGCAAGAATTTGTACTATTACTATTTGTAAGCTTAGTTGTCTGCCATGAAGACCAGTTTATTATTACCTTGCCCAGTTATTTTTAACTGCTTCTTTTTCTATCTGGGTATATTGCTACAAAATACTGTATTTTATATTACTTATTTCCTATTGTTTTTTTTAGCTTATTTTTAACTTAAATAAACAAGAAGATACAGCTGGGCCAATTAAACTCTTTGTTTTTCTGTTGTTCTTTACACACAGGAACCTAAGAAATTTTTATTGATTTCCTGAAAACACTACAAAAAATATCTTTGAAAATTTATAAGATGTAAGAAAGGAGCTTGAAATGTATAGGTAATATGAAGATTCATAGAGACTGATTAAAAGATGGAACACAAACCAAGTCATTTTAAACACACTCACTCAATTTGATTACAACTTGGGATTTTCGGTTAACTTTTTTGAAAGTATCTATTCTTTAGAATGCTTTAAATTTTTGAGAATACTGGTCACCTGTTCTCAATTTTTTTATATGAGGTCAGACCGACTTAAAAATGAGTTAAAAGCCCCATGAATTTTGTGTCTGTCTAGAAAACAGGGTTTGACTTTCACAGATGTCATAGAAAGCCCAAGTATACTCTCCAGTATATCATTGATTTTTTTAGCTGTAACAGAATAGATAAAAAGTAAACTTGATATTGGAGAAGTCTTGGTAGAAAATGAGCATTGAAGAAAAGGCTACCCCCTCCTCCAATTTTATTGTGGTAAAATACAAGATAATGAAAAATTTACCATCTTGACCATTTTTAAGTATACAGTTCAGCAGTATTAAAGACATCCATAATGTGCAACTATCATGACCATCAATATCCAGAACTCTTCTCATCTTGTAAGACTGAAACTCTGTACCCACGAAATAGTAACTCCCTATTCCCCCTGTTCCCAGCCCTAGGCAATCACCATTCTACTGTCTGTCTCTATGATTTCTGGCTACTCTAAGTAGTACCTCACATAAGTAGAATCATAAAGTATTTATCTTTTTGTGATTGGGTTATTTTACTTAGTATAATGTCCTCAAGGTTAATCCATGTTATAGCATGTCAGAATTTCCTTCCTTTTTAAGGCTGAAAGACATTCCATTTTATGTACACACATTTTGCTTCTCCATTCATCTATTGATCAAGGGATACTTGAATTGCTTCCATGTTTTACCTATTGTGAATAATGCTGCTGTGAACATAGGTTTACAAATACCTCTTTGAGACCCTGCTTTCAGTTCTTTTGGGTATATACTTGAAGTGGAATTGCTGGATCATATGGTAATTCTATGTTTAATTTTTTTTAGCAACTATCATAATGTTTTCCACAGCGGCTATACCATTTTACATTCCACACACACACAAGGGTTCCAATTTCTCCACATCCTCCCCAACATTTGTTGTTTTCAGTTTTTGGTAAGTAACCATCCTAATGGGTGTGAAGTGGTATCTCACTGTAGTTTTGATTTGCATTTCCCTAATAATTAGTGATGTTTAGCATCTTTTCATGTGCTTATTAGCCAGTCAATTGCACATTTTCTTTGATGTCCATTTATGCAAAATGTCTTTTGCCCAGTTTTGAATTTTTTTTTGTGGTTGAGATTTCGTACTATTTTTAATGATACTATGATGGTTTAAGTATTCTGTCTGGCTGAATTCCCAGTGGTCACTTTAACATTTTCTAAACAGAAAAAGGATACCAAGATGAACCATCTTTCAGGTATGGTTTCAGTTAATGAATTCTCTAAGAACTGACTATGCTTATTGTAGGGGTTTAATTACAAATACAGAATTTAAATACAGATTAATTATCATAATTAAAATATTAATGAAAGGTGGGACTAACTAAAAAGCTTCTGCATAGCAAAAGAAATAATCAAAAGAGTAAGACAAACTAAAGGATGGGAGAAAACATTTGCAAACCAGGTTTCTAGCAACGGACTAAATCTAGAATATACAAGGAACTCAAATTCAGAAAGACAAAAAAGCAAACAACCCCCTTAAAAAGTGGGCAAATAATATAAACAGGCATTTTTCAAAAGAAGATATACAAATGGCCAACAAACATATGAAAAAATGCTCACCATCACTAATCATCAGGGAAATGCAAATTAAAACCACAATGAGATACCATCTTACTCCAATTGGAAGGGCCATTTAAAAAGGCAAAAACCAATAGATGTTGGGATGGATGCTTGAAAAGGGACCACTTACACACTGTTGGTGGGAATGTAAATTAGTACAACTTCTATGGGATCAGTATGGAGAATTCTCAAAGAACTAAAAGTAGTTCTACCATTCGATCCTGCAATTTCACTACTATCTACCCAGAGGAAAAGAAATCATTATATCAAAAAGATACCCGTTTATCACAGCACAACTCACAATCACAAAGATATGGAATCAACCTAAGTACCTGCCCATCCAATGATGAGTGGATCAAGAAAATGTGGTGTATGTATACACCATGGAGTACTACTCAGCGATAAGAAAGAATGAGATAATGGCTTTTGCAGCAACTTGGATGGAACTGGAGGCCATTATACTATGTAACCTAGGAAAAGAAAAATAAATGCCACATATTTTCACTTGTATTGATAAGTGGGAGTCTACAAGGGCACACAGTGGTATAATGGACACTGGAGACTCAAAAGGGGGAAGGATAGGAGGGAGTGAGGGAAGAAAAATTACCTATGGACAATACTTAGGTGATGGGTACACCAAAAGCCCAGACTCCACCACTAAATAATATATACATGTAATGGAATTCAATTTGTACCCCCAAACCTATTAAAATAAAACTAAATTAATTAATTAAATGATATGAACTTCTAGAAAAGGCAAAAAATATTAATGAAAGGTATAGGCAGAAAGATGTATGTACTTTTCTCAGATGTAAGACAAATGAACAGTTAAAATTTGATGTAAAAAGCATTTTTGCCTTTAATATTCTTATCCATTTTAGGGAGGAATATGTATATGCAGGCTCAATCACAAGAAAATAGATTTATACTGAGTAATGTAGAAGACATCTTACCTTATCTGTTGAAGTGATATGGGCATTTTAATTTGCTGATAATAATCAGGATATTTTTTCTTTGAAGGCAAATGGAAAAAAGGTTCAGCTATTAGCTGCCCTTGGTTATTCCGACAGCTCCTAACTGTGTCATAAAGCTGATAAAAAGGATTTGAAACATCCATAAAGGAAGTGATGCTCTCTGCTTCTGACTCTCCCTCTTCATAACGTGCAGCTGGGAAGACCAAAAAAAGGTATATACATATATATATATATAAGGAGAAGAAAGAAATAAAGAAAGAACCATGCTTTAAAGTTCTTTTAACAACCTTCCAGATTGAGCTATATATGTTTGAGCATAATTATGTTAAAAT
This sequence comes from Varecia variegata, assembly GCA_028533085.1. NCBI lineage: Eukaryota > Metazoa > Chordata > Mammalia > Primates > Lemuridae > Varecia > Varecia variegata. Next base: position 162,677,590 of record CM052436.1, on the reverse strand, counting down.
AGTCTTTAACCTTCATTAAAGATCATGTTAAAAATGCTTAATATAATTGCATATTTAAAGAAATATTACACAGAAATAGAATATTAAATAGCAAAAGTTACACTGGTTTAAAAGGTTGCAAAATATTTTCTCTTTTTAAATGTGCTTTTTTCAGAGACTCTTTACTATGCTTGGCCAAAAGGAGCAAGTAGCCATTCAGAGATTTCAGAACTAAAGCAGTTAGCATGAAATTTATGATAGCATAAATTTAGATTGGGCTGAAACTATCAGACGTGATTTAGCCTTATGTCTTTGTGACTTTACCCCACTGATCTATAACATCCCAGAGGAATGACATATTTCTTTACTGAGGGAATTCTAGGTAGAAGATAATCATAAAAACACCAAAACAAATGAAATATGTAATCATTTTTAAAGAAATGAAAAATATATTGCTCATTTCCCTGAATTCATAGACCTGTATCAGGACCATAATTTAAATTCTTCTTGGTAAATCGGAATAACCATAATTGCTATGTACTCCCAGGTAAGAACAATAATCATTTATCAAGTATTTAGATATGTGTTAAGAGTTTCATAGTTACCAGAGTCAGGTAATCCTAACACCACCACACAAGATAGGTATTGTTATTTCTTTCTCAAATGAGAAAACTGGGTATACAAGGTTAATAATTTACACAAGATCAGTCACCCTGTAAAGTAGCCAGAGGGGACTTGGATCCACAGTCATGGAGCTAGAAACAGAAAAGGATTTCAAAGTAGTCTTTTCTGACTCCACTATCTCTGATGTTTTCCATAAAGACCTTGCACATCTTTTGTTGGATATGTACCTAGATACATATTTTGTTGTGAGTGTAAACCATTATCTTTTTTAAAATTACATTTTCTTTTTGTGGCCATTTCCAGAAATGAAATGGATTTTTTTTACAATGATCTTATAATCTAGCACCTTATTATTTTTATTAGTTTACTAATTTATCTATAGAGTCTTTTGAGTACAAAACTAAAACACAACCTATCAACTGTAATTCTTATACATCTTTCTTCTTTTCCGATCCCGTACTTTCATTGTTGTCACTGTAGGCTTGGTAGTACTTTGATTAATGAGGTAACAGCATTCTTACCCTGTTTCTGTTGGTAAAGAGAATAGTGCTAACTCTTCTTCATTAAAAATGGAGATGCTCTTTATCAAGTTAGGAAAGATCTATTTCTAGTTTGGCAAGAATTTTTATCATGAATGGGAACCGAAGCATTTATCAAATGCATTTGCTGAGTCAATCATACGGTTTTATTCCTTTAATCTGTTAATGTGGTAAATACTACTTTTTAATGTTTTCTAATGTTGAACCAACCTAGTATTCCTGGAATAAACCCAACTGTGTAATCATATAGTGTCTTTTCTATATACTGCTAGATACACTGTGCTTATATTTTGTTTGATTTTGATATCTAGGTTGTATTAGATTCACAGAATGAATTGGAGAGCTCCTTTTCTACTCTGCAGGAGTTTCTACAAAATTCTGTTCCTCAAATGTTTGGCCTAGTATTTTCTATATGAGGAGATTTTTAACTGATAATTTAACTTCTTTAATGACTTCTATGACTAATAAGCCCTTTTACTCCTGAATCAGTTTTAGGCATTTATTATTTTCTAGGAATTTGTTCATCTAAATTTAAAAATTTATTTGCATAAAGCTATTCATATATTCTCTTTTTAATCTCTGTATGTTCCTTCTTTCCCCCCAGTATTGTTTATTTGTGCCTTCTGTTTCTTTCTTGATAATATCAGACTTGTTTATTTTATTAAGAGTTTTAACAGAATAACTTTTTACTTAATATATTATTAGTTGATGTCTTAGTTGTAATGTGGTCAGAAACATGGTCTGTATAATAATCCTTCACATTTGTTGAAATTTGTTTTTAAGGCTAAGTGCATGGTCAGTTTTTGTAAATGTGAGCCTGGGAGGAATATGTATTCTAATTATAGAATACATGTATAGTATATCAAGCTTGTGGTAGGTGGAGTAAGGGCCACAAAAACATATTCATGTCCTTAATCCACAAAACCTGTGAATGTTACCTTACATGGTAAAAGGGAACTTGTCAGATGTGATTAAGTCAAAAATATTGACTTAAACCTGAATTAATCTCTGGATCATGTGGGTGGGCACTAAATGTAATCACAAGGGTCCTTATAAGAAGGAGGGAGGCAAGAACTTCAAAGAAGGAAGATGGACTAACAGATTCAGAGGTTGGAGTGCTGTGTTTTCAAGATGGAGGAAGGGGCCAGGAGCCAAGGAATACAAGTAGCTTGTAGAAGCTAGAAAAGGCAAGGAAACAGATTCTTCCCTAGAACATGCAGAAGGAACATTAGCCTGCTGACACCTTGATTTTAGACTTCTGACCTCCTGAACCATAAAGCAGTAAGTTTGCATTGTTTTAAGCCACTAAATCTGTGGTAATTTGTTTCAGCAGCAATAGGAAAGACACTTACAAAGTGTGTTCAAACCTCAGTCTTCATTGGTATTCTGTCTGCTTACCTAACAACTGAGGGAAGGGGACTCCCACTCACAGTGTAGTGTTTTCAATTTCTCGGTAAAGTTCCATCTGCTTGTTTTACATATTTTGAGCTCTTTTAGAATTTATCTTCCTGATGAAATAAACCTTTTACCATTATGACAAGAATCCTTTTTATCTTTGTAATGATCTCTGGAAGTCCATCTTATTGGAAGTCAATGTAGCTACTCTTTGGTTATTTGCTTGGTATATCTTTTTTCCATCCTTTTACATTCAACTCTCCCATTTTTTATGTTTAAGATATGTCTCTTGTAACCAGAATATAACCTAATTTTTAAAAAATCCAATCTGAAACTGTCTTTTTTTTTTTTTTTTTTTTTGAGACAGAGTCTTGCTTTTTTGCCCGGGCTAGAGTGCCGTGGCGTCAGCCTAGCTCACAGCAACCTCAAACTCCTGGGCCCAAGCAATCCTTCTGCCTCAGCCTCCCGAGTAGCTGGGACTACAGGCATGCGCCACCATGCCCAGCTATTTTTTCTATATATATTTTTAGCTGTCCAAATCATTTCTTTCTAATTTTTAGTAGAGACGGGGTCTCGTTCTTGCTCAGGCTGGTCTCGAACTCCTGAGCTCAAACAATCCGCCCGCCTCGGCCTCCCAGAGTGCTAGGATTACAGGCGTGAGCCACCGCGCCCGGCCCTGAAACTGTCTTAATTGGCAAATTTAGGCCATTAATACTGATGTAATTTCTAACATAATTTTTAGGCTTGTTTCCCTCATTTTTATGTTTTCTACTTATCCCACCTTTTCTGTTTCTTTTTGTTGTCTTATTTTTGCTGGTGGAGTAAGGACTGAAGGTTTTATCTGTTTTTCTTATTCTATCCCCCACTCTATATATCTGTTCTTATAGTGACTGCCACTAGGTGCTCCATCTTCCTCCACATACACCCAGGGCCTCAGCTGCACAGTGTAGTTTATCTCTAAAATGAATCACCTTAAAAAGCCAGGTGACATCTTTTGAATTCTTATGCCTGCTGTCTACGGGCTCTTCCCTGTTGCTCTAACATCATCAGTTATCCCTTCTTTGCTATTTTCACTGTACCTATCCCCTAAGTTGTTTCCACGGGCAGAAAGGGGAAAGCAAAATACATTAGAATCTTGACTACATTAAAAATAAACAGGTTCTGAATGACAGCCTGAGAGATCTACTACAAACAAAGTTGGTTGGCATCTACTTTGTTTTCTTACACCTGAGTTAACCACATAAGAATCCTCCTGTTACAAATGTACTAGACATTAGATGAAAAACATGCAATAAATGGTTTTTAAGAATCTCATAAATGGTGTGGTTTTCCTTTAATTTGTTATGCTACCATAAAGCTAATGAAGTAATAAAATTAGAAGAAAATCTAAACATAAAATGTGTGTCACTTTTACAATCAGTGAAAAACAAAGCTAACAATACATAAGTGGATTAATAAAATGTGGTATATGTATACCATGGAGTACTACTCAGCCACAAAAAACAATGGTGATCTAGCACCTCTTATATTATCCTGGATAGAGCTGGAGCCCATTCTACTAAGTATCACAAGAATGGAAAAACAAGTACCACATGTACTCACTATCAAATTGGCATTAACTGATCAACATTTATGTGCACATATAGTAGTAACATTCATTGAGTGTCAGGCAGGTGGGAGGGAAGTGGAAGGGATGGGTATATTCACATTTAATGGGTGCGGTGCACACTGTCTGGGGGATGGACACACTTGAAGCTCTGACTCAGGTGGGGCAAAGGCAATATATGTAACCTAAACATTTGTACCCCTGTAATATGCTAAAATGAAAGTTAAAAAAAGAAAACAAAAAAGATAATTTTTTGTGTGTGTGTGGAGACAGAATCTCACTCTGGCACCCTGGCTAGAGTACAATGGCATTGTCATATCTCACTGCAACCTCCAACTCCTGGGCTCAAGCGATCTTCCTGCCTCAGCCTCCCAATTAGCTGGGACTACAGGCGCCCAGCTAATTTTTCTATTTTTAGTAGAGACAGGGTCTCACTCTCGCTCAAGCTGGTGTTGAACTCCAGAGCTCAAGCAATCCTCCTTCCTACAGCGCTAAGATTATAGGTGTGAGCCACCATGTCTGGCCTCAAAAAGATAAATTTTCTTTCAGTTTTGATAAGACCAGCCCCAAGTAAAAAAAAAAAAAAAAAAAACCCACTGAATAATTCTGTAAAGTGTGTTGAAAATTAAATTTATTCCTAATAGGCCATAGTGATTATCAAATTTCTATAGATTTAAAAATACTTCAAAAATAATTATTTTAATAATTCAATTCAAAAGTAAGATACAATTAATCTGTTGTGTCATATTTGATTACAAAATTGAAAGATACGCCAGAATAATTTAATAAAACAAATTTTACCTCTACACAAAAGTATCTGCAGTAAAAGTAAAAATATTTACACTTAAAAGAAAGACAATGAAATCAAATATACCTCTACTACTATCCTTTAGGTTCCTATTTATTAACAAATTGTATTCTCTTACATTGATTTCTAGTGCCCAATATCCTTTGTTGGACTTGTTTAAATAACCATTTACCACACTGCTCTGATTATAATTTATGTTTATCTTTAAATCATAAGCTCTAGCCAAGAAGAAACTGGAGCCTATTGAACATATAAGCCAACAGTCTGAAAATCTAACACGATATGGATTTCTTTTTGAGATTTCCTAATGGTTTCCTATTTATCATTATAGGTTTTAAACCAGGATCTGCTAGGTATATTGCTTGTTTTTGGAGAAGTATTTATCTACCCAGACATGAGCTTTAACACAAAATAAAGCAATAAGCTTTGGCAAGTCTGCTAACTAAAGTAATCAAATGCTACAAAATAATGGCATGTACTCCAAACTCCAAGAAACTCCAGGCTGGACCAAAGTCACTCTAATTTCCCTTAGTCAAAAGGATCCACTGAGCAGGCATGTAACTAGTCACAACCTAATGCCTACCAGCTAACGCAGCATCCTCTTCACTTTCTGAGCCATACTGAAGTGCCATGGTAATTGCTGATAAACGACCCCCTTGGACTGCTCTTTTATTACTACAAAGAAAAACAAGCAATTAGCAGATAGGAAAAGATGTTTTAAAAATTAGGCTACTTTACAGGAAATAGGAACTGTTAACAAAGCATTAATATCAAAGTAAAACAGTTTCCATTCAACTGCCTCCTCAGTTTATCTCTGTACTTCTTAATATTCCTCATAATCAATCTTAGCCAAGAAAGTAATTTTTTTCTTTCAAAAAAGAGGGAGTGGCGATAGAAAGCCTAGAGTAGGCTACTTGCAATTTGCTTTTTACTTAATTGTAGCACTATATCTTATTTCATAGAAAATAAAAATTGAGTCACAGTTGCTAATTCTAAGACGCTCACATTTTACAATGACACAAATTCTACTATGAACATAAAACCTATTAGTAGTTAATCCCACATTTTATTGATAACTAACATTAAACACTACCTGAAAAACAATGCTTCAGCATTGTCTGAGAGGTGATGTAAGTCTACTATAGCACCTCAACCTTTTAAATAAAGCATTTGATAACAAATTCTCATAATAATCCAACTATACTCAAAAATATACTTTCAAGATAGCTATTAGTCAAACACTAGTCTGCGTATCTTCATAGGCACAGGGCAGCTCTCCGACTAAACACTCTTTCTCTCACCGGTAATACTTGCTACTGGGATTTCTCTCTTCACCAAGGCTGCCTTTACTGTGTGAAGGACCTGTCAGCCTGGCTGTAGCCAAATTCGATGGAGTCCTATCCAGAGAAAAGATTAAAAAGCTCAGAAACTTGATAGCTGAAATCAGAATGCTAGACAAACAAAAATAAAAAAGGACAACCATTTTCTTTTCTCAATAGAAATGCCAGCTAAAGTACGAGGGCTGTCGGGAAAGTATCCAGCCATTGTTAATACATATTTTTCATATTAAAATGGCTGGACACTTTCCAGACAGCCCTCATATTTCTGAGCCTCCACTATGCAGCAGACTTTGCTCCAGGACCTGGGGACTCTGCAGAAGAGAACAGACTAGGGCTGATCTAGACAGCTTATGATCACTGCAGTGACCAGAGGACCTGGTATTGAAACAAATGTCAGGGCTAAAAGAAACCTTTGAAAGTAGTCACCCAACATTCCCATTTCAGGTAGGAAGAAACTAAGACTTGTTCAAAACCACGATCCTAGTACAAGGAAAAGCCAGGATGAGACTTTAGATCTCCTGACTAAATACCTGGCTAAATACTCTTACTGCAAATATGAACATATACTACTGTATATTATATACAAATACCATAATACTCCATACATATTTACTATGTATGATATATATGTAGAATATATATTACATACATATATAGTTATATTTGTATAAAGCAATAAAAGTATATAGTGGTGTTAAGTCTTAAAAATATTTCTTTTTAAATAAAGCCCTTCAGCTGCAATGAAGGGGCTGGGTAAGAGTTACCTCTACTGTCTTCAGAATCACATTATCAATTCTAAGTATAATCTTGAAATGTCATATAAATCTTGTTTTCTACTGTATTGATTTCACTAGCTAGAAAATTCAGCAACCACAAAGGGATAAGGATTTTAGCCATTTTTTAACCTACCTCATTCGAAGACTTGACTTAGCCATTTCATGATGTTCAATTTCTGCCTTTTTCATATAAAATATTTTTTTAATTGAATTTGCATCCTGTCAAGATAAAATTACTTGGCTTAAAAAAGGAATAAAAAAGGAAAGTTTAAAATGCCCCCACTCATGCAGTGGGCACCTTCTATGGCACTCTTTCTACTTATAGCAGACTTCCATTCAATATCCACAAAGCTGCATCCTCCAACCTTTCAACAAGCTTCCTAAACATCTTCATAATATTGTCATTAATTAAGTATAAGTTAAAAGGCCTCCTAGCTCTTTCACAATTAGTCAAGTAATACATAGACAAAGATCTAATGGTAAAATACAGTAGCGCCCCCCCCTTTACCCATGGGAGATATGTTCTAAGATCCCCAGTGTATGCCAGAAACCTCAGATAGTACCAAACTCAAAACATGTTTCTATTTATGTCTTCCACCCACAAATTTAATTCTTTTTCCATCATCATGCACTGTGGCCATAGCTTTTGCAGTTTGAGATGCAATAGTACCACAAATTTCTTTTTCCTTCTTTACAATTTCACAGATAGGAGATTTGTTCTTACCATATATCTTAGCAATTTCAGCATGATTCTTTTCCTTTTTTATTAAGTCAAAAACTTTCACCTTTTCACTCAAAGAAAACACTTTACGGCATCTCGAATTGCTAGCTAGCATCACTACTCTTGTGCTGTGAAGCCATTATTAAGTACAATAATAGTTACTTGAACATAAGCACTGCTACACCACAACAGTCGATCTGATAATGGAGAGGGCTTCTCAGCGACTGACTAATGGGCTGGTAGTGTACAGAGTAGATAGGCTGAACAAAGGGATAATTCACATCCCCCGAGGGACAGTGTGGGATGGGATGGGACACAGCTGGACAGCACGAGATTTCATCATGATATTCAGAACAGTGTGCAATTTAAAACTTATGAATTGTTTATTTCTGGAATTTTCCATTTAATAGTTTCTTTCCCCCAAACCATGGAGAGTGAAACCAAAAGTGAAACTGAAAATGTATACGGGGCAACTATATAAAATGAACTCTATTTGTATACAATAACCTAAAAATTGGAACAAAGATGCACTTCTAAGGTTAAAGATTGTGCACACAAATTTAGGATGATGTACTCACTTAAATTAATAGCATACTAATATACCAAATCAAAAGTTTCTGTTCTGGCTGGGTGTGGTGGCTCACTCCTGTAATACTAGCACTCTGGAAGGTGGAGGCAGATGGATCGTTTGAGCTCAGGAGTTGAGACCAGCCTGAGCAAGAACGAGACCCTGTCTCTACTAAAAAAATAGAAAGAAATTAGCTGGACAACTTAAAAAATATATATATAAAAAAAATTAGCCAGGCATGGTGGTGCATGCCTGTAGTCCCAGCTACTCGGGAGGCTGAGGCAGTAGGATTGCTTGAGCCCAGGAGTTTGAGGTTGCTGTGAGCTAGGCTGACGCCACGGCAATCTAGCTAGGGTGACAAAGTGAGACTCTGTCTCAAAAAAAAAAAAAAAAAAAAAAAGTTTCTGTTCTCTTTAAAATTGACGTTAGAGAAAATAGTTAAACCAAAAAGTGAAATTCTGAACTGTAACAACGTTAGTACTATACACTATTAAAATGTGCTATTAGGGACTAAGAATATAAGGATTTCACAGTTCATTCCTGATTCTCAGAGTTTCTTAAAAGATGAAAGATAAAAGTTAGTACTAACTACCAACAGAAATTTTGAGTATTTGAGTCAACATTCAGAAAGTCTAAATGATTTTACCCCCAAAAGATTTTCTGAGCATTCTTTGCTAAATTCCTAATGATATATGACTAATTCAGTAAATTTCCACAAGCAACTATTCCTTATAGGACAACATAACTTCTAAGAGGAAATTGTAAAGCAATGATAGAGTCATTTTACATCGTGTACTACACTACATATGTTGTTTTTCTATATTTATGAAGCTTAAAAGCAGGAAACAAATCAATACTTAACCAAAAAACGGATCAAAAAATAACCTTGTGTGGAATAAGGATAGACATTTAGATAAATGAAACAGAACCAAGAATCCAGAAACAAACCCATATATCTATGGTCAATTGATTTTCAAAAAGGGTGCAAAGACAATTCTATGGGGAAAGACTGTCTTTTCAATACGTATAGCTGGGATAATAACCCATTTAAAGAATGAATTTGGACTCCTACCTCACACATATACCTACCATGTACCTACCAACTAATCCAAAATTAATTCAAATTGGATCTAAGATATAAATATGTTAAGAGCTATAATTATAAAATTCTTATAAGAAAACATAGGTATAAATCTTTGTGACCTTGGATTAGGCAATGGTTTCTTTGATATGACACCTAAAGCATAAGCAAACCAAAGATAAAAACAGATAAACTGGACTTCATAAAAATTAAAAATTTTTGTGTGTCAATGGACACAATCACAAAAGTGAAAAGAGAATGGGAGAAAATATTTGCAAATTATATATCTGATAAGGGTCTAATATCCAGAATATATATATATATATATATATGTGAAGAACTCTTACAACTCAACAATAAAAGACAAGTAAGTAACCTAATTAAAAAATGGAAAAAGATCTGAAGAGACATTTCTCCAAAAAAGACATAAGAATGGCCAATATGCACATGAAAAGATGTTTAGCATCGTTAATTATTAAGGCAATGTAAATGAAAACCACAATGACATACCACTTCATACCCACTAGGATGGCTATAAGAACAAAAACAAAAATGGAAAACAAGTGTTGGCGAGGATGTGGAGAAATTACAATACTTGTACATTGCTAGTAGAATGTAAAATGTACAGCTACTTTGGAAAACTGTTTGGCAGTTCTTCAGGAAGTTAAATATATAGTTACCATATGACCTCACAATTCCATTCCCAGGTAGGTACACCCAAGAGAAATGAAAATGTATGTGCACATAAAAACTTACAAGCAAATGTTCACAGTAGCATTATTCATAACAGCCAAAAAGTGGAAATAACCAAATATCTAGCTACCGACAAATGGGTAAATAAAATATGGTATATCCACACAATAGAATATCATTCAGCAATAAAAAGAATGAAGTAGTGACACGGGCTACAACATGGATGAATCTTGAAACCATTATGGTAGAATCCGTTATGAAGGAATCTAGTTACAAAAGAATCCACACCACATAGTATATGATTTCATTTATATGAAATGTTCGGAATAGGCACACATACAGAGACAGAAAGTAGACTGGAGGTTGCTTAGGGCTGGGGAAGCTGGGGGAAATAAAGAGTGACTGCTAATTGGGGTGACGGTTGGTTGCACAACTCTGAATATACTAAAAACCATTACATTATATACTTTAGATGGGTGAAATGTATGGTATGTGAATTATATCTCAATGAAGTTGTTATATAAAAATTATTCACCCTAAATTATTTACTATTATCAATAAAAACAGCAACAACAAAAAACTAACCTTGAATACTTGAGAACCAGGCTCATTATAAGTTTTGGCATTTTTTGCTAGGAGATCTATATCTTTGGCCATTGCATGAATACTTTTGTAGCTTCCATTCTATAGTAAACAACAAAATATAGCAGTTCCTCTTAATGAGAGTTAATCAGTATAACCTTTAAAAAAAAAAAAACTCCACGTATTTTTACATTGTCACCATATTCCAAGACTTTATTGGAAAGTACATATTTGAACAATATGTAAAGTCATTTTCTTTTTTATAAATTATTACTGTACCCATTTACAAATGTTTCTGAAATAGGTAACAAACCAGAGCTACATTATTTTCATAAAAATAACGTAATTTTTAAAACATCAAACAAAAGTTTTATTTAGCAAACACATCATGCTTACTATGTGCCAAGCACAGTTCTAAGTGCTTCATGAACACTAATTCACTAAAGTGGATTAATAATGTGAAGTAAAACTCCCTCTAGTTATACAGACCACTTGGGGTTAAATATAAAATGAGTCCAACACAAAGGCTAATTTTTTTTTTTTTTTTTTTTGTGACAGAGTCTCGCTTTGTTGCCTGGGCTAGAGTGAGTGCCGTGGTGTCAGCCTAGCTCACAGCAACCTCAAACTCCTGGGTTTAAGCGATCCTACTGCCTCAGCCTCCCGAGTAGCTGGGACTACAGGCATGAGCCATCATGCCCGGCTAATTTTTTCTATATATATTTTTTAGTTGGCCAGATAATTTCTTTCTATTTTTAGTAGAGACGGGGTCTCGCTCTTGCTCAGGCTGGTCTCAAACTCCTGACCTTGAGCAATCCACCCGCCTCGGCCTCCCAGAGTGCTAGGATTACAGGCGTGAGCCACCGCACCCGGCCCAGAGACTAATATTTTTTGAGTACCTACTATGTGCTAGAGCTTTCACATCTTAAAACTCACACAATCCAAAATAACCCAGGGATCACATAGTTGCCTAACTTTACAGAGGAAAGGAAAGAGGGACACATTCTAGGTAAAAGGTACACAAGACTAATGGTAAGTACACAAAAATGAACATGACATGTTCTAGAGAGAATGAGGAAACCAAATTCAGTGAAGTGGAGGGTGGAGAAGAGTAGCCATAAGCACAAGGTGCTTAGATAAGGTAAGGACAAGTAAGACAGACTCCAGAAAGTCAGGTGAAGGAGAGTAGCTATTTTCCATGTGGGACTACCCAACATTTGCGCTTGTTTCTTATCTGGAGGCAAATCCAACACAGGTGGTAGGGAGGGCCCTACCTTCCACAAGGAGGTTGAAAGTGGGCAAATGGTTGCTTTGCCAGAAGCCTAGCAACCAGAGCAAGGAGAAGTAACCATAGGTCGACTAATTCACTCTTGGGTCTAGAGGCACTATTGCAATAGCCAGGGATGGCAGGAATTCATTCCTGACTCCTGCAGGGGAGGAGAGTCTAGCAGTGGAGCAGCAAGCATCTGGGGCCCACAGTGAAAAATGACAGTGGTTAACAGTAGTGGCACCTTGAGGCTGTGCATGATCTCAGCTGTGCCATGACGGTCCTGAGTTCTGCCTATTATCTACAAGCTAGTTCCCTAGCCTTCCCTCCCCACAATTCTATGAGCTATCCAATGTCATTTTCAAAAATTCCTTTTCTGCTTAAGTGAGTCAGAGTTGGTTATTGTTGAACTGGTACAAGGAGTTGTGACATGCTTTAGCAGGCATTAGAAAACAAGTGACTTAAGTCTTTGAGCAGCAGAATGGCAGGAAGAAAGCTAGTATCAGGAAGCAAGATGTAGAAATGACGAGAGAGCTTTTCATCAGAGAGGTAGGAAAGATTATTGCAGTAATTCAGATATAAGAGGACAGGATCTTGATTAGGGTAATGGCAAAAGATGACTCTGAGACTTTTGGAAGGAAGAAAGGAAAAGATAAGGTGAGAAGTCAGAGAGAAAGAAAATTGGAGCTCAAATAGAACTGTTTAAAGATCTGATTTCATTTTCAGTATTATGAAAACATTATCCCCATAGACAGATGTTAGAAACTCTAGGGATTTAGGAGACTTGAGTCATTCTCAGTAGTAGTTATGGGTTTGCCTTAAAAACTAGAGGATACATTGGGGAATCTGTATGTTAACACTCCGGAAAATGTGTCCGTGGTACTAGTAATTACTACATTGTCATTCTTGACTACTCTCTCAGATTTAAAGCCAAGGAAGTTTCTCCCTCCCAATAAACCACTGTTGCTTTCAGTCTCATTTTTCAACGAGACTATGCAACACATTACGTTTTCCTTTTTGCCTTATCTCCTGGGAGCAGCAAAGCTGCCTTACCTTGGGACAATCAGTGATTCACATTTACTAGGGCCTCATCCTGTAGGTGCTATGACAGATGCTTTACATACATTGTCACTGACCTCTTTGACTCTGCAAAGTGGCAACACTATACCCAGTGTACAAGCAGAGCAAACAGGCAAGTCACCTAACCAGAGTGACACAGCTAGTAAGAAGCAGAGCTAAGAAAAGAACCACAACAGTTCCATTGTAAAAACTAGATTTCTGGTATAATTTAGCTCTTTCTTCCTATACTTTCCTTAACCACTGATCATCAAACTTTAAACTCTAGTCATTCATTCACTCAATTATTACTTATCAAGCACCTACTCTGTGGAGAGATAGTACATGTAGGGGTTAAGAGCACAGACTCTGGAGCCAGACTGTCTGAATTTCAAATCCTTAGGTGGAGACTTGGGCAAGTTACTTAACATTTCAGTTGTCTAATCTGTAAAATGGGAATAGTAACAGTATCTACCTCATGGAGCTACTGTAAGAATTAATTAGCTTATACATATAGGGCACTTAGAACAGTGCTAGGTACATAGCAAATCTATGTGAGTGTTAGTCATTGTTATTTACTTTGGGGATATAGTGAGGAGGGGACAGGGGAGAGAGCTGAAGAGAACAAAGTAGTACCTTTGTTCACTGACCTTACACTCTAATATCTGTTGTGGATAACTTACTCTAGTATATCCTAAAGCTGTATGGAAGCAGATAAAAATAAACAACAAAGCTTTTATTGCCAATGTACCTTCACAATCAGAAATGTCTGTAACTAACACGTTTTAATTTTTGTACAAAGTGCAATCCAAAGCTACAATCAATAACACTGACTGTAATCTGTTTATTTTATTTACTAAAAACCCCTTATAGACATCTGGCTTCTCCATTTTCTAAAGCTTCTAAGAAAGACCACAGGCCAATCTTCTCTAAACCATATATAGTGACATATGGTCACCATCATACCTGTATCCTCTGGGCAATGGTCTTGAGATCTATAGGTTCCTTAATTATTGCATAATAGTCTGGATATTGCTGGAAGACAAAAACCCAGGCATGATCAATAAGTGAGGGTATTCAGCTAACAAGACAAAGAAGCACATTGACAATCTGTTGCTCAAACAATGACATGAGCAGTTTTGTGAGATTCGAGGCTAAAGACACAGCTATACAGCATATTGCCTATTATACTTGAAACAAAAAGCATTTACTTTTAAGAAGCTTCATGAAATACCCAACAGCATGTTATAGGAGTTTATACTTGGGTATTTGATAATTATCATTATGCAACTAACATATTATGATTTAATTTTTTTTTTTTCTTTTGAGGCAGGGTCTAACTCTGTCACCAGGCTGGGGTGCAGTGGTGTGATCATAGTTCACTGCAGCCTCGAACGCCTGGGCTCAAGAGATCCTCCTGCCTCAGCCTCCGGAATTCTGGGACTATAGGTGCATGCTACCAAGAACAGCTAACAATTTAATGTTTTAAAAAATTCTACTGGTGTTGCCAGTGCCAAGAAAAAAAAAAATCTAAATCCATAGAATCATACAATTTTTAATTTAAGGTTCCAAGATGTCTATGCCTGGAAATAAAACAGAAGAATGCTCTTGATGGGCTTGTTATAAGCTCTTTTAATTTGGCAATCTACATAACGTAAGTATATTTCACATAAGCATTCATACAGATCATAAGAAGAAAGGTTGCAAGATGTGTTAACTTCATGTTTAACTTAATGCTTCTACTTATGTGTGTCAAAGTAAGTTTTTTCAAAACAAAACACCTTTAAAATGAAACTTTGTTAAAGAAATGAAGCAAAATTATAAGCAATTTCTGATTTATCAAACACTAGCTCATCCCAAGAAGTTGAACATGTTTAGGACTATCTTTGAGGCTTTCCTAATACCTACAGTCATTCACTACCCTTAGGCTTTCCTACAGGTTTTGTTCCTTGGAGGAAAGAACTGAAGTCAACCAAAAATCAAAAGTTGGTCTTCTCAGGCAGGAGAGGTTCAGGAGAAGTCAACCTATGCTCTGCCAGCTCTCCCTACCTGTTCAACCCAACTGAAGCCCAAGCAAGAACAATGAAATAGAAGGCGTTCACTCAATTACTGGGCTGAAGGGATAATCTCAATATTGCTTCATCTCATCTGCTCCCTAAGTTTACCACTATTTCTTAACGCTTCTAGCTTTCTTGTCTCTTCTCTTCACCAGTTCTACTTGAGGGACAGTTCAGAAGAAAAATTATGGCAAGGCCACCCTGGATAGGTACAGAGTAATCCAAGCTGTTGGCCCACATATTCCCTATCCATCTCTCCCACTCAGCCAGCCTGCTTGGGAAGGACTTATAAAGGAAGTCAAAATTGCCCTGCCCCTCCAGGTCTCAATCTTTGTTATCTTTCAAACTGTCACATCCCGAAGGACCAACAGAAACCTGCTTTCCCCAACCAACTCCGCCTGCCTGATGTCCCTGAAGTCCCTCCTGAAATGGGGGAAACTACATATCAATGTTTTATTGCTCCAAATCACACTTGGTGGTTTGACCACTACTGATTATCTCCTGCAGAGTAAAAATAACTCCACTCTGTTGCCCGGACTAGAGTGCCGTGGTGTCAGGCTAGCTCACAGCAACCTCAAATCCTGGGCTCAAGCAATCCTTCTGCCTCAGCCTCCCAAGTAGCTGGGACTACAGGCATGCGCCACCATGCCCGGCTAATTTTTTTTTTCTATATGTATTTTTAGTTGTCCAGATAATTTGTTTCTATTTTTAGTAGAGACAAGGGGGGGGGGTCTTGGCTCTTGCTCAGGCTGGTCTCGAACTCCTGACCTCGAGTGATCCTCCCACCTTGGCCTCCCAAAGTGCTAGGATTACAGGCGTGAGCCACCGAGCCCGGCCTAAAAATAACTCTTGAGTAAAGATTTTATGTCTTTTGTTATAATTTCTTTTATTGTAGTAAAATATATATAACATGAAATTTACCATCTTAGCCATTTTTAAGAGTACAGCTCTTTGCATTAAGTACATTCACACTGTTGTGCAGCTATCACGACCACCCATTTCCAGAACTTTTAATCTTGCAAAAACAAAACTCTATACACATTAAACAATAACTCCATATTCCCTCCAGCCCCTGGCAACCACCATTCTACTTTTAGTCTCTAAGATTTTGACTACTTTAGGTACCTCATGTAAGAGAAGTCACATTGTATTTGTCTTTCTGTGACTGGCTCATTTCACTTAACATAATATCTTCAGAGTTCATCCACATTGAAGGTTGTATTAAAATTTCTTTCCTTTTTAAGGCCAAATAATATTCCATTGTGTATATCACATTTTGCTTATCTATTCTTCTGCAGATGGACACCTGAGTCCCATGCTTTAGCTATTGTGAATAAAGCTGCTATGAATATGGGTATTCAAATATCTCTTTAAGACCCTGCTTTCACTTCTTTGGAGTACATACCCAACGAGGAATTGCTGGATCATATGGTAATTCTATGTTTAATTCTTTGAAGAATCATCATACTATTTGCTTCTGTTCTTAAAATTTTAAATCATATGACCAAACATTAGATCTTTCTAATCAGATCCACACGTAGGACAGCAGTGGTCATACAATTTCTTTTCTTTTTTTTTTTTTTTTGAGACACAGTCTCACTCTGTTGCCTGGGCTAGAGTGCCGTGGCCTCAGCCTAGCTCACAGCAACCTCAAACTCCTGGGCTCAAGCAATCCTACTGCCTAAGCCTCCCGAGTAGCTGGCACCACAGGCATGCGCCACCATGCTGGCTAATTTCTTTTTCTATATATTTTTAGTTGTCCAGCTAATATCTTTCTATTTTTTTAGTAGAGACAGGGTCTCACTCTTGCTCAGGGTGGTCTCGAACTCCTGAACTCAAACGATCCACCCACCTTGGCCCCCCAGAGTGTTAGGATTACAGGTGTGAGCCACCATGCCTGGACCATATACTTTATTTCTAATGTCATAATTGTCCTATAATTAGTCAAGACACATCTTTAAATGACTAATTTTGTCAATGGCTGATGGGGAAAGCTGTATGCCACTCATCAGTCAACAAGCACTTCCTCCACATCTATGACATACTGGGTTCCAACTACATGGCAGGGACACAAAGGTAAATTTGCTGTCCTCAGGAAATGCAGGGAGTAGGGAAGAAGGCAGTTACACAAGTACATGATCACAATGGGGTTAAGTAGTATAGTGGAGTACTTCTCAAAGTATAGCCTATACAGAAATATAAGAATACTGAGGAAATTTTAGCAGTTTCATAGGCTGATGTGAGTCAAACCTATAGCTATGTTAATTGTCTCTTGGGTGTGAAGCCATAAGGGGCCCTGATACCTTCAAAAGGTCTCACTTGTCTAGAAAACCACTTCCTTTTGGGGGTAGAAGAATACCTAATTTGTCTCTCTCTCTTCTCCATCACCAGGAGACCAAGGAGAACTAAGGGAGGAAGAACTCATTTATCTTCCTTTCACCCTGTCTCCTGAGCAAAGTTTCCTCTCTTTTATAAATAAAAGGTTTAGTTAAGGTGCTTATTTTTATCACTGACCAAGATTTTACCCATCTTGGAAATAACCTAAATGGCCATTGACAGATGAGTGGATAAACAATATGCACTAGGGTGTGGTGGTACGTGCCTATACCCCCAGCTACTTGGAAGCCTGAGGCAGTAGGATCGCTCGAGCCCAGGAGTTCGAGTTCAGCCTGGGCAACAGACTGAGACTGTCTCTAAATAAATAAATAAACAAACAAACAAAAAAGCTTATAAACAAAAATGTAGTACATATAAACAATAAAATACTATTCAGTTTTAAAAAGGAATGAAATTCTAATACATGCTACAATATGGATGAATCCTGAACATACACTAAGAGAAATAAGCCAGTCACGAAAGGACAAATATTGTATGATTTCTCTTATTTGAGGTATCTAAATAGGCAAATTCATAGAGACAGAAAGCAGAATGGTGGTTTCCAGGAGCTGGGGGAAGAGGGAGTGGACATAGTTTAATGGGTATGGAATTTCAGTTTTGCAAGACTAAAAAGTTCTGAAGCTGGATGGTGGTGATAGAGGCACAACAATGCGAATATACTTAATTCTACAGAACTGTAGACTTAAAAAAGGCTAAAATGGTAAATTTTATGGTACGTATATTTTACCACAATATAAAAAAAAAGAATTATCAATCAAAAAAAACAAAGACGATTTAAAAAAAAAAAATCCACAACCTTTTGGTCAAGTAAAATGACAGACCATATATGTCCTTTGTGCTTGCTGCTGAGGCCAGGAGGAGGATCTCTTGGCTGCCTCTGACACGTTCTTTTTAACCTTACTTTATTTATTAATAACTAATAAAATTCTTGAAGTACTTAAAAAAACCAAACACTTTAATTCATCTGTCTTTAATCACATAACTTACCACTTTAGAAGGCAGTTTCTGAAAAAGTTCACTAATGAGACGTCCTGTTGGATTTGTGGCTACAACTATGGCTTCGAGAAGCTGCTCCAGGATCTCCTTCAAGTAGCTTGGAGAAGACTGGTAGGGGGTGGGGGAGAGAGGGCAGAAAAAAATGCTTTGTGATAGAAATCAATACACAAGTGCTAAATATTAAATAGCTTTTAAAATTGTAAATCTAATTCAAAAGAGCAACTTCTAAGTAGTACTTATTTAAAGTACAAGTTTTAAGAATATCACAGAAATGCTCTGATGTATCCCTAGAATAGCCTACATGAAATTAAACAGGTTCCTTTCACTATTTCTGTAACTAAATCCCTTGTACCAGGTCCTTTTACTGCACTTTATTCTACAGTAAACATTGTAATAGCAAAGTTCAAGCACTGTATGTGTGAAATGATGGAAATGCATATCTTTTTAGGGTCTGAGCAACGGAGCTAGAGAAAACATGCCCCATTACACTTGGCCATTTCTATGTCAGCTGTTTATATCTACTGAAGTCTTGGTATTCTGGTAGATGACCACTTATGTAGAGTTGGGACTATATACTGTTAACCATGGGATGCCCTACTAGGCCTTGTAAGTGAATTAAAGTTATGTCAATACTGGATTAATATTGAATAAATTGATGCACATCATTTCTGCTCTTCAGACTGACTGGCTTACACCTAGCTTAGTCATTGTTTCAACATGGGAAAGTACATGCCCCAAAGAGTACTTGGCCAGGGAGGGTGTGAACCTAAAGCAAATTTCTATAGTGAGCAATGGGATGCCTTAGTCAAGGCTTATGTTAAATGGTACTTCAAGTCCAAACCATGTTATGTGCTTATAAAATGAAGATTAATAATTATTTCTGGTTTAAATCATAATAGCACTGGTATTTCTGTCTTAATTCAACAGCTCTTTTTATTTAGTATAGTCTCAATTTTAAGGTAGAACATTAATTCCACAGATAGGGCACTAACACTTCATGAGCCTAGCACAATGCTTGGCAATAACAGACACCCAATAACTATTTACTATATAAGACATGTGATTAGGTCAGAGTCTCCAACTACGTAAGCTTGGAAGACCGGCAGAGGTTAAAGCCTTCTCTCTCAGTGCTAACATATAAGCCTAGAGAAACAAAATGATGCTGATGAAAGTAAACTAAAATTCCCACGTTTAAGTCATTTACCTCCTGGCTAAAACATAGTACCATGGAGTTAGTTTCAAAAAGAGGAGAGAGATGTTCTACAGCCAAGATTCCTTTCCTCCCAACCCAATCAATACTTTGAAAATGTGTTGGCAGGTGACAAAAGAAATAGGGTGTTATGGATACATTCATACAACCTATTTCCACAATTGGGAAAACTCTAAGGAAATCTTTTTGAGACAGAGTCTTGCTCTGTTGCCCTGGTTAGAGTGCAGTGGCTTCATCTTAGCTCACCGCAACCTCAAACTCCTGGGCTCAAGTGATCTTCCCGCCTCAGCCTCCCACGTAGCTGGCACTACAGGCATGTACCACCACATCCAGCAAAGTTTTCTATATTTTTTATAGACACAGGGTCTTGCTCTTGCTCAGACTGGTCTCAAACTCCTGACAAGTGATCTTCCCACCTCGGTCTCCCCGAGTGCTAGGATTATAGGCATGAGCCACTGCTCCCAGCTGGGAAATCATTATTGACTTAAGAATTAGAAGCTTGAAAATTCCTCTCCTATCATGGGAACTTTAAGGCTGGAAAGAAACTTAGGAGGTATAAATATGAATGTACAAGATCATCCCACTTTCTCATCAATTATGCATTACAGAAAACAATATAGCCAAGTCCTAAACGTAGGCATTTTTATTCTTTGACTAGAACCCTGGAGGCTTATAGTAAGGCTGGGGCCTCTGCAAGTAATATTCTGCCCCAAAAAGCAGAGGTTGAGTTACTTCTCCTGTATTCATATCAGAGTAAAATTCCAGGGAATCTCTACTGTTCATAGCCTTCTACCTAATTCCAATCACTTAATTTCTTAAAAGAAATTGACAAAGTGCCTAGGAACTATATTTTGAGATGCTAAGAATTGAGAATTTCACCTACCACTGCTTATTTCTGTGTTTTAGCAAAAGGCCTATCTAGGTATCTTACCGAAGAAAGTGGAATGCTCTGCTTTGAGTTTCTTACAATTTTGCTGCAGAATAGAGTTGTGATCCCCTCTAGTATTTTTTTTTTCTCTTTCCAAACATGTATTTTTATTCAGCAAATATTTACCAGTACCTACAGGTCAGGTATAGTGTAGATGCCAGGAATAAACAAACAAGGTATCTTTTGAGGAGCTATCATTCAACTCGGGGGAAGACAGAAAATAAACACATAAACTAATGAACAAGTTATTTCACAAATAGTAATAAAAACAGAAGACCACAGAACAGAATGATGTGATGATGGGGTAGGGTGGGGTGGGGGATGAAGAGGAGTGTGGAGCAAACAATTTAGATAGGGTGGTAAGAAAAGCCCTCTTTCAGTTGACACCATTGTAACTGATGTTAAAATAATGAAAAAGAGCCAGTCGCAGGAAAGGCCAAAGGAAGCACATTCTAAGCAGTGGTAAGAGCAACTACAAAATTCCAGAGGCAGGAACACACTTCAGCTTTATGTTCCTGAAGTATAGCATGAACTCTTGACTGAAACTCTAATAAAAACAATGTTGGCATGTTCTAGGAACAGTAACCAGTCTAACTTGCAAAAATATTCCTAAGGTAATTCCACTAACTCTCCAAATTTTAATCACAATACTGCCCACCCTTACATGATTTCTCAAATCTAGCAATACTGAACTAGTTCTTGAGGATAGCAAGATTCGCTTTAAAATTGAGCAGAAAATATGCATTAATATAAGAACAATTCATGAGAACAAACACACAACACACATTGTCCAGGATATCCTAGGTTCCCTTGAAACTGGTTTGGAGTTCTCCGGCTGAATGTCCATTTACTCTCCCAGTTACCCATAAGACTGCCAAAGAAGCCCAGCAGCCCACGACAACCCAGAGGGAATCACAGGCAGGGGCCCTGTCCACCTTCAAACAGCCCATCCATTACCAGTTCCAGCTGCACACTTACTCCTTCAGTCACCATGCCTTGATTGTCTTGACCATCTTCATCATCATCTTCATCATCTGCTTCCCCTTTCTGAACAAACTCATTTCTTGTTCGAAGGTACAAATCCCAGAGTTTGCAAGCAGCTTTATATTCAGGAGAATCTGGCTGTATATTAGCAAAGACAAGAGAAAAAAATACCACTTTAGTAATCTATTGTAAATCAATTGCTACTTTTAAAGCATCCTGTTCCAGGAGAGACTAGTATTTTAAGACATAACTTTAAAAACATCTATTATAAATGTTTAAATCCTTGTGATTAGAAGATACATGGGCCTTACTCCCTCTTCTGAGAAACTAAGTATATGTTTTAAAGGCATTCTGAAATCAAATTATTTATTTATGTCTTCTCTTACTACAGAAAGACTTGAGGAAGAAGACGAATGATTTACTGAAGTAAAACTAATTATTACTAATACACTAAGAAAGACAATTTAAAGGCAAGACCTGATCTAAAAGATAGAAGCTAATGACTGTACTGATATAACTTCTATTTTTAAACTATTTAATAACTTGAAGATTTATACTCCTGAAGTATAGTGGGCATGAACTGAAACTTTCTAGTAAAAACAATGTTGGATACAATGTTTAAAAAATAAAACAAAACTTTAAAAACGCATCCATGAGCTGCTAATAAAAAGTAAGAATGTTCATAAAAATAAGGAATAAAAGTGGGAATCGAGATGAAAAAGCAGAACACTGCGGCCAATATTCACCCTGAGGGCATTTATTTGTGATAAAACTAAGGTTTAGTTTCCAAGGATTCTTGGCTATAAGGATGGGAGACAAAGAGCAGATATTACCAAGAAATTGGAAAGAACTAAAAATTACCTAAAAACAACATAGACACAAAAGTATATGAAAAGTTAAGAGAAATGGAGACCTGAGGGAAATCTAATATAACATCCAATCAGAGTTCTAACAAGAAGAAAGAGGGAATGGGGCACAGGCAATATGAGAAGATACAATGGCTGAAAATTCTCCAGAGCTGATGAGAAACACCAATCTAAGACTTAGGAGGTGTTACAACCCACAAATTCTATAAATAAAAAGATATCTACATCTAAATGTATCACAACGAGACTATAGAATATAAAAAAGAAAAAGAAGATACTAAAGTTAGCCAGAAAGAAGAGACAGATAACCTTTAAAGGAACAATTACACAGACAAATGACTTTTCAATAGCAATAAAGGAATGAAGAATAAAGAAAGTAGTAAAAATAAATACTGACTATATAAAACAATATTATTTTATAGGATTGAAAATTGCCACAAAAGAATTAAAGTATACAACATCAGCATTATAAATAAGGAGAAAGGTGATCAGAGTTGAATGATTCCAAGGTCTTTGTATTGTTTGGAAGCAGGATTAATATGATGATTAATTTCTGGCTTTGATAAGTTAATTATGTATATTAAAGCTTCTTGGAGAAGAACTAAAAAATTATCAGTAGATCTTACAACTTCCAAATTTTAGAGCGAATAAACAAAACCAAAACCAAAAGAAGGCAGAGAGAAAAAAATAAAAACATTAAAAAGTGAGATAAATAGAAAGTAGAAATTTAGATGGCAGGAATATATCCAAACATATTGGTAACTACAAAAACTGTAAAGATTTGAAATGCTCTAGTTAAAAGGTAAAGATTATAAACTGAATTAACAGTTCACATATATGCTATTTTCAAGGTATGCATCAGTACCCTATGAATGACAGACACTCTTATAGTCACAAAATTCATAGCACCATTATTCATAATAGCCAAAAGTGGAAACCAAATGTTCCATCAACTAGGAAATGGATAAACAAAATGTGGTATATCAATACAATGGACTAATATTCAACCATAAAAAAGAATGAAGTACTGATATATGTGTTACAACATGGATGATCCTTGTTATTATGCTCAATGAAAAAGCCAGTCACAAAGGGCCATATATTGTATGATTCTATTTATATGCAAAGTCTGAGCAAGCAATTCCACACAGAAAGAAAGTAAATTAGTGGTTGCCAAAGGCTGTGACAATGGGGAATGGGGACTGCTGCTAATTGGTATGGTTTTCTTTTCTGGGTAATAAATATTCTGGAGTTAGTGATGATGGTTGCAAAATTTTATGAATAACTAAAACCCCCTTAATTCTACATTTTAAGAGAGTGTGTGAATTATATCTCAATTTAAAAACATAAACACAGTCTTAAGAATAAATCTAACAATATATTTGTAGACTCTTTATAAAGAAACATGTAAAGCTTTACTAAAATACAATAAAGAAGACTTTAATAAATGAAGACATACCAAATTCATAGAATGGAATAGTCAATATTATGCCAATTCTCCCCAATATGATCTACAGAGTCAATGAAATTCCAATAAAAATTCCAACAATTGTTTTTGTGCTTGTTGACTTAACACACTAATTTAAATGTGTAAGAAAAGACAAAAGGACAAGTATAGTTAAGCTGCTTTCAGTATTACCAGATAAAGAATTATAAAGCTGTAGTATTATAATTAAGAAATAAATAAAACAACCCAGTAATAGACTGGCCTGTGGAACAGAATAAAAGGACAGAAACAGATCCATGAGGACATGAAAACAATGAAAGCACTGACACTGGAACATATGCAAAGAGGGTGGTGTTGGTTATATCTGTGGGAAAAAAACAGATCCCTACCTCATAAAAGACACAAAAATCAATCCCAGTTGCATTGAAGGCTTAAATGTAAAAGACAAAACTATAAAACCTTAAGAAGAATATATAAGAGAAGAATATCTTTATAACCTTTGGGCAAGAGGAATTTCCAAAACAAGAAACAAAGAATAAACCACAAACTTAAAGAGTGATAAATTCGATTATATTAAAATAAAAACTTATGTTCATCAAAAGACACCATAAAAAGAGTGAAAAGACAGACACACAGTGGGAGAAGATATTTGAAACACATATAATCAAAAAAGGATGAGTATCTAAGATATTTAAAAATTTCCAGAAATAAATATGAAAATGACTAACAACCCAAGAGAAAAATGGACAGAAGATGTGAGCAAACACAAGAGAAACAGGAATGGCTCAAAATCATATAAATGTTCAATCTCTTTACTAATAAGAGAAATGCAAACTCAAACCACAAAAAGAAACCACTACTCACCTGCCACATTGATCAATATTAAAAAGCCAGACAATTATCAAATTGGATTCCTCCCAAATTTGATGCTTTCTTACCTTATAATAAGCCTTTGCGTTGTTAAAAAGCAGCTGGAAGTCAGCAGTCAGCAGATTAACATCATCATACTCTTCCATTTTTAGTTTCTGTTGGATTTTCATCAAGTCAATGGGTTGAGAAACCACTTCATAATAGTCTGGTTGATTTCTGTTATAATTAAATTTAAAAAATGATATCAATCCAAAGCCTATAAAAAGTTATATTTCAAAACTATCTGTGGTAATGTCCAATATTCTAAGTGACAGAGTATATTAGAATCTGCCATCAGATTACCCCCACTATTAAAACTAATAGAGAACAACAAAATCAAGATGTGTGTGCATTTCCTTTTCAAACTATGTTAATGACATAAAAACCTAAATTAACATCTGTGATGGTCCTTTAGATGCTAAGTATTTAAGATTTAGGGCACAAGCACTAAACCCATGTTAATGGGATCTTCTATAAATGAAGATGATTTACCTTTCATGGTATTCATAAATGGCTGAAAACAGATACATGTTTGGCACCTCCTTTATAAATTTACAAAATGAATTCTTTCTTCAGTTACTGACGACAGAAACTTTTTCTGCCAAGTACTATCAAGTGCCTATTATATACATCACTTTAAAATCAATTACTAGGACAAAGATGAGGCCCTTGGCTTAAAGAGCGTAATTACCAAAGAGGAAAGGACATAAGATACATCTACACATGACCAAACTATTAAAAAAAAAAAAAATGCGAATAATAAACATAAAATTCAGAATAGTGGTTATATCTTGGAGAAAGATAGTAAGGAACATATGGAAAACTTCAAAGGTAATTACAACGACAATTTGTTAAAATAAATTAAGAAATTTCTTTCTTAAATTTCACATGTAATTATAATGACAATTTCTTATGTTCCCAAGATAATTTCTTAGGTTTTAGATTCATGGATATTTATTCTTTCTGGCTTTTTTCCAACAGAGTTCTATGAGACAACTAAACCTCTAGATGCAAAAGAGATAAGTTATTACAAAGAATGTCATGGTCATTAAGGCTTTGCTCTCTCTTGGGACCTTATCCGACATGTTATAGCCATTCTTTTAGTATACATATTTATTTTTTACTTTTTATTCTGACATAAAAGTTGCAAGAACAGTATTTTTTTCTGAACCATTTGAGTAAGTTCTGACATGATGTCCCATCACTCCTGATGGTTTAGTGTATGTTTCTTAAAAACAAGGACCATAGTTCAACCATCTAAATCAGTAAATGAACTTTGATACAGCACAGGTGACCCTTGAACAACACAGGTTTGAACTGCCACTTACATGCAGATTTTTTTCAGCCAAACTCACATCAAAATTATAGTATTTGAGGGATGCTAATCCTGCATATATGGAGGGCTGACTTTTTATATACTCAGGTTCCACAGGGCCGACTGTGGGACTTGAGTATGCGCGGATTTTGGTATGGGGAGTCCTAGAACCAATCTCCTGCATATACTGAAGGATGAGTGTACTACTGCCATCTAATCCTCAGACCCCATTCAGATTTTCCCAGCTGTTCCAAAATTGTCCTTTATAGCAAAAGAATCAAGTCCAGAATCACATGTTGCATTTAATTATATTGCTTTAGTTTCCGTTTTTCTGAAATAGTTCCTTAGTCTTTCCTAGACTTTCAAGATCTTGACACTTTTGAAGATTAAAGGCCAGTTATTTTGCAGTGTCCCTCAATTTCGGTTTTTCTACTTTCTTGACAATTAAATTCAGGTTACGCTTCTTTATCAGGACTATAACAGAAGTGATGCTGTATTCATCTCACTGTATCCTATCAGGTCACATACAATTTTGTCTTGTCTACTCAGATCAAGTTAACTTTGATCACTTCATTATGCTGCTGTGTGCCAGGCTTCTCTACTGACCAAGTTCTTTGTACTTCATGGGGAGGTACCTCCAGACTATGCAAAAGTTCATTCCTCATCAAACTTTCAATTTATTCATTTATTTATATCAATATGAACTCCAGGATTCCTATTTTACCGAGTGGATTACAAACCACTACGGTAATTATTTTGATGCTCAAATTGCTACAGGTTAGCAGAAGTCCTGTCAAGAAGGCTTCTATTTTCTATGTCCTTCTGACATGTTCCCATCACACTGAGCACTTGCTTATTTCCTAGCACCATAAGATGTTCCAGCCTCATCTTGTACTTTCCTTGCCCCAACCCTGGAAATCAATCATTTCCTCAAGAAACTCTCGTTCCTTTTATTGGTAAAATGGTATTTAAAAACCAAGATCTGGGTGCTGGATGTGCTGATTTCTACTGCACTATTGCTGCTCCCAGGCTGTTTCAAAGGACAAAGCTAGGAAATATACATATGCTCGTTCAAATCTATACTTATTTCCATATCTACACATACTGGAAACCATTAATTCACACCAATATTAACAATTCCAATCCAATACCAAAGGGTTCATTCCAGTTTTCATTCCTTACTTGCACTCCCCCTCTCAGGTAGTAAGGAGCCTGACTCCCATTATCCACAATGTATTTACATACATTATTGCTCTCCTATATGTAATCAATCTCCTCTTGCTGCTGTCCTACTTCCACCCCACAGTGCTCTCCTTACACGCTCAGGCTCTGACCCTCCCCCATGCTAGGCCACACCCTGTGGGGATGCCCTCCTTATACCCCACTCAGGTTCTGACATCCCTTGACAAACTTCTGCCACCCCCTCAAACATGGACACCCCCTTTCTTCCACTTAAGCCCCATCACTTTGTGCCAGAAAGCCTACCTACATGAACACCCTACCCTCATTACCATGCTCAGGCTCTGAAACCCTGCTACTATCCACTTCTCCCACCCATTTCCAGAGATCCTTCCTCCCACCCCCAAACCCCACCTCTTGTCTTCCCTAAAGATGCCTACCTTGCTTAGTCTTACCTAATAGCTTTGGGACTGAATTCTCCAGAAAGGAAAGAGGAAGAGTAAATTTAATTTTTAAAAACTTGTATCAACTACTTACAATTTTAGTGAACTATAAAATTAATTAGGAGGGGGGAAAAAAGGAGAATTCCATCTGCTAGTCAGAGAAAGTATAAGGGCCGGGCGCGGTGGCTCACGCCTGTAATCCCAGCACTCTGGGAGGCCGAGGCGGGTGGACCGTTTGAGCTCAGGAGTTCGAGACCAGCCTGAGCAAGAGTGAGACCCCATCTCTACTAAAAAAAAAAAAAAAAAAAAAAATTGAAAGAAATTATATGGACAGCTAAAAATATATATAGAAAAAATTGGCTGGGCATGAGGCAGGAGGATTCCTTGAGCCCAGGAGTTTGAGGTTCCTATGAGCTAGGCTGATGCCACGGCACTCACTCTAGCCCAGGCAACGGAGTGAGACTCTGTCTCAAAAAAAAAAAAAAAAAGAGAGAAAGTATAAGAACATAAAGTTCTCAGTGGGTGACAATGAAGGCTCATACTGGCCTAATACTGATGATGTTGGTGGCAGCAAGTGACTTTCTCAGAGTGAGCATTAGGGCTTTGCTAACTTAATATCCAAGATGCAACTCTCTATTTGGGCTGACTGGGCCATAGTCCACTGCTCCTTGCTGAGGGAGGACCTCAGCAGCCTCTTAGGCTTGGGGGATTATCGGCAGACAATTGAGAATCCAATGAGGACACATGCCTAGAGAAGACACAATGCCCCAAGAATCACTGCTGCAAGGTTCCTCACAAACATTTCAGAATTACCACACAGACAAAAGGATGATCAGGATTCCAACATTCTCCTCTATATAATATGGACGAAAACATGTCCCTCTACTTCCAAAATGAGATAGTTCTACTGATTTTTTCCATTTAAATCATATTCTTCCAGACTTCTCTATGCACATATATACACAAACCAAATTTAACATTAACAGGATTATGTAGTATATGTTCTTTCAAAACAGCTTTTCTCTTTCAACAATAGCAGTAGGCATCCTGCCCCAACATGGTTACAGAATAGCCAAAACTCAAAGTTATAACCAGACCAGTGATTAACACTAGCCCTGATATATAGACCCTGCTGGCTACCCCCACCCTTATTCTCCCTTCTTCCCAGGATGACAGCATTCTAAGCTGCTACATGGTTACTAAAGACTATATTCTCAGTCAGGCATGATGGCACGCATCTATAGTTCCAGCTACTCAGGAGGCTGAGGCTGGAGGATCCCTTGAGCCCAGGAGCTTGCCTGGGCAACAGAGCAAAACCTTCTCTTAGGGAAAAAAAAAAATCTTAAGGACCACATTCTCCAGCCTCACTGCAGCTAGGTTCTGGCCAATATAAGGGCTGAAGTGTACCATGTCCAAATCACATCCTTATCATGCCTTCTTTTTCCTCCTGGCTGGAAGGTAGTTGTGGTGAGTGATCTCAGACCATGCAGAAAAGGGTGATACCACAAGGGATCCAGAAAAAAGTGACAGACAGTACTTGGGCCCTGAAGATGTCATAGAACAGGACTTTCACACAGGAGAAAAACATCTCTCTTGTTTCAGCCATTGTTAATTTGGATGTCCTAGTAACAAGCAGCCTAATATACTATCCAAGACAAAGCATCAAAAAGAGATTCACAATTTTATAGCTCTGGGCAATACCACTTCCCATAAACACTTGAGAAAACATTTGCATTCCAAAGAGGGTCTGAGATGCCCTCAGGCACAGGGCTCAGAAGAAGGTACCACATCTTCAAGGTTGCAATTTGACAGTGCTCTAGCACCCAAGGCTTATATCTTCTGTCCCTTAGCACTAGCCTGCTGTTGAAAAACAGGCAGCAGACGCATGGTACCTTTCTATGGTGGGTTTTGTGTACTCCAGTAAGCTGCTGCTCCTCTATAACACATAATGGTTAAGAGAATAGGCTTTAGGTTCAGAATGATTTGAGTCTGAACTCCAGTTATCTTTTAGTAGTTCTAAGAATTTGTGCAAGTTCTCATCTATAAACTGTGATGATAATACTTCACAAGTTTAAACAAGATATGGTCTGGAAAGTGCTTGGCACTATGTCTAGCATATGGTAAACAATAAATATGTGCTTTTATTATCTTATGCTAATTAAATAACAACTTTTAGAAGACTACTACTGATAAACCAACTTCAATCTGGTGACAATTACCTCATTTTAAAAACAGCTCTTCCTTTTTGGCCATCACTAATTAAAGGACTCTCCTAACTCAGGATGGTAACACTGCATCCTTGGTGGTTCTGCTCTTTGAGGTGAGAAATTTGCCTTCAGCTCAAGTTAGAGCTTGTTAGCTACCCAATGCAGCATTAACAATCATGAATGGATCTTAATTTTTTGTTAACTTATTGTATTAGTTTTCTATAGCTGCTAAAACAATTACTACAAACATAGGGGCTTAAAACAACACAAATTTATTATCTCAGTTCTGAAAGTCAGAAGTCCAAAATGGATCTCAATGGGCTAAAATCAAGGTGTTAGCAGGGCTGTATGCCTTTTGGAGGTTCTAATGGAAATTCTGCTTCCTTGACTTTTCCAGCTTCTAGAGTGGCTTGCATTCCTTGGCTTGTTGTTCCCTTCCTTGATCTTCAAAGCCAGCAGTAGAGCATCTTCAAATCTCTCTCCGACTGAATCTTTCTTCTCCCTCTTGTGTTTACACTGGGACCACCCAGATAATCCAGAATGATGTCTCCAACTCAAGGTCAGTTATTAGCAAACTTAGTTTCCCTCTGCCATATAAATAATTTTTAAAAATATTTTTCACTCTCAAGCAACTACGGTAAGAAAAACAAACTAAACCCATAGCTAGCAGAAGGAAGGAAATAATAAATAGAACAGAGTTAAACAAAATGGAGAACAAAAAAACAATAGAAAAAAATTAATAAAACTAAGAGTTAGGTTTTTGAAATGATCAACAAAATTAACAATTCCTTAACTAGATTAATAAAGAAAAAAAGAGATGATTCAAGTAACTAAAATCAAGTAACTAATATGCTAACGAATTGAATAACCCAGAAGAAATGGATAATTTCCTAGAAACACACAACCTACCAAGATTGAAAATGAAGAAATAAAAAGCCTGAATAAACCTGTAACTAGTAAGGAGACTGAATAACTAATCAAAAATCTCCCAAGAAAAAAATTTCTAGACCTGATAGTTTCACTAGTGAATTCTACCAAACATTTAAAGAACTAACAACAATCCTTCTCAAACTTTCCCAAAAAACTGATGAGGAGGGATCACTTCCTAACTCATTGTATGAGGCTAGCATTGCCCTCATACCAAAGCCAGACAAAGACACTACAGGAAAACTACAGATCAATATCCTTTACGAACACTGATGCAAAACTCCTCAATAAAATATTATCAAACAGAATTCAGCAGCATACTAACAGGAACACATACCATGACCAAATGGGATTTATTCCACAGCACACACAGTGTTGAAGAGAAGTGGCAAGAGTGGGCATCACTGTCTTGTTCTTGATCTTAGAGGGAAACCTTTTAGTCTTTTACCATTGAATATGATGTTTGCCATGGGCTTTTCACATATGACCTTTATTATATTGAGGTAAGTTATTTCTATTCCTAGTTTGCTGCTTTTATCATGAAAGGGTGCTGAATTTTGTCAAATGCTTTTTCCACATCAACTGAAATGACTATTTGGTTGTTTTCCTTCATTCTGTTAATGTCACACTGATCAATTTTTGCATGTTGAACCATCCTTGTATTCCAGGAAAAAATCCAGAAAAGGAAATTAAGAAAACAACTCCATTTACAATAATATCAAAAAGAATAAAATACTTAGGAATAAAAGTAACCAAGAAAGTAAAAGAGTTGTATACCAAAAACTACACAACACTGCTGAAATTAAAGATGACACAAAAAAATGGAAAGACATCCCATGTTCACGGGTTGGAAGACTTAATATTGTTAAGATGCCAATATTATCCAAAGTAATCTACAGATTCAATGCAATCCCTATCAAAATCCCAAAGGCATTTTTTTGAGAAACAGAAAAATCAATCCTAAAATTCATATGGAATCTCGAGGGGCTCCAAATAGCCAAAACAATCTTAAAAAAGAACAACAAAGATGGATACTCATACTTCCAGATTTCAAAACTTAGTACAAAACTACAGTAATCAAAATAGTGTGCTACTGGCATAAAGACAGACCAATGGAATAAAACAGTGCTGAGAAATAAACTCTCAGATAAATGAGCAAATGATTTTTGACAAGGGTCCCAAGACCATTCAACAAGGAGGAAAGGGCAATCTTTTCAACAAATGGTGCTGGGAAAACTAAATATCCACATGTAAAGAATGAAGCTGGATCCATACCTAACACTATATACAAAAATTAACTCAAAAGGGATCAAAGACCTAAATGTAAGAGCTAGAATCATTAAACTCTCAGAAGAAAACATAGGGCAAAAGCTTCACGATATTGGATTTGGTGTTGGTTTCTTGGATATGACACCAAAGGCATAGGCAACAAAAGAAAAAATAGACAAAGTGGACTTCATGAAAGTTAAAACCTTTTGTGCACCAAAGGACACTATCAACAGAGTGAAAAGGCAACCAACAGAATGGCAGAAAATATCTGCAAACCATATGTCTGATAAGAGATTAATATCCAGAATATATAGAGAACTAAAACTCAACAACAAAACACCAAAAACCTAATTCAAAAATGGGCAAAAGATGTGATGTACAAATGGACCATAAGCACATGAAAAGATGTTCAACATCACTAATCATTAAGGAAAGGCAAACCAAAACCACAGTGATATACCAACTCTCACCCACCATGATGGCTACCATCAAAAAAACAGAAAATAACAAGTGTTGATGAGAATCCGGAGAAACTGAACTGTGTGCATTATTAGTGGGAATGTAAAATGGTATGGCTGCTATTGAACATGATATGTTGGTTCCTCAAAAAATCAGAAGTAGAACTATTATATGATCCAGCCATCTCACTTCTTTGCAATATCAAAAAAAATTGAAAGCAGGATCTCAAAGATGTATCTACACACCTATATGTTCATTGTAGCATTATTCCCAATAGTCAAGAGGTGAAAGCAACTCAAGAGCCCGTCAATGGATGAATGGATAAACAAAATGTGAGGTACACATACAATGGAATATTATTCAGCCTCAAAAATGAAGGAAATCCCATCACATGCTACAACATGGATGAATAATCTTGAGGGCATTATGCTAAGTGAAATAAGACAGTCTCAGAATAACAAATATGGTATGATTCCACTTACACGAGGTATCTAAAGTAGTCAAATTCATAGAAACAGAAAGTAGAATGGTGGTTGCCAGGGAGAAATGGGGAGTAGATTTTAATGGGTATAGAGTTTCAGTTTTGAAATATGAAAAAGTTCTAGAGGCTTCTGCACAATGCTAATATACATAATACTTATTGAACTGTAGATTTAAAAATGGCTAACATTGTAAATTTTATGTTATGTGTTTTTTTCCCCCACAACTAAATTTTTTTTTTCTTTGAGACAGGATTTCACTATGCGATTCAGGCTGGCCTCAAACTCCTGGGTTCAAGCAATCCTCCCACCTTAGCATCCCAAGTAGCTGGGACTACAGGTGTGTACCACCATGTCTGGCTTAAAAAAATTTTAACTGAAAAAAGGTTACCACATTTTGACAATAACTAAGACTAAAATTGGACCCCAGTATCAGTTAAGCCATTCCTGCCAAAGAAAAACTCAATTGTCAAACCCTTTAAACATGGACCCTGGACCAAATCCCTCCCACTGCACTGGTGTGCTTCTAACTCACCTTCGCTTTGGTGCCCTAATGAAGAGCTCACAGAGTAGTCTGCCCTGCTCATCCTTATAGTCTCGGATGGTGTTATAGAGTTCATGGCACACAGCAATCTACATATAGAAAAAGGAAAATAAATCACCAAAAAAGTGAACAGAAAGCCAGTCCAGGCATAAGGATTATCTACTATATCTACTATTCTTCAATACAAACATATCTATAAGAGGCAAATAGAGAAGAAAAAAGATGAGTTTCCAAATTACCACATAGAAACCCAAGCCTGAAATATGCTGATAGTATCTATCCTTTAAAATGATCTATTAATAATTGATTATATTTTTGGTATCTTTCATCAGATTTATGCTACTGGTGATTTTTTTCTTTTTTTTTTTTTTGAGACAGAGTCTCGCTCTGTTGCCCGGGCTAGAGTGCTGTGGCGTCAGCCTAGCTCACAGCAACCTCAAATCCTGGGCTTAAGCAATCCTTCTGCCTCAGCCTCCTGAGTAGCTGGGACTACAGGCATGAACCACCATGCCCGGCTAATTTTTTTTTATATATATATGCTTTTAGCTGTTCAGATAATGTCTATTTTTAGTAGAGATGGGGTCTCGCTCTTGCTCAGGCTGGTCTCGAACTCCTCACCTTGAGCAATCCACCCACCTCAGCCTCCCAGAGTGCTAGGATTACAGGCGTGAGCCACTGTGCCCGGCCTGATTTTTTTCTTTTAAACTAAATGAGTTCATACTGGTGACAAGTCATCTAACAGAAGGGCTTCTCACTACACAGAGAATAAAATCTAAACTCCTAACATTGCTTATGAAGGCCCTACATACTCTGGCTGGTTGGAGCTCACCAGTTTCCTTCTTTCTTCTGACCATGTCTGTAATCATGACACACCAAACCCATCCCTAATCCAGCCCCTCTACCCTGGTCCCCTCTGCTTGAAACTCTTTCCAAGGGCTCTGCAGGATTGGTGTCTTCTCAACAGAGAATCTTCCAGAATATTCAGGCCAAAACAGCCCAAAGTACCCAAACTTTTCTTCTTAGCACTTATTATTAGCTAAGAATACTTTATTATTTATTTGTTTACTTATTTACATTCTACTTCCCCCACACTGGAATCTAACCTCCATGTAAAAACTGGACTTAGCTCACACATGGCTATATCACAACCATGAGAACAGTGCACATGACAGGCACATAATCATTTAATGAATGCATATGTAATATAACATACTGATATTCTTTACTATTTCAAAATATTATACTACTACTGTAAGACTTTTGGCTAAATACATACTTTTCATAAAAGAAAGGTTAAGATCACGCTAGAGAAAAAAGTGGAGAGGCCTTGGATCTTAATGCATATTAACAATTTACCATTAAAGGAAGGGTAGAGGAATTATGGAAAAAGCAAGCAGAAACTGTGTGACCCAAGTTACTCACAGGATCTACAGTTGGAAGATTGGAAAGTCTCCTCCTTTTCCTGCTTGGGCCTGGTGTGGACACAGAATGGTGCCCGTCATCAAAGTCGCCACTGACACTGCTGGAAGGGGAGGTAGCTCTTCTTCTCTTGGAACCCATGGAATCCAACTTCTTCTATAAGAAATAATTAGCCATGTTCTTATATTTAGACTTTGCCACCAAGCCCTCAGCCGATCACCTGCCACCAAACTTCTGGCTCACTTAGGAAGATATTTTAACTTGTTGCAAAGGAGTTTAACTAGCTATAAGTTTTTTTAATTTAAGTTCTGGATCTTGTTGCTTTTGCCTTTTCACTTACCAGAATGCTACACTTTCAGCTTTGATGGGACAAATTCAACAAAAATGTACTCATTTGTATATCAACAATTTTGAATGCCTCAATCACTTCAGGCCCCAAGTTTACTCTGGACTGGAGTTTCCCAACCCACGTGTAGTGGTATATC
Organism: Varecia variegata; assembly: GCA_028533085.1. Lineage (NCBI taxonomy): Eukaryota > Metazoa > Chordata > Mammalia > Primates > Lemuridae > Varecia > Varecia variegata. The sequence goes on along the minus strand of CM052436.1, from coordinate 162,642,038 downwards.
AGTATGCTGGAGGAACTGCTCTCTCAGCCCCTGAGGCAGAGGCAATCAGGCAAGCCTGGGAGACAGAGGCCCCAAGGTAGTCACCTCTGGAGTCAGCAGCCTCATTTGCTTTCCCAGGTGCCTTACATTTATGACCATTTTCCTGGAGGGCCATGATGTGGAAAAAAGTAGGAAACAGTGCCTAAGAAAAATGAGTAGTGCAAAAAAGGTAAGGGGACAGAGCACAATTAGCCTTTTAGCATTTTGGACGTACCCTAAAATTAACACCCTGAAAATGAATTTTCACCATTCATTAAAGCAGGATCCACAAGACATACTCCTGGAAAACACTTAATGACACTTGCCATACATAGGCAAAAGTAGCAAAACTGTCCTTTGAAACTCTTCTGTTAATCTAAACTACTTCATTTTCAGTTATATGTGGTACTCTATTCCTCATAAATTTTGAAATCAGAGCTTTAAGTCTCAGTAAATAATCTGGAAGAGCACCTCATAATGTGAACTTTTAGGTCTAGGTCCTGCATGGTTGTTCAGAAACACATAAATTATTTCCTTGGTTTTGGGCTGGCTGCTAAGTAATCAATCTTAACACAACTTTACAAATAGATGCATTTGACAATAACACAAGAAACGCAACCACTGAAATGACCTGCTACAGACAGAAAGGGTGTATACCAAAGAAAGTCCTACAACGCTTATGCAATTTACTAATAATAACAGTACCAAATAGTATATTGTGATTTCAAAGGATATTTTAAAGCTAAAAGAAATAACAGATCCAAGTTTCACTCACTGACATTCAATTTCAGGAAACTAAGATACCAGCAGCTGAATGATTAGGAATAGTAGAGCACTGGTTGCCAGTAGTATGGAGAGAAAAGTTGGGGATCTCCAGGGAACAGAAAGGCGTAGCAAAACAAGCAAATGAAAAATCCTGGTAAGTAACTAAGAAACAAGAGGAGTCTCCTATCTCTTTCTTCAAACTAAAGGACACATGGTATTTTAAAACAGAATCTACTATGATGACGTTCCTTCCTTTAGGTTTTGGTTTATTATACAGTACCTTAGTTTGAAATTGGTTAAAAGTAGCTAAAAGCTTCAAAATGCTTAGGCCAAAACTTAGCCAAGTTTTGTTGATTTTTGTTCATTATATAAAAGGCTGATAAACTTCCTTCAATTCATTAAGATAAAATAATTAAGAATCCTTTGTAAACAATCTATGACAAGGACACAATTGAATTTGATGAACATAAGGAGGGAATATTTATGGAAAGGATTAACAAAAATTTAAGAAAGGTGGAAGGGAAAAGGCAAGGAAGGACAGAAAAGGGAAAGGGTGTAGATGATCAGTAATTTACCAGCTTTACCAGAGCACAACCAGCGCCTCGAAAAGCCAGTCTCCTCATTATGTCTGAAGGCCAAGTGAAGCCAGTGGGAGAAGGAAGGCTATAGAAGTGCTGATTCAGTGTTAGTATATTCAAAACTGAAAGAGAAGAACAAGGCAGAGAAAGAGGAAATAGAAAAGGAGAGTCAGAAGGAGTAAAAATGAGTACGAATAGATAGAAAACATTCAAATAGAACTGCTAAAGAAAAGTAAGAGAACTGGAGAAAATAGGCTTATCAGTTCTCTGGCACCTATCAAACAAACTGCTTGCAAAGGCTCGGGCACTAACAGTACCTGGCATTTTTTTCATTTTAAAACCAAATCCTTTCATATGCTTACAGATGTTACACTGAGGTTCCCCTTTACTCACATGGAATGACTGTCAATTCCAGGAATGAAGCATGCCTGCCCAACTGTCCCCTAGTCAATAAGAATAGAGTTCAATCACAGAGCTGGAATAGAGAGTAAACACATGTGAGAGGCTCACATGTGACATCAAGTGTTGGCAAGCCGGAACAAACAGAGAATGGCTCATGTGAGCAAAGAGTCTGGAAAACTCTCCCCTACAAAAATTCAGAGAAAGACAACATTTCTTTCCAAAAGTCCTACCTGCATTGGGAAGACATCATATATAAGTTTAACAAGGTTAAAAAAAAACTTCTTCAACCATTTTGGCAGAAGCTCAAAATCACTTTTACAAATAATCCACTGAAAATCAAATAACAAAAAATGTAAATTATCAGTATGTGTGTGTAGTTGAGATGATATAATATCCCACAATCTTTGAATCATTACTTTGGTAAGACAAGAAACAGATGCAACTTATGGATAATTTTCAAGTTATTTTCTCACCCAAAGAATACATTTTAAAACGTTATGTTGAAAGTTTGGCAAGAAAGTCAATGTTGTGAGGTGGGAGAAGCAATAGGACCTACACTGGTGAGACCAGAATAGGAGTCCCAGGTCTTTTACCTCTAGTTATCTGTTTGATATTGCCTGAATCACAACCTCTCAGATCTGTTTTTTCATCTCTAAAATGAGAACAGTAAAGTGTACCTATATCCCTTGGATTGCTGTGACAGTGAAATGAGACTATGTGCATGAAATCATTTTGAAATTTCAAAGCACAACTCAAGGACTGCATGCTCCCTGGACACAGGAATAGCATCTTATTAATTTTATTAGCCCTGTCTTACCTGGGTGCTCAATTTATCTTTTTAATAAATGTATTAAAAATACAATTAAGTGCAACCTTTAGGAAAAGTTTGTGTAGTTTAAAAGGCATGTAAGCATCCCTTTGGCATTTTTTTTCCATGAAGAGGAAAGAAATAGATTCTGCGGCTCAACTTCAGGTTTTAAAATCACCATGATTACAGTCACAAGTTCAAAAGTCTGACACCAATGATAATTTACAGTGGACAATAAAGAATACTTTATAATGTGCAACTGGGAGAATATTTAGTCAGCATAGCCAAACAGTTTGACAGTTTATAAACTTTAAGTACTCCCCTGTATTTCTAGTGACATTCAGTACTGTAATACATACATGCTTAAAACAAAAATCTTAGAAAACAAAAGACTCAAAGAAAAAAAACGCACCTATAATCCTACTTCCCAGAGAAAAACCACCCTTAACGTTGGTGTTTAGAATTTTTGATATTTATCTATGCCTTAGTTACCTATTTTTTTTCCAACAAAGTGTCAACAAATCATATGTATTATTTTGCAGCCTGTGTTTTAACTTAGGGAAGATTCTTTCAAGTTAACATTCTTTTTCATGATGTTTGATGGCATGATAGTAGTCTATCACACAGATGCACTACAATTTATTAATCTTGGGGATTTTGGTAGAATATTAATATTGGTGGTATTTTGTACATTCCCAAAGCCAAAGAAAGTCATCAAAGCCCTTCCATTCATTCATATTTGTTATTGTTTTAATCCGAAACACCTCTTCAAAAGATACTGTCCAATCATCCATTTTGAATCTTAAAATGCAAAATATTGACAATATTAATAATAAAGCAAAAATTATCCTACTTTTTAATATTTACATTGTGTCCAATTTGCCTATGAATTATATTTGGGAAAAGTGCACTACCAAATGGAAAAAAAACACCTAACATCATTTTTGAGGAGTCCTAGTGTGTCGGAAAGTAAATTAAAATGTTTTGCTCTAATACATGCTTCCATAATTGTAAGAATGTCTATATTAAGTATAATGTGTACTTATTTGTTTTTCAGGATTTCTTCTATATTTTTCAACTCTTTCTCCCCCTTTAAACTAAAACTTCTTCCTTATAATAGCAAAACTATGCTTCCCTAAACCAGGAAATGTACAGTTTTCAAAACCGCGATTCTTTGTAGTGTTGAGATAAGAAGCTGAAATACCTAGCTTCTACTCTAAATACAAGTTCCACAGATAAAAATACTCGGAAAAAATACGGAAAGAAAAAAGATCATCAGGAGAGTTTGTGTCAAGCCGTCAAGAAACCACCACCAAAAAAGGAGGCCCAGAGCGGCGGAGGAAATGAAGGACTTTCCCGACCTGTCACTGGTAAGGAGACTAAGGAAAACGTTGACAGCTTTGAAGCTGCCCCGCGACGAGCGGGAAAGCAGGATGCGGGGAGTTTCTGGGCCGCGGCGCGCCTTTGTCCCGGCTGGCAGGTGCGGCAAGGCTGCTGGGCCCGTCCCGAGGCCCGCCGCCGCGCCGCACCCCGCCCCGCCCCGCGCGCCGGGCCCGACCGGCGCGTCCCCACGGCCGGGGCGGGGCCTCCGCCGCGACTCCCGCCCGCCCGGACCCACACAAAGGCCCGGCAGCTGGCCGAGGGGGAACGGCCCCGCCCGCCCCGGGCCCGGCCTTACCCAGCCACTCCGCCGCCTGCAGCCCCGGCCGCGGTCACCGACCGCCGCGCCCCGTCCCGTGGCCGCCACGGCTGCTGCTATTGCTCCTCCGGCCGCGGCCGCTGCCGTCCCTCCGGCACCCGCCGCCCTCACCGCCCTCACCCCTCCCGGTGCCGCCGCAAAACCAGCCCGGCGGCCGCCAAGCAATCCCGGCTCCTCACGACATTGCGTGCGCGCGCACGCGGAAGGACGGTGGCGCACTTTACGGCGGCAGCGTAATTTCGTGGTGCTCGCCGGAGGCCTGAGGTCTCACGTGGCGCCTGCGGAGACAATCTTGTTGCTGCTGCTTCTCTTGCCACTGTCGTTTCTTCAGCCAGCATGAAGCGGCCGAGTGAGTAGGGTCGGGAGGTGGCCGTGGAGGGAGCCCTGTTTGGTGGTCGCCGAATCCACCGGGGCGCTCTTCTGCGGAGGTTGGGGTAGGAGCCTATGGGTAGGCCGCCGCCTTGTCCCCATGTAGAACCGAGAGTTGAAAAATCTCAGGCCGATCCTGTTAACTGCGGGCTCATTGTGCGGAAGGAAAACTGGGCCAGATTCTCATTAGGAAACAGCGGCTGAGCCAGGCTTCACGCCCCAAGATTTTTCTGCGGGCACGTGCACGTCGGCTGAGAGCTGCCTCTCAAACTCACTGTTCCTCTCCTGCCTTGTGATTTGTAGTGCTTGAGACGAAGTAGATGTCGTTTGGGGTCTCATACGCTCCTCTGTGTGATTCCATTCTAATATGGGAAGAGTAGGTGCAGGGAACTTGGACTCCAGTTTGGATCTTTTGAATCAAATTCTTTGGGACTTGCGAGGGGCATGTATTTTGTATTAAGCACCCCACATGATTCTTAACGTTAGGTTTGACAGCTAATAACACAAAAAAGGACGTGATTTCCATAGTGGGCTCACTAAAAACTAAGCAGACCAATTGTGTTAGTCCATTTTTGTCATGTGCTTTTTTTTTTCTAGAGTTGAAAAAAGCAAGTAAACGCATGACCTGCCACAAGCGGTATAAAATCCAAAAAAAGGTAAGTGTTGTGGTCTACCAAATATATTACTAAACTGATTTCTGCTTCGCTCTCCTCGTGGGGAAGTCTGGATTAATATGATTTAGTCTTGGGAAATGGGATTGGACCATGTGCATAAGCTCTCAGGCATCAGGAGTGTAGCTGTGGGAAAATGCAGTAATTTGGTGGTAAGAAAGTCTGTAAACTCTGCTCAGCGTGTTAATAATCTCTGCAGAGAGCCTTCTAAAGTTTTGTTTTGTTTTGTTTTGTTTGAGACAGAGTCTTGTTCTGTCACCCTGGGTAGAGTGCAGTGGCGTCATCTCATTATAGCTCACTGCAACCTTAAACTCATGGGTTTGAATGATCCTCTTGCCTCAGCTTCCCATGTAGCTGGGACTACAGGCGCATGCCCCGACGCCTGGCTAATTTTTTCTACTTTTGGTAGAGATGGGGTCACTTGGTCAGGCTGGTCTCGAACTCCTGAACTCAAGGGATCCTCCTGCCTCAGCCTCCTAGAGTGCTAGGATTACAGGCATGAGCCACTGTATCTAGCTTAAAGATATTTTGTTTGATTTATACATACATACGCATGCTCTCTGTGTGATTCCAATTAAAACTCCATTTTCCTAGGACATTTTCCGGGCATAACCAAACTGCAGCCAGATTGGTTTCTCACTTGAATTCTGCTTAAATGAAAATATTTTTGTAAACAGATAACCTTTGTTTATTATAATAGGTCCGAGAGCACCATCGAAAATTGAGGAAGGAGGCTAAAAAACGGGGTCACAAGAAGCCTAGGAAAGATCCAGGAGTTCCAAATAGCGCTCCCTTTAAGGAGGCTCTTCTTCGTGAAGCTGAGCTAAGGAAACAGCGGGTAAGTTATGTTAGCCGAAATTTTCAGTGAGTGGTGTAGTGTGGGTATGTGTTTTTTAAGAGTAAGGTAACAGCACTAGTCACTGGCTCACCTATTTATTTTATGGCTCGGACACAGCTTGAAGAACTAAAACAGCAGCAGAAACTTGACAGGCAGAAGGAACAAGAAAAGAAAAGAAAACTTGAAACTAATCCTGGTGTTAAGCTATCTAATGTGGAACCTGTGGAAGAGGTATGATTAGGTCCCTTTGTAAATGAGAGATGAATTCTGATGCAGAAGTAAAACACATGCAAAGGGGAAGGGCTACTGAGCTTGGGCGGAAGAAAACTGAGTTCATACTTTCTTACCTTATTTAAAATATCAACTGTACTACTGCTAATCAGCTATGGAAAATGGAGATACGGGTTACAACTGCCGTACTTATAGTTTTGTGTCCTTTTCCCCTTTATCCTCTAGGAATTTGGGCATTGCAAAACTAAGAACAAAGCCATTTCGGGTAAACAGAGTTCAAAGAAGTTGTATTGTCAAGAACTTAAAAAGGTATCTGAGCCTAGGTCAGTGTCTAAAAATGGTAACGAGGTTTAAAAGACTCAAATCATTTCTTGACCTAATGCCAGCATTGTAAAGATGGAAGTAGAGTTCACCTGAGCTGGAAGAATTCTTCAGCAATTTGGCTTATCCTTTTTAAGGCCTTTCCTGTTGTGTTTAGCTGATGGAAGTATTTTTGCTTTTAAATTTTTGCATGGACACAGTTGTTCCCCCAAGCATGACTTACAAAGTGGCACTTTGTGTTAAAGAAACACGTTGACATAGTGTTTTTTAAGATTGAGGAAAGTATATTAATGTAAGCAGTGCCAAAATAAGTACTGAAGTACTCTGTTGAAACCTAAGTGAAAGAGGTCAGGATGGTGATGTCATCTTGGGGTGGTTGCTCCACAGCACTCCCATCCCCATTGTTCATTTTGTCAGGCTCCCTGCCCCCTGTGGATAGGACCTGACTATGCCTCTCAACAGCTCTTGGCAAGGCTAAAAGGGCTTATCAGACTACATAATTCACTGTGGGGTGATAGTGTATTCAGATAGTAGCAGCTATTTCTGCTTTTGAAATCCATGTTGATCAGAGGCTGCTGAACAAGCCTTTTGTTTTCCTATATGAGAAATGATGAGTGTGTCAACATTGTTCATACCAAAGTGAAGACATGAGATCCAACTCTGATCTCACCTTGCTGATAATGCCAGTAGGCTCCTGTTGAAGGTATTACCAGAGCAAGGGATGCAGTTCTGATCATTTCTTCCTTGACAGGTGATTGAAGCCTCAGATGTTGTGCTAGAGGTGTTGGATGCCAGAGATCCTCTTGGTTGCAGGTGTCCTCAGATAGAAGAGGCCATTGTTCAGCATGGACAGAAAAAGCTGGTACTTGTATTAAATAAATCAGGTGAGCCAAGGGGGTGCCCTTTGTCTTCCATGTGCGCTGGTGAGGTATGAGGAAAACATCTTAACAGTCTGATTGTCACTGAGGACTGGTAAGATCCAACTCTGACCTCAGCAAAGCCAGAGCATTGCACTCTGGTTGCCAAAGACAGTGCTGGGCAGTGGGGGGGAAGGTGGGTTTTACAAGTTATTCGACTGGTTTCTACTGTTCTTTTGCCATTTAATACTTACCATCGTAGCTTATTTAAGAGTGTGAGCTTCTATGTCCAGCTTACTGTGTAGTATATTTCATGTAGGAAGTTACGACTATGTGCCAAATTCCCCACACCTACACTCTGTTGAGTATTAGTTGAGGAGTGAGATAAATTGGGATGGTTGTGACAAAATATTTAAGTGAAATGCATAATTATGTATCTGAGTTTGAGCAGCAAGAACAGGAACAACCAGACCCAAGATTTATGAAACAAAGTTGAAATGGGACCCAGAATTATTGCGGTTAGGAAACAGATGACTGCAAGCTGAGAGTAAATTCTGGAAATAGAGGTGTAGGGTTAGGAGGGTCATAATCCAGATGTTGAGTCTGTCCTGAAAAGGTGAGCAATGCAGGGGGGATTGAAATACAGGAGTGTAGCTATTGAGTTCCGTTAAGAAAAGGGCGGCACGGTAGGAGAGTTTATCTTCCCCCAATTTTCTACTTAAATCCTTTTGAAAAAACAGAAGAGGCAAACCAGAGTAAAATCAGCAGTTTACCATATATTGCAGATTAATCTTGACAAAATGACTAAATTGAGCATGTGTCTTATTTCTAATTCATGTCAGATCTGGTACCAAAGGAGAATTTGGAGAGCTGGCTAAATTATTTGAAGAAAGAACTGCCAACAGTGGTGTTCAAAGCCTCAACAAATCCGAGGGACAAAGGGAGGATAATCAAGGTACTTTCTACTCCTCGTGGTGAGAAATGTGGTTCTTTCAGATTTTGGATGGTTGAAATATGATGAGTTTACAAAATCTTGATTTAAAAAATGAAAAATTACAAGATCCAACTCTGATTTCATCCGGAGATCATCTGGAAGGCAGTAAAGTATAGTGATTTTAAGAGCTGAGTGCTAGAGCCAGATTGCTTGATTTTTACTGACTTGTCACAATAATTAAACTAATTATTTGGAATTTCAATATGTGAAGGTAAAGAAGAAAGCTGCTCCATTCAAAAGTAAAGTCTGCTTTGGGAAAGAGGGCCTTTGGAAACTTCTTGGAGGTTTTCAGGAGACTTATGGCAAAGCCATTCAGGTTGGAGTAATTGGTAAGTTTCAGTTCATTGCTTTTTTATTTAAGTATCAAGATTCATGTTAAGTAACAGTATATGGTATTGTCAAATAAAGGGCTTGCTCAAATATTAGCCTTTTTTCCCACCTTACCAAAAACATATAACCACTCACAACTTAAAGAAAAAAACTTAATTGTTGCCAGATTCAGTTCTTTGTTTTGACTGAGCACTATAGGAAATTGGCTTCTAGAAACTCTTGGTTTGTTTGAATTAATAGTCTTTTCCTGCCCTTTCATTACTTGTGCAAGAAATGAAGAAGCTAAGGTTGGTCTTAGTGGTGAAGTGAAGACGCTCAGATCCAACTCTGATCTTGCACTAAACATTAGGCAAATGTAAAATTAGGCAGTGAAAATTTTATAATTACCAACACATTATGCTTTTTACATCTGTTCATTTTCCATTTATTTGTAGGCTTCCCAAATGTGGGGAAAAGCAGCATCATCAATAGCTTAAAACAAGAACGGATATGTAATGTTGGTGTTTCCATGGGGCTTACAAGGTATATTGAGCTATTATACTATTTGTTTTTTTGGCTCTGTCACCCGGGCTAGAGTACAGTGGCATCGTCATAGCTCAGTGCAGCCTCAATCTCCTGGGCTCAAGCTGTCCTCCTGCCTCAGCCTCCCTATTAGCTGGGACTAAAGGCACACACTACCACACCTGGCTAATTTTTTCTATTTTTGGTAAAGATGGGGTCTCACTCTTGCTCAGGCTGGTCTCAAACTCCTGATCTCAAGTGATCCTCCCACCTTGGCTAGGATTATAGGCATGAGTCTCAGTGCCTAGTCTGGAATATTTTATTATTGTAGATGAGTAAATATGATTTTATTTTGATTATCTTGAGAAAGACAATTTTCTTTCTTTCTTTTTTTTTTTTAAAGCTGTCAGTGAAAGGAAGAGGGTTAAGCCATTGCCATGCTTGGGGAAGAATTGACTGGAGTGGGACAGTTGTTCACAATTTAGTTTGAAAGACAAATAAGATTAGGAGGAAAGCTGCCTCGGAGGAAGTGATGTTTATACTTGGCCTTGAGAAATGAATAAAAGTTTGCCAAAGAGAAGGGATATTTATAGTAGAAAAGATAGCATGTGTTTAGGTCAGTATATAAGTTTTAACCTGTAGTGTTTCTCTTCAAAAGAGGCGGATGTGCTATTAGGGTTTTCGATAAACATGAAGCAAATGATGATAAACTGGATCTGACTGACTGTGCTGAGTTTGTTCAATCCAACTCTGAGCTTCGTGTTCTGTCTCTTGCCCTCCAGATAAACCAGTGCCCCCATTGATTCCATCTCTCTTCTTTCAGGAGCATGCAGGTTGTCCCCTTGGACAAACATATCACAATCATAGATAGTCCATGCGTCATTGTATCTCCACTTAACTCCTCCACTGCACTTGCTCTGCGAAGTCCAGCAAGTATTGAAGTGATAAAACCAATGGAGGCTGCCAGTGCCATCCTGTCCCAGGCTGACACTCGACAGGTAAAAGAATCCCTTCCCTTGAGGTCCTTACCACCATTTTGTCCTTCATTATAAGCATTTTATATGTATACTACATCAGATGGTGACAGTTCTATTTTTTTTTTTAAGGTAGTACTGAAATATACTGTCCCAGACTTTAAGAATTCTCTGGAATTTTTTACTATGCTTGCTCAGAGAAGAGGTCTGCACCAAAAAGGTGGAACCCCAAACGTTGAAGGTGCTGCCAAACTGCTGTGGTCTGAGTGGACTGGGTAAGGCTTCTTTTTGTTGGCATTTTGGTGTCCACATAGAATAAAGGAACTGATTTTTGACAAATCTTGTTTTTAATATCAGTGCCTCATTAGGTTATTATTGCCATCCTCCTACATTGTGGACTCCTCCTGCACATTTTAATGAGACTATTATGGCAGACATGAAATGTGGTTTTAATCTGGAAGAACTGGAAAAGAACAATGCACACAGCATAAAAGGTGAGGCTTGTGTTTCCCTGCTGTCTTCGTTGGCTGATAGGCCAGTACAGGTCCTATCTGTTTACGTGGGATTTGTTCATTTCCTAGCCATCAGGGGCCCTCTTTTGGCCAATAGTATCCTTTTCCACTCTTCAAGTCTGACAAGTGGAATAATGGAGGAAAAGGACATACATGATGTAGTGCCAAAACAGAAAGAGGAGGAGGAGGAGGAGAATGAAGACATGGACAGTGACCAGGAAATTGTTGATAATGAAATTGATGTAAGTATGTTCTCCATTTCTTAAAAAGAGTTGTTTAAAGCTGAAGTGAATTCTCTAGCATTATAATGTATAATGAATGGTAAGGGGCAGAAGTTAGAAATTAAATAATTTGTAATCCACTGGAAGAAGTAGCCCCATACAATTTAGGTATTTGAGGCCTGTGATCATTAGCCTTTATTTGCACATCCTGTTACGTATACCTTCAAAGACTTGATTTTTCCAGGTATCTAATTATTTGGATTAATGAGCAATGGCTACTAATCCAACACCTTTTTTTGGTCCTACAGGAAAAGAGCTCAGACATGTCCCCTGGAGAAGAGACACGGGAGGTACTATTACCTGAGGAGTTTACAGCAGGTGAGTCTGGGGCAAAGAGCTTCTAACAAAGCATCATGGTATAGAGTCACTCACACATTTTTAAAATAAAATCTTACTTTATTTTCCTGCAATATAGGTGAACAGTCTGCAAGATCTTTTATCTTGGATAAAGTGATTCCAGAGGATGATGCTTATGATTTCAGTACAGATTATGTGTAACAACAATGTCCTTTTATAAAACTGCTAAACTGTTATGTGTATAATGTGCATTTGTTATGGTGTGTGACATAAGCTGTAAATTTTGTGAATGTTATATTCATCAAAACAATCAGGCAATTAGGAATGTCTCATATCACCTCTTATAATATCATGAATGGATGGAAATAGTTATCTGGAACAAACAAAAAAACCCAGATACGTATTGAAAAATCAAAGTTTTATTTACAGACAGCCATAGGTTACAAAATTAAAACCAAGCAGCAGTTTTGAATTAGCTGGTAAGCTAGCTGAACTAGCTATATCAACCATATGAGTCCATTCTTCTGGTCATTCAGCATTATAAGTAAGAAAACACTTGGTGAGGCAGATGGAGACATATTTAGTCTACCTAGAAGCCAGACAGGGCAGTTTGTTATCTTCACCCAGCTGAAACATCTTTTTCCATGGGTTGTAACAGATAGAGGCACTGATGATGAAGCCTAACAACTGTTACTTCCCACACATACTGTCTTGCAGGATTTCCTGAGAAAAGCTTATAGTTTAAATTCTATTTCATTTTATGTTTGAGATCTCTGTATGTCTTCGGAGTAGGCTGAATTTGCCTGTTGGATCTGGAATATACCATTTTTCCCAAACATCCATATACGAAGCAGTCCTTCCCCATGGCTTAAAGTGTCCATTCCAATGGAGTAACTTGGCAGCTTTTACAAACTGGGGTGAATATCGTTTTCCAGCACTGGAACCTTAATAATTCAGAGAAAAAGAGCCAAATGATATTACGCGTCAGACACAAGACAATGCTGCACCAAATTCTGCAGAAAACAGAAACAATGGCTATATCCCATCTTTAGATTAGGCCATTGGTTAATTATTTCTACTTACCAAGGTGGCGGACATTCCACATAGGATCGATGGTGGAGTGCTGTTGATAAAATACGATGAGTAGAGGAGGTGTTGTGATGCTGCCAGCCAGTGTTCTGCTGTACAATCCCTCTCTTGGTGAGACAGATAACAAATGTTAGTGGAGAGTATTATCTCCTGTTAGTCAAGATTCCCAGAGATGAAATACAAGAGTTTTCATAGCTGAGCTAGTTACATACTTACTCAACATTGAGTTTCATCCATTTTTCCAGCTGGTTGGTTATATTCTGTCGTTTCCATTCTGTCAGGTTTGCAACAAAAACTCCAGGATTAAATGAGCAGGTGCTGGCTTTCATGGAAAGCTTACGAATTCTTTCCTTTTTATAGTCAAGATAGCCAATATAATTGTACTAAAAACGCAAATGGGATATATGTATTTACTGTTTCAAACAGAACAGATACAATCTTACAGCTAATAAAGAAAAAAATCTTGTTAAAACTAAATTCTCAGATCATTAGCAAATAAAAAAGTGACAATCGACACTCTTAAGATATTCAAGGACAATTAGGTTGTAAAGTCCATGAACAAATCTACGGAAAAGCAGCCTTGAGTTTTGGAATGAAATAATTCAGCAAAAACAAGAATTCCCTGAATTTGCCACCTCTTCCCATTAAACTATATTATAGGCAGTGGGGTGTCTAGTAAGCAACTTACCTGGTTCCCTGCTCCACGGATGACAACTTTAGTAGAGGTCGAATCACAATCTTCTGAAAATGCAGCTGCATGTCCTGGCTTCAGTGGTGTATTAAAAAGGGCAAGAATATCACCTGAAGTAAATCAGCTGTTAAGATTTACATTTCCAGTTGCCTCGAGATTGATTCCCTTTTCCTCCCACTTCTTCCCATGGTGACCTTTTATAGGAGACCATAAATAAGACAACCACTACACCCACAATCTGGATGGAGAACACCACTCATGGTGACAATCTTTGGTACCTTGCACAATTACATCATCATCCATATATATGGCCTTCTTTGCACTGGGAACCAGAATTGGCAAGTAGAACCTTGCAAAGGTTAACTGGAAAAGGAAAGAATCATTGGCAAAAGATACTGCAGTGGCCGTGCTTTTATTTACTTAGAAACTCCTAAATGCTCTCAGTACCCATGCAGAAGAAGACAGCCAACCGACTCACACCCGCCCAAGGCTTGGTCCCCAGGGAACTAGCATTATAGCCGAAGTTACCCAGGTATTCCAGTTTTTTCCCATCATGGACAAAGCACAAACCAGGATGCATGGAACTTACTGGTTTCATGGATTCACCTTGGTCAGGATCCTCCTTTACTTTCCCTTCCAAAAGTTTTGTGTCAAAATTCACAATTTTGTACCTGATGCTTTTCAGGGGATCACTGTTGAGCCAGGACCTGGTGGAGATAAAGCACCAAATTTCAGTTTTAAATATTCATGTCTCCAAACCAATGGGACGTAATATAACTTAAGAGAAACCATAAGAGCCAAATAGGTTTTTCAAGCTCCTTTATCTTTCTGAGCCTTGGTTTCCTTACCCGAAGTGAGGGCATTCCCACAAAAGTCCCTCCCTGAACCAAGATTCTATGGTAATTCTCTTCCAAGACTAGAACTACTCTAGAAAAACTACGGAATTAAGAACATTGCATCACATGGACCATTCAACTCAACCCTCCACATACACTGGTGAAGAAAATGAGTCAAAGTGTGAAGGTAATGAAAACTACCCAAGAAAGTAATGAGTCTGCCATCTAGGGTTTGACTTACTAATACACTGATGATCGTAAGTAATTCCTCCACCAGTGTCTGAGGCACTACATGTACGAAAAGCCAATGTTTCCTAAGGAAGTCATGCACATTTTTTCTAGGTCTATTTCATATCAGTATTTCTGTAGTCTGTATTAATGTTTTTATTTCTGTATTTTAATGGGTTTTGAGGGGTTTTGGCATTTTTTTCTTTCCTATTTAATATGCATATATCTTAATGAGTTTTTAAAATAAGAGAAAATTTCACAAACTAAATATGAATCATGGAGGAAGCCACAAGGACAGAAATGTTTTAGAACTCATTACTACAGTTAACCTGTTAGACAAGCTGCTTCTTGGAATAAACTTTTTAAGTGTTTTTTTTTTTTTTTTTTTTGAGACAGAGTCTCACTTTGCTGCCTGGGCTAGAGGGCCGCCTGGGCTAGAGGGCCATGGCGTCAGCCTCGCTCACAGCAACCTCAAACTCCTGGGCTCAAGCGATCCTACTGCCTCAGCCTCCCAAGTAGCTGGGACTACAGGCATGTGCCACCATGCCCGGCTAATTTTTCTATATATATTTTTAGCTGTCCATATAATTTCTTTCTATTTTTAGTAGAGATGGGGTCTCGCTCTTGCTCAGGCTGGTCTCGAACTCCTGAGCTCAAACAATCC